>BCJJ01000004.1:0-600000 GCA_039545355.1 Trichosporon coremiiforme | reverse complement strand
CTGGCCGCTCCTCCGGTTGCGATGCTGCCTTTGGAATACGCTAACGTGTGCACAATATACATGACCTAGGAGATATCTAGTCGCGCGTCTCGGCCTTCCTCCTCTCCTCCCTGAGCTCAATCTCCTCCCTCTGCCTCTCCTTCTTGGCCTGCGCCGCCGCCTTCCTTTGCCTCTGCCTGCGGCCGGCGCCGCGCTTCGCGCCCGTCACGGCGACATCGACGTAGAGCTCCTTCCGCCGCTTGGCCTGGGCGTCGGCGCGAGCGCGCTCGCGCTTCTTGTCGCGCTTGCGCATCTTGCCGCCCATCTGGGCCTTCAGGAGCGCGCCGTACGTCTGGTGGAAGAGGGGGAGTTGAGCGGGTTGGATCTGGGCATTAGCTGAGGGCCATGGGGAAAAGGACAGCTGTATTTCACGGAGAACGGTCTTGGTGACTTTGCTGGTTCCACGCTACATTGAGCTGCCCCACGCCCCGGTGCTGCACAAGAGTGCTCACGCAGGATAGATTGTGGAGAATGCAGCCAGGCTCGAGCAGTCATGACTCACCCTCGTGCTGAACTTGTCGTCGCCTTGCGTCGCGCGCAGGAGCACATTGTGCTCGTCCTCCTCGCCCGACATCGCATCGTCGGCGCCGTCGTACGTGTCTGGTGTTGTTAGCTGAAGGCAGCGTCTAACAGCTGGGAAACTGGAGGAGACAACGGCAGAAAAACAGGAAAGCGCGAGAAACAATGAATCCGACGTGGCGAACAGGTCAGGAAGAGACGTCATGGACAGCTGTAGCATCAAAGAAAGACATCGAGCAGCTCGAGGAAGGAGGATGTCGATGACACCCTACGGCCGCTCGGGTATGACAAGCTCCCTTGCAAGCCTCGGCCGCAGTTTAAGTATCTTGAGCCTCAGTCTCTTCCTGTCCATAGCCGTCCTTCTGTTCTCCAGCTCGTGTTGCCTCGATGATTGTTCGTATGTCGCGTGCCCTTTGCCGCTCGCGTGCTCGCGTAGGGAACACTTACACCGCTTCGCAGTGAGCCACACAGCTCCCGCATCCGGCTTCTCGAAAGCCTGAGTCAGGCGCGCCAGGAAGATCTCCGGCGTGACGAGTTCTGTCGGCATTGTTGTCGTGGGTGAGTTTATGTCGGTCTGGTCTGGCGACTTTGCTGCTGTCCTCGTCACTTCGTTGCCGGAGGAGGGCGCTTGGCGTTGCGATCGCTTGAGGTCACGTGGTATTAGCCTTGCATTACGATTCTGCTTAGCTAGCTCGATTAAGGAAACAGGACATGATTCGATATGAGGCTGATCTGGTTTGGTCCCGTTGCCACCGCACGCGAGATGAGGAATGCGGAGATGCAAGGATCTCCACACGCGGTCTCACTATCGATGCCCGCTGTGCCAGAGATAACGAGCGAGAAGCGGGTGCTGGGCCGTGACCCTACTGACCGAGTTGCTTCTCGCTCGTCACCCTTGAGCATGTGCTCGGCGTGCTCGACGGAGTCTGTGGCCTGCGCACTGCAGTGATCAGACCTAGTGCAGGGAATAATTAAACCTTCGCTGCGTCCGTCACCTGCGCCCATCAATGCTTGCTCGGCGACGCGACATCCGGCCATTGACGGGCTACAACCCGACCTGCGACTGCTGAACTGTATTCCCATGTCCCTTCCTCCGGTCCTCCGGTCCTCCGGTCCTCCGGTCTTCCCTGAACATGAGTGAGCAAGTCCTTCAAGACTACAGCAGTTTGCAAAGCAGCAACGGAGTATCTATGCAATCTCTACGCCAAGCAAGCAAGCGCCGACTAGGAGTCGTTGGGAAGCAGGCACGACACTGAAGCGCCGGCTTGTGCGGAATGAGAAGTCTGCGCGGTTGGATACGAAGCCATCCGGCCACTCCGGCCACTCGCTTTCGTGCCGTAAACAAAAGCTTCTTCAGCAGGGGAGCTTTCGGCAAAGCGAGCGAAAGCGCAAGGAGGTACGTCACAAATCATGTGCCGCAGCCTGCCCTGCCTCGGTGATCCCCCGTTCACAGGGATCTGATTGCTGCGCTTGCTCCAGAGGCGTAAACTGTACCAAGGGCTGCAGTATTGTCCGCGGCCATGGGCCATTGAGATCGGGCAACAAGCTCGCACTAACAGATTAGCATCGGAAGGGGATACCTTCGACCTCCATGGCCCACCGCGCCAGCGTACCAGCCCACTGCCAGAAGGGAGCAGCGGCCGAAGCCGGTGGCGTCACGGTAAATGCCCTGGGACAGGTCCTGGTTCCAAACTCCAGAGCAACCTCTGAACGCCTGGGTACGCCGGGGTACGCCTGGTGGTATGGGCGGCTGGGCGTTTCCATTCTTGGGTCCCTTCGGTGTCTCAGCTACGACCATCGGGCCGTTGGGGAGCGTCGGATCGCATACAGAAAAGCCTCTTGACGTTGTGCACTCTCTCCTTGACATTCAACGTATCATGTCAAGTATAGACAGCAAGGCGCCGCAAGATGCCGTTCAAGACGTCGTTCCCGCTGAACGTGGGGTAGTCGCTGCAGAGGACCCAGTCGATGACCGTGAGTACAACCCTAGTGCGAGAGGGCAGCGGCGATCGCTACCCCACGGGCCACCACCGCCGTTACATACCCAGCTCTGGTCCTGGTATTGAAAGAGCTAACACTACAGCGATGCTGAACAAAATGCCGCTCGAGGTGTACATGTGGTACGCAGAGCGTGAGCGGTTGCGGGAGCGTGAGGACCCTCGACCAATCCCGGATTCACCGTGGACGATTGCCTACAAGCGACTCACTGGGCAGAAGGACAAGATCGTCGTCGCGTACGAGCAACCGGAGCTTGTCGAGGAGTCAGATGGGTTATGGACGATGCTGTGGAAGCGTGCATTCCGCAAACACCGAGCGACAACCACCTTTACTTCAACGCAGGATGAGCCGCAAGAGCTCCTCACCTCGATGCCCGAGTCCGCTGAGCACAGCGGCACCTCGGCCTCGCTAGAGAAGGAGCGGCAACCGATCTTCACCGAACGTGAGAAGCAGTCGGCGTACCTACTTCTGCGCGTTGCGAGCTGGCAGCTTGTCTTCTACATGATCTGCTGCGATGTGCTCGGATGGTATACAGCACCGATGGCGTTCCGCGAACTTGGTTACGGACCTGGCGTGCTCGTGTACACGGGCTTCTTTATCATGGCGTTCTGCAGCGGCCAGATCCTCTGGCGCATGTACCTCGCCATGGACAGTGAGCGGTATCCGGTCAAGTGTTACGCCGACCTCGGTGAGCGGACCTATGGACCCGTCATTCGGCACGCATTCAACCTCTTGCAGAGTCTGCAGTTGCTCGTAAGGTGGCGATCACTCGCATCGAGGCTGACAAGCAGTTCAACGTCGGCATGCTCATCGTGATGCAGGGCCAGGCGCTCGCCGAGATCATCGGCTTCACGTTCTGCTATCTCGCACTGTGTATCTTCTTCGCGCTCCTTGGCATGGTCCTGTCCCAGGTCAAGACGCTGCACGGTATCGCGTGGTTTGTCAACGTCAACCTCTGGATCAACATCATCGTTATGTGCCTCACCATGATTGGGATCGGTCTCTACAAGCCCGTGCCCCATCAGTCGGGACACGCGGATCTCAGCGAGCCTAAGATCCTCAGCGGATGGGTGCCTTCCTACACGAAGGGATGGTACCAGCAGGTTGTCGGCGTACAGGTGAGCTGTCGGTGGTATTATGTCGAGCTGACAATCAGCTCGCTGTCTTCAGCTACGGCGGTGCGATGATCTTCCCCGAGTTCATGGCGGAGATGCGCCGCCCCCGCGACTTCTGGAAGGCTGCGTTCTGCGCGCAGTTCTTCTGCTACGCTCTTTACATGACCTTCGGCATCTACGTGTACAGCTGGTGAGTCACTCTACAGTTACTATGCTTGCGCGGCCGAACTGACCATACAGGCAAGGGCAGTACACTAACATCCTGCCTACGGTGAACATGGACAGCATCATCTTCCAGGGCGTGACGAACATCCTCGGCCTCATTTGCATCTCGATGATCGCGGTACTCTACTCGCACATCGGGTGCAAGGTGTTCTACCGCAACGTGCTGCGCGGCTACTTCAAGGCCCCGAGTCTCACGAGCGTCCGGTCTGCATGGATCTGGTCCGCGACAGTCACTGCGTACTGGGCTGCGGCGTGGGCCATTGGCTCCGCAATCCCAAATATCACCGACCTGAACACGATCGTGGGTGCCTCCTGCATCCTCCAGTTCACGTACACCTTCCCGTCTCTGCTGCTGCTCGGTCACTGGGTGCAACGCGACGCGATGAAGGGTGATCGCACCTGGGAGCCCGGCATGGAGCCGTGGAGCAACCGCGTGGACTCGTGGAAGGATCTCTCGAGGTGGAAACGAGGGTTCAAGCCCTACTGGTACGCTAAGGTCGCCATCGCGCTCCTCGTATGCGCAGCCCTCACCCTATGCGCCCTTGGCGTCTACTCCGGCGCCATGAGCGCCAAGGACAGCTTCAGTAATGGCTTCACCATCGCGTACAGCTGCCGCGCACCCGGACAGCCGAAGAATTGAGTTCACTCGATCCTCTTAACATCCTAACCTAACTATACAGCCTCATAATTGTGTATCAGTACGGCCCGGCACCTGCATAACGACCATGCAACTTTCTTGATGACCCGGGCGCAGGCTAGTCATCGCATTAGCGTGCGCCGCTGACGCCAGCTGCGCCTTCGCTGCGCTAGACCCACATGGTCCCTCGCTCACTTCACCGCCGGAGGGATACATTAGTTTCGGACTCACACCTTTGACTAACTTTGACGTTTGACTTTTGCTCATTTCTATCTTGCCTTTCTCAGCGTCATCTGTCTTCCTCGGTGTTACCTGTTCCTCCTCAGTGGTACCTGTCGACCTCTGCAACCCGATCCTCGATAGTAGCATGCCCCTCGCCCCTGACTTCCTCAGAATCATCCCTTTCCCGTTCTACGACGGCCCCGACGGAGAGCCCGACTGGGCGCCTGCTTTCCTGGCGGGCGAGCACCCTTGGCAGAGCGTCTGGCTCCCTTCGCAGGTATGTTTCACCAGTATGAGACTAACCAGATGCTGGATGATATCATGCGGCTTGCACGGTCCATGGTTGAGCCTGTAGGAGACGGAAACCGCGGATATGGGACCGTCTTCCGCATCGCCTACCCTCCAGCGACTGACGACAGGCGAAGCAGCCTCATGAATCCTGACGTCGAGCCGTCGCTCTGTCTGGACGCAGATCTGGAACGTCGCCAGTCTGCACCCTCGTCGCTACCCCCCGCCACTACCAGACCAAGAATGGCGACTTGGTTCGCCGCACTCGCGCAAGGTCCGCTCTTTGCGATGCGATTGAAGCGTCGAGCTGGTGCGCGAATCTGATGGAACATACCTGGCTTCATCTGTGTCATCAACAAGTTCTCCCGCATGCTCTGTCTCGGCAACTCCACCAGTCGCGTGTTTCTGTGTCCGTGCGATGCCGCCGGCCCCTTGTTCCTGCTCGAGGTTCCCGAGCGCTCATCTGTGGCTGGCAAAGTGGCGACCCTGGACGTCTACTCCAAGCTCGATGTGCACGCCAACCTCGCTCATACCTTAGTTACGAAGAACACCGGCCCTCCCCGTCGTCCTCAAGACCTCGTAGTCGACAACACGTTCAGTCCGCGGGCCGCCAGTTGCCTCTAGAGTTTTGGTCTGGCGGCATCAGCATTGCCGCTGCTGTGACTACTGACGTGAACCTCAGGCGTTTACCGGGGCTGTCCTCGGGATTCAAGGCCCGCGTTCGCCACCTGGTGACCAGCGCGCAGGAAACTGGCCGAGTCGCAGATCCCACGCAACTGTAGCAGCCGCAGCATCCTCAATCTCCCGCCTTCAGCGCTCACCAGCCTCTTGAATGGTTCCGATCGGAGCGGGAGTCCCCGGAGGACCACTTCGCCCGCCCCTCCTTGGTACCACCGCTTCCCTTCCCACACTAAGGAGCAGTGGGCTGGGATCAAGGCGTGGGCGCAGGGTGTGCGTCGAGGTGGCCATCCTAAATGGGTTGGATTCTCTGTCGAGACCCAGCACGAGGTGCCGCGTTAGGTCTCGCGCGAAACGCCCACTTTAGTCTTGGTGGATCCCAGCACAATGGACTCGCTGGTGGAGGCTGGCGTGCAGGAGATACTCGTCGCTTTGCAAGTGCGCGCCTCTACTCAGCCTTAGATCGCCTGTGTCCATAGCTGAGGGTGCACGACCAACCTTTGGCTTGCGTGTATTCTTCTTTTATTCTAGTTTCTTGTAGTGAAGTGCTGAAAGCCCTTCAGTTTATGTCTATAACCCTAGAACTGGTGCCACAGTAGCCGCAATCTCGGCAGAGTCAGTACCGATGCCGAGCCCCGGTGGAGGTGGAGGTCGATCAGAAGGTAAGGTGTCCGTGCCGACCATCCATCCGTCCACTCCACCAGGCCAAGATGAGAGCAGTCGTGCAGCGCGTTCTCAACGCTTCCGTCGCCGGTGAGCTACTAGTTTACTAATGTATCTGACGACAGTCGACGGACAGACGATCAGCTCCATCGGGAAGGGTCTCATGGTGCTCGTCGGCATCGAGCGGAGTGAGTAAACCTTTCCCCCTGGAACGCATATACTGACTTCAGATGACACACCAGACGACGCCGCCTGGATTATCAAGAAGGTGCTCGGCGCAAAGCTGTGGGACGGTGCCGAAGGCGGAGCCTGGAAGCAGGGCGTGACCGACATTGAAGGCGAGGTGCTGTGCGGTGAGTTCGCGGTCTTCTTCCTTACGCCCTTCTTTCCTCATCGGCATCAATGAGGCTTGCTTCCTCTTGAATGCATCAGCTGACCTCAGTCTCCCAGTTTACTCTGTTTGCCAACTTCAAGGGCCTCAAGCCTGACTTCCACGAGAGCATGGTGAGCTTCCTAGTTCGCATGGTCGAGCTGACACCACCAGTCGACGCAACCGGGCAAGGCGTTCTACACGTCCTTCCTTGAGCAGATCAAGGCTGCCTATGTTCCGGAACGCATCAAGGGTGAGCTTTCGGGAGAGGTTTCACAGCTAACGATCAGACGGACAGTTCGGTGCGATGATGGCCGTGTCGCTGACGAACGATGTAAGTCGATCTCACCTACCTTGCCTCTCTTCAAACTTCTGCTTTCGAGCTCTCCGGCCCCTTTCTCTCGTTCCACCCGACTTTCATGGCGTCCTTCTGTTGCTTTGAGCCCCAGAACCCGGTAGCTAACGATCAGGGTCCGGTGACCATGCTCTTCGACAGCCGGGAACGTAAGAAGGGATCTTCCTCCACCCCGGCCAGCGGCGCTGCTACGCCGACGCCAAAGAAGGAAGTCAGCAAGGAGGAGGCTGCCGCTATCGCGAAGGCGAAGAACGACGCGCGCAAGGCTAAGAAGGAGGCATGGGAGAAGCGCAAGGCGGAGTTGGCTGCTGCGGACGCTGCCGGAGACGGAGGCGGTGCCGGAGCGGCGGAGACCAAGTAGGCGCACCTCGGAGGCGTCAGGGTCAACCGGGGCTGGAGGCGTAGATCACTTAGACATCAGCTGAATACACACGCATCGTCACATCGCCACCATCGGCATGCATCTTCTTGGGAAATCCGGAATGACGAAGGGGCGTCCATTGATGCTGACGCAGGAGGCGTCGCCAGATCGCAGCTGACCACTGAGGCGCTGGATGACTTCGACTTGAATGATAAGGTTTCATACGGGCGCTTGTCTCTGACTTCTGAGCTCGTCATGGCACTGGTCTTCGCTACGCCCTGCTGCGCTTGATGTTGAATACCGGTGCCCTCTTGGCTTGGGAAGGATCTCAGGTCGTAGCCGAACCCCTCGCCTCCCACAGGCATAAGCATATAAGTGAGCCCCAGGTGCGGGCCGTCCGCCAGCATTCACGCTCTCTCATATCAGCAACAGCACACTCACTCGTACGCTCGCTACTTCCAGTACACCCATATCACACACACGCTTCACCTAGTCTCTTCAACCTTTAATTACTCTCAAATATGTTCCGTCCTCGTCGTAACTTCGGTGCCGGTCCCGGTCCTCGCGGCGGACCCGGTCCTCGAATGGGCCCGCGCATGGCTGGTCCACGCATCGGTCCCCGCGTTGTCCCCGTCGCCGTTCCCGTCGGTGGCCGAGGGTTCCATGGCGGTTGGCACGGTGGTTGGCACGGAGGCTGGCATGGAGGTTGGCATCGCCGCCCAGTCGCCGTCGCCGCGCCCGTTGTAGTCGTCCGCCGAAGGCGTTTCTGCGGGCTATTCTAAGCGCCGTCTCGCCACTTGCACTCTACACCCACCCAACTCCGCTATCCCAACAGCGTCGAGTTGCCGGCCGTCAGTAGTGCAGAGGGCTGTGCGATGAAACCAGCAAGTATTGGTAAGTTCTGCGCATGGTTCACAGAAAGCGGCGTGCAAGAAGAAACGCTAACCTTTAAGTTGTCGCCTTCTCACGTTCTCGACCCAGAAACTTTACCCGGCTCCAGGCCCGTATCCAGCATTAAGCATAAGCATATCTACTCCCCATAGTTCTTGATACCGAAACTTCCACATGCTGGCGTGTCCAAGTTTATACACGCTCTTGGCTCTGCTTCCTCCTCTCCTTCTCTCCGTCGCCATACTACCCGAACGGTGTCCCGCTCTCCTAATGGCAGTTCCCACAATCTTCACTCTCGACCTCCCAAGATCATTCTGCTCTCCCGTATTATTTCGCAATGTTGATGTAAGTCGTACCCAGCTGCCTCCCTACGAGTGGGCTCCCCCTGCTGTTTGTTTTGACCCACCCATGGCCGTCGTCTGCGACGTTGTCAGGGCCGGGACCTGGCCACCAGTCCATGAGCCTGGAGTCAGTGATCGGTCCGGCGTCATGTCCCTTGCCCATGTTGTTCAGAGCTCCCACGTTGGGCGACGACGCCTGGCGCCAAGCAGCCGGTAAGCCGTACGTCGCTGGTCAGGTGCTCAGCGCCATGAGCTGCGCGCTCCCGGGTCGGATGGACTGGTCTGGCCCTGGTGAAGAATGACAGCAATTCGAAACCCCTCCTCAGAGCTCTTGTCCTTACGGCCCACCGCAAGCGACCATGCCCCGCGAGAGTCCCCGCTGCTGTCATCTATCGCAAACACACCTTGCAGCCTTCATGTCGCAAAGAGGGGCAAGGCGACCCGAACTCTCGGCATGCGGCTCTCTGAATAGCAGAATAGCGAATCGAGGTGGCCAGAGGGCACTGGCGAGCCGAAATCGAGACACTCCTCTTCGCTTTCTCGTCACTGGGGAGGAAGCAGAAGGGTTCCAGGCAGACGGATTGGACGGGGTCTCGTAAGGTTCGTAAGGTCTGAATTGTCCGGGTTTCATCGTGCAAAGTTGTCTCGAGCTTCGTTTAGCGACTTTTACGTCCTTCGTCCCCACCACCTCTTCTCTCCATGCTGCATTACGTGGCTGTCTCAACGTCGTCAAGTTGGGACACGCCAGGTGACGAGGACCCGGCGCTTACAGCCTGCAGACGGGCGTCGTGGACCGCGATACCACCAGTTGGTAACACAACACCGCCCAGCGTTGCACTTTAGAACTGGCCCAGGTAGTGCGTCGCGTATAGAGTTTCCTTGGGATCGAATTTAGCCCTGGTTCGAAACCCTCACGGCCCCATCAGGAGACCATCAGACCGCATTCAGCACAGAAGTGTCTGTCAGGAGCGTTTTCTCAGAACTGCCAATGGCACCCACTGACCAGGCTAAAGTCCCAAGGTGCTAACCCAGCTGAGCACCAGCTAAGCCCATCTCACCCGGCTCCGCCCCTGGTGTTTCCATATACCTTCTTATGCCGGCAGAGAGCTAACAACGAGTTATACGCGCTGGGAGGGTCCGCCCAAGTAAGAATCCAGAGAGACTGACCCACCCCCCCTTCGGACCCTCTGCGGCCCTCGCGAACAACGGAATTGGTCCTGAATGCTACCTCGTCTTGATCGCAGGACCAGGCATCAGCACCAAGCGCCCGAGGTCAGCCGAAGACAGTCGCGAGAGCCCAAACCGCCCCTGGCGGCCCGGCTGCAGTCAGTGCAAACCCAGGATGTCTTTGACCTTTACCTGCCCAGCTGCTCTTCAAGCCTCAGCTGACATGCCGGGGTGAGTCGAGTGATCCCTCGCCGTCGCCGCAGACAGCAACTAGCAGCTAGAAGACAAGGAATGAGATGCATCTTGCGTTCTCAGCATTACTCTCACCCACGGACACAGACACAGCAAACGCAATGCCGCGACCGCGCCAAGTGCTGCTGGTCGCTGCAATCCTGATGGCGACCGCGGTGCTGGCGGCTCCGCAAGCGACAATGCCGGCGGCGACGGCGCCAGCCGCGACAGCACCAGGCATTCCCGATGGCCTGACCCCGGGGGACATGGACGGCGACCTCCTCACCGCGACGCCGACGGGGACGCCGATCGCGAAAACGAGCGCGGTGTCCAGCGCAACCACCAGCTCGAATAGTGTCCACCTGTCCGAGTCTGCTCTCGCGGGCATCATCGTCGGCTGTGTCATTGGCGGTCTTTTACTCGGCGTAGTGAGCAGCGCCATCATCTTTGTATGTCTCTCCCGCCGTCACGAGTACTACGAAGAGGACGAGGACGACACTGCCGCCACGAGCCCCGAGAAGCTCCACGCGACCCACTCCCGACAGGCGCACCCGCCCTCCCCTACCCCGCGATCACCTCATGCACCGGTCGTGCCGCCCCGCCCCGACGGAGGGCTCGGCATGATGGCGCTGCAACCGACAGAGTCCGGCACGAGTGACCCTGTCGCGCCCTCTCTGCCCTCCATCCACTGTGGGTCCCTCGGCACGCCAGCCGATTGGGAGGCAGAGCGGGCACGAACGCATGGTCCCGGTGTACAGCATGTTCCGACTGGAACTCCGCTCGGTTACAGCGACAGTCGTCCGATGACCCCGACACGGTTCTGGCGCGGACTGCGGGACAGGCGTGTGTCGCAGATGACGATCCGGAGCGCGAAAACCAAGGCGAAGCGCGCGTCCATCGTGACCGTCAAGTCCATGAAGAGTGGCAAGTCTCGCCGCGCCTCTATCCTCACTGCGAGGAGCAAGCTCAGCGGCCGCAGCAAGCACAGCAACAAGGCCGGAGGAGGGATTGAAGCCCCTCCCGTCCCTCCCCTGCCGTTCACGAGGCGCGTGCCCGTCCCCCCGCTGTCTCCGGGACTCACAGGCATGCCCCCTAACAGGCCGAAGAGGAGAGTACACATGCGCTTGATCACGCCGGATCCTCCAGCACAGCTCGACGACTAGCAAACCTCTCACAACAAACCGACACACACGCACTGCGCAACACAAACCAGAACGCTTGAGCAATCTTGCAACCATTACCGATTACTGCCCACTATATTTCTAGATACTTGTATTTCTGTCCTCTTAACTCAGCCCACAGGCAACACTCTCTTCCAGGTCACTCTGGCTGCACTACCCAATACACATAGATACCCCCACCCGTACAGCGAAACACTCTTTACTCGCAAAGCGATGCATGCGTTGTCCTTGACGTGCCATGGTCTAACTGAGCTTCCAACGGTCGAAGGCTCGTCCGATCGTTGCGTTGAGCCACAAGCCCCGGAGAGTCACAGCGGTCTTACCTGAGGCGCACTCGCTCCCTCCAGACCATCGCTGCGCTGAGCACGAATATGCGACAGCTGCTGGACACACGTACCGCCGCTTTGGTGTCGTATCTCAATATGCCCCGACAAGTCTCTCGGCGAAATAGCTTTCTTCAGGTGCTCTCCCTGTCCAGACATTGCGCGGCGTTTGCCGCGAGACATGACGAGGCATCCTGCAAGACGATGCCGTCGCAGCGCTTAGGCAGCTGACCCTCGCCGATGCTTCGGGTGAAGAGGTATGCGCTGGCAAGTCGGCTGGCAAGTCGGTTGAGTGCGATTTGGGGAACCCGATACGCTAGCCAACCTTGTCTGTCGCGTCAGTTTCGGGCACGTCAGGTGCATGCCTCGGAGACACACACCCGGCCCTGCTGTGTAGCGAACAAGAAACAGAGGTCTGCACTTGCTCGAAAGACACCAAGGAAGGTCAGATCCTCCCTTTGGGGGAGAGTTGTCAATTCAGCGTGCATCTTCACCAGCGGATGTTTCCCGAGACCAAGTCAGACGTATCTCTTTTCACGGTAGTCTCGTTGTCCGCTCCAAGGTTCGCCCTAGCCGGTCCGTCGAGCACTCATCTCACAAGACCGTGCGGAGCAACTTGTTCGTTGACAAGCGTCTCGAGGTCACATTCACAACGGCCCTGCTTCCGCGCAAGCAAGTGTCTGTGTTGAATTGCCCTGCGGCTCCGGATGCATTCAGTGATCTGAGAGTCTCACCAATAGCTGTTTGGTCTGTTGCTTGGCTTGCTAGAAAACTAGCAAGTCAGCTTGTAACCCACATCAGTGTCCTCGTCTGCGGCGTGTCTTCGTCTGGCACAAAAGTTTTGCTCATAGCGGGATGGGCACTCCTGGACTCGCTCCGCGTCACTTCGCATGGAAGACTGTCAGTTCCATCATGGTGTTGTCAGCACTTGTCAAACACCGAGAGAATGCGTCAGCAATGATTTGGACGTCCCGCGGAAGGTAAGCGCCGGTGTCCGGGGTTGATTTCCGGTGGTCGCGTGGCTAGCGGAGCATGCGCTCCGAGCAGTAGCGGACCAGACGTCTCGGGATCATTTAGGAACAGGACAGGGTGGAAGGTGTAGAGTACAGTAGCGCTAGCAGCGGGCGAAGGACGTGGAAGACTGCCGTCGACAGCCGTGTAGGGTGAGCGGGGGAGAACCAAGAGCCGGAGGCGAGAAAGAGCTATGAGGCAGTAGTCCGGAATTCGGTGCGGTGGCCCGGACTGTAGGCCTCTACCGCTTATGCGGGCAGGGAGCAGGAAGCATCGGCGTTTTTCCGGCGGAGTGTCGAGCCTCCACCCACCCACCTCACCGGGCACCAGATCACCAGGATCCGGATTTTCCAGGACACCCGGTTGTAAGCGGGGGATGGGGATCGATGGATTAGAATTCAAGTGTATTCAGGCACTTTGCCTCTGTTTTGCGATTGGATTAGGATGTCATGTGGTTGTGGTAATGATGCAAGCTGGGCCCAAGGCACGTCGTTTGGGAGGCCAAGGAGGACCTTTGGAAAGGTGCCTTCGCTCATCGCTGCCTGCGGCCTGCGGCCTGCGGTCTTCCTTTTGCCGCTTGCCGCTCCAGGCCCCCTCCCCACGCCCCACTGCCATGCCTCCAGACCTCCATCCTCAATGATCGCCCAAGCCCATGCCCATGCCCACAGCAACATTGCAATCACACATTAGCCCATCTCCCACCCCTCACGGCCCTCACCGTCGCTGACGCCCACCATGACTGCGAACGTCGCTCGCCCCATCCCGCAGCGCCAGCCCTCGTCGCCGGTGACGCACTCGGCTCCGCGACCCATCCCAGCTGCTAATGGGCGGCGGCGCTCGGCGTCGGCGTCAAGCGGTGGGAGCCCCCACAACGGCAGCCACAAGTCCTCTTCGCTGTCCCAGTTCGTCGACAGCCGATTCCTGGGTTCGTGTGCGACGACGACACCGTTCTCCTTCCTCGAGGAGGAGGAGGAGCGAGAGGCTGAGGCGGAGGCCGGTTCTCCTCCTCTTGCTGCTTCCCTCCCCCGACCCAGCTCCTCGCCGCCTTCCCCCGGACTTGTCAGCGGATCGCTGAACTCTCCTCCGTCTGCTAGTCGCTCTCCCGTTCCAGCGACGCACGGCACGAACACACCCGCGCGCAAGCCCAGCGGTAAGCGATGGCACCGAATCTTCGACTTTGACCACGTTCTTGGTGCCCTCGACCCCAACCGCCTTGCTTCAGCTACGGCCCCCGACCCGATTCCCATCGCCGTCTTTGGCGCAGAGACCGAGGAAGGAATCGCGCTGTGCCGCCAGCTCTTGGCCGCGCGGTGCTGGGCTCTCGTCGCTTTAATGGTCGACGACAGCTGCGCCGAGGCGAACGAGCTGCGCGCCGCGAACGTCCCTGTAGTCCAGGTCGACATGGACGATCCGACCACCTACGGCAAGCACCTCATGAACATGCGTGCGGTGTATCTGTCCACGAACGGTGAGTTCCTTTCGGCTCCGGGGGATCTGCGATCAGCGATCCGCAGTTGCACAGCATCGTTGTATCAGCTTGCTGGGAAGGTTCATGCTGACAGACAGTGCTCAGACTTCATGCGATCCTGCAGCACCAGCCCGAGCCGGCCCGTACCCAGATCGCGCGACAGGCGGACGCGTGTCAACTTTCCAAGGCGCTGAACGCCTGCCAAGAAGCAAAGGTTGGGCACGTTGTTTTCCGTGTAACGGCGTGCGGACAAGAAGTTGTCGAAGGCGTTCTCGGGCGGCCAAAGAAGGTGATCGAGGCGCAGGCCGAGCTCTGGAAGCGCGGCATCGCACACACCGTACTGCACACCACAGTGCCGTACGGCAGGGTACGCGAGTGGCTGCGCCGCGACGGCGACCGGTGGATCCTCGAGTGCCCGATCCCCGACGACATCAAGATGCCCATGTACGCCCTGGAGCAAACCGGGCTGTACGTCATCAACAACCTGAAGGCGCACCTCTGCAGCAAGCAGCGGCGGTATCCGGGCGAGGACATTCACGCGATCGGGGAGTGGCTCTCGCCGCTCGAGCTCGCGCGGAAGATTCAGAAGATCTCAAAGATCCCCGTCGATACAGCCCACGTCTCGAGAGCAGAGTTTGCGAGCCTCGAGACCCACGAACGCCTCACGGTCAGGTGGGACGCTTGGAACCAGCTAATCACTGGCGAGTACCAGAATGAGTACGGGGAGTATGGCAAGCAGACGCGGAGCTCGTCCACCGGCGTCGACCAGATGACGTTTGACGAGTGGATGTCCCAGGACCCAGAGATCATCCGCATGATGAAATAGGCACAGCTTTACCTCGCCTCGCACTCACGTCCCAGTACTTGGTCACTTTATAATCATAGCTCTTGCTTTGTTGTTGGCACCCCCTCTATGTATACTCATCCCTAGCACACGTGCTTGCGCGTCCACTCTTGTCCCATTCGCCATGCTGCTGATACGCGAAGCTAATTCGTACATTCCCGATGTGACTACATTGCAGCGGGGCGGCCTACCGTGCCCGCTGCGCGCTTGATATAAGAGTGGCGAGGTCGGCAGTGCCTCGTTCAATAAGGGTGAGTGTTGCGGGCAAGGGCAATATGAAACGTGTAGGAGGTGCGGGTGGCGGAGAAGGTCGATGTCGTAACGATAAAAAGCTGGAATACTGTATATACTACTGCGTTGTTGCGTCCTGCGAATCATCTATGTTGTGGCTAGGGGCTTAGATGAGCCGCCGCCCCGACACGCTCGGGGTCAGCATGGCCTGCTGGTTCTCGTACTCGCTGCTGGGGCGGACCGAGTTGTAGCTCGTAGTGTTGTGCTCGTAGTTGCCCGTGCTCTGGTTCGGGTGCTGGGTGCCGAAGCTGCTGTGGCTTTGGGCGCTCGTGTAGTGCGTGCCGTAGCTTGCTGTCGTGGGGCGGGAGGACCGGCTGGGGCTGCTGTGCTGGTACGAGGGTGTGCGGGAGGGCGTGCCGTGCGCGAAGGACGGCGCGCCACTCGTGCTCGGGCTCTGGCTGGGGAGCACGGCGTCATCGAGCGCCATGTCCGGGAACGACTGGCGGTGCTCCTTGTCGCCATAGTTGGACTGCGAGTCCAGGGACGTCGCCAGGCTCTCCACGGTCGTGTGGCTGCCCCACCGGCGTAGGACGGGCGCGCCGGAGCGGTGCGTCATGTCGCTGCCTGACGACATGTTCTGCGTGTGTCCCCGTGTGCGCTGCTTCTGCTTTCGGTTACGCCACCAGCAACAGCCGAGAATCAGACCTGCGAGCAGCAAGCCGCCGCAAACGCCACCAACGACGCCACCGACGATCGCGCCCGTGTTGGACCCGCCCGAGCTCTTGCCGGTGCTGGTGTCGTTTGCGGAGCCAGTCGCATCGATAGTAGGCGCATGCGTCTCGGTGACATCAGGGAGAGGCGAATGCTGGTCGGTCGTCTGGTAGACGATGAGCTTCTGGAACAGGCAGCCCCATGGCCGGTTGCCCTGCGAGAAGATGCGCATCGTGTACCTCTGGCTCGGGTCGAGTGACACCGCGCTCATGTCTGCCGCGTCCGTGTAATTGTGCGGCGAGTAGCCGAACGAGTGCTGCACGGCCTCGGCCGCAGGAGGCTTCGGGTCCCACACGACCCAGCAGTCCGATTGCCTCTCAGAACGAGGGCCCTTCAAGATTGCGTAATACGAGTTCGGCGGGATTTGACGCTCGCCGGGCGTGCTGGGGTTGATGAGGACGTAGTCGCCTAGGCCGTCACCATTCATGGTGCCAGACTTGAAGTCACCAGCGAGCTCGGTCGAGATCTGGACGCCCGCGTTGGCAAGCACTTCCTTTGCGTGGTCCAGGGAAGAGAGAGATGGGAACTTGTAAGAGCCGTCCATGTTTAAGAACTTTGGCGACAGGTCTTCCTGCTGCACGCTGGATTGTCAGCTCCGCACACGCTCGCTACTCACTCCTTGCCGTCAAGCTGCGCAGTCGGCAGAACGATGTCGATCATGTTCACAGACATGAAGCCCTGCGGCTTGAACTTGAACTTGATGTTGGTCTGGTTCACCTGGCCGTTCAGGTCAACTTTGGCAAGTTGTCCTCCAGTGTTGGACAACTTGGAGGGTGGCTTTTCCTCCCCATTTATGGTGACTGTCACGTCACCCATGTCAGGCAGGTTGACAACAGCGCCCATAGACATGTCTTGCCATACATTGCCGTAGACAGTGATAGCAGACCCGGTGAAGTTGAACTCGAGCGTCGCCTCGGTTCCCGCAACGGCGGCGCGGCAAAAGTCACTCTTGGGGCAGTCTGGGCCAGAGCAACCGTCAAGCTTGCACTTGACTGCTGCCCACGTACTAGTCGCGTTGATGGTCTCCTTTCCCTCGGGGTCTCCAACCCACTTGACCATCGGCGAACGGGCGTCCAGCTGCAGCTTGTCAATCGGCTTCACCACTTCTGTCTTGGCCGTCGTGCTGCCGACCTGGGCGAGGGCCCCGTGCAGTGTGAGCGCCGCGAGGGAGAGAGTAGCAAGCCTGGCCATGACGAAGGATTGCAGTGGCGATGAAGAAGGAAGGTATGGAAAGGGCACTGGCGGCGATGAGGGCTCAGCCAGTGATCAAGGCAAGTCGAGGTCGAACCTGTCGAACCCGGCTCGATGTGTATTAGAAGATAATGAGAGTGGTGGTAGTCAACAGTGTGTCAAAGTGAAAGAGTGTCTTGCAAAGGAAGGCGTCCTTGCTGCCCGCAGTCGACAGTCGATGAAGAGGTAGTCAAAGGGTTGCGCCGAAGCCGAAGACAGATGGGGAGAGGTGAAAGGTACAGGCCCGAAAAGAATGCTGGCAAACGAGGGAAGGCGGCGCGCACTGAGAGAGGCGAGAGAGCGCGAGCGGGAGAAGGCGCGACGATGGGAATCGGCTCTGGAAAAGTGAACAAGGTGTAATGTAAGCCAGAGCTAACTCGGTCGCCTTAGTGGATGGTTAGTGCTGCCGTGCTGCCAGAGTACACGCGCTGGAGGCACTGGGGCAGATAGGCGATCCACCTGCCCAGTGCCTCGCCTGGGAGCTCCAGCTCGTCGCGCTGCTTTCGTCTCGACCAGTCTCTGACATGCCCCCCAGACAGCCTTCATCCCCAATCCCACGGCAGCCCTGCGAGCAGACTAAGACGCCAGGATGAGACCAATGAGTTGCCAGGAACGGTACGTTGTCTTCGCAGCCTGATATGGCGAGGGCAGCCGAGCCTTCGCGAGGTTTCAACAGTCATGACCATCCTGCTCTGATCCTGGAGTGTCTGCCCGCGGCCTTCCGAACCCTGTCCCGAGCACCGAGTTGAGTTACTATTCAGCAGAATGTTTTGCGGGGAATTGCTCCTCTCGCTGTGGTCTCTGGCGTGTTGCTGGGGAAGGCCCAGCTGGGTCACCGACAGAACAAGCTCGGCGCGTCGCTCTTACGCCTTCCATTCGTGCCTTCAGCAAGGGCCCAGCACGAGAGCCAATGTCTCGGCAGCGCTGCGTTATCCTCTCCTGAGGGCCCTCGTTGCACGGCTCTTGAGACCAGCTTGTCACGACGAAGCTCGACGCAGCAATGGAGACGCAAGAGTGAGACCGACATTGTGCCGAGTTGCCTCAGGCGCGCGTACATGTGTGCCCTTGAACTGGTGAAACTAAGAATAAAATCTCCTAGAATGCACGTCCTCTGATCTGCCAGTGCCAGCTCCCATCATCCTCTGCCCGGATGCATCCACCACCCCAGGGAGCTCAGGACACACGGGAAGGCTTGGGCGCCCTCCGGCCGCAACCCTGAGCTCTGAGCCCTGGACCGGACGCGCTTGCTCGAAGTGTCTGACCACATCACGCGTGCGCTGCCCACGAGTGCGTCAACCTTTGCTCTTTGCTTCCTCATAACGGGCCTGGGGAAGTCACTGGGGCCTGAGGGAATAAGCCGGGAGAGCAGAGAAGGGAGACGGCTGCGTACCGGAGGCGCAGACGCGCACCCGGCATGGTACCGCTGAATACCTCTGAATGGGTGACCTGTCAGGGGGGGTTGAAGGCAGACGCGGATGTGAAACGTCGAGGATGAGGGGTCTGGCTGGTATCAGCAGCAGAGCTCACCAGCGGAAGGTGTCTTCTTCTCCGGTCAATCAGCACCGCTCACAGGACGAGCACCGAGCCTTAGTAGCTTAGCAGCTAGTTCAAACGGGGGTTTACGTTCTCTTCCGTACAGATGACCACGAGGCTGAAGGACAGACACATCGTAAATATCGAGCTCTGCGCGCCATTACGAGAACCTGACCGCGTCCTCCCGTAATACAACTCCTCACCAGCTTCACATCTCACCCGCCAAAACCCGGTGAACAAGGTTTCAACAGCATACTGAACGTGACGCGCCGAGGGGTCCGATTGGGCTGCGAGCGTCCCGGAGCTGTGGGATCGAGATTGATAATTGGAGGTCGAGTTCACGGGAGAGTTGGAGAGTTCATTTCTTTCGTTGACATGACACAACGTATAGAGGTGGGAGTTTGAAGTTGACTAATTCCAGCATTACGGATAAATCACTGTGCCTCGGGCGAATCTGGTAATCACACTCTAATCCGTCCGAACTCCAAATCTTCGGTCAAATGGTGAATACCAACAGTCCAGTCACGTGCTTAGAGGTCAATCCTTATAAGGACCCCGCACCGCAGCCGCGATACGTCAAAAGTCCAAGCCACGGCGTCAGTGTCGCACGCCCGCGCAGCTGTCTCAGCTGGCGTCAGCCAGTCGTCAGTCGGCCTCCACTCTCCGCACCAGCTAGGCCGGCCCAAACTTGACGTCACCGACCATTTTTCTGGTCCGGGGTGAGCGCCGCACCCCGCCGCTGCATCATGCTGAGCTCGGCGAGGCTGCGAGAACATCGCTATTGTCAGGAGCTCTAGAGACGCCGACAACGTTGTACTTATACGAGACTCACGCTTTTCTGACCCTACTACATCTCCAGAAGCTTAGGAAGAGCACCGAAAAGCAAAAATGTCTGGTGAGTGTCAACCCACAGAAGTTGTCGCCACTCAGGTTGTTTACCCATTCTGCACCCCGGTCCTCCAGAGGGTGATAGCGATGAAAGCCATCCAGTCGACCGGGGAGATGCGGCGACGTAGCGAACGATAGCTGACAGACAGCCCAGAACGGTGCGCCTCCCTCCTACCTCTTGAACCCACCTGCTAATCTGAAGGACTATTCCGCGGCCTGTCCAGCTACTACACGGCGCAATATGAGGCGCACCCCATGCGAACGCTCTCGCTGGCGAACGGGTTCCTGTCCAGTGTTTCCGACCTAGTCGCGCAGGGCATCGAGGGTAGTGTGAGTCCCCTCCCTACCTTCCTCATCTCTTCACCGACAACGCCCTCCGCCGGAGTCTCCCTAACCTCCCTAACCTCCCACCCCTTCCAACTCTCACCACGAGCCTGCCGCTAACAACAGACGGCAAAGTCAACAGGCAAGACAGACTGGAAGTACGACCCCCTGCGCACGCTACGTTTCGCAGCCTTCGGAACAGCCATGGGCCCGCTGATCGGGAAGTGGCTCCAGTTCCTCGACTACAAGTTCCCTCTTTCGCCTACTGCCGGCGCACTCGCGAACAAGGCGCCGAGCAAGGCGACACAGGGCATCCAGCTCGCGAAGCGGGTGCTTGCGGATCAGGCGGTCGCGGCGCCTGTTGGTGTAAGTTTTGCACGAGTTCCCCTTCATCTCCTCTTACGTGGGGAAGGTCAAGGGGGGCGGAGGGGTGGTGTTGGTCGAGTGAATGCTAACGTGCAGCTCGCCCTCTTCACCGCCCTCATGTCGGGACTCGAGGGCAAGTCCCTCGGCGAAACCCAGGACAAGTTCCGGACCATGTACCCCCGCGCCCTCCTCACCAACTGGCAGGTCTGGCCTGCTATCCAGGCCGTCAACTTTACGATCATCCCGCTCCAGTTCCGGCTGCCGTTCCAGCAGACTGCAGGGATCCTGTGGACGTGCTACCTCTCCATGCTTAACAAGAAGAGCGACGAGGAGGAAGCCCGTAGGGCGAAGCAGCCCGGTGGCAGGCCGAGCGCAAAGGAGGACGAGAATGCGCCGACGTACACTTTCGAGACGCAGGATCACAAGGACGGAGTGTACCAGGATCGCGACCGGGTCGCGACGCAGTAGACGTCTGATCGACATAGACATTGCTTCAGACGCAGCTCCACTCAGTAGACTGATGCACCCATAGACGCAAGCCGGGCGCCTCGCGCATGGTACAGATATGTGCATGTCATTAGGATGAAGGAATGTAGGAAAGAAAACTGATCACCGGCGTCACGCTCACATCCACCACCACCCGCGCATGCGGCGCAGGATCCAGGCCGACGCGCTCCGGACGACGGCGTGCGCCACTACCCCAGCGTACCGGAGCACCAGCCGCGTGAGGAGCGCGCAAGCGCGGGCCGTCTTGTTCCACGCCGCCTGGAATCCCAGCCAGCGCCACAGCCAGCAGCGCAGCCTGAGCCTGCAGCCGCGCCTCGCCTCCTTGTCATCTGTCGTTTCTTGCTGTTGTTGTGTTGTATAAGTTGGAAGGGGGGTTGGTATTGGGGTTGGAGATGTTAGATTGGAAGGGGTTGGGGTAGTAGTTGATGTGGTAGTTGGTGGGGCTGTGGCACCCAGGTTTACTAGTTCTATGTTGGCAGTCGGGCAAACAGGAATAGTCGTAGTCGTAGCTGATGTCGTTGAAGAGGAAAGGAAGGAACGCAGCCCCGCACCCGCACCCGCACCCGCACCTGCTCTCACCGGGACGTTAGCCCTCGGCTCGGGGGCGCCTTCTGGGAGCAGGGCGTCGGTGGAACTGTAGGATCGACGGTCACCCGCGTCCTCTACAGGAAGGCTCGAACTTGAACGTTAAATCGCTTTTTGTTGCTCCAACTAAACAAAAAATGTTAGCACAAGGTTCCACGCATCGGGGATGAATCGGGGAGTGGTGAATCGAGATCGGAGCTGGATCACGCCGAGGCGGCCGCCGCGGCCTCCTCGACGATCTCCTCGACAGCGTCGTCCTCGACGTCGGCGGTGTCGTCGCCGGCGTGACCGTCGCCAGAGCGCTTGGACGGGTCGGCGGCAGCCTCCTCGTCGCGACGCTCGATCTCCAGGCGGAGGTTCGCAAGCGTGTCCTCGAGCTGCGCGATATGCTGCGTACGGGGCGAATCGCCAATCGGGGCGGCTACTCCGAGGGGAGCGGCTAACTCATTCACCTGCTGAAGGGCAGACGCCTTCTCGGCGCGCTCCGTCTTGAGCTCCTCCTGCAAGTTGGTGATGGTTGTGTTCAGGCGTTGCGTCGTGGCGGTGAGCTCAGACTGGTGCTCAGTCTTGGCGTCGGCGAGCGCGCGCTCAAACTCATTGCGGTTCATCTCAAGCATCTGCGGTCAAATGAAGAAGAGCGAATCGAAACTTACGACGTTCATGCCCTCAAGCTCCTCCGAGCGGGCCTGCAGGTCCTTTCGGAGCTGGGCGACGGCGGTGTCCTTAGATCCGCCGGGTGACTGACTACCGTTCTCCATGGAAAGCTGGTCGATCTTGGTGCGAAGTTCGTTGATGGTTGCGGTCGATTGCTTCGCTGCGGTCTTCTCAGTCTCGAGCTCCTGCGACGCCGCGGTCAGCTTCTTGCGGAGCTCCTCAAGCTCGGTGGTCGCAGCGGTGCGCGCGGTCTCGGCCTCCTTGAGCTTGGCGTCGGAGCCGCCCTTGGCCTTGTTGAGCTCCTCGGCGTGCGAAGCCGCGAGAATCTCGAGCTCCTTCGAGTGGTTCGCAACGACAGTGGCGTGCTCCTTCTTGGTCTTCTCAAGCTCAGCGGCGTGCTCCTTCGCGGCCGACTCCTTGGCAGACTTGGACCGGTCAGCGACCTCCTTCTGGTGAGCAGTCTTGAGAGCCTCGATCTCCTTGGCGTGTCCGGCGGCAGCAGACTCGACGGCGAACTCCTTGGCCGCCTCGAGAGTATGCGTGTGCTCAGCCTTCAGCGACTCGAGCTCCACCTTGTGCTTCTTGGCGGCGGCCTCGACAGCCTTGGACTCGGCAGCGCCGGCAGACTTCTCAGCAGCGGAGAGCTTCTCGGCGTGCTCCTTCTTTAAGGCATCAAGCTCGGCGGCGTGCGAGGCAGCGGCGCTCTCCGTGGCTCCCTTAGAGATGGTGGCGAGCTCCTCGGAGTGCTTCGTCTCTAACTCCTTGATCTTGGCAGCGTGCGACGCCGAGGCAGCCTCCTCGGCCTGCTTCGCGGCGGCGGCGACCTTCTTCTCGGTTTCCTTGGACGCAGCAGCGGTGCTCTTCTCGTGCTCGCCCTTCAGCGAAGCGACAGTCTCCTCGAGCTTGGCGACAGATGCCTGCAGCTCCTTGATCTTACTGTCAGCCTCAGACTTCGAGGTCTCGAGCTGCTTCACGGTCGCGCCACTCGCCTCCAGCTTGGCCTTCAGAGAGTCGCGCTCAGCTGCAACCTTGGCCAGCTCGGCACGCAGCCCCTCCGAGTCGGCGCTTCCAGCTGAGGCCTTCTCCAACTGCTTCTGTAAGCCGACGATGGTCTCCTCCTGCGCAGCGCTCTTCGATGTGAGCTCAGTGTGAGCAGAAGACAAAGAGTCGTGCGCCTCCTTCAAGGCCTGGTTATGTTAGCGCAATCGCTCACCAAAAGAGCACAAACCTTGAGCTCCTTGTCGTTGGTCTCAGAAGACGCGGTCGCCTTGGCGAGAGCCTCCTCGTGACCCTTCTTGGTCTGAACGTGGCCATCGAGCTCGCCCTTTAACTTGGCGCGCTCCTCCTCCCAGCTCTTGCGGTCGGTCTCGCGGGCAGCCTGCTCCTTCTTTAAGTCGTCCCGAAGTTCCTCGACCTGTTCCTCGAGCTCCTTGACCTTGCCCTCCATGCCCTGGAGGCCAGCCATGCTCTTCTCGGCCTCCTCAGCACCCTCGGCGATCTCAGCCTCGAGCTTGTCCTTGAGGGACGTGACCTTGGAGAGCTTCTCCTGCAGAGCAGTGACCTCCTGCTTGGTCTTGGTGACATGCTCCTCGTGCTCCTTGGTCTTCGCTGCGAGCTCGGCCTGGAGCGAAGCAAGCGAAGCCTCGACGGTCGCGTGGGCTTTCTCGGCGGAAGCGAGCTTATCCTGAGACGTCTTGAGATCCGACTGGGCGGCGTCTCGGGCAGTAGAAAGCCTGAATTGCGTCAGCACAGACCTCTTCTCCAAACTCACTCCTTGAGCTGTGTCTCGCGCTCGGCTACCAGAGCCTCCCTAGAGCTCTCCGCCTCGGCAATTTGGCGCGCATTCTCCTCCTGCAGCTTGTTGACCTTTTCGTCGGCAGCAGCATGAGCAGACTTGGCGTTCTCGAGCTCCTCCTGGATCTTGGTGATGCTGAAACTTGTTAGCACGTGCTTCGTCGATGGCGGAGACCACACTCACCTAGCCTGTAACTCGTCACGCTGGATGGTGATCGCGGAGAGGGAAGCCTCGAGCTGACCCTTCTCCTCCTCGAGCTTCTTGGCACCCTCCTCGGTGATCTCAGCGATCTTCGCCTCGAGGGCAGCCTTCTCCTCCTCAAACTTCTTTGTGAGCCCCTCGATACGGGTCTGGAGGGCGCCGCCGGAGCCCGAAGTCGACGAGGCAGAGGCGCGGATCGATCCGGCCGTCGAAGCCGCCGTGCTCGCACGTGCGCGGTGGCCAGCCGACGCAAGGGTAGGCTTGGTGGCGGTCGACGTCCTCGACGAAACAGACAAGCTAGCGCGGGGCTTGGCCGCGGGCGTCGTCGGCTTCGTCGCAGAGACAGAAGAGGCTGTTCGAGTGGAGGCCGTGGACGAGGTTAAACCGTTCGGGCCAGATGCGGTTGTGCGCGCCCGGGCCGCGGCAGTGGGGGCGGTAGCACTCGAAGTCGAGGTACGCGATGCGCCAGACCCTGCGACACGCGCTGATGGCACTGCAG
This sequence comes from Trichosporon coremiiforme, assembly GCA_039545355.1. Lineage (NCBI taxonomy): Eukaryota > Fungi > Basidiomycota > Tremellomycetes > Trichosporonales > Trichosporonaceae > Trichosporon > Trichosporon coremiiforme. Next base: position 575,489 of record BCJJ01000004.1, on the reverse strand, counting down.
GTTTCGTGGTGCTCGGACGAACACGAGGGGTAGCAGTCGACGTGGCAGACGCGCCCGCGGCGGGGCCCACGCTCGGGCGCTTAGACGCAGATGCTGCCGTCGGGGCGGTAGCAGTACTCGTGCTGGAAGTGAGGGAGCGGGGACGAATGACTGGAGAGCCGGGGCCAGTGGACGAGGACGAGGCCGTCTTCGGGCGGGGAGGGGGCACCTTATCCTGACCAGCGGTGCGAGCGGCCGAGGCAGCGGTCGGGGCGGTGAGGGGCTTGCGGTTCGCGAGTGAGACCCTCGGCGTCGCGGACGTCGTGGAGCCTGCCTTGGTGACGATCGGCTTGCGAGCCGAGGCGACAGCCTTGGGCGACGCTGAACGTCAGCGCTGAATGTAAACAAAATATCAGAGGCAGCAGTGTGGTGCAGACTTGCCCCCATCACATCGCATTTCCTCAGTGCACTGACCTCCGAAGACGCCGCTCTTGAGGATCTTCTTGACGCCGCCAGCGTCCCGTGCCGAGTGGCCGTTCTCCTTCTCCTCCTTGACGTTCTCCTTGCCCGAGTCAGTCGCGGCGGAGTCCTCGGTGGGAATATCCGCGTTGTCGGTTGACGTGGTCATTTCGATGTCTCCGTCCCCCGCGTCGGTCGTGTCATGGTCGTCTGAAGTGCGATCTGGCTCAGACGCCGCCGGAGGGTCCGGGCGCTCGTTCTGGTCCTCGACAGGAGAGTCTGCTGGCCGCTCGCCGAGCTCCTGGAGAGCAATGTCGGTGGGGTGGGGTGCGTCGTCCACGAGCGACATGGCGAGAGCCTTGGTGCTGTGGGGGTGAGGGTAGCGAGTGCGCGAGTGAGAGATAAGGGTGAGATTGAAAAAGGGAAGGTGAGAAGGAGATGTATGTGTGTGTACACAGGTATGCAGGTGCGGTGTCGAATAATGGAGGGAAGGGCGCCAGGCGCATGCATTCACTTGCAGGCTGCAGGCGCAGGTTGGCTTTGGTGCTAGGCGGCCAGGTCAGCCAAGTTGCTGAGACGGTCCGACAGGAACCTAGGCGCTAGGAGCTAGGAGCCATCGCCTGAGGATCGAGCAATTGGCGCTCCTGGCGCGACCGGCCTGGTCAGACACTCCGGATGGTCACTGCTCGCATAAAGCTCTAAAGTCTTGCAGGTCGCCCAGGTCGCGCGGGGCGAATGCTCCACCGTTGCTTCAGGCGTCAGGCTACTTCTGAGCAAATGCTCAAGCCGAGTGCCGGATGGTGGCCCGTGCAACTGAGCTTACTCGACTGCCATGAGGGACAAGGTACATCGGTACGGTACAGCACGAAGCGTGGGTGCGGGTTTGGGCTTCCTCGCCCCTTTTCAACACCAGACTCTGACCACACGCCGAAACTCGATACACCGATCGCATCGCGGCATCAATGCCGGCTGCCCGGAAAGCTTACCCCACCCCTCGCTGCCCGCTTCCGAGTGCATGCAAACATCGTCTCGTGCATCGTGCACACGCAGAAGAGTTCGAGCAGGCAGAGGAAGAACGGGTAACTTTGTGTACCTGAATCTGGGTTGTCCTACGCCAGACGCGTCAGAAGACGCGTCCCTGCCTGAGTTGCCTGAGCTGCCTTGAGCTCCTTCCTTAAGCCCTATCGGCCGGCCGTCCCCTTGCTCCTCGCTGGCCTCGCCCCGGCAGCTCCAACCGCTTCAGCCAGTGTGCACGCGTCATCCTCATCCGCCCTACTCCATCCCGGCTTCCTGAGTAGCGGTACACCGGCCCAATGCGATGCGCGATTCGTGCAGGACGCACAGCGCACAGCGATGCATGCCGTGCAACGTCCCCGTCACTGTCCACCCTCACCCTGTCAGCATTCAGTCCAACCAAGCCTCATTGCTCCTTCCCCCCGTCACACTTCACTCCTTCCTCGCCAAGTCTTTTTCAGACTCGAGATCGTCGCGTGCTGCTCGCATATCCGCGGCAGTGGTCTGATGTCAGTGCAGGCTGGAAATCGCAAAGGGTCATTGATACCAAGTCATGAGGTCGTAATATAACATTGCAACGAAGCACGCCAGGTGCATACGTGTGGGGCTACAGGTGTAAAACAATGCACAGTACGAAGGTGTACTGCTATTATTGTCAGTGTTATGCAGGAATGCAAGGTAGTAGAGGAGGCGCACGCTCTGGGGGATCATAGAACGCGCTGGGTAGTTTTAGGTTGGAGAGGAACGGTTGCGGATCGACTCTCCTTCCCGCTCAACGGGGTGCGCAGTAACGGCGCGCTTAGTTGAGGTTGGCGCAGGCCTCCTCCCAACCCTCGGGGATCTGGAGGGTACCGGCCTGGACGGCCTCGAGGGCGTTGCGGTAGAGACGGCCAGTGGCGGTGAGGTCACCTCCCCACTGGTCCCAGAGCTTCCACTGGTCGCCGAGGCCGTCACCGTTGGAGAAGGCGTGGGCGGCGATACGGGGGTGGTGCTCGAAGAGGTAGACGGTGCCGTTGATGTAGTTCTCGATCTCACCCATGTCGGTACAGGGGCAGAACTGGTTGTCGTCGGCGCGGTCGCAGGTGCGGCCGGTGTGGTCGTAGACACACGCCCACTCCGAGATCCAGAGGTCCTTGCCGTAGCGGTCGAGGTACTGGTCCACAGCAGCGCGGACAGACTTGCCGTCGGGCTTGTTGATGTGGACGTTGGTGAACTGCCAGTCACCGCCCTTCTCCTTGAACTCCTGAAGCCAGGTCTCGGCCATCTGCTTGCACATGGAGGGCGAGATGAGGGCAGTGCCCTTGTTCTTCATGGGCTCGACGATCTCGTTCCAGAGACGAATACCGCTGTCGACGTCCATGTCAGCGGACATGTAGCCGGGGCAGTCAGGCTCGAAGAAGCCCTGAGCGTAGCGGACGTAGGAGTCGTCCTGAGCGAGCTGCTTGAACTTCTGGAGACGGTCACCGTCAGAAGGCTCAGCGGGGTTGTCACCCTCGCCCCAGAGAATGGCGACGAAGGTAGGCGTCTCGGAGCCGTCGCCCTCGGGACCGGGCATGTTGTCTCCGGGCGTGGCGCTGTAAGTCGAGTACCAACCGAGGAGGCTCTTGAGCTCGTCCCAAGCCTTTCCAGGGGCGATGTAAGAGACACCGGCCTTCTTGGCAGGGCCGCCGCCGACGCTGCCAGTGGAGAGACCACCGCCGTAACCGTGCTCCTTGGTGGGGGCAGTGGCGGTAGTGTCCTCGGCCGAAGAGGTCGAGGAGGCCTGGTCGTTGTTGCCCTGGTTGTTGTTGTCGCCGCCGATCCAGTTGTCACCGCCAGCGGAGCTGGGGGCAGCAGCAGACGACGCCGAGGCCTTGTCGGCACCGGGGACCTGGGTGTAGGAGCCAGTGGGAGCGACGGTGACGGTCGAGTCACCACCATCCTGCTGGTCGCCAGAGGCGTCCTGACCACCCTCCTGGTTGAGCTGGGCACCCTGGGCGGCGTCCTGGCCGTTGGAAGTCTGGGGACGGGGCTTGCACTTGCGGCCGTCGGAACGGGTGACAAGCTTGGGCAGGTCGCGACGGGCGGCGGCGGCCTGGCGGTGGTGGCGGCGAGCGACACCGTGGCCGTGGCCGGGGCGGGCATCGACGGCCGCGACGGCGAGGAGAAGCGAGACGAGAGCAGCGGTACGCATGTTGGTCGTGTTGATTTCTATCTAGATCTCAAAGTGAAAGTGGTTGACAAACGATTGTAGGTGGTACAGGCGGGTGTGACAACGGTGTTGAGGAAGGCGGAGGGGGGACCGGGAACTTGACCAAACCAGTTGGTGAGTGCGTCGGACGGAGAGAGAAGGAGATAGAGAAAAACGAAAGACGGTGGATGGACGAGGGGAAAAGAGTGACTGAGAGCGGAAGTGCTAGTTAAATAAGGTAGAGCGGCTCCTGATGTGAGGACGGGGGGGATAGAGGTTGAGTGTTTCGTTGAGACGATTGAGGGCATGAGGGCTGGGGCCATTGGGGTGCCGGGGGTGATCGCCTGGCCCAAAGCGTCGAGGGTACACACACGGGCGCTTAAGCTTTCACGCGTACTTTCGGGTCCATGGTCGATACCCTGGGGCTTTGGGCGCCTTGCAGTCCCAAGCCTCGCACTATTCTGGGCAACCCTTGAGCCTAGGAGCTCATGGACCCGTATCCCCGTAGTCCAGAATTGCAGCACAGACTGGCTTCAAAGCTTCAGATCAACACCGCGCAGCAGCTGCAGCGCATGCAGCCAATAGGCCCAGAGGATACGGCGCGTACCCTTCCGCCGTACGGGCTGACGATCTCGGCGGGCCATGTCTACGACGCCTCAATTATTGAGGTCTTTCAGAGCAGCCGGTCGACCCTGTGCGCCAAAGGACGGCCCTGGCATGGTCGCCGGATGCGTACGGGGTACGACGAGCTTAGAGGTGAGCGAGACGGAAGAGACGCGTGTGATCTCGCAGCAGGTGTCGGGTCCGGATCAGAATGGAATCAGGTGCGGTGGGGCGCAGTTGAGCAGCAGTATCCAATGCGCGCCTCTGTCTGTCGCGAGCGTGCGGCTGCGGCGTGATGACCGTCAGCCCGTCCTATAGTCCTTTTCCTGTCACCTTGATAGCGCACATCGCGCACATCGCACATCAAGAGAGGGCGCAGTCGGCACAGAGGTACGGAGGGAAGGGGTAAGACCTCAAACGCTGAGCGCACCACAAGCGGACAGGAGCCATTCACAGCGCGAGTGTTCTTCAGGGCATTCCGGGCAGTGCAGGGTCATTGAATTACCCTTTACGGCGCCACAGGTCTGCTTACCCCGGAATATACCCCGTCCGACGCGTCGCTTTCACGCCTCCCTGGAGCAGCCCTGAACCGCATTCCTGAAACACTCCGAGGCACCACGGCCGCTGTGATTGGGCAAAGCGCTGACAGGCAGTGCTGCCATCCATGCAGTTACAGTTCGGCGCACCAAACCCAGCAGAATTTCGCGCTGACAACACAGTCATGGGCGCCTTCCGTAGCGTGCCCCACCTGCCGAGTACCGGCCCGGAGTATGCTGTTTTGGGACTCGGCACCACACGTACCACACCGAGGCTCTAGGCACTCGTTAAACTCAGCATGCTTGGGCTAACCCACGCACAACGGCCTCCAGAATAAACTCGCACGGCCTATTACGAGGTCCCAACGGCTTGTCCGTTGAGCTGGGTAGGGTCATTAGGACACCAGACACCGATCATCATTAGCTTTTTCCTCAGAGGTCTGGACGCCCGCTTGGGGAACCACAATGCAGTACCCGCAGGATATGTAGGATAGCGTGCACGGCCCCGCCTGGCTTGAGTGCATGAGGCTTGCTGGCCAGAAGGCTCCAGAACTCGACTGTCACATCGCATAGTCTTGAACGCGTATCACAGTGTCGCATTCGTTGGAACCCTTAGTCCTCGATCCTCGAGAAGTACGAGGTCCAGATCCATAGCGCAAGCATACCCTGCATCTCGTCAAGACACTCAACTTTCCACAATCTGCAGAGTTCACTTGGCAACAAGGATGCGAGGTCCTCACTGTAGACACGAGTGAGCATGACAAGATTGCGACAAGGGCTCCGTCGGCGCCTTCACACACTCACACACTCTCACACCGAGCGCCTCCTGCAAGTACTTCGCATGCCGACCAAACGAATTGCTTGATCTGAGCCACCTGGAATGATTCCCTTAGTGCCTCTCTGTTCCTCGCGTTCCTGCGCACTACGCGTGCAGGGCACCCAGCACCCTCGATCTCTTCCTCATCCTGGCTAAGCTGAACCGAGCAATAGTCTAGACCTCTTCGCCTCAATCGGCCACAGCCTCACTTCGGTGCTCAGACATACCGGTCACATGTCTACCGGTCAGCAAAACAAACCGCGTTGGGTTTCCCGATGTTCGGCGACGTATCCACCCACCCTTGATGTTCTGAACACCGGAATCAAGCTCGGAATCGCAGCAGACTTTAGCAGGCATGCATACAACCAATCCGATGATGACCACGCCTACAGAACCGGGGTAGCAGATTTGATTCAATTCAACACGACAAACTCTTTCCTATACTTGCGACAACTTGGGTTTCGTTCGATTCTTGTTCTGTGCGGTTCTTCTTCCGCACCTTTCCGAGACTCCGAAGTCTTGTTGGACTGACCCCGATCGATGTCTGGGGTGCTCAGAGGCGGGCGTGGTGCGTAGCGCGGGGCGGCTCGGCCCAGAAGTCGCGGCCCCAGACCTCTTCGATCGCCTCCTCGACAGTACGGTAGAAGGTGATCTTCATGTCTTTGGTGCTCTCCGGAAGCTCGCGCGCGTCCTTCTCGTTCTGACCCGGCATGCACACCCTAGAAATTGTCAGTAACTGAACGCCGTACCACTGAGCCCGATCCACTTACTGAGTGATTCCGGCACGGTGCGCACCGAGCACCTTCTCACGAATACCTCCGACAGCGGTCACGGCGCCGCGCAAGGTAATCTCGCCCGTGAAACCCATGGTCGGGGGTACGACACGACCCGTGAGAAGCGAAACGAAGGCGAGAACAATCGCGACACCAGCCGAAGGGCCATCCTTCTTCACCGCTCCCGCGGGAAGGTGGAGCTAATCGGTCAGCACTCAACCTTGGCGATAACTCACGTGAATGTCATTGTTGCGGAGAGGGTCGTCGCGGATACCAAGCTGGGCCGCATGAGCCTTGACCCAGGCCATCGCGAGCTCCGCCGATTCCTTGATGACGTCGCCGAGCTGACCCGTGAGGCGCAGATGGCCCTTCCCGTTGGGGATCAGTGTGCACTCGACGAGCAAGATGCCTCCATTGCCCGATCCCATGTAAGCGAGACCGGTGACGACTCCGGAGCGGCCGCCCTGCTCGCGCACCTCGTGATCATACTTGGCCATCCCGAGAATGCGCTGGACATCATCGACTGTGATGACGGGGTTGTACGAAGGGCCGCCATCGCGGGAGGAGGAATACTCGACAGCCTTGGCGCGGCAGAGCTTTGCGATCTCCCGCTCGAGGGAACGCACCCCAGCCTCGCGAGTATAATCGTTAACGACACGGGCGAGCACGTTGTCGTCGGTCGTGACACCGCCCTGGCTGAGACCGTTCTCCTTCGTTTGCTTGGGGAGCAGGAAGCGACGAGCGATCGCGAGCTTCTCGTCGGTGACGTAGCCGGGGCACTCAATCACCTCGCATCGGTCGAGGAGAGGGCCGGAGATGGTGTCGAGGCTGTTGGCAGTCGCGATAAACGTCACCTGGCTGAGGTCGACTGTGACGTCACCCAGGTAGTGGTCGTGGAAGGACCAGTTCTGCGCGGGGTCGAGCGTTTCGAGCAGAGCGGCGGAGGGGTCGCCATGGTAGTTGGACTGACCGACCTTGTCAATCTCGTCAACTAAAGATTAGCATGAGTAGAAGCCATGTGACTTACGAAGAATGACCGGGTTCGACACGCCAACCTTGCGAAGCGCTTGAACAAAGACACCGGGCAACGCTCCGACGTAGGTCCTGCGGTGGCCGCGGATCTCGGCTTCGTCACGAACTCCACCAAGCGAGACGCGGTGGAAGCGACGACCAAGGGCACTGGCGATAGAGCGGGCGATAGAGGTCTTGCCAACTCCGGGAGGTCCCACCAGGAGCAAGATGGGCGCCTTGTCACGGAAAACATTGTCAGGAGGTCCGTCGTCGATCAGAGGCGCAAGCTCCTCCTTCTTGTCCAGAGCAGCGTCATCGGATGACTCCTCGCGCTTGGTGTTGGCCGGAAGAGCGACGTCATCAGACTTGTCCATCTGTGCCCGTGCCTTCTCCACGTCCTCCCTGCTCATGATCGCCTTCACCTCCTTCTTGGACTTGTCATCGGCCGCATTGGCAGCGTCCTCATCGGCCTTTTGCTTTTCATCCCAGAGATCACGCTTCAGCCGATAGACAGCGAGATACTCCACGACACGGCGCTTGACGTCCTTGAGACCCTCGTGGTCCGCATCGAGCAGCTTGCGAGCCTCTTCGAGGTCCATGCGGCGTCCCTCACTAACGCGGTTCCAAGGCAGAGCGAGGAGCCACTCGCAGTAGGTCTTGCTGACACCGTACTCGGCGGCCTGTGGGGGGAGCTTCGCAAGGCGGGTGAGTTCGCGAACTAAAGTCTCCGCGGCAGCAGGAGACAGCTCATCGCGGCGACGCGTAAGTGCGGCTTCCAGAGGCTTGAGGTCGTCGGGCATTTGGGACTTCGGAACGTTGAGAGCAGGACGGCGAGACGAGTTGGCCACCAGGCCCTTGCCGCCTTTTGTAGGCGCAGGCTCGTCCAGCGAAGCCCCCTTCTCGGCCAGGAGTGAGACCATGACTTCCTTGACGCGGGCGCAACGGTCATCGACGTCAGGAAGTCCCAGCAGTTCCACCCGCGTGTCCCATGGGAAGCGGAGGGTGCTTGCGAGAAGGTCAGCTTGGACGGTGGGAGGTAAGACCGCAAGTTTTGCGTGAAGCTCCTTGGGCAAGAGCTTGATCGCGGCGGGCATCAGGTCGACGGTAGCCGAAGGCGAGGGGACAGGGAGGCTGTAGCTGGCGACATGGAGGTTGTTCTGGGGCGTAACGGCAATCAGTGGCGGAAGACCGGGAGACAGATGCACACGGGTCTGGGCAGTGTTAGTTTATCGCGAGAGGGCGACATTGCCGTCGTGGGCAGTCACTCACCAGTCCTTCGAGAACGCACAGATACTCGTCAAACTTGTCTCGGTTCCGGTAAACTCGCTTGATACGAGCCGCTTAAAGTCAGTCATGAAGACCGATGAAGCAAAGGCGTTATGCATTCTGAGACGTGCAGAACGCCACAAACAGCACTCACCGCACGCCCACCTGCCGAGTCGGCGATCATTGTCGTCGACGGGGACGGCTGCAACGATACGATCGCGCGGATCAGTCTTGTGGAGGTCGGCCTGCTCCGTGATGGTGGCAAGAATCGAGTTCACGGCATCGGTTGTGAGGGGCACATGAACCTGCAGGAAGGGGTACAGGACGTGGGGCCGCTGCACGGGCAGGAGGGGAAGCGTGGGGGGAAGATAGGGCTGCTTGGCCATGGAAGAACGATGTCGATGAGACGAGGTGAGTAACAAAACAGTGAAGAAGGGCAACGATGAAGCTGTTAAGGCGTAAGGATGGTCCTTTGGATCCTGTGCCATGAATGAGTCATGCATTCAGATGAGCTCATGACCGGTTCACGGGGTCGACTCTTGAGTGCACGCACGCGCACCGCCAGCGTAAGTAACCGGTTGCGGGTCGCATTCGGCCGGCGCGCCTGGAACCTGCTAGGCGCATGTCGTGCTTGCAGCGGAGAAAAGGAGGTTAAGACCTCAGTAGGCGTGCGCACCCGTTGTCAGGTTTGGTTCCGATAAGGCCGCCAAGTCCGCCATGCACGAGATAAGCAGGGCGTGATTGCCGTGGGGAGATGACACCGATGACCTTAGGTAAGGCGCCAGTGGAGGGCATGGATTGGATTTGGGCCCTGAGCTCAAGACTGCCTGGCCGTTGTATCACCGTACGCGCCGTACGGCCCTCCCGGCGGCCATGGCGGCCAGGCTGCCCGAGCGGCGTCTCTGGTGGCCCAGATTTATTTTCTTTCGGGGTGACTTCCGATCTTTCGAGTAACGCGACGTCAACGCCAACCCCGATTTTGGCTTCTCCACAGTCGTCACATCCCTCACCTCCTAGAACACACTCCGACTCTCTGACCTTCTTCACTCACCATGGGATTCTTCAGCCGCTCCAAGGACAACTCGGCTAACTCGAGCTCGACCTCTGTCGACAAGACTAAGCCTCCTGTGACGAACGACCTGTACACGGTCCCTCCACCTGGGGTCAAGCCCACCAAGAAGTGGACCTACGATGACGACCAGCTCGCCCAGGTACGTCCCACGCTCTTAGCATCACACGAGCTATCCATTGGAAGGGCAGTGTGAACGCAGTAGTGGACACCAGCTGACATGCATAGATTAAGGAGCTCGAGGAGGTACGTTTGCACTGGCCTCGGTCTTCGCCGTCGCATCAAATCGACCCATCGTCTAACGCGCACAGTACACCAAGACGCTCCTCCTCCCGGAGAGTGATGAGTACTACCCGTGGGAGAAGCGTTTCCTCGAGGACATTGGCACGCACCCCCGATACATGCGTGCTTCCAAGTGGAAGATGGACAACGCTAAGCAGCGTATCAAGGCGACCATTGAGTGGCGTAGGGAGTACAAGCCCGAGCTCATCACGCCGGACGACGTCAGCGTTGAGGCCGAGGCTGGCAAGATGTGAGTGCGGCACGCGGATGTCTCGGACCCGAGAGTCGCGGGGGGTCTCATGATCGGCGCCACACCAGCGCCCGACTGCCTGCCATGCCTCACACCTCTGCGGGACAATTTGGAGCTGACAACGCACAGCATCATCTCTGGATTCGACAAGGACGCCCGCCCTATCATTTACATGCGTCCCGGCCGCGAGAACACGGAGACGTCGCCCCGCCAGATTCGCCACTTGATCTACAATCTGTGAGTTGAGCTAATCGGACTATTCGATAGTCAGCTGACGTCTTAGTGAGCGCGCCATCGACCTCATGCCCGAGGGACAGGAGCAGGTTGCGATTATTGTTGACGTGAGTTCGCCGGAGGCGTTTCTTCCCCTGAGTGGTTACTGACCAATTCATCAGTACAAGAGCGCTACGTCGTCGTCGAACCCGTCGATCAGCACCGGACTGAAGGTGCTGCACATTCTGCAGAACCACTATGTCGAGCGCTTGGGCCGCGGTCTCGTCGTGAACATGCCGTGGTGGATCAACGCCTTCTTCTCCGGAATCGGCCCGTTCATGGACCCGATCACGCGCGACAAGATCCGCTTCAACCCCAAGCTGACTGAGCTCATCTCTCCTGACCAGCTCGACTGCGAGTACAGCGGCAGCTACAACTACGAGTTCAAGCACGATCTGTACTGGCCGACGCTGACCGACTTCTGCTGCATTGTCCCCGCCGACGGCACGCGCGTCGACAAGGCCGGCAAGGCTTGGATCCCTCCTTCGGGCAACGGTATCGTCTGGGCTCTGAAGCAGCACGGCGAGCAGCCCACCTCCGCCCTCTCCTCTGCCGGCCCTTACAAGGAGGACGACACGGCCACTCTCACCGACAACCTCGAGAAGACGACGCTCGACGACAAGCCGGCGCCTGCCGCTGCTGCCGAGCCGGCCGCCCCCGCTCCCGCCGAGGACGTCAAGGCTTAAGCCTCTTAAACCAGGCACTAACATCGGCCCCATTGCATTTTCTCATAGATTCCGTACGCACTGTCTGTCTCATACGCCGTGCCAGGATGTATTTATAATATTCTCTTATCATCGGCACCCACGAGGTCTGCGCGTGAAGACGACCGAGATAGCGACCAGACACGTGCCCACTTTGGCCAGTCGGGCAGGCAGCCTGGCTGCTCGTCGATCGAAGGGGAAGCGGAACGATGCTCCCGCTTCTGACGTGTACTAGCGCCTCTGACGCTTCCTCGCTCGGCGTGCTCGCCATGGGTCGCAATCGCGAGGGGCGGCAGGACCAATGGCTGAACGTGCAGCGCGACGCGGTACGGTGACTGCTGGACGCGCCGCGAATGGAAGGCGAAGACGCCTCACGCCTCGATTGATCGCGATTGAGGAGGCACTACCCTGCAGCGTCTGCCCTCCCTGGAATACCTGAGTGATGCCCGCTCCAGAATGAATGCACGGCCAGTACGATCCCAGCCTCGCTGGGCACATAGGCAGGGCATCATGGGCTCACAGAGTGGCCGAATGCAATAACAAGTTACACTACTGCGAGAAACGGCCCGGTCATCCGTCACCTAATGGGTCCAGCGCATGGAGAGTGTCCAGCAGACCTAGTTTGCACGAGGTGGGCCAGAACGATGATCACGTTTGTTAAAACTATGGCGCTACCAGGACTCCGGATCGACCGATCGCGACCGATAAGCCGAAAGGCAGGCGGAAGCCCGGGACGGAAGGATTCGGCTGGTATTGAGTCATCAGGTTCCCTCCCAGTCAAAACGGTAAATGGATGAGATGGGAGGGGAAGCCCGGAGGGAGACACGGGCTAAGGACAGTGGATGCCCGAGAGCTGAAGCTTGAAGCAGCGATTCAAGACGTAAAACAAACGGCACCGTGGCCAGCCTGCTCCGAACAAGCCGTCCCATTCAGCGGCAGCGCAGCGGTACCGCGGAGCGATTGTCAGAGGCTACAAAGACGGCAGGAGCGCGGCAGGGGTTTGGTCAATGACCCGACGAAATGTCCTCCGAACCTCTAGGGGCCGGTATGACGGATCGTGAGGGCGAAAGGGCGGGGTCGTCAATACGGGAAGCAAAAGTTTTTTGGACCACTTTGCTGCAGACAGAACACAAACACACTGCAGCTCAGGTACAGTAAACTCTAAAATCTCTTCTCGGCGCACCGTCGCCCCGGCTGTGCAGGCCCATTAAAGTTTTTGTCGCAAAGTGCTGAACTGATGGTCTGCACGACGATGACTGTTACGACGACGAACCTGTTGCTGATCGCCAGGGAGACGCTGATCAGCTCTTGGCAGAAGCTATAAACTGCATGGTGCGTCATGCACGTTCACGAATCCTTAGCTAGGGAATGTCGCTGTCAGGATGCCAGAGGCTTGAAACGATGTCAGCGGCAAGGCTCACAGGCCCAAAGCGAGCGGACTAATGACTGCGGGCCGTGGGGCTTTGGCCGTGGAGTGAGGCCCGAGAGCCCGTGTACAGCTAGGGCAGGTGCAATTAGGCCAGAACGGATCGACACGCGCCTGGCCAGTCGTGTCTCAGTCTAGTGCACGCCGCACTGTCTGCACGCACGGCGCACGGGCTGGGTCATGGACCGTAGTCTGATATTCTGCGCAGCCAAGCCGGCGGCAGGACTCCCACTCAGCACTCAGGCTGGTCGGACCAGAGCCGTTGGGCTTGGGATGCACGATGCAATGGGGAACTGGATACAGGATCAGAATGTCCCGTTCGCTGAGCCCGCTGAACCCGACGAGCCCGTTTGGTAAGTGGTTAAGGAAAACCTGATTAAGAATCTAATCAAACACTGGAAAAAAGTGTGGGAGCAGGCGGCTCACGGCCCCTGTGTCCCTGGGCAGACTGCCCTATCGCTTCCTCGTACATCCTCGTTCCCTTGCCCCTGCCGCATGCATCTGGCGTCTGCCCGTTGACGCCGCCGAACAGCTAGAACAGCCCGATCTTTTGACTGGCCCATTTTTCTGAAGGTGACCCTGAATATCATGCTATCGCACCCTGAATCTACCCACCCCTGAGTTCCACGTCAAGCATCTGTCTCCCTCGCGCCGGGCGCGCCGCGCGTCAACTCTCACATGCTGTGCTCCCACATCCCACATCGAGAGATAGGGACACCGAGAGGCTAGGCTAGGCTGAATGCGTCCCTCAGCCAGCGGTCAGCCTGCAGCCTACCTACTCGAGCAAAGTTGGGTGTGCACAATGAGAGGCATTGAGGCGGGGTGCCTGAGGTCGAGCAGCGTCTGAAGTCGAACGCGTGAATCAACGGCGGTATCAACCTTTCCTTCCCTCTCCGATTTACCCCTACCACCCCCGCCCCGTAGCCCGTAGCCCGTAGCCGTTCCTCCCACCCCCGCGCGCTGTCCGCCCTCACCCTCACCCTCAACCCTCATATTATTACTCCTCGCTCCTGCGACCCATCTCTTCACCCACCCCCCTCTTCCGACCCATCTTCATCTTTTCTCCTCTTCTCTCCTCTCCTTCGACATCCATTCTCACCATATCCAAAATGGCTCCCATTCAGGTTAAGAAGATCTGCTGCAGTGAGTACAGCCAGCCTCTCCGCTCGCCCTCCTTCCCCATCACCGACTTTTTCGCGACCCGGACACGCTCACTATCAAAATCGTCCGGTGATCGTGGAATACGGAACGCGGGCGCGTCCGCAGCTAGACACGTTTCACGTTGAAGCGCGTCCAGCCGTTCGTCTCCAAAGTCCATAGTGACGCGCTGCCATTCACGCTCTCCGCATGATCGTGTCGAGAGGCGCGCCTTCCCGCTCTTCTTGGTCCCGTTCTGCGACAAGTGACTAACGGGTCCCAGTCGGTGCTGGTTACGTCGGTGGCCCCACCTGCGCTGTTATTGCGCTCAAGTGCCCCCACATCCAGGTCACCATCGTTGACCTGAACCAGGCTCGTATCGACGCCTGGAACTCGGACAACCTCCCCATCTACGAGCCTGGTCTCGATGATGTCGTCAAGGCCGCCCGCGGCAAGAACCTCTTCTTCTCGACCGACGTCGACAAGGGAATCGCTGAGGCTGAGTGAGTTTCTGATGGAGGTGCGAGGAGTGGGGCGCAGGACAGGCATCTTTTGCACGCGCTGCCGCGAGCGCGCAAAAAGCTGTCCATGGCGTGCGGCACCCCTGCTACCAATCGCCTGTGGTATCACTGCTAACAGGCAGCCTCATCTTCGTCTCGGTGAACACCCCCACCAAGAAGTCTGGTATCGGAGCCGGCTTCGCCGCCGACCTCAACTTCCTCCAGCTTGCTACCCGCCGCATTGCTGAGGTCTCCACCTCCTCCAAGATTGTCGTCGAGAAGTCGACCGTCCCCTGCCGTACCGCCGAGTCCATGCGCACCATCCTTGAGGCCAACTCCAAGCCCGGCTGCACCTTTGACATCCTCTCGAACCCCGAGTTCCTTGCTGAGGGTACCGCTATCAACGACCTCTTCGCCCCCGACCGTGTCCTGATCGGTTCGCTCCAGACCGAGTCTGGTATCAACGCCTGTAAGGCTCTCTCCGAGGTCTACGCCAACTGGGTCCCCAAGGAGCGTATCCTCACCGTTGGCCTCTGGTCGTCTGAGCTTTCCAAGCTCGCTGCCAACGCCATGCTTGCTCAGCGTATCTCTTCCGTCAACGCCCTCTCGGCCATCTGTGAGGCCACTGGCGCCAACATTGACGAGGTTGCCTACGCCGTCGGCAAGGACACCCGTGTCGGCCCCAAGTTCCTCAAGGCCTCCGTCGGTTTCGGTGGCTCGTGCTTCCAGAAGGACATCCTTAACCTTGTCTACCTTTCTGAGTCGCTCCACCTTCCCGAGGTCGCCAAGTACTGGCGCGCCGTTGTTGAGATGAACGAGTTCCAGAAGGACCGCTTCTCTCGCAAGGTCGTTGAGACCCTCTTCAACACCATCACCGGCAAGAAGATCGCCATCCTCGGATGGGCATTCAAGAAGGACACTGGTGACACCCGCGAGTCGCCCTCGATCTCGATCGCTAACCACTTCCTCTCGGAGAAGGCTCGTGTCACCATCTACGACCCCCAGGTCACCGAGGAGCAGATCTGGCTCGACCTCACTGACTACGGATCGATCCCCGCTGAGCCCATCAAGCCCCACGTCTCCATCCAGAAGTCGGCTGAGGAGGCCTGCAAGGGTGCCGAGGCTATCGTTATCTGCACTGAGTGGGACGAGTTCAAGACCCTCGACTGGCAGAAGATCTACGACAACTGCCCCCGCCCCGCCTTCGTCTTCGACGGCCGTCTCATGCTCGACCGCTCCAAGATCCAGCAGATCGGCTTCAAGGTCATCACCATCGGCACTGGTGACCGTGTCTAAGCACACACTACTGTCCTCTTAGACGATTCCCCCCATTTTATTATGTAGATACTCCACACACCACCATCTCTTAGCTCATACATAGCATCCTGTACATTGGATTGGACACTGGCTCTGGAAAATAGGGCAGTTATAGATCGTGCCATGAATCTGTGCTGCTGTAATCAAAGCGTGGTCCAGCCGCTGGCGCGAAGAAGGTGCAGAGAATGCAGAACTCCCACATGCTCACGGGGTACGAAGGGGTTGAGCGTGTGAGGAGCAGCGTCAGAAAAGCCCGTTGGTTCGAAACCCCTGACGTGCTAAGGGGCTAATGGAGAGTCCGTCTCGTGGCACAACTGGCCTCCTGTAGGTGGAGGATAAGGGCTAAGGTGGAGGTCGACCTCTTGCCACCTAGGCATTGCCTTCTTGACATGTGCCCTACCTGATCCCCCCTACCCATACCTCTAGCCACCGCCGCGTTATGGAGGACGATCAAGGCTATCAACACGAAGCTACACCGGTGGTCTCTGATCTGGAACTGTGAGTTAGAACAAGCGTAGCGGAGAGGAGGGAGGGAAAACCGCTCTGTGATCGAAGCGAAAGATGTGCTCCGATAGATGATGGGCGGGTTTCACCCCGTGCGCTAGAGCTCAACGCAGAGGTGAACCCAGAGTGCTGCTGACACCCAGTGAATCGGCCATTCTGAAAGGCGTAGCATCACATCGACCAGGTCAGTTCACTTATCGCAGGTGTCGAACTCACCATCAGTCGGTCGACACAAGCACATCCTCATCATATCGCTGCAGACACAGGTTCATGAGCAAACTGGCGTATGGGTGCCGATCACGAGGCTGTGGGATACGCTCGGCGACCTGTACAACCTCGATGCTCTAGACAACATGGTATGTCCACCTGCCTTCTCTCTGGTCACCTGACCCCGCTGACTTGTCAGTCTTCCTCCACCCCGTCACTCCCCAGCAGTCCAGATCAGCTGTCCCCGATTCCACTTCGACGCCGCCGTCCAAAACGATCTGCTTCCCTGTCGTCTCTGTCCTCGAGTCCGCCATCACCAACAGACGGCCCTTCAGATAGCAAGAGCGCAAGGGTCATCAATTCGGCGCACTTCGGCCGTGCCTTCGAACTGCCTCCGCTGCGGCACGACTCGGGCGATGAAGGAGAAGGACCAGACTCCGACGACCTCGAGTGGCGCGAGTTGCTCTACAGCCGTGCGACCGGTGTTGATGAGAACGAAGACGAGTGGAAGGACAGGATAGAGCGTCAGATGCGCGAGAACGGCACTGAGAGTGGAAGCCCCACACCGGGGGATAAGCCGAAGAAGGGCAAGCGGAGGCGGGGGCGTGAGAGTACGGATGGCACGCCGCCCGCCTCTAAGCGCGGACGTGGTCGGCGTCGCCAATAGCCTCTTTTGCATTAGAACTCATAGACAACTAGCATATATTGTATCATTACGTCTTCCACCCACTACGGCGTGTCAACGGGGTTCCAAGAGCATGCACCTTCGGCGCCCATGTCGCAGTCATCGAGCTCGGCCATGTCCTCGTCGGCGAGCTCAAAGTCGTACACCTCGGCGTTCTCCTGAATCCTCCACTCGTTGACGCTCTTGACCTGCGGCGAGTAACCCTTCTGCAGGCTCCAGCGGATGAGAACCTGCGCCCACGTCTTGTTGTACTTCTTCGCGATGCGGGTCAGGACAGGATCCTCCGCCCTTTGCGCGCGCACAAGAGGACAATACGCCTGCACGGCGATGCCCTTCTCCTTGCAGTAGGCGACAATGTCTCGCTGCTGGCACCAGGGGTGCAGCTCGATTTGGTTCACAGCGGGCACGGGGCCGGGGAGGGCCTTAAGGTGCGCGACGCCAAAGTTACTGACGCCGATGGAGCGGAGCCAGCCCTCCTTGTTGCCCTTGGCGAGGGCGTCCCACTCAGCAGTGCGGGCCGCAGAGTTGGGCCGCGGAGCGTGGATCAACATCAGGTCGATGTACGCCTCGTCCTGCGGGGTCTCGGGCTGCAGCCGGGGGAGAGAGCGCCTGAGCTGGACATAAACGTCGTCAGGCTTGGGAACGTCGTGACCCGGCATGAACTTTGTAGTGATGAAAACGGCGTCGCGCTGCACGCCAGAATTCGAGAGCGCTCTGCCGACCTCTGGAACCTGTCAGTAGCGGGTGCAGCAGAGAACTCACTGTCCTCGTTGTGGTACGCCTGTGCGGTGTCGACTCGTCATCAGCTTGGCTCGCAGCAACTTGGACTCACTCATTCGATACCCCAGCCTCAGCGCCGTGGACACGGCGTCGCGACACTCGTCCCCACGCGCCTGATACACGCCGAGGCCGAGGAGGGGCATCTTGTGCCCGCTGTTAAGCGTAATCGTGCTGGCGATCGAAAGCTTGGACATTATCGCTGATAGAGTGATGTGAGAACGAAGTTGGACGGATGATGTCAACGCCAGTCTTAAGAGGTGAGAAGGTCGGTCACATCTCGGCCATTAAAGCAACTGCGTCCGCCTGTCGGTTCTTCCACAAGCTGACCGATGGAACACTGCTGATCGGAAGCAAGCTGCACTTGTCCAGCTACATCGTCGTCCCTGTGACGCACTTCCCGACCAGCGAGCACACCAACTTCCAAGTTCCTACATAGGCCCAACCGTCCAATGACACGGCAGCAACGACGCGACTGCTATTCCTCAGCTGTGATCTAGCCCCGTGCATCGAAGTGCAAGCCTGGCCAACCAAAGTAGCAGTTCCTCATACCAGCCGTCCCAGCAAGTGACTCGGACCCTCTGGTATGTTTACTACCCCGTCCTCATCGTCAGACGTCAGTCGCACGTCAGGGTATCAAACGCCGCCCCATGAACAGAAAGAGGCCATGGCGGTGTTGTTTGTTGGGGAGGCAAGTTACACGGTGGCGAGGTCCTCACAACTAGCACTAGCAAAGAGCCCGAGATTGAGCCAAATGCACGAGATTGACAACGTCACGAGATTGAGCCAAATGTGCGCGCTGATGACCCTCGAGCCAGATGCAAGACTCGTACCTATGCATGCAGTGAGCAATGGGTGAGCGGCAAGACGGTTTGTGACGTAATGCACTATGAGCGGTGCCCCACGTGGTTGCCACTCACTCGGTCTCCGTCACGGTGCAGCCTGTACTGCCAGTTGAGATCGGGCCTCGACCAGCTCCGCCGCATTCATGAACCCGTCACTTTGTTTGCTTGCTCTCCACATCGCCATCAACCTGAAGGAGCACACCCCGACCCACAGCATCGATGCCGCCTCTGCCTCCGTCGCGCGACCGCGGCGCGCCGTCGGCGGCGTCATCACGGCCACCCTCATTCCGCTCCACTATCACAAACAACAGCATGCGGCGGCCGCCACCCGCGCTCCGAACGCCGGGTTTGGGGCCGCGCAAGGCCAAGCCCGCCGTCACGCTCGTCTTCGCCGCCGGCGACGCAGTGCCGCCCAACGTACCCCTCGGCCTGCGCCGCGCAGTCTCCGGTGCCAGCCCCAGCGAGGAAGCGCTCTCGCGTCAGCTCGACCAGGACATGGCTGGCGAGCGCCTCGGTCTCCGAAGTAGAAGGTCAAGCGCCGCGACTTTGGCGTCGTTAAGAACATTTTCGGCTGACGCCGGTAACACAGTGCAGGAGGAAGAGGGTGAATGCGACGATCAGCAGGGGGGCCCATCCCGACCACGAGATAACTCGGACACTCTCCAGATTCCCTCCTGCACTGTTTCGACATCCACTCCCTCAGTCATGAGCGACGCTGAACCAAGCAAGCCAGAGCCTCCTTCAACACCCCCACGCAAGGTGAACCCAAAGCACTCGGGCGCTTGGTTACGATGGAACTCACCGACGCCCTCGTTCCCAAAGAAGAGTGAGAAGGGCAAGGGCAAAGAGGTGGAGTCGGTCGCTGAACCGGATGACCACACGGACACAGCTCCGGGTCAAAGCTCAGACTCTCCTACGCCTTCCTGCAAACCTGGCAAGTCATCCGCACACAATGGTGACACGCACACGGGCACGTCAGCCTCGGCTCGCGAGCTCTCACCCTCACGCGCACACGAGGATGCGGACATTAACAACGTGTCTGGGTTGCTTGGTCGGAACTCTCTGAACTCCTCAACCACCACGAATCCAGTATCATCTCTTACCTCATCCACTGCAACAAAACCTCTAGACTCGACAACACTAGCTGCGCCGGCAGAAGTTACTGAGAAGGAAGACGGGCTACCTAAACAACTCGATCCGCAGAGCGCTCCATCACAAGCAGAGCGGCGGGCGGAAGCACAGCCGGAGCCGCCTAAAGGCTGGCTTGAGTACGTCTTCGGTCCCAGCCGGCCCAGGGCACCCCCGCCAGCGGCTAAGACATCCAACACTTCGCGTGCGTCTGCGCCCGCCTCCACACCCTCGCGCGCTTCCACTCCCACAACTCACCCTGCTCCCTCCACCCAACCTCTTGCCACCAAGAACAAGCCCGAAAGCGTGGTTTCGACTTCCAGCACCTCTCGACCTCCCGTCACGGTCCATCCCTCCCATGGCCCTGCGATGAACGGTAACGGTAACGAGCCTAACGCGAACCGCTGTAAACTCGAGCCGGACATCGCATCCCTTGCTCCGTCGACGACGCCGACCAAGGCTCCCCCGACTGTATCGAGCACGTCAGCGGCAAAGCTTATGGCAAGTGAATCGCCAGCCGCGGCATCTCTCAAAGCAACCAGCATACGCAACGGACGGCCGGGTCACGGACCGTCCCCCATGACGCCGACGACGCACGCCGGCCCCTCGGAGCCCTCGTCCAAGGCTTCCTCCGCCGCGGGCTCAGCACCTCATACGCCTGTCCGCCGCTCGACAGAGTCCACGCGAGAGCCCGACTCTCCTGCTGATGACCCCGACCTGACGCCGAGGGCTGAGCCCATGCATGTGGCCGAAGTTCAAGGTTGGGGTGCGTACTTTACTTCGTTCGTCTTCTCGTCAACGGCCAGCACGCCGGCAAAGCCCCAGGAACAGCCTGAGCGTCCTAAGAATACGACGGGCCAGAGCAAGGATAGCGAAGCGACCATCGTGGAGACTGCGGATCCCGCCGCCGACCAGAAACCTCTCCCGACCGAGGAGCTCCCTGGCCAACCCAATGAACGCCCGTCGACACCGACCCCTTCTGCACACTTACCCGCCCCGTCCCGGCCCGTCGCCCAGGCCAGCACGCCATCTCCGGGAAGCAAGAGCAAGCTTGCATCCTCCACGTCATCCACGGCTGGGTGGCTGAACTACCTCGCGTTCCGAGCAAGCCAGAAGAAGATCACGGGGTCGACTGTTGGGTCGTCCGAGCCACGTGTCAGCGGCGAGACGGCCCGGGAAGACGTCATGGACTTCGAGGACGACCCGAATTTCCCAGTGGCCGAGTCTCCGACCAAAGCGGCAGCCGAGACGACCCTCGTGAAGAAGGAGCAGAAGGAGCAGAAGGAGCAGAAGGAACAGCCCGTGTCCACACAGCGTGGCGCCCGCGACAAGAACTTGACTCACAAGCGGTCGCAGAACCTGTCGCAAGCTCAGAGCCTTGCACTCGATGCACGCCGCCAGTCGAGCACGTCTTCAACACGGAGCGGTGTGCTCGCCAACGAGCGGCCGCTCGTTGCCGCAAATAAGCCCAAGTCGTCGCTGCCACCGCCGCCGCAGACTCCCGTGAAGCAGCCCAGCTTGCTGATTCCCAGCTTCGAGACTACGTTTGACCGACCGCCTCGGTCGTTCCTTCCGAGGACTACGGCTGGTGGCGTAGCCACGGCTACGGGCGTCGCATGGCGCGCACTTGGGGCTATGAGCAGCTATGTTTACGGAGAGAAGGAGGACGTCAAAGAGACGCGCGGTAGGAAGGCTGGCCGAGACATCGGTGCCGACTTGCCACGACGCATTGGCCTCGGGAGCGGGACTCCAGACGACGGGTGGAAGAACGTACGCCGCGTCGTAGTCGTTGGTGTGCACGGTTGGTTTCCCGCCAAGATGCTGACAAGGTAAGTCCAATAGAGCATACTTGCCAACTGACGCCAGCGTGATTGGCGAACCAACTGGCACCTCCGTCCGCTTCGCCAACATGATGGGTGACGCCGTCAGAAAGTTCTTCCGCGAGAAGAGCATTGACGACTCGGAGATCCGATTGACGCTCATCCCTCTTGAGGGCGAGGGAACGATTGAAAACCGCGTTGACAAGTTGTACAAGGCGTACCTCTCGAACCCCGCATGGATCAACGACTTGCGCCGCGCCGACGCCATTTTCTTCGCCGCACACTCGCAGGGTTGTATCGTCACGACGCACCTGATCTCGCGCATGATTGCGCAGGGCCACATTCGTACGCCGTACAACCGTGACGCCGTTGCGCGTTGTGAGTGGGCGTTCGGACCTATCGCGATCGTGCCGTCCGAGGACTCGAAGAAGGGCAAGCAGAAGCTCGCACACCTCACCGGCGCTGAAGGCGGCAGGCAGAAGGTTGCGATGCTCGCCATGTGCGGTGTGCACCTGGGACCGTTCCTCCACATCTCGACGTCGTCCGTGATCGGGCCGTACTTGCAGTGGTTCGAGAACGCCGCTGCGCGCGAGCTGTTCGAGTTCCAAGACACCGAGTCGCCCGTGAGCCAGGCTTACCAGCGTGCTCTCGCCATGATTCTAGAGAACGAGGTCCGCGTACTGCTGCTGTCTTCGATTAACGATCAAGTCGTGCCGATTTACGGGGCCTCGTTCTCGACCGCGACGCACCCTCTGCTGCTGCGCGCGCTGTTCGTCGACGGCGCATTGTACCTCGCAGAGGACTTCATGACGAACCTGATGTGCTTTGCATTCATGCTGCGCAACGCCGGTATCGACGACCAGGGCTTGGTCGAGCACCTGTCCGAGGCAACAGCGGGGTCGCTCACGGGTGTCGGTCATTCGTCGCCCTACGACGACCTCGGCTGTTACTCCCTCCTTGTGCACTACCTGCTGCATGCGGGGCCAGCTGCGAGCCCGCTGCCGCCCCTCAAGATCGAGCCGTTCTCAGCAAAAGACACCAAGAACGACTTTGAGCTGCCGTGGATCATGCGCGCGCTTGTCGACGCGCCCGAGATCAACGACTTGTTCCCGTCCGAGGTGCGCCAGCTGAAAGAATCGATCGCGGATTGGAAACCGAACACGAAGGCGCTGAAGGAGATCAAGAAGCGCCTCGAGCCCATGGCTGGACGCAAGCGTCGTGTGGCCAGCGGCCTCTCTGGCCTGCACACCGTCAACAGCAGCACATCATCGCTGCCCGGACTGGTGAACGACGGCACAGAGGCGGGCAAGAAACAACCATCCAAGACTCAGAGCAAGCTGTAAGTGAAGTGGCGCGGCTTGAGCACGTCTATAGCCCAAATCATATGGATCATGCTGACGCCTCAGGCGCTGAGCACGAGTAGACTTCCTAGAGCCACAGAGCAACGACAGACGATTCATTCGAGTGCGCTGCCGACATAGCCACTCACCGCCCACTGTCCAACCTATCACTGTAAAAACAACCCTATTCAACATACGAACACCACACCCAGTGGATCCAGCCTGCAGTATCTCTGTTGTAGAATAGAGTCCCCGGTCTCGCATGCATCATCTTTTGTCATTCGATTGCCGCAAGTGTAGTGATAGATAAATGCATCTACGCTTAAAGGTCTAAGGGAGGTGGCTGCGGTTGTGTACCCTCACAGCGCACCATGACAAGACATTTCTACATGACTGGAGCAAGTCCGAGCGCTTAGGCGAACTCGGTGAACTTGCCGGCACCCTTGTCGCCGAGGGCAGCGACCTGGGCCTTGAGGACCTCCTTGACGGGCTCGCCAGTGCCGGCAGCCTCGACCTTCTCCTTGAGGCCCTTGATGGCCTCGGGCTCGGAGAGCTCGACGATGGCGTCGAGTTCGGCGAGCTGCTTCTCGATGACGGCAGCAGAAGGGGCGGCACCAGCGGCCTGGAAGTAGTTCGAGTTGGCGATGGCGGTGGCGACGGCCTTCTTCCACTTCTTGAGGTTCTTGCGCGCGGCCTCCTTGGCCTTCTTGGCGGCCTCGCGGTCGGCCTTGGTGGCCTTGTTGGCCTCGGCCTCGGCAGCCTTGCGCTCAGCCTCCTCCTTCTTCTTCTGCTCCTCGAGCTTCTTCTTCTCGGCGGGGGTGAGGGCCTTGGGCTTGGCGGCACCGTTGGCGGCTCCACCCTTCTTCTTCGCAAGACGGGCGGCCTTCTCCTCCTCCTTAATGCGCTTGATGCGCGGGTCGTTGGCGAGAACAGAGTCGACGAGCTCACGCAGACGAGCGTTGTCCTCCTTCTTCATACGTGTGCGCTCGCTCTTGTTCTTCTTCTCGGTGTAACGCTTGTCGTCACGCGACTCGGAGCCCTCGTTGACCTCCTTGTCGTGCCACTCGAACGAACGCCACGAGTCAAAGTTGTACCAGAAGTCGTAGAAGCCCTCGACCTCGGCCTTGCTGGCGTCCGGTCCACCAAACTCGGCAACGGGCTTGATGTTGGAGAAACGGCCCTCACGGACAAAGATGGGGCCAAAGACCTCGCAGTACTTCTCGGCAGGGACGGTCTTGGGGTTCGGGACAGCGTCGGAAATGTTCCAGTCGACCGAGTCGAACTGCCGGCGGCGCTCGTTGTTGGTGAGCTGGTCGAACGCCTTCTGGATACACTTGAAGAAGCCGTCGTCGTGGTCGGCCTTCTTGTCCGGGTGGTGACGGAGAACCTTGCGGCGGTGGGCGATCTTGATCTGATCGTCGTTGGCAGTGTAACGGAGGTGTCCAAGACCGAGGACGGCGTAGTGGTCCTGCTTCTTCCACTCCTTGGGGTCGGAAGCGAGGAGGGCCTTGTCCTCCTGCTCCTCGCCGAGACCGGGGTAGAGCTGCTCTCCGTCCTCGGCGGCCTTGGCGGCAGCCTTAGCGGCGCGAGCCGAGCTCTCGGCCTCGTCGTCTTCAGCGAACGACATCTGGAGGAGCTCACGGCGAGCGTACGAGATGTACGACGGGCCAGCAGGGTAGACCTCGAGCTCCTTGGGAACCGAAGGCTTGCCCGAAGCGGAGGGCTTGGAGTAGCCAGCGGGGGCGGCGGGGATCGTGAGGTCGAAAGCGACGGCCGACATTTTTGGTGAGATGGGGTGAGAAGGTGGTGATCGTCACTTTTGTGGTTGCCTCGAAATATTCTCCCCGACACCTACAGCAAACGTTCCCTGAAACCGACTGACCACCTGGTCTGTGCCACGAGGTGGAATATTTGTTTTTTATTCTTTCCGCCCCCTTTAAATTGGCATTCAGCGGAATCAACGTACCTCGCGTGGCGATATGAAGTCAGTCGGCGACTTCGAGATCAGCCAACTTCGACATCCTGGCTTAAACCAACAACATCGACCTTTGCAGCCCATCAGCAGCTGACTCGTGCGACTGCACTGCAACACTGAAAAGGGACACGGCGAATCCCATATCAGTTTCCAACGGCTACTCCAACAGCTTCGATCGGCCGCCGTTCCTCTCCTTCCTCCCAGACCAAGGCTACCCTTGCCACTTGATCCATCATGTCGCAGGCGCCCAGGGACCCGCTGACGGCACGTATACTCTTGTAAGTGACTTTGCTGCACTCATTACATAGCTGACATCCAGTGTGAAAAACTTGTGAGCTTCCAAAGCTTTTTTCACCGACTGACCTCAGAAACTTTAATATCTCTGGCTCTGACCTGTACGACCTGTTTGGCAAGTACGGTCCCATTCGACAGGTGCGATTGGGAACCAGCACCGAGCTTAAGACGAAGGGTACCGCCTACGTCGTGTTCGAGTCGCCCGACGACGCCAAGGAGGCTATCAATGCGCTCAACGGTTTCCACCTGATGGAGCGGTATATCGTTGGTACGTGATGCTGGCAGCTACCTCGTGTTCATCCAAGCTGACCGCGCAGTACTCTACCATCAGCCAGTCAAGCAGCAGGCGAGCCAGCTTGCCAAGGCGGAGATTCGCGCGAGGGAGCAGGAGCTGGAGATGGAGAAGAGGAGACTCGGCATGACGGATTAGACGTGTACGATTGGGGGATATGCATTGTATCAGTAGGTTTAACAAGTCGGCCGTGAGCCTACGCGAGAGCGATGTTGAAGTCTCTCTGCAGGTAATCACTGCGGGGATGTTGCTGATGAAGCTGGAGTGTAACTCCCTCGACTTCCCAGGGGCAGCGGTGCATAACGTATCACCGCAGACTAATCGTACACCTTCTCACCAGACCTTCAAATGTGGTCTTCTTCTGGCTGATTACCAAAGCTCCTCGTATTGCTTGCCACTCGCTTACCACCAGATCTGCTCTCCGCAGAATGCACACGTCGGCGTGCGTTCGTACGGCGCCTGTTCCTTAGTGACCGGGACCCCGATACAGATGTCTGTAAGAGTCAGCACATTACGTTTCCTCTTCTCCGCGGGTTGAAGACATGTGAATGGAAATAGAGGACTCACCGCCCAGGTTGTCCCCGTCGTTCCCGCCCTGGCAGATCTGAAATCCAGACCTCGGCGCGACCTGCGTCCACGCGGCGGTGCAGGCCGGCTCGTCCTTGGAGTCGGAGGATGTGTTTACGAGGTCGGCTCGCCTGCTGGTGGGGACGCCGGAGGGGAGGCGCTGACACATGTTTTGCGTTCGGGGTGCGATGTCGCTGACTCGGGAGACGCTCTGATGGTGTGTTTCGTGTGGAATTGAGGAAACGAGACAGACGATCACTAACGAAGTGGTGAAGAAGCGATGGAGACCGCAAGGTGATGCCCATATAACCCAGATCTACAGACAGCTGTCATTGTTCTGACTCTGGCCGATGTGCACCGCCTAAAGAGAGGAGCGAAAGTGCCTTCGCTAAAATGGGCCGCACGCAGGCGTGATGGACAGTGACCTCGCACACTCAGCTGAGAGCCAGACGAGAAATCTGAAACACGCCTGTGGGCTGGACAATGAAGGCTGACGAAGAATGTGAAACACACAGGAGGCGAGAAGAGGTGGCATTGCACGGCGGACAGCGGCGTTTTGACTCGCTCTGCCTTCTGGCTGAGTCTATTGTCGACATGATTTTGCCCGCTTGCCGGATAAATAAACTGAGCGCCGGACCGGCACTTCATTTGTACACTATACAGATATGCCCATCCTTGTCTATGGGTACAGCACGCCCGCCGTGCTCTAGTAACCGAACTTGTCGCGCAGCCCCCGCTCCACGTCGTCCCAGTACATCTGCCCCCTTTTCCCCGCGCCCTTGCCCCCGAGTCCATTCACAAGGGTGTAAAGCTCGGTCGGAGTGCACCCGTACTTCTCGCTGTAGGTCGCGATATTGCGCTTGAACGTCTCGCGAGCGGTGGTCACGAGCGCTGCGCCGCGAGCAACGCGTTGCGAGTGTGTCAACGCTGGGCTCGCTTTGCGGCTGCCATTGCGGCTGGACCCCGGGGTGGAAGTACGGGGTGCACTGTGTGCGTGCGACGGCCGGGGAGCTGGAGAGTTTGACGGCCGGGGTTGCGAGCGCCCAGGTTGTTCTGGAGAGGGAGAAGAAACAATGGCAACAGGCGAGCGAGACTGAGATGCCGGGGCCGTGCGCGGGGTATGCTGCGCGGAGGGAGGCTGAGACACGGAGGCAGTCACACGCTGCGCGGGTTGCTCATCAGCATTGTCCTCATTGAGAGATGGATCTCGCTCGGCGCTCGGCCCCAGCTCGAACGTCGCCTCGATCTCGGCCGCTGCGACCCGTGTCACCGCCGTTGACCCAACCGGCGGCTCAGTGCTCTCGGCGCCGCCGTCTTCCGTGAGCACGAGCCCGATGTCCGCCGATATATTGGCACGTGAGAACGCAGACCCCTGGGCTGACTTCTCCGTGTCAGGCTGCCCTGTTATTGGCGCTGGCGTGGAATGCGCGACGGTCTCCGAGGTAGCAGCGTCCGCCGCCGTTGGTGGTGGTCGCTCGGGCGACTTTGATGTATGTGGTGGTTCCGGGGTTGCAGATCTGCGAGGCTGCGACGGCCCGGCCTGCCCAAGAGATGGCCATGCACCGAGCATGGCAGCCCGACCACGCCCGAGGGTTGACTGAGTTGACGTCTGTGTTGGCGCCCTAGGGCGTTTCGTAACCGGCATGTCGGCGTCATCGCTGTCGTCGAGTTCGACGAATCCTCTTCGCGCGGTCCTCGGGCTCGCCTGGCTCAATGGGCCGGCTTGTGTCTGTGCCTGCATCTTCTGCACTGCGAGTCGCCTCTTCGTCTCCTTGTCGCGCTCACGCTCGATGTCCGTCTTCAGGTCGAGCCCGATGCCGTCTGCCTGAAAACGGGCTATCCGGCGTGACATGATCGCTTTGTTCTTCTTGAAGCGCTCATGCCATGATTGCGCCGTGTGGTGTGCCGCTGTCGTGAAGAGTTCTGCGTCCTGCCTGGAGACCAGCCAGTCAGCCACTGCACAGCGAGCATGCAACTCACGAGGTCCTGGTACGTCTTACGAGAACCATGTGAGCCGTGCGGGTAGTATGCGGCGAGGAATCGACACAGGAAGTCATCGTCGCGGGGTGTGTATTCGTTCCGTGGCCTAGAGTCAGCTCAGCCGAATCAATGCCCGGATCTCACTTTCCCGCTGGGCGTCCGGGACCCCTGCCAATCCTAACATCGTCTTCCTCTGAACTCTCCACGCTCGGCGAGCGCTGCGGCTTCAGGCCGAGGTCGACGTCGGTCGCGCTCAGCAACTCGCGGGCGGCGATGCACGCATCGACCCACTCCTTTTCGGCTGTCGTCTGCCAGTGACGCCCCTTGTCTGCGATTTCCTTCTTCACCGTGCGATAGAATTCCGTCTCCCGGTTCACAACGAGAATGTCCGCTTGCGAACGCTTGGACACAATCAGCCCGCCATGTCGCCGCAGCTTGGCCTGGATACCCGCCTGTGCGACTTCGGCGGGCTCGGCGCGGTCCCGCTTCACGTTGATTGAGACCCAGAAGCGCAACGGGCGTGAGTTGGGATCTCCCTCGCTCGACTGGCTAACGAAGAACGGGAGATCGAGCTCTTTGGGATTAGCCCTAGCCTTCTCGGCGATACAAGCGCCGAGCCAGTGATATGACGCGGACGGCACATCGGGGACAGAGTATGACGAGGAGTACGGCTGGGTGATTAGAATGGCGCCGGGATCCGGGGCTGTCACCACAGTCGCCCCTAGGCTCTGACTATTAGCGACGAGAAATCACAGGATGACTCACGTCAGCCAGACCCTTCAACAGCTCAAGCTCTTCGCCTGAGAACTGCTCCTCCGCGAAGCAGACTTTATCCTCTGACAGGATACCACCCATAACCATGGGCTTCTGAATTATCGTAGGTGTATGCTGTGCGATGATTGAAGAGGGAGAGATGTAAGTTATAACATTGCACAGGGACTGACGTCGATTTGTTTACGCCCTCCACCACGCCTCCACTGGTGACGATCCGCAGTTCGGACGTCTGCTCTGACCACCGTCAACGATAAGATTGTCAAGTTCATTCCAGCGTCATCCTAAGTCAACTGCACTGCGAAGGCCAGCCGGAGCGAACATTTATTATTATGCAACAAAATATGTGCGGCGAATCCTATCCGATGATTGTTCAAGTGACGTATCAAAGCGATTATTAACAACACGCTCACGGTAGTGTCGGGTGAAAAGTAACCTCATGACATTGCTGTCACTGAATCACTGTAAGCTAACGACGCCACGCGGGGCGGGAGGCGAGTTTGAAGTATGTTCTATAGATCATGTACTCATGAGAACCAGAAGTGAGGGAGTGTAGAGGGGTTGACGGGGTTAATGTGTAGGGATGTGGACGGAGAACAGAGTACGATGTAAGGTTGGTCAATGTCTCTGCGCTTAGAAGAGGGCAGCGAGGGCACCGGCGGCGGCGAGGACACCGAACGAGGCAACGTTGGCCTTCGCACCGCTGTTAACAGAGGCGGAGGACGAAGCAGCAGCCTTCGAGGTGGTCGAGGTGGGGGCACGAGACGAGGTCGACGAGCCGGCCGAGGGGGAGACAGTGACGGAAGAGACGGCAGCCGAGGGAGAGGTAGCCGACGAAGGCGAGGGGGCGGCCGAGGGAGAGGCGGAGGCGGAGCCCGGAGCGGCGGCCGAAGGAGAGGCCTCGGCGGACGAGGACGAAGGGGCGGCGGACTCGGACTCGGAGGGAGTCTCAGAGGCGGGGGCCTCGGAGGCAGAGCCCGACTCGGAAGCGGGGGCGTCGGAAGCAGAAGCAGAGGCCGAAGCGTTGCCGCCCTCAAGGCACGAGCGGTCAGTGCCCTGGATCTGACCATGTTAGCACCACGCAGGTTCGACACGAGTATATCTTTCTCCTCCTCAATACTCACGGAGACGGGAGCAGAGAAGGCAGCGAGACCGGTGTTGTCAAGGACCTTGAGGGTGACCTGGGTGCCTGCGTTCAGTCAGCACTTGGCCTGTCGGAACAGACGGGGATCTGTACATAC
Source organism: Trichosporon coremiiforme (assembly GCA_039545355.1). Taxonomy (NCBI): domain Eukaryota; kingdom Fungi; phylum Basidiomycota; class Tremellomycetes; order Trichosporonales; family Trichosporonaceae; genus Trichosporon; species Trichosporon coremiiforme. The sequence continues at coordinate 545,477 of BCJJ01000004.1, read as the reverse complement.
CGGCCTCGATGTCGATCTTCCAGGTCATCTGGTGGTCGTTGGTGCCCTGCGAGAGGTACTTGAGGGCAGCGGCGCTCTGCTGGCCACCGGGGATGACCGAGCTGTGTGTTGTCAGCAGATGCTTGCGTGTGTGTTTCGTGTGGGGTAAAGGAAATGGTGGCGGTAGAACGCCGCGCCAGGACTGATCGGTACACATCCCTCCCCCTCTCCGGCGCTTCTAGAAAACTTACACGATGTAAGGGGCCGCACCACCCTCCCAGGTGATGAGCGAGGGCTCTGTGACAGGTCAGTACACGATCTCACGACTGTCTTCTTGACGGGTTGAACGCACCACAAAGGGTAAGAGCGGGCTGTATCAGTCAGCATTTTGTCCTGCGAGACCTTTCGTGCCTCCGACCACCGTCAAGTACTCCTTTCGCCAGCTGTCGACAACGCCCACGTTTGCAGTTGGCGTACGTGCATTGTCGGTCAACCAGCAGGAAAGAAAGGACGACGGTGGGCTGGACGGAGATGGTGGGGGCGACGTACAGGGGTGTTGATCTTGAGAGTCGACTGGGCGGCGACGGCACCAGCGAGGGCGGCGAGAGTGAGAGTCTGGGCGAACATTGTTGGTTAAGGAATGGAGGGAGGTGAGAGGAATGAAACGAGGAAGAAGAGGTTTATTACGGGGAAGGGGAGCAGAGAGTAGCGGTAGGAGTGGGAGGTTGAAGAAGTGAGAATCAGCGATGGGGGAAGAAAACGAAGACACCGGCGATGAGGTGTGCTCTTCTTAGCTCTGCGGGGACTGCGCTATGGTGCGCGGGCGGTAGGCTCTGACACTGGCGTGCATGGCGTGGGCATGGCGTTCATGGCTCGCGCTGACTTGCCGGCCAAAGGGGCAGTGAAGGGCAGCGAAGGGGCGCGGCGCTCTGAAGGGCTCTGCAGCGAGGGATCGTGGGGGATGGCTGAGCACGACTGATCTGAGACTAAGGCAATCGCCAGTGAGGACAAGGACGCGAGCAGCGTGCAGCGTGTGCAAAGGGCGGCCGTGCGTGCAAGCAGAATCACGCAGGGGACAGGCCAGGAGGCAATAGGAGCCTGGAGGCGCTCAGTCCCTGTGCTGGCTTGGATAAGTGCCAGGAATGGTGTAGCCAGTGGCCAGTGGACTTGCAGCGGGGTCTGGGGTGCGAGCGCGTACAGCCGTGTCAGGCTAAGGTGACCACTCAGTGGGCAGAGGGCTTGAGCGCGGTGGTCGTGGTACGTGTAGTGAGTGGTCTCAGATCGGGTGCTGGCGCGCTGGCTTGGGTGGGCCGGGGGAGTCGGGGGCCGGTCTGGCGCCTGGCTGCCGCTCTGCCGTTGCAAGCCAGGTGCTGCGGGAGAGATACGGCCCGTTCGAGGCTGTGGACCAACCCCCGTGCAGCGTGCCGGCGGCCTCGAGCCTCGAGCCTTGACTCGTTGAATCGCGGTGCGCACTGGCCCACTGCCAGGTCGCGAGGCTTGGCCCTTGGCCCGAGTCCCTTACAGCGCCCCCGTCCTATGTCCTACGGGTCCCAGGCCTAAGTGTATGGCTGCATTATTGCCGCCACTCACGTACCGATTCATGAAGCCGTCCTGCACTCCAGGCCAATCGTGCCAGCAGAAACAAGCCGCAGGGCGCACTAGGTGCAGGACCAAACGCGACTCGGGGACGCGCGTGCGCGTACGCGTGTGCATGCGCTTCGACTTGACTACATACGTTGTCAGCAGCCGGAGCAGCACATCTTCTGCGATGGTGTCTTTGGTACAGCTTGCTCTCAATTGCGGCGACTAAAGCGTCAACTGCATCCAGCGTCGAGCGGCAAAACTTGGTTTCACTCGAGCTGATCTATCTTTCGCGCCAAGCCAAGACTTGTGGACTGCGAGCCGACGAGCCGTGTCCCATCCACGCTCGCTTGCCCTGTCAATGCCCATCCTGCAGAACGCTCTAATCGCTAGCCCTATCCCTCGGACCCGCTCATTGGCCGGGTGGTGCATCGGATCGGAAAGACAATTAGGGAACCATGAGGGGACGTCCGCCGCGTCCGGTGCGCATGCAACCAGGCAAAGCCTGTGCCTTTTCGATCTATTAGGAGGCTACTCTTCAGCCAGCGACGCCCAGCGCCCAGCGTGACAGACAGTTCTACACCTGCACACTTGGGACGGGATCCTCGATTGAGGATCGAGTAGGACCGAATGATAAACGCAGTTATGCTTTCGCGGTCCTGGCATTCCTGCCCCAGAGCCCGGCACAGTTGAGCGGATGCTGCGAATGCGATCTGCGGCAGAAATGAGACCCTGTCCTGCTTCGTGCTCGCCGGCAACGCCCGATTGTGATGTCGCAATGGTAATGACCACTCACCCGGCCACCCAACAGGCTTCGTCGGTCTTGTTGAGTTGGCATCTGTCATTGCCTGTTTGCTGTCGCCCGGGTGGCCGGTCGCCCGATACGGACACGGAGCGCCCACAAGCTGTCGCCTGTGCTATCCAAAGCTCTCCGAGACCGCCGATGCCCGTATCAGGAGTGACTGCGTCAGCATTCAGCGCCCGGCGGCGCCGATTTTGCGTGCGAGACATTCCTCACCCTGCCGCCCCCTGCCGCCTCTCTCGCATTTGACCAAAAGCTATTTGGCGCCTCCCTCGGCGCACCGGCACCGCCCTTCGGCCACTGACGCGTTGACGCCCAAGTCGCGCAAACGGTATTGCGCAGCACGTCCATCACTTTGTTGTTGGTGGCCGGAGAGATCTGCAAGATCTCGTATCTCGTCTGCGCAAAGCTGTGCTGCGCGCGATGCCGCACAGCGCCCCCGCACGCCTAGCACGGACTTGGCAGCAGCATCTCGTATCGTTGTGGCCCCACCAGATGCTGAGAGCCCCACTGCACACAACCAAAACTCCAGGCGATCTTGCATGTGTGCTCCATGCTCCAGTTACCACATCCATGATCGAATCATAACCTGTCTGTAACTACCGAAGGTAGGATGTTCTGACTGGCAGACACGACTGTGGTCCTTAAACCCTGCCGCCATTCCGGCCCCGCCAACCCTGCTCTATGCTCTATGAACTTTCGGTCCTTGCATCAATCGTTCCTGACCCCAGGAACGACGCGTGCCTTGCGCTAGTACAAACACTATTTTCTCCTGCCTGATTGTCAACCTGAGGTCGAGCCATCGCATATCGGACAAGCCTCCCGCTCGGATAGGTCGGTCGATGCTACAATGGTAGCGTGATGTATGCACCCTTGCACATGCGACAATGCTTCACACTCCATCAGATTGGTACTGACGATCACTTCAGCATCAAGGACCAGGTACATAAACAGTAACACGTGCACATCTATACGGGCCAGGGGATTAGAAAAGCTACACTCTACACTGAGAGGAAAGGGAAGTCGTTAAAGGCATGAGGAGGGAGCGCCGGCTATTTCAGCCAGACTTACAACGTAGGAACAAGTAATCTACAGTCTCGCGAGCTCGCAAGGCACATCCGCAACACCAGGGTATGGTGGGACAATGGGGTGAGATGCTAGGGGCCGCAGGTGCACTCAAGGCAATGTTGGACCATCACTTCTGGCGGGGGAAGAGGCGACCAAGCATCCAGCGGCCGATGCAGCGCACTACACTGATGCCCGGTGTTGCATTCGCGACAGACGCAATCAGCGGTGCCAAGCCCGCATGGTGTCGCGCTCGGGGGTATCGGTCCTCGATCGCACGACGAACGCACGAGTACACAAGCGCGTCGTCGACGGCGAACACGCGCGCGAGGAGCCGCAGACGCGACGCCAGAACGTCGTCTTTCGGTATCGCCAAGGCGGACAGTGCGTGCGCGTCACGCTTTTCTTCGAGAACGAACGGCTTGTCTGTGTCACTGTCCATGCTCGCGGAACGCACGGCGAGTCCAGTCGAGGGGCACATGGGGCCTAGTAAGATCAGAATCGCAACTCATCTCAAGACACACTCACCGACAACGACTTCGCACACATCGATTCCCGCATAACTGAGCTCCTTGCGCAGGAGACTCGCCGCCTCCGCTCGCGCAGCGGCGATCATGCGTCCGGCACCACCGTCGGGCGCCCCGAAGGCGGAACGAAGGTCAGCGTCCTCGACAGTGCCGGCAGCCTCGACAAAAAGCACACGTCCGTGTGGGCGCCCCGTGCCGCGGGGTGATACGAGCATGTCTCCGAGGGCGCGGACGACATTCAGCGGGTCGAGAATGTGCGCATTGTACAGCGCAAGGAGAGACTCCTCGTCGGTCTGGGTGAGGGCCCCCGAGGGGACTCCAGGGATAGGGGCCTCGTTTCGGTTGGGTGGTGTCATCGGCTGTGGACTGTTCGGTGATCTAGGTGCCGTGTGCGAAGTCGCAGGAGCTGCGCACACAATGGCGACCAGGGCCAGGTTGTTCTCATTGCAGTATGCGCGAACCGTGTCTCCGGCATGGGTGAAACGCCCAGCGGCAGTGGACCCTTTCGGGGGTGACGGAGGCGAAGTGTAGTACTGCACGTGGGATGACAGGAATGCGTCGCCAAAATGGTCGATAATGACGGGAACGACAGCGCCAGTGTGCCCCGGATCACGAGCCTGAATGCGCTTCTGAATGCCCGACCATGCGAGAAGCAGCGTGGACAGGGGAGAGGAAGCTGGTGCAGAGGAGGTCGCGGGCATCAGGGGAAAGACGGTGTAGCCACTCTTCGCGAGGCGCAAGGTGAGACTCTGTCCGGTGGCTGCAAGTCAGTGAGCTGAATAACACAACACTTACGATCAGCGGCTCCGACCACAACTACGGCCAGGCCCGAGCCAGTGTCTGTCGAGGACCGAGTAGGGTCGACTCGCACGTAGTGTCCAACGCCGACTGTGCCTAGAGCGGCACGGACATAGTCGTTCACGAGGGAGAAGGTGGCTTCGAATGAGAGTGAAACTAGCGCGGTTATGTCCTGGCTCAGTGAGAGCAGCGCGCCAGACGATGACTGAATGGGTCGTCGACCAGGTGACCCGGGCACGATAGCCAAGGGAGGTGAAGTGCGACGGAAGTGCTCGCGATCGCGATCGCGGTCTCGCCCACGTTCATGTTCGCGATCGCGATAGGAGTAGTGACGATTGTTTGCGAGGGCAGGCATCTTGAGGGGAGTCTTGGAGTGCTGGTACCCCAGATAGGGAATGAGTCGCTAGTTGGTTTTGCAAAGCGACCTCCACACGTCTACTGGCGCATGAAGGCTTGTTGACGATGTGATGTTTCGAGAATCGAGGATGCGAAGAAGACAGTTTGGCGATCGGCAGTTGTTGTTTTGATGCACTGGATGGTATGGCGGCCGGTCCTCTTAGTCACGTATAACGGCGGTCGTTTATCCCAGAGATAAAGAATGACGACGACGGCCAAGACTATCGACTGTCGTTGCTGGGCTTGTGATAAGTTGAATCTCGTTGCGAGCGAGGGGGGCACCGGAGCGTAAAGAGCGTGGGAGACGGGCGGAGGGTTGGAAAAGTAAGAAGGTGGTTCTAGTGTTGTGCGAGGGAGGAAGGCGGATCAAGGAGGGAGTGTGAGATGTGAGAAGATGTGTCAGAGTCGCCTGATGGCCTGATGGGATGGGATGGTAGGGTGGTGATCCGGCGGTTGCGAGTAGCGCAGAGATAGCGAGGCATGCGAGGTCGTCGTGCTGTGTGCTGTGTGCGCGTACTGCGTGGTCAGTCTGCGCCTGGCGTAGCTGTTCCCACCCTAGCGTGCCCGCGCGGTCGCGGTCGCTGTCACTGGGCCGGCGGTCGTGCACATCATACTAGTGTCGCAGTGAAGACAGGCTAGGTGATGGGAAATGCAGTCAGGCACTCCCTAGGACGCTAACATCGATCCCGCCACTTAAGTTTCCAGGCTCTGGCCATTTCCTATCAGTGAGCACGGCACGGGTCTCCCACAGACTCCGTGCCCTCCTTTCTGGGCCTCCAGGCTCCAGGGGCCAAGCCAGGCTCTGCCGCAAGGAAGCTTCCTCCGCCAGCCCGAACTCGCCCAAGGACTCACAAAGCACAAAGGGTGGGTTTCCGGGTCCCCCGTAGCAAATACCCGCGGCCGGCCTCTGTATCACCGGTTCGACCGAAACGGCTTTCCCTTTCGACCATTCACTGGCACGTGACCTCTGCCTCCTTAAACAATCATGTACTCGTTGGATTGGTGGATGCAGTCTTATCAGCTGTGCCAAGCTTAAATCGTCCCGCCTCGAAACTGTGATTCTTAGTTCTCGTACCGAGAGCCATGTACGTCACCGACGTTTAATGTGCGCGCCGCAAGTCCATCTACATTCCGAGTTCCACTTGATGACAATCGGCAAGTGAATACGACACCGAGTCACCAGTATCCACTCGCCTCCTCTTCTTCCTTCTTCTGCACTGCATTCTCCTCACACCGCACTGCCATCATCATGCAGGACCCCCTCACCGTCCTCGGCGAGGACATCTTCGTCGAGGTCCTCTCCAACCTCGGTGTCAACGACCTCTGCTCCTCGGAGCGCGTGACCAAGTCATGGCTTGCATGTGCTCGGGCCCACAGCTCCGGACTGTGGAGACACGCCAGCCTGGTCGATGGAGTGGAGCCATTCGATCTCCAAACATGCAACAACCTCGCTAAGAACGGCATCTGGGGTATTGATGAGTATGACCGCCGCCCCATCGCGTTCAATGTCTACCGGTTGTTGGAGACACCCGCGACCGCAATGCGAGAGCTTCCAGAATGGGACTGGTCCGACGTTGCCCATGATGCGGACCCGATGGAGAACAAGGGTAGCGTCGACGGAAAGCGACGCACCCGTGTCAATTGGCGCTACGTCTGTGAGTCGGCTGCGATACTGAGCCGTTGAAAGTACGCACTGACACGTACCCAAGGCGAAGCGCACCGCAGTCTTCAGAACGCGTGGAGCCTCGCGCGATGTCGCCTTCGCTGGATCACGCCCCCGACCAACACCGTGTGGCGTATCAAGTCGATCTTGGAGCAGGACATTCTCCTGTGCACGTCGCGCCAGACTCATCGCAACGGTCTGATCACCGTGGATCAACACACATCACGCCCTATCTTCTGCATCGAGGGTCTCGACGGCTATGCGCATCTGGAAGCTGGTCGTGGCTACGTCGTCTTCAACCGACCAGGCATCATCGACCCTGCCTTGGGCTTCAACGTTGACGATGACAATGGTGAGTCACCTCCAAAGGGGCACGCAATTGACAGTAGACAACACGGCTCTGGAGGTCTGGCGCACAGGCGAGGCTCGCGCTCGCGGCTCGCTTCCCAAGGTCGGGCAGTCACCTCTCTCTGCTACTGCAGTCTCATTCACACACCCCAAGGTCTTCTGTCCGAACCGGCCTGATGGGCCGCTGCCGCGTGGGCATCTCGAGCACTACCAAACGCTGCAGCCGCCTTCCCGTTGCCTCGCATTCCGCCTTCACGTCGACAAGGCGGACACCGCCGATGCCAAGGCTGTCGTGGCTGCGTGCGGCAGTAATGCGATCTACATTTGGCATCTGGAGGAGGACAAGCCCATGCAGAGAATCGAGCGGGACTGGGCAAACATCGGGCGTCCAAACGTAAGTTTCTCAATGTTTTCGCGTTATTAACCGCAGTACATCGAATTGGATGACGATTATGTCTTCGTCTGCCTCGACAGGCAGATGCACGTCTACTCGCGACACACGAATAAGCATGTCCTGGCGTTCCCGCCGACGAGGTCAGCGGCCAAGGACACGGCGTGTTTCGCGTACTCGCTCTCCCTGGCTGATGACTTCAAGGCGGTGCCTGACGACGAGCGCAAACGAGCCCAGACGTCAACGCTCACCAGTGGCGTTCCGGCCCCCATCGGCCGCGCACTCGTGCCCGGGTATGCGGAGGGCGAGAGCGGATTTGACGAGGCTGTTGCGCGAGGTGTTGCGATGCACGGGCTGCGCGTTAAGATCGACAAGCCCGAGGATATCGAGTATTCCTTCTCCGCGTAAGTTGAAAGTAGCATCACAGTAGCTGACACACAGATGTCATTACACCGCGACCGACCTCGTATGCACGACCAAGACGGGTGCCATCTTCATCGTGCGCCATTACAAGGACGTGTTTCGTGCCGCGGCCGATCTTCCCGAGGCTCAGCGCGCGGCGTACGTCAAGAAGAATACAGTCCTCATCGGCCTTGGCACCGTCATCCGCCAGCTGACCACGTACCGCGACCACATCGTGCTCTGTACGGTGAGTCGCAAGTCAGCCCCTTGCTCAAGCTAAACAGCAGTCCTTCAACGTAATCCTGATCAACGGGAGGAAGATCCCGGATATCCCCAGGGAGGATGCACTCGACTCGCTCGAAGCGCAGCGCCCTATGCTTCGCGCGCACGTTCTGTTGGGCAACCACCCCCAGGCGATGAAGTTCTCGTCCTGCGTCCAGGCAGATGCACGCAGCATCTACCTGACTTACTGGGCGGGCGGCGAGGTTGAGGCAACCGGTGGTGCTGATTCTGGGCATGTTAGTTACCCGCCATCGGAGGCCGTCGACGGTTTCGGGATGTGCGTCAAGGTGTGGACGTTCGGAATGGACTGAGTGGAGCGGAGAAGAGTCGTTCATCTCAAAGCCTTCGTCGCAAATCAGAAGCTACATCTAACCATAATCTAATATGCATCTTGATGGAAGCGTACGTCGTACGGTAGCATGCAAACACTATCCATGTCCTCCTGTAGATGATCCCAGCCGAACACTCAGTGCGTAAGAACCGGCTTGGAATCCGCAAGAAGGGGCAGCAACCGACGACCTCAAGAGCCATTTCGCGCGCGCCTCCGGCCCCATAACGCCGACCATCGATGGCGGTCTCGCTCTGCAGTTGCTCCGAGATCCAAGTGCATATGAGTTTGTATGTATACGACAACTGAAATGACTGTATTTCTAACGATTATGTGATCTAGCGCTACGAAACCCCCACCACACCTCTACTGGTTGTCCGCACAAGAGAACGTTCCCCTCACGGGACCTTGGTAGTCGAGAATGATCGCTTCGATACTCGTGTACAGGCCCGCACCGAGCATGAAGAGGCCGAAGGCGAGGATAAGCACGTTTAAGAAAGTCGTGAAGCATTTCAGGGGCCCCTTGAAGAGGCGCTTCTTGTTCATCCGATAGTAGGCCACCGCCCAGAAGATGAAACCGAACCAACTCGTGCACGAGCTGGAGATGATTGAAAGGAAGTCTCCCATCGATGGAATGACATTCCCGAGCACAAAGGCCACACACCAGATGAGGAAGACGATGAAGAGCCAAGTGCCCCAGCCGAGAACGGTGTTGGAGTGAGCGTGGCGAGAGTTGCCAAGAATCCGTCGATAGACGTACTTCGACGTCACGTTCGAGTAGATTCCGCCGATAATGATGGTAGGAGGGAGCACGAAAGCAAACGCAGCCTTGCGGTAGCTGGGGTTCACGAACGAACCCATCATGGGCGCTTGGGCGTACTGTCCGAGGTAGAAGTAACCGACGACGGAGACAACAATGAAGAGTGCCATCTCCAGCGCAGTCAGGGCCGCAAGCGCCTTGGGGAAGTCCTTGGGCTCCTTCATCTCCGCAATGAAGGAGGGGTACAGAATCTGGCCGTTCCAAAGGAAGGCAATGTTGAGCACTGCGTTCAGGCCGCCGACGAAGTCTGGCTTCGGAGTCGGGAATCCGCCACTCGTGCGGACGGGTCCAAGCTCGGGCCACTTGCCTCCGTAGCCTCCGAGTGGGTGGTCTTCAATGCCGGAGAAGATGAGGGCGAGGAGGATGGCAATGCCCATGGAGATGGCGCTGAAGACTCCCATCTTCGACACATCCTTGAGGGTGCGCGGAAGCGAGAACACGATACCCATAATCGCGCTGAAGCCTTGAAAGGCGACAGTGCACATGCTGTGTTCAGAGAGCGTATTCAGGATCTTCGCACCAGTGAAGACGTGGAAGCCGATGAGCATCACGTTGTTCACGAGCAGGAAGAAGCCCGTGAGCTCGCGGGCAAGCCACGGGAAGCGGGGGAACAGCGAAGCAGCAATGTCAACCATGTCCGTCGACTCGGGGTGGCGCATGTACCACTCCCAGAGTGTGTAAGACGTATACCAGCAGAACAAGCCAAGAGCCACGAGCACGATGAGACCGCACGCCCATCCCAGCACTGAGAGACACCACGGCAAAGCCAGGATGGCGAGACACACGTACTCGCCGAAGAGCAGCAGTGTCGCCTTCTTCCAAGTCAAGGTGCGAAACTTGATATCGTGACCTTCTTCCTTGGCAGCCAGCTCGGCGAACTGGCTCGAGTCATACGAGCTATCGTCATCGGCGACGCGCACCTGCGGCGCCTCTCCCGTCGCGTATGACTCCTTCTCGATGTCCTTTTTCGTTCGGAACGGGCTCTGCTCAAGTTAGCTGGGGACAATGCTATGGAAACAGGACACAATGATTGGAGGTGCCACCAGCCTCGAGCCTAACAGGGCATGTGGAGTCAGGCCCGCTGGGGAATAGGCGTCGGCCTCGGTGGTATGCAACCAACCGCCACCAGCAGCGGCAGCGATGAACAGTAAGCCGATCGCCTGGTGGCGTATGCCGATGGCGGGGATCGGCAGGGTGCCGATGCACAGCTGCCCATATGTCCATCAGGTGGTCCACTCACCATCTTGGCGTGGAAAAACTCGGTCGTCGAATCGGAACGGGATGCTTGATCGCGGGGATCTCGTGCTTGCTTGCCCGGAATGTGGTCTTTGGCTTCTGTTGTTGTGGAGTGGCTAGACGGCCGCGTCGATCCGGTGCTGGGCTGCCTGTCTGCGCGATGAATTGCTGCTCGAGATGCGATCCAGTGCACTCCCTCCGTGGAACTGGTCGAGATTGGACGTGAAAGAGGAAGAGACACAAAGTTGAGTGGTGGGTTTTGTCATGAAGGAGGGTGTTAGCTGGACATCGATGCTGGCAGACACAACAAGCGACTTCTGACATATCAGCCTCTGGTCTGAGGCCGAATCAGGCGCATGTCTGCGTTTCGGTCTGGAAGTTGCAGGGCTGTACGGCTGGTGGGAGCATCTAGCAGCGAGTCTTGCAAGCTTGGTTCGCGCGCTTGTGGTGTGGTTGCATAGCACGTCATTGCACGACGGTACCAGCGAGACAACACACGCTGACGCAGGGTGGCCTGCCTCTGGTCTGAAGGGGTGCATGATGTATGGGGCCATGGCCTCACTCAGGAAAAAGTTATCACGACCCAATCAAGGTTGCAGGCGACCGACAGAGGACCCATGAAAACGTCAATGCCGGGGTGTACGGCAGCATCTGGTCTGCAGACGGTCATCAACAGAATCCAGGGCACTCAGGACCATGCCGGCCATGATTGTTCCTGGGACAGCGCACTCACTGGAGCAGGGTGACACATCTGCGTCCCATGCCTTGCATAGATCCTCTACGTCTCACAGGTTCTCGGTTGCTTGCACTCTCCGCCGCCCTGCCGAGACAACAAATGCAGTGGCCAGCGGTACCCACCGACTCCGCATCCATCGGCCCCCGGCCCCATCTTTTGTTTTGCTGCGTCGAGGCACCAGTCCAACCATTGTGCTTTTCTGCGCGCAACCCCATCGAGCACAGTACCGAACCAGGCCCCGCCGCAGGCCCGATCCAAGCGAAGAGATCTGCACGCTACCATAAACTAACTGCAAATTCCGCATTCGTCTACGCAGCGTTGCGTGAAGCGAGGGTCAATTGCGGCAAATGGGCTAGCGAGTCGGTGGGCGTCAAGGCGCAGCCTAGCTTCGGGCCGTGAGTCGCATCTTCTCAACCTACCTGGGTTGCTCTTGCATAGCCTGGTGCCGCGCATCCATCTAACGGTGGGGGTCGTCTGCATGCGATCTGCCGTGAGTGGCACGCTCGCGGAAGGCCGCCCACAGTTGCGGTCCTCAGCTGCACGTCCAAATCCTGTCGAGTCTCACTTATTTGGGCTGGGCAAGGATCGGTGTATACCATCGGATCTGGCCCGCTATCCGTTGGCGTCCACCGGTGGACTAGGTCGTCACTCCGACCGTCTTGAGCCCGAACTTGCATAGTCTCAGACGCGCGGCAACCGCTTGAGCATCTGGGTCCTGCACGACGATGATGCGGGCACGGGGCGAGGGCCACTTTTAGCCATATGTATGGACTCCAGCGATTGGCGGGCAAGTGCGGGCTTTAGGGTTACAGAGGTACCTGCTGGAGTAACTTGTCAGTGGACGCGAATGCGGAGCACAGCCCTCCAAATCGCGCGACAGCTTAGCTGTCTTGCAGTTTCTTGCTCCCGATAAGTAACTGCATCCGTAACATGTCCTCTTACAGGCCGTCGTACGACCAATGCCACTTCTCGCCAGGCAGATTCTTGTAGTGGTACTTGGCGGCGTGGGCACTCAGCCATTTGAAGCACGCTGACGTTGCTTCACTGCAGTTAAGGAAGTCGATCGCGAGGCCGCGCTCGTGCCGGGTCGTGCCGGACAGAGCGGTCTGAGGAGAGCATTGGTTCCCGGGTTTCTGATAGATGTCGTAGTAAGTTGTGCCGCAGTTCTGCTTGCGAAGCGCGAGCTGGGATTCCTCAGAGCGCCAGGACGATCTGTGCCCAAGCGTAACGCCGTCGGCCTTGGCGGCAGCGAGCATCGCTTTGAGGTTCGACGCGATACACGTGTGCACGCGGAAATCACCAACGAGCGTGGTGGCACTCTTCGCAACGCTAGCTTTGACGTTGTCACAGTTCGCCGCCACCTTTCCGGCGCCTCCGAAGAAGAGCGACCACGTGCTGCCGCCAACCTTGCCGCTGGCCGTCAGTCCATTGGCGGTCTGAAGCTTCTTGGTCGCGGCCACCGAGCTGGCGCCAAAGATACCGTCAATCTCGAGCTTGGCGCCGAACTTGTTCAGTCCCTTCTGGGCGGCTTTGGCGAAGACGCCAGTATCTCCGCTCTCGACGAGGGCGATGAGCGCGCTGAGAGTGGCAGGTCCGGCAGAGCCGTCGGCAGTGAGCCCCTTGGACTTCTGGAACGCCTTGATCTGCTTGATCGTATCGGCGCCGAGGATGCCGTCACGGTCCGTGCGGAACCCGCGAGCGGTCAGGAGGTACTGCAGGCATTGGATCGAGTGGATACCACTGTTGGCAGTGACAAAGGCATCCTTTCCGACGTCGCGGGCAGCAAGGCCACGGGCAGCAATTTCAACGTCGGCGATCTGGCTCAGTTAGCTGTGGGTTTTCACCTCCTCGCAATGACTTGCAAGACTTACTTCGCGCTCGACATTGGCGATAGAGCCGGTGGAAGGGTCGACAGAACCGAGAGTGCGGCCAACAACCAGCTCGACCTCGTTACGGATACCGAGATTCACGATATCAGGGGTAGGGGCAGCGACGGCGGAGAGAGCCGCGAGGGGGGCGATGAGGGTGGCCAGGGAGGTGAGACGCATGGTTTTGTGCTGCTGATGGGAGTTGGCCAAGAGGTCCCATCATGCTCGTTATATACCTGCTCGAGGGATCTGTATCACCGACGTCCTCACCGGCTTCTTGGACAACAGATGCCATTCAGTGGACGGACTCCGCCAGTTGCACTCGCGCCAAGAAGCTTATGACCCTTATCTCCTGAGCTGAGACACTTCGCGCGACTCGGACACGGGCCTGACTGCTCGGAGCTGTCAGGGACAACATGTTCTGAGTCCACTGGAGAACACCCTGCAATCGAAAGTGGCGTAGAGAGGCGAACCTTGTCGCTATGAGCAGGGAACCGGGACGGAGGATCGACGACTGCCGAGAGCTGGCTCGCGGACTTGCTCTGAAGATTCCGAGGATTGATCAGTAGTGCTACGATGACCGACTCTCTGAGAACTTAATTTTCTGACACGCGAAGTCATTGCCGGAGATCGTGCCAGTCACCCGCTGCTCCGGAACAGTTTTGGAGAGGAAGGGAGCTGATGTCCCGGACCTCCGGCAGCCTACGACAACGAGCTGACGGTGGCATGAGTGGGACGACCAGTCGTAGCGCCTAGTCTCCAGCGCCCAATGTGTGTCGTGGGGTGCAGAAACACCCCGACTGCAAGCCACTGCTGCCCCCGTGGACGCTCGTCGACGACGTCCCGGTAGACCCGCGGCAGAGCTGAGCCGCGCGGCAGAGCTGCCTTCGTCGTAGGGACCATAAGAATGTCAGATGAAGTTCAGGTGGGGTCTAAGGACGTGGGACAACTCCCCCTTCCACTGGCCCCACCGGAGGCGTTCTCCGCTCCAGGGCGATTCCCAGAAACAGCTCCAAACCCAAGACGCCGTTATCGCAGAAGGAGTCGGTCACTTTGGCGACGCCCGCAGCACCCTTCGCGAGCCCAATTGTTTGAACTCTATCTCCTGAGCCCACGGGGTAAGCTCCTGTTCTTCGTTGGTCGCTACGGACGAGAGGGGAGCAATACTTGCATCTCTCGTGCAATGTCGCACGTCCTTCGCTCCCCGAAGATCCGGCTCCGCGGGCCGTCAGTGGCTAGTCGGCAGATGTGCCGGATCTTGATCCGTCCACGGAGTGGAGTTTCGTGTACGTCGGGCGACAATCGCCCGCCACGTCCAATCATCACGTCGCCGTTACCTCTCATATCCGCAGTCGGCAATACAGGCGGGCAAACAGATGACGTCCTGCAACTCTACTCTGACGTCCGCCCTGACTGCTCCAGGATGCGCAAGTCGGTTCTCGCACCATTCTACTCTGGCTTGTCTCACCGAAACCTTCCGCGTGTCCGCGGCGCGGCGCGGTGACCGGCACGTTGGGGTGGGTCATCAGAGAGTCCCTCGCACCCCTCTTCGGCCAGCGGCCATCCAATTCACTGCTGTCTCGTCCTGCCTGTGCTGATGGTGCCGTGAGAACGCGATGCGCTGACGAAATCCTGGATGGTAAGCAATGGGCCAGGTGTTTAAGACTCCGAGACGTCGCCTACTGGCCCGGGCTTGGCATGCACTGAGCTGAAACCCGTGCTCTGGCGGCGCAAGAAGTGGGGACAGGTGCTGGCAAGCCTTGGTGTCCTGATAAGGCAAGAGAGGCTCAAAAACTGGAGAAACGGTGAATCGAACACCGGTTGCAGACATTGGCAAGAAGGAGATGCAAAGTCTGTGTCTTACCACTAGACGATTTCCCCTACACAGTTACCGAGATTATCGGTGAATTGTCTCACTACCGCCCTGACACTACCGCCGTGACTTCGACCAATACATATCTCCTCGAGGTCATGACTCCCTTCACGCATCGCCCTCCCCTCCCACTTCTACGCTCGACCGTCTCGGTCTGTCGTACTTGTCCCATAGTTTGTTGTATTTCCGTCTGCCGCTGGGTATTTATAGGCGCCCTCTCAGGTCACGCTTCCGGATGATACAGCTTCTGCAGGATACAGTGCTACAAGATGGCTTGCTATCGCCGTTGCCCCTGTCCTGGGGCAGGGCAGTTGTGCCAACCTCACAGCACGTCAGTTCGGATCAACGCGTCGCACAGATTCTCAATACCGCGAAGGCAATACGTGCCACATGGGTGTACCCGCGCCACCCGGTCCTGTTTTCCCGCTCTCACTGGACGACCCAGATTGAGTAGCGACGCAGTCCTCCGAGCAGCTGCTGCCTCAGTGCGCGGTGACGATGCTGGTTCTCGCTGGCGCAGATAGCTAGCTTGCGGCACCGATATGTCTCCACGTGAGCTTCGTTGCTTCGTTGGGGGGGGGGGGGGRGGGGAGGAGCTCAGAAGACGCCGAATGCCCTGAAGACGGGTTCAAGCAGGAATGTGTTGCTCGCGTTGCATCCCAACGGTGTATACACCGTGTTCACGGGGCCCAGCATGTTTTGTATTACTGGGCTCATCTGTGCTCGCGGCTCAGAGCGTGAAGAACTGCACGCCAGGCGTATCGTTTGCCGTTGGTCAGCCTGGGATCTGCGAGCCGTCTCAGAGTTGGACAAGACTCCAACCTGGGCGTGTCATTGGCTCCCTCGAATGCGACAAGCTGGGTGTCAAGCTGGGGTTCCAGGCTGGGCGAGGATACACATCCAGACCTACAGTAGCCGCAGTTTCCCAGCGCCACGACGTCTTCTTGCTTCGCATTTGTGCATTCACTCGCCCTACGCAGACCGAATGCTGTGTCCATCCGCCACTTGACGCTTGACAGCAGGCCCACACCGCTCTCACCTCTCCGTGTAGATGTGCGGATGGCTAAAACGCAGAGCAACTGAAAGAACTCATAGCAGGCTTGAGAAGGGTTCTGCACTGGCGGGTTTGAGGATAAGCCGTAGACCGACCAGCCGTCACTGACCAGAAGGCCAAGTTCCACTCCCACGTAAACCGCGGCGCATGTCGCTGCGCCAGCCGCGTTGCACCCACATACCAAACGCAACGCTGCTGCCTGCCATGTAATTCTCGCCTGATGCGGCGGAGAGGTGTAATGAATGGAATCGTTACACCTGGCCCAGAGTGGCAGGTACAGTAGCTTAGCTTCAGCTGCGTTCCAGCCTTGACACCGAGACACCGGGCAAGGTTGCCAGCGCTTGACCCGACCACGCACTCATTACCCCTAGCCAATGTTTCTATTGCCCAGTAAAGTATCCGAACGACGCAGGGTGCAGCGAGTAGCGAAGCGTAGAGGCTCGAAAAACGCGCACATGCCGAGTGCCGATTCTGTAGGCGCGCTCCATGCCGGGCTGCGATGAGTTTGCCTCTCATGCTTGATTGTCGACGCACGACCATATCCGCCACAGGCCTAGAGGTAATCAAATCCTGCCTCTGAGAACGAGAGTCGACTTTGGCATGTGATACAGGCGTCGAGGGGAGAGACTTCAGCCTGTCGGCAAGCGGGTGCCACAAGCGGCTGCCACCACGCGCTCCGACCTCCCAGCTCCACTAACCTCGAATGCATGCAGGCATTACCCAGGACCAGCCAAGGCCACGAGCAACGTATGCAGCGTTCCACCACAGCGCATAGAACCGCGGAAAGCCAAGTGGCGGCCGAAGCGCGCTGAGAGAAATGTCGCATCGGCCATCACATCGCCGTTGCTACATGAACACAATGCGCCTGCTTGCATTGTTTGTTTCGACTGAACTGGGCGTTCACCTTTGGAGGCGAGCCCCTGTGAGACGCGTAACGCGCTCTGAAGATCCTCAACGATGTGCCAAGTGCACGCCGAGAAGGACAGGAGAAGTCAGGAATAGCAAGGACAAGAACAGGACAAGCACAGGTGCCGTCGCAGGCCGGGTGTGCCACTGTGCGAGGCGCGAGGGCTTGGCAGAATTCTATTTCAGCTGTGCACACGCTGGAACGTGAATGGTGGGGTGGTGCGGTGCAGGACCAAAGTGATTCGCCAAGGGTGCGTGTTGAAAGACGAAATTTGCTGGCGCCGTCTTGATGCGAGATGTGACGGGCGGGCGTTGATGATCGTCCAGCCATGTATCCCTTACTTAGGAGTAGGGACGCTGGCACAAGTCACAGGGAAATCTCCCACTGCACCAACCGCCGACCAGCTAACCGCAGCGCTGAATGGTTTGCCAGGAACAATCCCTTCACATCGCCCTGGACTTTGCCTTTGCGCAGTCGCTCACTCGTCACTCCCGTGACACTTCGCTGGCCCCGACCTGAATTCGATCTGGGCTCGGGCGTCCAGCGCTTCCTTGTACACATTGTTCGCGAGCATAGCCCGTCATGTGCGGTCGTGGTGAAGAAGGTGTAGGGTGTCGCGTGGCCCGCTCGCCGGAAAACATCGCGGCACTCGCTCAGCGATCTGCAAATTGCAGATGCAGATCGTAGAGCGAGGAACGCATGTCGCAGGTAAGACGGCAGGGGAAAAACACCCAAACCTTGAGCGAGAACGAGGTCTCCCCCGTAAGCATGCACATCGTGTGGTTTTGGCTGCTCAGGGTCCACCCCCCTAAGACCTTAGGACAGGAGAGGGCAGGATCCTGGCCGTCCTGGGTTGGCTGGGGTGCGGTAATTGCTCGGGTTCCATACGCTGCTGCGGCCGAGGCAGACAGACATGCAGACACAGATCACATAAAAAGAGTGCGAGGGGACATCTGTCTGTATCGCAGCAGATCCCCTCGAACCCCTGCCGCCCAGAATATAGTCTGGATCCATGGATCTCTCAATCGCATTCCTATGCAAACATCACTCCGCCGGAAACCAATGCCCAGCACCACGGTTGTGCCCCGGACTGGTATGGCCATCCGATCCAGACGATACGATTCCATGCGATCGGTCGCGATCACTGCTCCATTATTGTCTATTGTGCATTGTGCAAGCCATCTCGGAGACAGAGCAGTAGACTTCCCACGGATGTGGAGCCAGCCTGATAGGTACTGTGGGTATCGTTTCATCAGGTCGGAGTTGTAGTGGAACTCTATAGCGGGCAGGGAGTTCGTAATGAGTTGCTAATGGGCGGTAGGCAATTCGAGGCAGACATTGCGACGTCATGGCCTGGGTCGGCGCGCGGGGCCAAGCGAGCAGAGGGCTGTACTGGGCTGCAGAGCTGCAGAGGGCGGAGGGCGCCCATACGTGCCCGTACATGCGTACGGCGGTAAAGTGTTGAGTGTTCAGTGTACAGCTTTGGCTTCGCAACGGGACCTAAACGCGTTGCTGTACGGGTCACAGGAAGCCGTCGCCCTGACTGGCCGGCCTCGGTCCCTCACCCTCTGGCCTCTGGCGTTCCACCTTCCCACTCTCGATCGATCCCTGAGCCCTGAGAGCCTGAGCATCGCAGACCTATTTTCACCACACCACACCCACCGCCCCAGCATCCCACCCACCACCACCCACACAGCCAGCCTGTCAGCCAGCTAGCCAGCCCAGCCGGCCAGGCTCCTAGCACCCACAACCCCGTTCCCTCGTCGCCCTTCACTGGTCGGGCGCTGCCTTTCACTCCTTCTTTCTCTCTCATTATCCTCCCATACATCTTCACCTTCCCTCCGCCCTCTTCCTTTTCTCTTCTCCGGTTTCTCTCCCCCACTTGTCCTAGCCATCGCGCTGGACGACCTTCGACAAAAGTGAAGCCAGTTGGCGCCGCTCGGCCCTTCAAAGACTTCACTGTAGCTTCTGTACCCCCGACAACGATCATACGTGTCTTCATCTCAAAGTCGACTCTTAGCTTGTAACTCTCGCCGCGAAAGCGCGCGCCGCCGCCCACCATGCTGTGTACGTCTCTGGCCGCATAACACGACGAGAGCTAGTCGCTGACCCCCTTCTAGACCTGACCGCGGACAAGTTTCCGGTTTGTGCGTATCTTCGAAGGTGTCGTGAGAGATGATGCTGACGCCCGTGAAGTCGTGCCCATTGGTCTTATCGGGTACGTATACCGGGGATCGGCTCGCCGTTGCATGTTGCACTGCACTGCCTTCAGTGGTAACTTGCGGCTGCCTGCGCTCATGTGCCCGGACACGTCGATCGCTTCCAGAGGTGTGCAGAATTCCCGCTGACGTCCTCTTCAGTTTTTACCGATACCTGTGGTACATCTTCCGTCTTATCGCGCGATTTGTGTATCGCCCCATTCCTCTTCCCGAAACTCCCACTTGTGCGTATAGAAAACGTGTTTGCGACGAGAATCAGTTCTGACCATTCAGACCGCGCTTCGGAGGATGTGACCATCATTGTCCCTACCATCGACGCTGGTGAGGAGTTCAGAGAGGCTGCGTTCTCGTGGCTCCAAGGCAGCCCCAAGGAGATCATCATCGTGACGGAGGAGAAGATGCAGGGTCCGCTTCAGGAGCTCGCCAACAGCGTCGACCCCAGTCGTATCCGTGTCCTGACCGTGCCCTTCGCGAACAAGCGTCTGCAGATGGCCCACGGTGTCCGAAACACTGAAACCGACATCATTGTCTTCGCCGACGATGACGCTATTTGGCCTCCTCTGCTCCTTCCTTACGTTCTCGCCTGTTTCGAGGACCAGCAGGTTGGTGGAGTTGGAACGTCTCAGCGCGTGAAGCCTTGCGGTGCCAGGATGACCGTCTGGGAAGTCCTGGCCGCATTCCGTCTCACTATCCGCAACATCGAGATTTCGTCGTCTACCCACATTGACGGAGGTATCCCGTGTCTTTCCGGCCGCACCGCTGCGTACCGTACCGTCATTCTCAAGGACCCCGACTTCCTCCATGGTTTCACCAACGACCTGTGGCTCGGCAAGTACCACCTCAACTCTGGCGACGATAAGTTCCTCACGCGATGGATGGTTTCGCACGGATGGAACACCTACGTCCAGGTGTGCAAGGAGGCTGAGCTGCTGTCGACCATGAAGCCCAACTGGCGTTTCCTGAAGCAGGTGCTCCGATGGACCCGCAACACCTGGCGCTCCGACTTCCGTTCTGTCTTCACTGAGCGTTACGTCTGGACTAAGCACCCTTACGTCTGCTACACCATGCTCGACAAATTCATCAACCCCCTCACTCTCCTCGTCGGCCCCTGTCTGGTCTGTGTGCTGCTTTGGAAGTCCACCAAACCGATTGAGGACGGAGGTTATCACTTGCCTGCTTGGAATATTGTCGTTTCGTACCTCGTCTGGCTGCTGGCGACTCGTACCCTTAAGCTCCTCCCTCACCTCTGGGAACGCCCGCAGGACATCATCTACGTGCCGGTGTTCATTCTCTTCGGTTACTACTTCGCAATCATGAAGCTCTACGCTCTCTTCACCCTTCACAAGACTGGATGGGGAACTCGTTCGGGTATCGGAGACCCTGCCACTGCCACCACGGCGGCTCAGGAGAAGCTCGCCGACCAGTCGGGTGCCGGTCCCGACCATGGCGAGGCTCATCACGGCGTCTACGACGTCGAGATGGCCTCGCGCCCCAACAACAACAACCCTTACCGCGCCTAGAATACCTCCCCGCCTAGAATACCTCCCCTCCTATCTCTCCTTCTCTCTTGCACTCCCCCATGCCGGTGGTTAGGCATCCATGACATTGCACGCATTTAGAGGCTAATCGTAGCCTACATTCCCCTCCATAGCTTCGGACTAGCTACCACAAATTGAACGCATATATGAACGGACTGTTACGTGGGCCTACATGTCAGCCCTTTATACCCAAGTACTTCTATGCCCATGCCGCATGCAGCACTTTCTCTGTTACAAGAAAAGTCGAGCCGCGACTTCACGTGTTTAGCGTACATCGCTATCACACGACACTCTACTTCGGTCCAGGCCACGCAGCGACCATCTTCGCGATCCCACCGAAGCGCTCGCGCTCAGCATCATCGACTGTCTCGGTTTTCTTCTTCGCCAATGTCAGGCCTACAATGACATTGCGCCTCGCGGCATGCGAAAGCTGAAGACTCCACCAGATTAGAGTCGCGATCTGGGATACGTAGAGGTCGTGCAGGGGAGTGTCGACGGGAGAGCCGAGCAAGGGAGTTAAGTGAATTGAGGATGGCGGGGGAGGAAGGGCAGACAGTCCAGTTGGAGTCTCTTCCGAGGGAGGCGGCTGAAGTTCGACGACCGGAGGCAGGGACGCTTGTGTCTGCTTGTCAGCAACGGGCAGCGGAGTTCGCAACACTCACCAATGGTCCGACCTTGCCGTTCTGGGTAATGAGGACGAGTATCCGGTCATCGAATGACTGGATGAGAAGCTCAGTGTCCACGCCCGCGACGTTGCGGCGCAACTGGAAGGAGTTGATCGGGCTTTGGGGATCCGCCTCCCGAGGGAGCTGGGTCTCGTGCACTTCCTCGAGAAGAGCAGACATGGCTAATGGCTTGTACGGAAAGCATGTCTGATCGAAAACAACTCGGTCATCAGCGACAGCCCGACTGGCCTGAGCCGTTCAGATTCCGCTGGCCCCCCCGCACTTACCTCCACCGGTGACGTCTGGAGAATGTTCTGCAGTGTATCAACATCAACATCACTTAAATTACCGACTTCGAAAGCAATGGACGACCCCGCCGAGGCTCTGAAAGGCCTACGCGACTCACTGCGCTCGGGCATCGGCGATGCGGACGAATACACGTTCCAGCTGTCATCGGTGCTCGACACGATCGGTCTAGGACCCATGAGTGTGTCTTCGCCCGGCAATGAGAGGGCGATCCAGCGCTACCTTCCTTCTGTGCAGCAAGGGCTATTAAGCACAATCCCAACGTTCTTGTCTGCTCTGGACGAACGGGGGCGAAAACTTTTGAACAGTTATTTCTGCCCGACCCCTTCCGCCGCAACGGCGTCAGCTGCGCGACCGGTTGCGCTCGCTGCGTATCTGACGCTGACGGCGGCGTTAGCACCAGCACCTCCGACACCGCTTCCGACTGAGGCTAGAGAGTTTGTACTTGAGACGCTGGCTAGCTTGGCGCAGGCGTACAGCATCGACGCGCTGTACTGGACGACACACGAAAGAATCGTTACACCTCTGCTGTGGGACGACGCAGTGCGTACATCAACGTCGCTACCGTCCAAGGTTGCGAACGCTGTTGGACGGTGGAGAGAGGGAGCTTGGACAGGCGACGTCCCCACTGCTCTTGTTCCCCGTGCATACTTTGACAACTATGTCTGCCGCCTCGAGGGGTTGCTGTATGAAGTGTCGCAGAACAGCCTCGACCTCGCTTCGCTGCGCGAAGTCCTCGAGAAACTCGGCCGTCTTGGCCTTTTCACTATCACACCAGCGACGGAGATAGACACCCCGACACCTTCGTTCTTCCCCGCCTTCCTTCCTCCAGCCCTGGAACATCTGCACACGCCCCCTGGCTCTCCATTGCCGCCATACCCCGACAACTTCTTCCCGGACCTTCTTTTGCCTCTCTCTGACGCAATTTTGAAGTCCTTTGCCACCGGATTGCTCGTGCATCTCGCGCTGAGGATTTCACCGCCATATGCGAACTCGATGGAGGCGGACAGGCCAAGTGAGAGCGTCAGACGTGCTGCCATCGTGGTGGGACTGTTTCTCGGCAAGCCCGACACGGGATCGGATGCTTGGGCGGCAGTCATGGATACGCTCTCCAGATCCGTCAGTGCAGAGGATACCATGGGCGCCATCAGGCGTATTGCTGCCGCATGGGTGGGAAGTGGAGCCTCTTCCGCGAAGCATGCGTTTCTTGACGTCGCACTCGAGGCGTGGTGCGACCCCAAACACATCAAATACGCCTCATATGCTGCGCAGTACAGTGAGTCTACCATATGGTGTTTTAGACTAACTTGGAGGCTACACACACCTTGTTATTCTGGCGCTGTCGCTGCTCCCACCGATGGACCCACATGTCATCGGTCTCTCGCACCGCTCCCGCTTCATCCAGGCGATTCAGGCGTATCTTTTCCACCCCGAGCCGAAGATCCGGCGGCTTGGTATGCTGATCGCGGAGATCGTGAGCGAGCGGACCATTGAAGAGGGCGGCGATGACGACCCCGGTCCGTCGGAGGAGGACCAGGTGAAGGAGCTCCAGGACAAGCTCATGGGGGAGCAAGATCCGACCAAGGCTGCGCCCAAAGCGCCTGCTGGCCCTAAACGGCTCAAGTTTGGGTTCAAGGGAGCGTGGGACGGGGACGGCGAGGGAAAGGAAGAGGCGAGGGTGTTGAGGAGCGGCGTAGGCATCAGAGATGATGACGCACGCCTCGGCGATGATGGAGACTGGCAGCTCGGCTGGCATCGGGGCCAGGATGGTGCTCCCATGGAGCCGGAAATTGAACGTTCTACCCCGAGATCGACTGCAAAGCCTGAACGGCAAAGACGTAGTAAGGAGCCGAAGCCGCGGCCGAAAGTTGTCATGTTGGATCCAGACCAGGAGGCAGACCCATTGCAGGGGTACGACAGCGACGGTTCAGGCTCCTCTCGATCGCGCTCCCCATCGCCGTCGTACCTTGCTGAAGTTGCCGCGGATCCGACACTCGCACTCGACGCCGCCAAGAAGAAAAAGCTCAAGCGACCGGTTTACGTTCGTCAGGTTGCGGATCTGCTGCGGGACAAGGACAGCCCGGAGTCTATAGAGCTCGCATTGACATTTGGGGAGCCGCTCATCAGAGCCAAGCGAAACTTTGGCGGTGAGGTCTTCGAGAACGCGGTGTCCGTGGCGGGCGCAGCAATCGCGCTCGCGAATCCGTTTCACCTCGACGACTTTGAGAACAAACGGCAGGGGCTGGTGACGGCACTTGTGGCTTGTTCACCGACAAATGTCCCTCCCTTCCTCGCGCAGCAATACTTTTCCCAGTCATATTCCCTGCTCCAGAAAGGTGTCATGTTGACTGCGTTGGCGATGGGCGCGCGAGAACTGGCAGGTCTCAGTGCGCCCGAGGCACGCACCAAGAAGGTCGACTTTCCGTCCAAGATGCTCCCTTCACATTTGCACGAGAAGTATGTCACGCCCACAGATGTGCATAACTCAGGGCAAGGGCAGCTGGAAGGAGCAATTAGCGGGATGCGCAACCTCCTTCTGTCGAAAGGGGCGGCGGCAGGCGAAGCGCACCCCGACATCGCCAGGCAGAAGCGGCTGACGGTGGGACAGACGAAGCGGCGCAAGGTGGCAGAGGAGGGGTCTTTGGCTTCCCGCCAGATGTCACAACCGACACACTCTCAGCAACCCGCAGTCGTGCCGTACGCCCAGGTAGCGGGCGAGTATTTCATTCTTCCCCTCGTGAACCGGTTCTGGGACTACTTCCAGAATGCAAGTGTGCGCTCTCGCACCTTGGGTGACCGTTACCGTGGCGCCGGCACGGGAATGGTGCTCAGTCCGTCGGCACTCGAGAAGTTTCTCCTCACGCTTGCGCTCCTCACTCACGCTGCGAGGCATGCGCCGAGTTTCCTCTCCGTGCTCGCACCGGCTGTGCTCGAGCTTTCAGTAACGGTTGGGGCGCGACACCGGCCGGCTGCCCAGAGTTTGACCGCTGCCGAGCCCTCGGCTACCCCCGGTGCCTCCGGCCAGGATATATCGCAAGATGTGGACGGCGGGGACGCACAAGTCATAGGCTCTGCGCTGGACTTGGCTCTTGCAGCCCTGGACGCAAGTGTAGAGTTAGACGCAGGGCGCACTCTCGCGCTTGACCACGCAGAGCTCGTACTGGCGATCGGGGAATGGGCGCATGGGGCATTCGAGCGCGAACAGGCAGGGCTGAAGAACGCAGGTGCCGGCGGCAGCCGGGAGGGCCGGGTTAGAGCAGATGCGGCAGGCGTTGTCGTAAAGATCGCCGAGATCGGGGAGAAGTGGGGCGCGATGCGATGATCCGCGGTTGTATTTAGCTCGCAGGATGCATATAGTGTTGCGCCAGAAGTGGTTGCCGCAACTGAATGCTTCCGCCATCGAGTAAGAAATGTCTAGTGTACCCATCGCTATCCGGGCACGGCTATGGGTAGACCTCAGCGCACGGCTGTTGCGAGTTATCTGCAGGAACTGAGGCGTTTACGGCGGCGCTGCCACAGAAGACCCGGGCTAGGTCCAAGTTTCTGAAACTCTATAACGAGAGCAGCCACGTCCAATCCTCGCTCAGACTCTAGCCACAAATACTGCTATTCAAATTCATTCGAATTTTACGAGGTCGCTAACAACACCTATAGATTGGGGGACCACTTTTTTACTGCTCGGAGAGGAGAGCGGGGGCCTGGAGGCCCTTGGCGAGGCCACGGCCGCCGGCGTACTCAGCGTTGGCGCCGAGCTCCTCCTCAATGCGCAGGAGCTGATTGTACTTGGCCAGGCGTTCCGATCGGGCCGGGGCTCCGGTCTTGATCTGACTACGCGGTGTTAGCAAACGTAAAAGAGAGGAAAAGAGAATTGTGGAAGACGAGAGACGGCGTAAAAGTGCGGAGAGTGGCACCTGGGCGAAGGTGGAGGTGGAGGTGGAGGTGGCGTCGAATCGGATGTGGAGGGGGAAATTCGCTTCCCTGAAACACGTGACTTACCCAGTGCGGAGACCAATGGAAAGGTCGGCGATGAAGGTCGACTCAGTCTCACCAGAGCGGTGCGAGGTCATGACGCCCCAGCCGTTGGACTGCGAGAGCTGGACGGCCTGAATCGACTCAGAGATAGTGCCGATCTGGTTGATCTTGAGGAGAAGAGCGTTGCACGCCTTCTTCTCGATGGCGGTCTTGATACGGAGGGGGTTGGTGACAAGGAGGTCATCACCGACGATCTGGATCTTGGCAGTCTTGTTGTAGGCGGTCCAGGCGTCAAAGTCATCCTCCTGGAAGGGGTCCTCAATGGAGCAGATGTCGTACTTCTCGCAGTACGAGTGGTAGAGGTCACCAAGCTGCTCACCGGTGAGGTACTTGGAGGGGTCTGAGTTGGGGTTCTTGAAGTCAAGGTCGTACTTGCCGTCCTTGTAGAACTCGGACGAGGCAACGTCGAGGCCGATCTGGATCTTGCCAGTGTAGCCAGCAGCCTTGATGGCCTCGGTGAGGAGCTCGAGGGCCTCCTCGGCACCAGAGACGTTGGGGGCAAAGCCACCCTCGTCTCCGACATTGACAGCGTCGATGCCGTACTTCTTGACGATGACCTTCTTGAGGACGTGGTACGTCTCGGAGCCAATCTTCATGGCCTCAGTGAAGCTGGAAGCGCCGGTGGGAAGGAGCATGAACTCCTGGAAGGCGAGGGCGTTACCGGCGTGCGAGCCACCGTTGATGACGTTGAAGGCGGGGCAGGGCAGGATGTAGGGCTCCTTGACGCCAGCGAGCGAGGCAATGTAGGCGTACAGGGGAAGGCCCTTGTCGGCGGCAGCAGCCTCGGTAACGGCCATAGAGACACCAAGGATGGCGTTGGCACCGAGCTTGCCCTTGTTGGGAGTGCCGTCAAGCTTGATCATGAGGTCGTCAATCTCCTTCTGCGAGGTGACGGGGATCTTGGCCTCAATGAGGGCAGGGCCGATGATCGTGTTAACGTTCTCAACGGCCTTGGTAACACCCTTGCCGACGTAAGCGTCACCACCGTCACGGAGCTCGACGGCCTCGTGGGCGCCGGTCGAAGCACCGGAGGGGACCTGGGCACGGAAGCGGCCTGCGTGTCAATGGGGGGCCTGGTCACATATACGAAACTCACCCTTCTCGGTGAAGAGGTCGACCTCGACAGTGGGGTTGCGTATAGCGGTCAATCACAGGCAGCAGCATGGGCCGAGGAGAGGGGGGCGTCGTTGGAAAGATGAGTGAGAAAAGAAAGATCAATGTCAGCACAAGTGTACGTCTACGTCATTCTCCACGCTGGAGGACACAAGCATGGCGCCCTCCGGATCATGGGTGGATACTCATCACGAGAGTCGAAGATCTTAATGTCAGCGCTGCACAGTGGGAAGAAGAGCTGGGTTGCGGCCGAACAGGTGCGACCGGAGCGGCAGCTGTACAGCTCGTCTGGAAAACATCGGAACGTAGCCGATGCGATGAGGATGCAATGTGATACTGACCTGGCGAGCGTGAACCTTGGTGATGACGGACATCGTGAATGAAGATGAAGGGAGATGGGGGAAGATGAGATGGATGAATGAGGAAGGCGAAGTTGATATATAGAAAGAGAGAGAAGGTGAGAATTAGGGGACCGGTGAGGCGAGCGAGTGAACGGGGCGGGGGATCCGGTTACCAGGCCCGTGTGTGACTTGTGTGTACTTGGGCGGTGGCCTGGTGGAGGGATGACACGCGGCTCTCCGAGTTCAGGACGCGTTGCGGCGCACTGCGGCAGTGGACGCCAAATGCGCACGGGGCGCGAGGGTACACGTCATTGTATCGGGTTGTGTATCAATATGGGGCTCCCCACGACTTCGGTCCTGACGATGGTTGGACCGCCCTTTCTGTGCGGGGCAGTCTGCAGAGCCAGAGCTTCGGATCATCACGCGGCAAGTCCACCCGCACTTCCGTGTCCGTCGCCCATGTCTGGCGTCGTCTCTTGCTCTCGACGGCAAACGAGCCTACGAGCTCGTCGAGCTACCTGTTGTTGTAGCGTACGCTTCCACACATCGTTGCTGAGCCCTCAGACAACTGCAAGTGGACCTACATGCCGCTCACCCCCACCCAGTAGTCGGTTCACCAATCAGCTTGGACTCGCTATCTTTGCCGGCGGTACCCTGATGACACGAGTGCAACCCCCGCTCGATGGTCTGAGAGCGGAGTGTTCTAGGGCGACAGTTACAGAAAAGCGCTGGGTCTGTGTATTCGAAAAGGCTCGAGGCCACCTTTTAAGAGTCCGTATCACCCTGGCACAGTCACAAGCGGAAAGTGTTGTCCGACCTCGCCGAACCGGCGTGGACGATGAACCGATGTCATTACTGAATGTAGCGACATCTGCAGGCTTTGTGTCCAGCTCCATTCCACGGGAGGAATATCGGGTGATACAGTGCCAGCTAATAGCACATGCCCGACGATCGTATTCGGTTCGCTTCACATATCGCGAACACGAAGTAAGTTCGTCTTGCTCCATGCGATCCATGCCCGGGCACCAGGGCGGTCACACATCTCTGCCTGCGGCGCCTTGCCCTAGCGCTGCTCGCTTCGCTTGGGATCCATGTCGTGCTCGTGCGACTCCTGTTGCGCTCTTTCCAGCTTGGCATTCCGCTAGCATTCGCTTGCCTTGAAGGGCGATACAAGGAGCACATAGCAGAGGGTCAAAACGAACGCGACCATTGGTGAGTTTTACAGGATCCTCAGTCCACGACGTGTTTGGAAACGGAGCAGAAGACATCACGATGAGAGCCGCCGAGTTGCTCTGAGCGCAATTGTAGACCATGGACCTTCTGCCGTATTGCTGTATGATCGTCTGATCACGCAATGTCTAAAAGTGCACAGTCTCTGCAGGAGTGGCTACACGGCCGTACTGGAATCCGGAACGCGAATCATACGATGTGGCAACAAGCACGACCACTTGCCAGTTGCAGTCTGAAGGCTGCAAGCGGGTGTAGAGCTGAGCAATAAGCGGTTCCTTTTTACAGGACCACTATTTAGACCAGGTTCGCTTCAGCTAGGAGAAACTTGACAAGGGTACCCTTGGGGAAGCATAGGAGAGTCCGAAAAAATGCCTTCTGGACGAGGAGTAATGCATGCATGCATGATGCGCTGCGGCAGTCCTACTTTGAATGATGATCATTGGCACGGCGTGCTGGCGCATCGAAGCGTCCCCGGGCGCTTCGATAGGGGATGGACTGTAACGTACGGTAGTCGCCGCGACTTCCCTGAGGGCCAGACAAGCCAGACTGCGGCCACGGTATGTCTTGAGCTTGGAAATCCAGGAGGAATGGTCGTGAGCTGGGCAGGGCCGGCAGAGTTGATTCAGATCCAGAACAGAAAGCAAGCCATCCTCATTCTATAGCCGCGTGGCATTGTCATACTTCCCCGGTTAAGCCTTACACATGCACGGCTCTACAGTAGGAAATGCGGCTTAGTCGGGAGAAGGTAAAGACTGGAGACTTCGAATTCGATTGGTATAATGAGAAGCAGCGGAGCATGCGGAACGCGGCGAGTATGGAGCACGTCACCAAACGTGTGTAGTCAGAAAGCAGTCTTGTGACCACCCGTTGAGGCAGCGGAGCCAACCTACAACCGAGGTAGGGATGTGACTGCGAGATCGGACAAGGCACGTTCGTCAAATGTGCGATTGATCGATTGCTAGTCAAGGCGGAGCGCGGAGCCCTATCTGGGTGGTTGGCGAGAGTCCAACAGGGAAGAATGACTATCTGTGGATTAGTCGAGAGTAGATGCCGTGAAGAGCGATGGGATACGCGTTGAACTCCGCAGGGTGGGTTGGGGCTGACCTGGGCGTCACCGCCACGGCTACCGGGGCTATGTGGGCCAGGGTGCACATCCAGGACAGGCTGAAGACGAGTGTCGACCGTAAAGGGTGTAAAGCTGCAGGCACTGGTATGCGGTGGAGATAAACATGGAGGTCCCAGGAACCGCATATCCGTCGACCAACTAGACTAGTGGACACATGGTGTTGAGCTGTGCTGTTCTGACCACTTCAGGTCCCGAAGGCATTACAAGGTGCAGAGCTCAGAGGACGCAAGGACGCCAGGGAGCGCCGAGTAATCGACGATTGACGCTCCAGGATAAGGGCGGCAGGGAAGGATTTCGGACCAATCACATACCGCTTCCAGCCCCTGGCGGCCTTGGCTCGCTTGCGCGCCAGCCGCGCGGGGCCGCCGTGCCCTCGTCCACCCTGCTCCCCTGGCCGCTAAGTCGTCAGCTACCGAGCAGTCTCGCGTCGGTCGTTGGGTCTACATGCCCGGTCGGTGATGACCCGGCAGTACGCCAGTCCTGCCTCATCTACCTACGGCATCCACTATATGACCACACCTTCGGTATCCCTGACCAACTCCTCTCTGCTCCGCCCGTTTACTAGTCCGTCGTCCACCCTCGTGTCTCAACTTCGCTAGGCTCTTTTAGCTATTCCAAGTCCATCCTGCAAATTTATATAGCTCCCAAGCCCACCCGCTCTCCATCCCTGTCGTAGATCAAGTCTCTCTACTCGAAAGACACTCCCTCAGTGCCCACTCTGTCGTCTCAACCTCTCTCGAATTTCGCCACCACCGACAGTCGCTTCAAGCTCATGGAACCCCCGATACACCCTCACTCTCGCTCCTCTTCCTCACATTATCCTTTCAACCTAGGCAAGAATGGCTCATTTGCCAAACTGGCTCGCCTGGTGGGGCTGTCTCCCGACCCTCAGCCCGACCACGAGCTAAGCGACGGTGACGAGCACGGAAGCGCCAGCACTAGCGATGCTGGTGAATTCTACATCGGCTACGACGACGACGACGATGAAGACGCCGATTCGCACGACAATGACGGCCGCAGTGCCGATGAAGAAGTCGACGAGCAGTCCTTGTTGTGGGACGCACAGGTGTGTTAAGGGATCCGACGATCAGAAGGTTACATGACGCTGATACAACGTGCGCAGACTGCCTTGATTGCCCATCAGCCCTCGCTTGCAGCCAGATACTATTCCACGGCGGCCCTTCCTCCATTCCGTTCTGCGCCGGCTTGTCTAGCTCTTGGCAACCTGCTTGCCCGTGGCTCGGGTCTTTCTCAGTCCGAGACAGATAGCGTTGCCAGTAGTCCTATCCGGGAGAACTTTGCGGTGGAGTCGAATACCCCCGCTTCCCCGACGTCATGGTTTTCTTCCTTGTTCCGCTCGTCCTCTCCACCGCCTTCCCAAGCCTCCGAAAAGCAGCCGCGCCGCCTGGTCACCAACGGATGGAGTCTTCCGACCGACGGGAAAAGAGTCGTCCGCGATGTGGAGGGAATGGGCCGAGCCGGTGGTTGGTTGATTCTTGGACTCGGTTGGCTCATCGACGATGAGGTCAAACGGTCCGTCGTCGCCCCTTCCCCCTACCGTCACCAGCAAGACCAGGCCCAGTCTCCAACGGATGAAGAGAACATGATCGTATTCAGTTCGAAGGGTAAGGAAAGCGCCGACCATCCGAATCGTTCCCCGTTCGTGCACGATTCGTCTGACGGCCGTGTCCAAGCGGCCCCCTCCGTTGCATCGTCGGTGACCGATTCCACCGACTACTCGACTATACTGCGCACCCCTGGGGAAGGCTCGGGTGACAAAGCTAGTGACGAAAGCACCATCAAACTCATGGTATGTTTCTTTTGCTGCACACCCAACTCGGCGTGATCGCTGACGTGCAGTACGATCTTATCATGACACTTCTTCAGCTCTACCGTCATGGGCACATTCAGCGTCACGACCCCGTCGCCCTGCCGCCGATCCCTTTCGCGCAGTTACCTCAAGCGCTCCGACCTCACGGGGATAAGGAGAAAGGGCGCAATGTCTGGTATCTCGGGGGCGTCGTCTCCGCTCGCGTGCTCGAGTTGCCCTTGCTGCACAACACCACGCTCAGCACGGAGTCACGCCAGAAGCGGGACGGGGTTATCATTATGGCTCAGTACATTGTAGGTCGAACGCTAAAGCATTCAGCTGACCATCTAGCTCGGAGCGACGTCTTCGCCGAGTGTGGCCGAGGAGTGCTTTAAAAGCATAGTCAAGCAGGGCCCTTGCGGCCTCCCAATCCCTGACGATCTCATTCGCCAAGCTCTCCGCCGTGTCAACATCATCATTAGGAGTGCTGGTGGAACGCCCATGACGCAGGCGGAGATGGACGCTTACCCATTCCCCTCTGCTCGTCGAACGCATAGGTCGTCCGTGTCCTCGACTGGGGCTGACAGCTTGGCCCAGTCTTCGCTGAAACTGATGACACCGGTCAAGTCATCTGCCTCACTCACATCTTTGAGTTGTGACAGCCCACTCATCGACAATCCGCACAATTCGAGCGCTGTAAACGCTTTACGTCGCGTGCAACGAAGGCAGGACAAATTACAGCGCAATCTAAGTACAAATTCTGCTCCCGATGCTGGATGGTGGCCTGCGTCGAACAACAACTTGTCGCGGGTCACTGTCCCCTCGCCGCCGTGGAAAAAGCTGTCCACTCCTCCAAGTCCGACAGAAGCCAAGAAGACCCGCTCTCAATCTGTCGTCTCGACCCCCGAGTTGCGGCGCCCGTCGTCATCCTCGCCGCCCGGGAGGCGTCGCCTGCCATTCGAGCCAACCGAGGCAGTAGCCTCCATCGACCCAGAGTTGGCTGCACTCGAACTTTCCAGCGCTCTCACTAAACATGTCACTTGCAGCGTTTGTGGAGCAGACGGCGTAAACTTCCCCAATTGCCGCAAGTGCGGTTTGACCTTCTGCTCGCGCCCGTGCCGCATCGACGGCGCTGGCAATGGCAAGCGGTGAGTCCTCTGAGCCGTGGCTGAAGCAATGAAACCAACGCTGACCCCGTTAGTCACATCTGCGGTGCGTTCGAGTCACGCAAGCTCTTAGACGTTCCTACGTCTTCGTCGCACTCGTCTGCAACGGCCACCGCAACCAGCCTAGCTGCACCCGTTCATTAGCATTAGCACCGTTGTCCATTTCGAGGGTAGCATAGTATAGACGAGAAGTTGTTGTAACATAACGTGACCTAAAACAAGACGAATGCATTGTGACAAGCTAGGACACTGAACCATGCGAACGGGGTGCATGCGACGACCGCAACGCGAGGGCATGCGCTCACGGCACTAACTAGTTGCGAGCATCGCTTGAACGTGAACGTCGGAGGTGAGAGAGGGTCAGGGCCAGGCACGTTAATCTTCACTCACGTGATCGTAGCCTGAATCGGTATGGATTTATTTTACGATGTGCTCTATACCGATCTTTCCTTCCCCCGTCAACCACATCTAAATTTTGGTCACGTTCGGTACTCGCGAACGACCTTGACTTCGACTGCTTGACGGGCGTGAAACTGCCTCTGCTGGTGAGGATTGTGATGTTCATTTACAAAACTTGGGCTTACGCCGTTTCGTATCACAGAGCACCACCCACTGAAACATCACATCGGACTACCCGCATCTTGCTTGTGAATCCGCGACTAGCATGTAAGCATTTCCCACCCACGACATCAGCGTTGAATTGCTAACAGATTTGCAGTTTACTGTGCAAGTTTTAACTCTGTGCGTATGCGGCATCAGCCTTGGACCGAATCGGACTCTCCGGCCGCTGACAAACAGTTGTCGTCATGGTCAAGTACATTCTTGTTGCGGGAGGAGTCATCTCGTAAGTCATTGCACGGCTTCGGCTGCTGACATGAAAGCGGTATTGGAAAGGGCGTAATTGGTCGGTACTCGGTACCACAAAGCGGTTGCTAACGGACAGCCTCCAGTACCGGTCTGCTGCTTAAGACCGCAGGCTACAAGGTCACATCCATCAAGATTGACCCCTACATGAACATCGATGCCGGAACTATGGCCCCCACTGAGCACGGTGAGGTCTATGTTCTCAACGATGGTGGCGAGACCGACCTCGACTTGGGCAACTACGAGCGGTATCTCGACGTTTCTCTTGGGAAGGACAACAACATTACGACTGGCAAGGTTTACCAGCATGTCATCGAGCGCGAGCGTCGGGGAGACTACCTTGGAAAGACTGTTCAGATTGTGCCCCATCTTACCAACGCCATCCAGGA
Organism: Trichosporon coremiiforme; assembly: GCA_039545355.1. Classification (NCBI taxonomy): domain Eukaryota; kingdom Fungi; phylum Basidiomycota; class Tremellomycetes; order Trichosporonales; family Trichosporonaceae; genus Trichosporon; species Trichosporon coremiiforme. Next base: position 511,622 of record BCJJ01000004.1, on the reverse strand, counting down.
GTGGGTTGAGCGGGTGTCGAAGATGTCGGCCGATGAGACGGGTGAGGAGCCAGATGTCTGCATCATTGAGCTGGGAGGAACGGTCGGCGACATCGAGTCCGCTCCGTTTGTGGAGGCCATGCGCCAATTCCAGTTCCGTGTCGGCCACGACAACTTCGCTCTCATTTACGTCTCCTTGATCCCTTACCTGGGCGGCGAGCAGAAGACGAAGCCGACTCAAGCTGGTATCCGTGACCTTCGCGGTCTTGGCTTGGTCCCCGACTTTGTGAGTGACCCACGGCAACCGTGTTGCTAATCTCATTGATTGCCTGTCGTTGCGAGGTCCCTCTCCTTCCGGCAACCACCGAGAAGATTTCGATGTTCTGCCACGTTTCTCCGCAGCAGGTCCTTGGTGTTCACAACGTCTCTTCCACCTACCACGTCCCTCTTCTTCTTCGCGAGCAGGGACTCATCCAGCTCCTGCAGAAGCGTCTCTCACTCACCAACATCGACGTCTCGCCCAAGCTCAAGATCAAGGGAGAAGACCTTTACAAGCGATGGCGCGATATGACTGTTGGTTCGGAGCGCTTCTTCGACACTGTGCCTATCGTTCTTGTCGGAAAGTACACCACCCTCGAGGACTCATACATGAGCGTTGTCAAGGCTCTGGAGCATGCTTCCATGCGCGTTGGTCGCAAGCTTAAGCTTAGCGTGAGTCTCATCGTTCGACAGTAGGTCTGTCGCTGACGTCTAGTGGGTCGACTCTTCCTCGCTCGAGCCAGAGATGGAGACTGAGGACCCGGTCCGTTACCACAACGCTTGGCGTGACCTGTGCTCGGCGAAGGGTATCATCGTTCCCGGTGGCTTCGGAATCCGCGGCACCGAGGGCATGATCATCGCCGCCAAGTGGGCTCGCGAGCAGAAGATTCCCTTCCTCGGCATCTGTCTCGGATTCCAGGTTGCCGTGATCGAGTGGGCCCGCAATGTGATCGGCCTGGAGAATGCTCACTCTGCCGAGCTTGTCAAGGACACTCCTCATCCTGTCATCTGCTTCATGCCCGAGATCTCGAAGACGCACATGGGCGGAACCATGCGTCTGGGTCTCCGTCCCACCGTCTTTGAGCCCAACACGGAGGACACCAAGCTTCGTCGTCTGTACGGCTCTAACAACGTCGCCTGGGAGCGCCACCGTCACCGTTACGAGGTCGAGCCCAAGTACGTTGAGCAGCTGGAGTCCCAGGGAGGCCTCCGCTTCACTGGAAAGGACGAGCGCGGTGAGCGCATGCAGATGCTCGAGCTTGACGGTAAGTTCTTACGAATTGCTTGATGCGTTAGCTGACATCGTTCAGGTCACCCGTACTTCGTTGGTCTGCAGGCCCACCCCGAGTTCTGCTCTCGTCCTCTCAACCCCTCTCCTCCCTTCCTCGGCCTGATTGCGGCGGCGTGCGGTCAGGACGTTCTGCAGGAGCAGCTCACCGCCAATGAAAACGGTGGTTACAAGGACCCTCACCCTGAGAGCGCGAAGGTCGTCCCCGCCAGCGTTGCTGCTACGGAGGGTGCCAAAGGCCGCAAGCAGTCTGTCGAGGGTATCCGAGTCACTTGCGAGGATGCTGACGATCTCGCTGATGGTTTTGAGGGTGTCAAGGTCGGGGCTTAGGGCTTTATATAGTTATATCTTAGATGTATTGTGATATCTTGGTTTCATGTCAGTCTCCATCCCGGTCGCCGACGCCTTGCGAGGGGCGAGCGGGGAGCAGTTGCGGCGTACGGCGAAACTGTTCGCAAGCCTTGTACATGACGAATATGGACATGCGCCCGTCGAGTGACACTGATAATGCTGTGTGACACCTGGCTGGCGCCAATATGAGTTACAGAGAAGAGCGCAGGGAAGTTTAAAGCGAGCCGCCGATCTCTGGAAATCGTCAGTAAAGATCGCAAGCCGTAATCACTCACGCTCAAGCAGAACTTCGATGACATCGCCATCCTCAAGCTCGAGGTCCTCGGCTGTCTGGTGGTCGGCAATACGCTCGCCGTCGAAGAGCAAGCTGATCACGTTATCAGCTTCCGTCACCAGCAACATCACTCACCGGATTGCGCCGGGATCCTGGCCAACACGATCGGCATAGGCGTTCTGACTCGTCAGCTTACAGGACATCACGGTGAAACTAACCTTCAACTTGTTCAACTTGGTCGTCTTCTTGATCTTGAAGAAGACCTCGCTTCCATCGGTCGCACGGATTTTGATGTTCAAGGCATTCTCTGACGCGTTAGCTAACATCCCGGTCCAATGCCACAAACTCACCGCCTCCATCGGCCTTAGGCTTGACATCAGCGGGCGGGCTACCGTGCTCAGACATGTTGGATGCGGATAGGAGTCGATGGGGAGGAAGAATCCGTGAAGTGTGTTAAGTGACGATTCAGGAAGTCCAGTGGACTCGACGTTGTTGTGGATTGTGGAGGGGGCCGAGGGACTACGCGTGAGGGGGATGGTGCCTGACTCAAACATTGTGCCACGCTCGGGGTTTCCAAACTCCCTGAGCTGCTTAGGCGTGCAGCTAATTGGCACGTGGAAAATGATTAGCTCAATCCTAATGGGTCGCCAAAACGTCTACGCGATCTACGCCCCCATTCCCTTTGTTGTTCAGTACTTCTGTTGCTGGTGACGACGGTCGCGACACCAACTCTCCACTCAACATACGCGCAGCTCGCCAACTCGCCAACCCAACCCTACGGGTCATCCATAACGCTCGCGCTTTTTCCAATCGCCCTCTTTGAGACTTTCCTGGCGAGCGTCCGTCAACCACGCGCGTCAACGACTGCGATTACCGGTCTACTCCGCCGTCAGCGTCGGCAGCCGCAGTTCTAGTTACCGACTTCTTCGTCATTTAACGAATTATTTGAGTGGCAGGCTGGCCGTGCAGAAAGACATAGCCCAACGCACATCCAGACGATCATCACTTTTCAAAGACTTTCGCGGCAGCGCAAGTCCCCTGCAGCCTCCTCCTTCACTCCTTTCCGAACCGTCGGCACCTTACCATGCCAAGCGTCGATTGGTGCTTATAACAACGCATCTCAACGACCTCACGCCTTCCATCCCCTCTTGTCCGTTGTCTCGAAGGCGGCCATTCGATCGTCGAAGCTCTCACAGCTTATCGTCGCTTCCATTATCAATCACCCCTCTGTCTTTGTAGAGCCGAACGCCGTGACTGCCGTCCCTCTCACGCAGCATGCCGCGCAAGGTGATTCTCCCGACCGCTGCGGACCCGGTGCCGCCGCCATTGCCGTCTCCCATTGTACGGCGATTACGACAGGACTGGAAGTGGGCTGGCATCAGTCAGTTCATCTACACATTCTCTGACGCCTTTGGATTATCAGACTGGGACATCGAGGTACGTCGGCCATAGCTTCGCCACTACCAATGGAAGTCGTTGCTTACCACTGTTCGTTCACAGGCTCTTGAACGCGATTTCGACGGATCGGAGCAAGCCATGATTCCTGACCTCATCGCGAAGCTACTCTACGCTCTAACATGGAACCGGCAGATCAAGTGAGTTATGCTTTGCACGCCTCAGCTAAATGTCAGTACTGGAAACGCGTTCGAACACCTCGTCCGACAATACCAGAAACGTGCTCCGGAGGATTCCATTCTCGGCACAGAAGAGGAACCTGTGTCCTGGGAGACCTTGGGCCTGGATCAGAAAGTTCAGATCCTTTGGCAACTTTGTGAATGGCAGCTGAGTGATCCTGCGCGATTCCGGTCTCTCCTGACATCGGAGTCCGATGCTCCCTCATGGGTACGCTCCTGCCACGTTGTCGCTGACGATAGCGCGTCGACCCAGTAGGATGGGATAAGACGGGGAATACTTACTTCCTCTTTGACGGTAGGGCTTGGAGTGACTCAGGTTATTAACGTGCAGACAATCGTCTTTGGGTACAGCGAGCGCGCCCTCAGCTTCCACGTCCACCCAAGAAGACCTCACAAAAGGCTAAACGGGCACAACGGGCGTTGAAGAATCTGAAGCCACAGGCGAAGCCTTCTCGTCGAAAGCCGGAGGTTGACAGGCGACCTGCCACTCCTCTCCCGGTAAAGGTCGAGGAGGAGGGGCCAGTTTCCGGTCGCCGACAGCGAAAGCAAGTCGTGTTCTACGGCAATGTCACGCCAACCGTGGACGCTCTGAAAGGAAAAGTCACGAACCAGCAGCCTAGTCCGTCATCTGCGCGAGCGACGAGAGCGTCTGCACGTTCAGCGGCTGGCACACCCTCCAAGTCTGCTCCGGCCCCACCGCTTCCTAGGGGTACGAGGGTCAGTCGTCGCTTGCATACAGTTGACGATGAATGGCAGCAGGTCCCCGACGAATGGCTCTCGGCGAGTCAGCGAGCAGAGAGAGGATCTGCAGATGACGAGAGCGAGTTGAGCGACCTTTCGGAGGATGAGCCCGGCATCTCCAATGACTCTCTAGCGGCCGAAAAGGATGGCAACTCCAGTGATTCCGCCCTGTCCGAGGCACCGTCGGCTGTTGAAGTCGTTGAGCCTGTGGAAGGAGGGCCAGAGAGCGGCGATGACAACAACGATGAAGGTAACTCTGAGCAGAATGGGGATGAAGATGAGCAAGAAGATGAGTTTGAGCTCGGGCTGAAAGAAGCGGTCAACTTGCCCGAAGGTTTCATCGAATGGGAAGCTGTGAGTTGATCAAATCATCTTCGTGCTGATGGTCAGGTGTGTGTAACGTTGCACGACTGGAGAACATTCCCGGAGCAGTTCGCGAAGTCAAAACATCCGGATGAGAAAGCGTTCTACAAGTTGCTGTCTTCAGAGTTGGCTCCGCAGATCGTGGAGGATCTAGAGGTAATGAATATTCATGGGGGACGCTGACGAAAAGCTTAAGGAACAAGAGCGACTGAAGCAGGAAGCGATCAACAACCGCAAGCGTTCCTCGCGAATTGCCATGCGCGAGTTGGAGCGTGAGGAACAGCAAAAGCAGGAGCAGGCGCAACGGGAAATGGAAGAGCGAATGGAGCGGCTTCGCCAGGAGGAGGCTCGTAAAGAGCGCGAGGAACAAGATATACTCGCCAAGGAGCGTGCCCGAGAAGAACGCCTTCGTGAGCGAGAAGAACGGCTTGCAGCTAGGGAACGCGCCATCCATGAACGAGCCGAGTCTGAGGCCAGACAGCGTGATCAAGCCGAGCGCGCGCGTGAGAAGAGAAAGCGGAGACGGGAGGGCGAAGAGGTCTCCGATGATGACGAGAGGGCTCCAGTTTCTCGCGCTGCGACTACTGCTCCCAGTGAAAGCCAGGGGTCTTGGGAACTGAAGTGCGAGGTATGCAAACTGCACGGGTGGGATTTGAACGATCAGACGGACGTTGTATGTTGTGATGACTGTGGTCGTTGGCAGCATATGCCGTGTCACGACCGCGAAGACAGGGCCGCCGGACGCGAACCTCGAGACTGGGACAGCGTCGATTTTAGGGTATGCCGCTGCTATACTCCAACTTGCTGACGAAGCAGTGCCAAGAATGCGAACTGCGAGCCACTTCAGCGAAGCGTACGAAGACGGAGCGTGGCGAGCTGCAGCCACCGCAGAACGTCGTGGCTTCTGCCAACGGGCACCCTGCTACTGCTGGCCATGTCGGCAGCTTGCTTAATGCACCACTACCCAACAACGGTGCTCCTAGGCGGGAAGATTCCACTGCCCAGCCTCATTACTTGACGAACGGCTATCAGAGAACCAACGGCGCTCACGTCCACCCTGGGTATCACCATCAGCACCAGGCCCCACCGCGCGGCCACGGGGTGTCTCCACCATCTTCTCATTCTCTCATTAGCCCCCAACGGGGTCAGATCCACCCTCTTCCCGCTGCGCCAATGTACACTCATCCGCCGAGTCAGTACGCCCTTTCTGGACACCGGCCGATCCAACCGGCTCACACTCAAGGAGCTTTGCTCCAGGACTATCATCATCAGCACTCGTACGCACATCATCAAGGACAAGCCTTGCAAGAGGGTGGCCTGCCGTCCATTCGTCATCTCCAAGCGCCTTCTCAGGTCCTGCACCAAGGCTACAGTGCCTATGCTGGCGATCCTTCACCTAACGCTCCCCGCTACCGCTTTGAAGAGTATCCTCCCTCGAGATCCAGTGGCGCGGAAACCCAGTATCATTCTGTGCCATCGCCCGAGCGGCCATTGTTCGGCAACTATCGTCCGTCGTGAAGCCCTTATTGATCAGCGATGCCACCAGTTATCCCGTACTTCCTACTAGAATGCATGCAGGCATTACTCCAGTCATAGATATCAAGTACAATCGATCATTCCGTTCTAATTTCGGCCAACTCGGTCTTTCTCTACAGCTTGGCGTGTCCGGTACCCTCAATCTCATCGTACAGAGCGTCAATCTCGGCGCCGAAGTGCTTAGCAGCAACGTTGCGCTTCACCTTCTGGGTCGGGGTGAGGAGGTGCTCGGGGAAGGGCTGAACAGTGGGGTAGACGCCCTTGATGAACTCGAACCCGTTGAGCTTGTTCTGCTTGGCCACGCGGGCGAAGCCTTCGACAAGCTTTGCACGGATCTTCTTGTCCTTGACGGCACGGTCCAGGGCGTCAAGATCGGCGGGGTCGATCTTCTCGCCAAGAACATCAGAGACAAGCTTGGAAGCAAGAGCCGGCTCAAGGACAGCGATGGCAACGAGAGAGGAGCGAAGGGAGTCACCGTGGACAACAAGAGTGGCGTAGATGGGGTTGAGGGCGTAAACACCCTCAACCTTCTCCAGCGCGACGTACTCGCCCTGGCTGAGCTTGACAACGTTCTTCACGCGGTCAACGATCTTCAGACGTCCAGCAGAATCAATCTCTCCGATGTCGCCAGTGTGCATCCATCCTTCAGCGTCAATGGTCTTGGCGGTGTTTTCGGGGTCGTGAAGGTAGCCCTTGAAGATGTTGGTGCCACGAAGGCAGACCTCACCACGGGGGTTCGGCGAGTCCTTGTGGGTGTAGCCCATTTCAGCGACGTCGACGAGCTTGAGCTCGTTGCAAGGCTGGATTTGACCAGTAGTGCCGATGGCGTGAGCGTCCTCGGGAACGCCCTTGGTGGCGGTACCGACCGTCTCAGTCAGGCCATAACCCTGGATGACATCGCAGCTGAAGCAGATCTTGAGCATCTCATGCACGGAAGCCGACAGAGGAGCGGCACCAGAGGACATGTAGACAACCTCGCCGCCGGTAAGGGCGCGCAGCTTGCGGAAAACGAGGGTGTCATAGAGGCGATGGGTGATCGCTCCAGTGGCGCGGAAGTTGGCGAGCTTGGTCTGGACCGCCTTGCGAAGAAGGGCACCCTTGAGACCGGGCTCCTTCATCTGGATCATGACGGCAGCGTTGATACGGTTCCAGACGCGAGGAACGCCGGGGAAGAAGTTGGGCTTGAAAATCTGAGCGTCCTCGAGAAGCTGAAGGGTGTTGCCGGTTGTAAGACAAATGATGCCGTTGCCGTAAATGACAAGAACCTGCAGGAAACGCTCGTAAACATGGCTGAGGGGAAGGTAAGAGAAGAACTTCCAGCCCTCCTTCTCGAAGAAAGGTGAGACACCCAACGAGTTGGAGACGGTGGCCGAGGTCATGTTCCAGTTGGTCAGGATTACACCCTTCGGGTTGCCAGTGGTTCCACTGGTGTAGCTGATCGTGACGATGCGGTCAACGTCAAGCTGCTCCTCACCCTTGGGAGGGCCAGGAGCGATAAAGTTGCCGGGCTGCACACCCCACTGCTCCATCTCGACCTGATCGAGAAGCAGGATGCCAAGGGAGCCAGCCCACTGCGTGAGAACGTCGCGCTCAGCCGGCGCCAGCGTGTCCATGGTGACGACGACACGCAGCGAGGGGCACCGAGGAGCGATGCGGAGAAGGTCGGCCAGATGGTTGGCAGATGAGAAGATGAGAGGAAGGGGGCAATGGTTGGTACTGCGTGGTCAGCATGAGGCACGTCGAGCGACCAAGGCGAAAACACTCACATGTATTCGGCAGTGTCCGGACCAAGAGTCTCATACAGGCTCACACTAACGAGGCCGTAGGCTTGGCACGCGAGGTCGACAATCTGCCACTCCTCCCGGTTACCACTCCAGATACCGACAGCCCATCCGCGACGAGCACCGCCATGAAGACGGTCTCCGTACGAGGGGATACCGTCCTGCTTAATCTCAGGAGGAGAAGGAAGGTCTGCCGGAACATTAGGATCGCGCAAGCGACCCAGACGCTCCAGGCTCAAAAGGGCAGAGCCGACAGCGTTACGGCGCTGCTGCACCTGGCCGTACGTGGTGTCTTGCGTCTTGGTGCTGTACGAGGGGGACTCTCCGGGTTTGGTGGCGGGGTTGAGGATACGGCTTCGGAACATAGCTTGGTTAGGGTGGCGAGCAACCGCTACGACCGTCAGTTGTGTTGCGCTTTAGTACAACTCACATTCTTCAAAGATCTGGTAGAGGCTACCAGGTTGGGTGGTTCCATCGGGGGCAACGCGCAGGTCTTTGGGACCCCAGATGGCTAAAGATCGTTAGACTGGTACTCTCGCAATGTATGAGACTTACAATTCTTGTAGTAAGCTGAGAAGGTCAGCAAACGACGCTAGTTCCGTAGTAAGTCTACGGCACTCTCTAACTTACCACTCGCATCAGGAGTTTCGGTACCGGGAATCGCCTGGATGTCAGCACTATCACTGATTCATGGACAAGGAGCAGCACGTACCTCGCCCTGGCGATTCAGGTCCATGTTGTCTGGGAAAGGAGTCATAGTCATCTTGAAGGAGTGTAGCTAAAATTGAAGGTGAGATGGGAGACAGTGAGAAGACAAGAGCGGGAGGGCGACAACGACGATCGGGGTTGCTGTTGCCGGTTGCGGCTGCATGGAGAACAGTTCATCGAATTTACATAAGCAATGTCACTGATCGTGACCATGTTCCTACGTGTTGTCTGCCGGGTACGTGTTAGGGTTAACCGGTGGCCGATGATGCGCACGACTTTTCAGGCTCTGGTCAGGGTTGAACTCGGTATCATGGACCCACGCTGCACGTCTGCACACGCTGCAGCGCGGGTGGCGAGCGGGGCGCGGGGCGGGTGCCCGGCGGCTCGGGCTGAGCTTGGCATCAGACGCCTTCGGACGACGAGTGGCTTTGTCGCTTCGCACCGCAATTCTCGAACGGACCGATTTTGGGTCGCAGAAGGGTGGTGGGTATATGGCTCTCGAGCTCTTGAGAGCCGCAAGACACAGCGCCGCTGCACTACGTCCGGCTCGCGCGCCGCGGTATGCGGACCTTGTCACAACTGGTCCCTTCCTGCTCTGGAGAAGAGCCGAGGTGAACAGGCGTCCGTCCCCATGCTAGCAAATTGACATCGCGGCACCAAGTCGCCGGCCCCCGGCTGTTTGTACCTGCAATCCGCGCATGCCCGCGCAGGTCCAACCTACGTGCCTTCGTTCCCGTAGCGCCAATCCCACCCAAGCGTGGCGCACATGGCCGCCAGCGGATATAGCCACCTATATTGCTTCACCCCACTCCAGACTTGCCCCACCCGTAGCCGGTCGGGGGGGGGGCAACTGCAGTCATCGTTTGTGCGGTACAATAAGAGCTCTGCATGACCTCGTTAAAACTGTTCGGGGTATCCTGTGCTAGAAAGCACCTCCAAGCGTTGGGGTGATTCTTGGAAATATTGAGTTCTATCAAGTTGTGCTGATGAGAAGAGAATGAGGAGCGGGACAGGCTTGATGCGCAGAATTGCGGTTGTTCTATTAACATATCCGACATAAATCAGTCCTTCGCTTCGCTTGCCTTCGCAGCAGAAACAGAGGAAGAAGAGGTGGTGTCAGTGTTCGACTCCTGGGCACTACCAGACGCAGAACCCGAAGAAGTGTTAGCGCCCGTGGCCGGCTCGGCAGCAGCAGCGGTGGCGTCAGAGTCCTCCCCAGAGTCCATGTGGGAGTCGCCGTCATCATCGACCAAGTCCAGCTTCGCGCCATGCTCGTCCTCACTCAAGACAAGTCCTTCCGCGGCGGAGGAGTCAACAATGTGAAGCTCGCCGTCCTCGTCGTCATCAGCAGTCTGGAAACGAATGCCAGAAGCGCCGAGGATGTTTACGATGTTAGCGAGGCCGCCAGCACCAGCGATGCGGAAGCCACCGCCAGCACCGCCAAAGCCACCGCCCACAGGTGATTGCGATTGACCGAAGACGTCGGGGATAGACTCGGGGGTGTCACGGCCAACTGGTGGGTTAGCAACTATCAGGAAAGGCGGGCTCACCTTTGTTGTCTACCCGCTCCTTGATCCACGCCTGCCACTCCTCGGTTGTACGGCCGTTGAGGAGAGCGACAATCACAACAGTCATGTTGTCGCAGCCGATTCCACCGGTTTCCGAGTCCGTCGCCAGACACTTGACCATGAGATCCTCGCAGATCTTGCCCATGTCGTCGCCATTCGCGACTGCACGACGAACAAAGTCAATAACCTGCTGAGACGAGAGACAATCCCAAATACCGTCGCAAGCCAGAACCAGGAACTCCTCCTCTCCGTCAACCTTATGGGTGATGATCTCGGGATCGGCGGTAACGATCTGTTGCTCCGGCTGCAGCGTGTAATTCTGCTTGAACTCAAAGTCGCCGATGGCGCGGGACAAGGCCAGGTTGCCTATATGTTAGTGTCAAACCGGAAAATAAACTCACCGTTGACTCGACCAAACTCAACGAAACCGCCAGCGGCGGTAATGCGAGCCGTCTCCTCCTTGTTGGTAGGCTTGTGGTCGTTGGACATGGCCTTCGCCTCGCCCTTGTAACCCAGAACCGCCCTCGAGTCTCCAGAGTTGGCCTACCGTCAGATATCGAAATGCGCTACCCGACTTACAACAATGATGCGACCGTCAGGAGTGATGAGACTGAGCACCGCTGTGCAGCCGGAGGGGTCATTAAAGAAGGTTGGGTCGGCACGGAGATCCTCGTCGGTCTTCAGGAAAGCCTGCTTCAGTGCAGTCTCGTAATCTCCCGACTCTGACGCGGATCAGCAGGGTACGATGATAGGGCCGGACTCACTGTAGCTGTCCAGCGATGCAAGGCGAGTGTGCAGCGTGGTGCCGGAGAACTTGGCGACCGTAGAGCCACCGTGGCCGTCAAAGACAGCGGCCATAGCCACTCCCTTCTCCTCTCCACCTTCATTGGAGACTGTCGAGCCAGCTGGCTGCTCCGGGATGTCCTCGGAGGGCTCGCTGGTGCCGCCGCCGGGCGGAAGATAGAGATGAACCGAATGCGAGTCTTCCATGCCTATTACATCATCAGCGCAAGACTCCAGGGTTTACGCACTTATCCTCCAACCCTGCATGTCAGAGAGACCGACCCAAAATTGCTTCGGGCGAACGACAGTCGTCGTGTGCTTCTCGGTCACTGAGAGAAGGAAAAGTCGCGTGACAAGAGGCAGAATCGAAAGTCAGATCCGCAAGTCGAGGATGGAGAGACGTTCAGAGGAGATCAAGGTCAACGAGAATCTGGTCAGCTTCGAGTGCCGATGGTCATAATATTTGTACGCTATTACGAACCTGGCTCGGACAATGTTTGACCCTAGCAAAGTCAGCAACAGTGGTGATAGGAAGGACGATGGGCGCGGACGATCAGGAGGCACATCCTCCCTGCACGATGCAGCGACATCGTTGCTCGGGTCCATCCGGCTCGGCTGACACTCAATCCGCCCGCGCAAATGACACGCACCATGTTGGATGTTTGAAAGTGATGTAAACAGATAATCTATATCGAAGAGCTGGATATCAATGAGCGATGATTTCTGCCGAATCTCGGGTCGGGGGTGAGGGAAAAGCAAATCTCGACTTCCAAGAGCGAGTTGACGAAAGCCAACGGGACAGCGAAAACAGGAAGCGGGGTCGTTGGGTTTGCGGCGAGTGCAAACGGATACAATGGCTAGATGTGTAGGTGGTCGCAATGCACAAGAGAAGGGAGGACACGCGGGGTGGAACAGGATCGCGGTGTGGGTGGCGGAGGGAACGGGGGCAAAACTCAGATGAAAACGCGCCACCGCACTGAGTCGCGAGTCGAGTCTAGCCCCTAGCACCCAGCAGGGCGACAGGGTCACTAGGGCCTAGCAGGTACAAGACTTCCACCAATTCACCCTCTGCAAACGCGAGCCCGCGAGCAGGTGCTGAGTGTGTGCACTCACACCTGTCACTGTTCATTGATCTCACTGCGTGCTGCAATACGCGATATGATGGCTTTCGCCGGGTCGCATGCCCTACTTTCATTCGACTATCTCAAAGAACTACAAATCTTGCGTGGTTGGCCCCGTTTAGTATGATGCCGTGATTGACCCGGGGTGCGGACGCGTGCTCTCGCGGAGCAGGGGATCGGAAGCGGAACCTTGGGCTTCTGGGGTTATGTTGCGCCGATGCTGCGAACATCTTTACTGCATAGGTGATGTACGTGTGATCGATCCGCGCCCGCGTGTGTATGCTTTCCGATGAAGTGTGATCCTGTACGCTAACCAGTCATCCACAATCACGGCACGCACATGTTTCGCCTCATACCTTGCAATGAATGGTGACGACAGGGTAATGTCGCCACCCGGACTCGGTGAACAAGTTCTCCTGACGACATGGCCGTGAGCAAAGTACGTTCATAAACGCCCAGTGTTCTTGATTGCGGGGCTTTATGACAGTATCGTGCTGCGAATCATTTCTTCGCGAGGAGATCGCTTCATCATTTCTTCGCGAGGAGATCGCTTCAATCACAGCTGTGTCCGTATGTGAACTTTACCGTTCGTATAAGAGTTGAGTGCTACGTGTGATACGCCAGAGATCGTCGCGGATGGGCTCCACTGAGCCTCTGCGGCGTCATCGCCGCCTCATGCGTTTGTCGATCAATACGAGCTCGTGGCCACTTGTCAGCCAGGCACGTCGCCAGAGTTGCTGGCACTGAGGGCCAACCGGTAGCTTCCAACGTTCTTCGTATTTCGTAGCCATGAAATGATAACTGCGAGCTGGGCAGGCTGTCTCTCCCTCTCTCGGCGCCCGCAGTGAGCACCAGAAAGTGACGATGAATGCCGTATGACGGAAATGGCTGCACGCTGGCCCAACCGAGACCCAACACAACGCCCCCCGTGGCCTTCGTCCGATCTTCACCGTGGATCGTCCGTGCACTTGGCAGAGATTCGGGGGGTGGAGAATATTTCAGGCACCATTCCACGTGGCAACAAGCGCCTTTGTCGGTTCTAAGCGGTTTCGTCTTAAGTCCGGCGGCCTTGGAAGCTGCCGGAGATTTCGTCGACCGCCGTTAGTGGCGGCTGAAGTTTGGGTGCCCTGAGTCGCGGGCGGTCGCTGGTGACTGAGGTTGTCAATTCTTGGAGGCTGGTACTTACTTCCCATCCGTCAAGCTTGTGAGTCGCCCCAGCACCATCTCAACACCGGAAACATCACTGACATCGACAGTCGCCATGTCTGCGCAGAACAAGAGTGAGCATCGAGAGACCGACCACCGATACCGAAACGAAGCGAGCGAAGACGGACGGCTGGGCTGGCTGTGGTTGTGACTTGGAATTTTTGAAGATTTACGGAAACCTGGACTCGCGCCTGGGATGAAAGAGCCTGGCTCCAACATCGCAGACAAGATGGCTGAGGAGAGCGCCTGCTGTGCCAGGACTGAACGGAAGTAGAGAGCTCGCACGCTTGGGAAGCAAGGAATACGAGGGAAGCTGCGTTGGGTTGCAATCTTCGTCACAAATCACAGCCGCCGACGCCCTTCCGATCACGACATTCTCATCTTGATGGAACTATTGCTGACCATTGCAGGCGGCAAGACCCAGGAGGCCAAGGCCCGCGCGGCCAAGAAGGCTGCCCTCAAGGGCACCCAGTCTCACGCGACGAAGAAGGTCCGCACCTCGGCCACCTTCCACCGCCCCAACACTCTCCGTCTTGCTCGTGCCCCCAAGTACCCCCGCAAGTCGATCCCTCACCTTCCCCGCATGGACCAGTTCCGCACTATCCAGTTCCCCGTCAGCACCGAGTCTGCCATGAAGAAGATTGAGGACCACAACACCCTTGTTTTCATTGTTGACCTCCGTGCCAACAAGCGCAACATCAAGGACGCGGTTAAGAAGCTCTACGACGTTGAGGCTGCCAAGATCAACACCCTCATCAGGCCCGACGGCAAGAAGAAGGCCTACGTTCGCCTCACTGCCGACTACGACGCCCTTGAGGTCGCCAACAAGGTAGGCATGACCGTGGACCATACCCGCCGGCGATTCAGCAGCGCTGACTTCTCAGATCGGCCTCATCTAGGTTGTGACTTTGGGCTCGTAGTGGGGGGTGATGCATACTTATACGATACATTAGACTACGTTGGGAACGACTCCACACCTTAGCTGACATCTCACTGGAAGACTTTGTGAAGCGGTCGACCTGATGATGTTCTGGCTGGTACTCCGCCCTGCGCGCTACAAGATGCTTCCTTGAAAAGTGACCCGGCGTTCTCCGTCCCCTCGCTGCACCTGACCGGACTGGTTGAGAAGTGCAATGTCCCTCTCGACGAAAATAACGTGGCCATCATCCCGAACAACGATAACTGTAGAGACGCGTGTGCCATACCATCGACCCCCGTTCGATTGACTGTCGGCCGGCGGTGCGCTGGGGTCGGAGCCGATAATCACTGGTCGCACACGAGTCGCTCTGAATAAGTCTTTCGCCGAGGTCACGGGCGGTGCTGGTCTAAGTGTGTCAGATCTTGGCCCATGACGTGATGCACTCACGAAAGAAGATCCATCATCCTCGCCACAAGGTCATCCTCATCACCCCCCTGCGCACTCCAAGCCTCGAGTGTCTGGGTCATGCGATCTTCACCTTCTGTCACCTTCGGATAGGGCTGATCCCAAGGGGAGTTGGAGATGCCTTGACAAGACCATTCGCTGGGTGTTAACTGGGTCGGTTCCGGGCGATTGCTGAGATATCCGACCTGCACATTCTTCCGTTGAAGATCGAACAGGAGTAGGTTGAAGCCAACGTAACTTTCGGCTGTGATGCCTTTGAGAAAGTCTGAGACAGGAACCTTCTCCTCCGGTGAAGCGGACAAGAAGGTCTTGAGAAGCATGCCTCGAGAGGGGGGATCCGGAGGAGCCGCAACAATTGGGAAGCGAATGTTCGTTCTGTGGCTCAGTGACCTATGGGATCGTGCCAGGACTTACACTGTCCCAACTCTCAGATCCTTTGTGATCCCCAGCCATGTCCCTTTCTCTGCAGTGCCGAGGTCTCGCCCGCTAAGTACTTGCTCTTCGGGCGCCGCGCCGTCGAAGTCATGCCATTTGGCCGGCGACGTTGGCCGATCAAGGAACTCGTCGCGGTTAGCTGCTAGGATTCTTCCCGTTAGTTAGGACTGGAAGAGATTGCTCACAGCCTGTATCCTGGATGTCCCAGTGTGAAGAACACAATGCACATTGGCGTAGCGCTTTGACTGAGGTGTAGAGTGAAGTGTCAAGCGACAAATGTCTCCCTCACTCAAGCAAGCTGAAGGTAACGTTCAGATCCCGGCGAGCGCCGTTCGCCGGGCAAGCACTTGCCGAACCGTGCGTGACCAGGCACGAATCATGGCTCTTGGCACACCATGACGACACACTTGCTCTGGATCGCATCGACTGTGTGCATTACTGTGGACGAACAAGCAGAAGCAAGTAGGGCGCGCGGAAGAGCTTTGGTTCACTGCGTTACGCCTGACATAGGACAGAATACTATGGACAACTTCTACATGATACAAAAACACAACACACTACAGCGCAGCCTCGGAAGGTCGTGTTACGCATCGTTAAGTACAATGTCCGCCCACTGGCGGCCGCGATCGTCATTGACTCCGATGCCAGCCTTGTTGAGGCGCTCCTCACCCCATAACATCAGACGCACAAGGCCACCCAGCTTGGTTTCCATGCCTTGCCCCTGGCTCTCCAAAATTGCAGCGTTAAGCTCCTTTGCCACCTTGACCCGTTGTGTGCGTTTCATTAACTGGGTGATCGAGGTGAACGCAGGGTCAGCGGGATGATCGTCGCGAGCAAGATGAGGGAACGCCAACAGGGCCATGGTCTTCTCGAGGTCTGCCAAGAACTCGGGATTCTGGGCGCCTCTTGGGGCCAGCTCGAGTGTAGCGAACTGCAGCGCTTCGTCAACCTTGTCCTCTCGGATGAGCTCGATCAGACGAAGGAGGAACAGGTGAAATAAGAGCGGAGGATTCGTATCAAGGATCTATCAAGTCAGCGTCGTCACATTACGCTCAAGATCTGGTTTCCCCTCATATCAGGTCTGTGATAAGTTCGGTTTTTCCGCATGGCCTTGCCGAAGCCGGCTAAGCGTGGTGCATGAAGTTTTCTAATCATTGGGGAAACCAGAGCGTTGCAACTCACCTCGGGGTCCAGCTCGTTCACGCGACGCACTGCTTCCTCCACACGTCCGTCTTCGACAGCCTGCCGGATCTCCATACGTTCCTGAATCATGTCCTGGTCGATTGTAGTCGGGATCCCAGTCTCCCTGGCGAATTCAACAGCTGCATCCGAAAATCCCTCAACCACCAGGTAGTCAAATACCAGGGCATTGAGATCACTGTCACGTCAGCTTCTGCTACCAGAATTAGGCGAATCGAAAAGAGGGTTCAGAGGTGCAAATATAAAGGGGTGTCCTCAAATGGTTTAGGAGAGATTCCCACTTGCAGATTGTCTCATCCGGAAGAAGAGCTATAACAGTGCGTGGGAAGGGACTCACCTCTTTGAAACCTCGGCCGCCTCTAGCTTACTCTCCCATGAAGAGTGGTCCGAGGCTTGCTGTAGTGATACCCTGCTCGCCGCCATGTCGAGACAGGCATGCACGAGAGGAGTACGAGGATGAAATGAGTTCGTGGATGGCGATATAAGAGTCTTTCGAAGTCGTGAAGGCCTGACCAGGTGGTGCGAACGGCAATTCGGCATCTGGCAAGAGTGGCACGTGCCCGGTTACGTAAACCGCGAATGACTTGTTTGTGCGTCGATCACTCCCAAGAACAACAATAACTATCATTCACATCATGGAGACGTTCCAGTTCTCGGTCATCAATAGCGCCTCCGCGATAGCTTATTCCCCTGGATCAACGTTTATTGCCACTGCGACAGGGAGCACGCTGTTGGTGCGCTCTGCCAAGACTCTGCAGGCCGTACGGCATTGGGAGTGTGTTGCGGAGGAGGTTTCGAGTGCGTTCGTCATTGACGACATCAAGTGGTCAAGTAACGGATCTCGACTTCTGGCATCGTCCAAGTCTTCAAGTTGCACATGGGTACTTGATTTGTCCTGCCCAAGTCCGATAGCCCGTATTGACGGTCCTCATACGGAAGCCGCATGGGGTGTCGATGATGTCCTCATCTGGTCCGACGCGGTATGTTCACACGTGATTCTGAATTGACCGCAGTCGCTATCGATGTATCGTGTGGATCAGGGAATTGCAAAGCTGGTGCAACAGGTCCAATCTTGTTAGTAAGGCTCCAAGTTCGCTACTGACAGTGAGCGAAGCACGCGTTCTCTCCGGACTCTCGATATATCGTGGTTCCAGAGAGTCACTCGGGCAAGGAGTTCCTTGCAATTTACGACAACGCCTCTCTTGTTCAGGTGAGTGACAAGGTCTGATTTCTGCTCATTGCAGCACTTTCCGGCACATGTGACGGAGGCCGAATGCCTCACCTGGAGCCCCTGCGGCAAATGGATCGCGGTCGCCGACTGGAAACTCTG
Organism: Trichosporon coremiiforme; assembly: GCA_039545355.1. Taxonomy (NCBI): domain Eukaryota; kingdom Fungi; phylum Basidiomycota; class Tremellomycetes; order Trichosporonales; family Trichosporonaceae; genus Trichosporon; species Trichosporon coremiiforme. The sequence goes on along the minus strand of BCJJ01000004.1, from coordinate 493,901 downwards.
CGTGAGCGCAACTTGGCTTCGCAGCCGCTTACCATCGTAGTATAGCGTACTGGTGTACTCTCCTGTTGGAACGAAGGTCGGAGAATATCGGCGACCCTCCTCCGTCTCGGGAGTTAAACAGGTGTCTTGGTCGCCTAACGGTCGGCACCTAGCAGTCGGCGGTTACGACGGGGCTGTTCGCGTTCTTGAATCTGAAAGCTGGCAACCAATCTTGGTTGTGAGGGGATTTGAGAACGGCGCACTTGTCGAGTCAAGAGTATCCAATTCTGAAGAGGTGGTTCATTGTAAGTCCTTACCTGTGCAATCTTCGCGACGTATGCTAAGTCGATCTCAGTTCAACATGTGGTCGCCCCGCACAACATTGGGAGTGCAGAAGTTGAGCAACTTGGCTTCAGCAATGATGGCAAACTCATGTACTTCACCCAAGGATGTGCGCTGCATGTGTACGATTTCCTTCCTGAGCCGTCTGCTGCCTCTCCGGATATATCTCACAGAACGTCCGTGTTGTTCAACAGGCATATCAATGACATCCGCATTTGCCCGACGACAAACCGACTCCTCGTTGTGAACGGGAGTTCCGTGGTGTACTTTTGGGATGTGCATGGTGTGCAAGGCGTACAGATTCCAGAAGGTACGTGTGGTGACCGGAGAGGAGGACTAATGCTCAGGACGTCAATTCCATCCTAATAACGCAGTTTGGGCACCCGATGGAAAGACGGTGGCTCTGTGCGACCATAGGTCGTTCTGCGTCGTGTATGAAGATCTAGCTGGGGAGGCAGGGGAACAGTGGGAGGAAGAAGAGTAGAACGCCAGGTTCATTATCACCAAATCCTTGTTGTGCATTTACGGTATACCTCCGCCTGACCTCACTTGTTGTATCCGTTAAGAGGTCGCGGACATGTAAATGAATCCCATAGTGAATACTGATCAACACACATTGCATCGAAGCTCAACCAACACAACAGGCCTCTGCAAATGTAAATTCTATCCTAGGCATAGTCGCCAACACAAAGTGTCACGAGTCATAAACACATCCGTCGCCATGAGCAAGGTACACAAGATCGTGGAAAAACACGTAGGCAGTCCACGACTTCTGAACCTGGCTCAGCTGAAGAGCATTGATGCGGCCATGTCTACGTTCCCACCGGCGGCGGCGAGGAGCTGAGCAGCTTGGTCAGGCGAAGCGCCAAGTCCGACGAGCTAGGAATCAGTACATGAGCGTGGTACGCAACTCACTGTCTCTATGTCACGGGCGTTGGCGGAACTGCTGGAGCCACTGGACGCCGCCGTTCCCGAAGAGGCGGCGTTAGAACCATGGGCGGATGACGAAGGCTGAGCGGGAACGCTGCCCGCCGCCGATGAAGGCCCTGCTTCGGGAGCGCGCGTCCTCGCCTGCTCCGGAAGCTCATGCTCCGACAGGAACGGAATCTCCGTTTTTGCGATGCGCAGAGTGTTGGTAGAAAGGTCGATGCACGCCTGGTGGCGCTTGAGCATGTCCAAACCAAAAAGTAAGTCGACAGATTGGCCCTCCAACACAGAAAACGCTACCGGTAGGAACATGTCACCGAGCTTTATTTGAGCGGAGTGGATACGGCCAAGGATCTTGGCGGTCCCGACTCCTTGGGCTACGCCGGAAAACCTCTTGTCAAGGAGACGCATAATACCGCACGCTTCAGCACACTCAGGCGATACTGATGTTAGCTAGGATTAACATCACCACCAGTGCTCACTGATCGTCGTCTGGGCACCAGAATCGACGAAGGCTTTGACAGGGTGACCATTGACCTCCACGTTGATGTAAAGCATTGTAACGTGCCCGAATGATTCCGGCTAACAGATTAGCTCGCACGCAAGGGTGATCACGTACTGAGAACTCCATAGCGTGTTGCATGTTCTCCAGCACGGCTTCCATTCGAATCGCCTCTTCGATCTTCTTCTGCGCCTTTATGGTCAGCCTATTCAAGCTTGTTGGACCAACCTCGATATCGTAAGGGTCTGCATTGAGCAACTGAGTCGTCAGCCTTGCGCCGTAGAGGCCGGTTCACCTCTATCTGCCGTTCTTTCTCCTCGGCCGCTGCGCGCATTGTTGATTCCTGTCGTCTGATGATCTCCTTGAAACGCGATCCTCCGGCCTGGATCGCGGAAGCGAACTCGGGATTTGCCTCAACTGTCAGTGACTGCAGCAGGAACACGACCCACCTGGCGCAATTGAGCCATGAGTCGAGGATCTCCCAGAGCCTGCAGCCTCATCCTTTCAAAGTCCGCGTCACTGGAGACCGAAACACCCTGCCCCTGGTTCGGGGTGTTGGAACTGGATGGCAACGGCCGAGGATCACTGTCATCAGGGATGCAATGGACGAAGTCACGCACCGGAAAGTAAGGAAGAGTGTAGCACTTTCGCCATTCAAACCATAGCTCGACAGTGTTTTGTCTTCCTCTGAAAGAGCTACACCGGCATCGGTAGACAGAGTCTGATCGGACGCGGGCACGGCAGCCTGCACGTCAGTGACCGCTGCGTTTCGCCGCTTACCTCGGCCTCAATGAGAGCTTTGACGTCGCGCACCACCATACAAGGGTCTACCTCTTGATCATAAATGCTCTCTGGAGCTATTATAGTGAGTCTCATGCCGAGTGTTGGATATCGAGGATGTGGATAGTACCCAGAGGGTGATGGCCGATTGCTATTACACACTCAACCAGTCGGTTACGTCAGAAACCTCCACCGGGGTCTCATGCCACAAAGGTCTAATGACCGCTAATACCGACGGGCGGCTCTGGGCAGTATTTATCTGGAAAGTGCACTGGACCAAGTCTTTCAAAGCAATACACCAGACGACGACGCTGTGTTCATCCCTTGGCATGGCTGTCTCTCGCCCAGGAGCCCATCTGTGGGTCCTTGGGAAATGTGTAGAGAGCGATTTTTCCGGGTCTTGAGTACGCCCTGTTCTGACTGCTGTCTGTGGGCCGGGCGTAATTAGATCGCGGAACATCACGCAGATAGATCAATGCAAATGATTCAAGGAGATAGGTGATTGTACAAGAGCACGTCGCCGTGAACAGCTCTTGTGTCCTTTGACGCCGCGGGGCTTGGATAACCCGAGCGGCCGGAGTCGCTCTGGAGTCGCTTGCCGTCCAGTGACCCAGCCTTCTGGATCAGCCGCTTGCAAAACCTCTCTGAACGCGAATGCTCGCGGAATCTGACTTTGACGTATTGCATTTCTGAAACTGGACTGTAGCATTACAGCTTTTTCTTGAGCTCTTCGTAGGCAGCAGCGATATCGTCCTTCGAAAGCTGATGATGTCAGCAGTGTAACCCGAGTGTCTGTTACGAACACCTTGGACTGGCGGTCAGCATTACTCATCATAGGTAACATACCAGGCCAACCGACGACAAGACCGGCCTTGTCACTGGCGTCTGGCTTCGGAATCATGTGGAAATGAACGTGGTCCACCTCCTGGTGGGCAATGCGACCATTGTTCTAGCGAGTTAGTGGAGGGTTTTTGACGGCGGTACACCATGGAAGACATGGAATATTTCGGCGACCTGCGCGGCTGAGCAGCCTGTCTGCGAACAATCCGCTACCTGGGCTGCAGAACATACCTGCAGGATGTTATAGTTCTCAACACCGGAGGCTGTGGCAAGCTTCTTCGCCATGGGGAGGATGTCTCCCATCTGGTCGTCGGGCAGATCCGTGAGCTTGGCAGCGTGGTCTGGCATCAGCATGCAGCAAAACTGGATACCAACACTTGGGGATGACAAGACAGTGACCACGAGCAATAGGGCCAATGTCCATGAAAGCGAGAGCTGTGTCAGACTCGAGAAGCTTGAAGCAAGGGATCTCGCCTGTTGTTAGTCTGCATTCTGCTCACGACGAGCACGACCTATGATTACACAAAGATGCCGTCCACTGACCCTTAACAATCTTGCAAAAAATACAGTTGGCAAGCGACGACATTGCGGGTGTGTTGAGTGAGAGGGTGGGAGAGGTTGACGCGATACGCAACATCGTCGGCGACGTCAGAGGACAGGGGGCGAGGCTCCACCGTGGGATAGCAGTGATACCGACTGGTTTGTCGGGCCCGACCACCCGAAGCCGTTCGGCCGAAGATCAGCCCAGCCACTTTGACTCGTCGTAGATAAAACGTCCGGACCAGGCTCTCTGGCCGCACACAGCCCACCATGACCTCACCGACTGCCCAACCCGCTCTGGCTAACCACACATCCCAGAACTACAACGAGCACGCCTCGTTTGTTTACTCGGACAAGAACACAGCTCCCATCCTCCATTTGCTCAACGCGCAGAAGGGGGAAAGCATTGTGGATTTGGGCTGTGGTACCGGCCAGTTAACAGAGAAGATCAAGGCGTTGGTGGACGACGGTGAGGTTTGGGGCGTGGACTCCAGTCATGACATGGTGCGTTACCTATCAGACAAGCTCAAGCTGATCATCAGCTTTCCTTTGCAAGGAGGAATGGCAACACCGCGGGCATCGGGTACGCTCAAGGTGACATTCAAGATTACACCACTCTGGACGCTTCCCTAAAGGGCAGGTTCGACGCGGTGTTCTCATCTGCAACATTCCACTGGTGCAAAACGAACCCAGGTGGTGTTGTTGAGACAATTAAGTGGCTGCTCAAGCCTGGCGGCCGAGTAGTCTTCGAGTTTGGTGGCTTCCAGAACACGTGAGTTTTCAAGCGAGCGTTGCCACTGCTGATTTCAGCGTTGGGGTGCGCGGTGCTTTACATGACTGTCTTCGTCGACGTGGCTACGATCCAGCAAAAGCTGATCCTTGGTACTTTCCGACTGCGGAACAGTACTCTGCGGTAAGCGGATCCTACACGTAAGCGCTAAACGTCGTAGCTGCTTAAACACCACGGCATGGACCCGTGTGACGTTGAACTCCACCAGCGGCCGACCCCTCTCACTACAGATCTCTTCGGCTGGCTCAAGACGTTTGCTCGCAACACCTTTTTTGCCGAGTTTCCTGACAAAGAGGCAAATGCCATGATGCAGGAAGTCGTTGAGAGCTGTCGCCCCGACAATTATTGGTGCGACGCTTTGCCTGGTCTCGGGATGAAACCCTCGTCGGCTGATGTAGGCAATGAGGGCTGGAATGTTCACTACGTCCGCCTTCGCGGTAGTGCAACCGCTCCAAGGCGATGAAGGATATGCATTACTTCCGAAAACGACCTCTACATCTTAGCTGCCTTGGCCTTGCGCAGAGCTTGACGAGCACCGATAGCGCGGCCGACCTTGCTCTCATTCTTGACCTTGATCGTCTCACTGAGCCAGTTGCCTGATTCTACGAGCTTGTCGAGGTCAACACCAGTCTGGAATCCGAGCTTATGCAAAGCGTAGACGACGTCCTCAGTGGCGACATTCCCAGTAGCACCCGGCGAGTAAGGGCAACCTCCAAGACCGGCGAGGGACGAATCAACGATGCGCAGCCCCAGCGGAAGAAGCGCAAGGATGCTCGGAAGAGCCATGGAGAATGTGTCATGGCAGTGGGCCTAGTCATTGTCAGCCCAATACACCCCGAACATTGCGGACTCACGGCCATCTTCTCAACGGGTACTCCAGCATCGATGAGAGCTTGCCACAGAGCGACCCAGGCCTTGGGGTTTCCCTCCCCAGTAGTGTCCCCTAGCGACACCTCGTAGCATCCCATATCGAGAAGCCTTTGCGCTACCTTCACGACATCTTGAGGGGCGGTTGGCCCCGCATAGGGGTCCGTCATCACGCAGGATACGTAGCCGCGAACTCGGTAGCCCTTAGCAGTGGCCTTTTCAATGACGCTGGGAAGACCGCTCAGAACCTTCTCCACTGTAGCGTTGTTGTTGGCCATAGAGAAAGGCTGCTGTCAACACAATAGATGCTTTGAGACATACCTCCGTGGCCGATACGAAGACCGCCACTTCATTCGTAAGAGGCACGCCGCTGCGTGACGACTCCTCCTTCTCCTCCAAAGCGAGCAGCCCTTCCAGACCCCTCATGTTCGGCACCAAGACGGGGTAATGAATCGGCTCCCCCTCAACCTTCGCATTCAGAAATGGAAGTGAAGGTAACAGTTGCGGTGTATCTGCCATCTGAGGAACGCGATCCGGACGGACAAAGCTGCCCACTTCCACTGTTCGGAGACCACTGTCAAGGAGCCGCTCAACCAGCTCTTTCTTAACTGCGGTAGGAATAGCTGGGGGAGGGATGTTCTGCAGCCCGTCGCGGGGCGCAACCTCCACGATTCTGTGCGATGATCAGCTGCATGCCAAACTAGCCAACGTACCTCACGAAATTGTCTCCAGACGGGTTGACGGCTGTGCTCAGAAGACGCAGCCCTCTCGACGCGAGGACGCTGTTTCTAGCGCCAACAAAGACATGTCTTCCGGTCGTGACACGAAGAGCAGGAAGCATTGTCTGAATGGTGGCGATGGGGATGACTTGTGCGATGTGTGAAAGAAGGAGAGTGGACAGCAAACAAGTACCTCACGAAGTGCCAGCACAAGGCCGAATGCCGGCTAGCTGCTGACAGACCGAACTCGGCTAGGCCGAGAGCCGACCGCTGAAATGTCCGGATCTTGCCTCCGACATCGGACACTTGGCTTCCAACCAGGGACAGATTACACTGCGACCTATGGGGAACTACAAATTTCGGCAAACGACCGCCCACCTGTGCAAGATAAGATCAGCCCAGTGGTCGTGTTCGATGTGCTCATCCGGCTTTGATGACTCACTCTTGACGCTCAGTCCCAGATGACCTTCTTCCCCGTCTTTCCCCCATGAATAGCCGTTGCTCCCAGTCGGTAACGTCAACAGCCAGTCCCTCACTTGGGACCCGTCACTCCTGTACTTTGGCTTTCTATCTCTTGGCAAGACCAACAGGTAGGCTGCCGTCAGTTGGTGCGCTATTCTATCAGGTATCTCATTGTCTACACTCGCCCCGCAACCCCGCAACGCGCTTACAATTGTCCGTGATCTGGTCTCAGTTTCCATTCTGAGGCCCTTTGCTCACCTTCTTGCCACTGTGAAGGACGAAGCGGAACGCTTGCCTCTGGCCGCCGTAGATTTGAGTCATTGCCCACCTTAACTTCTCCTCTTCGAAGGCCCCGGAACTGCGGCGACGTCAAAGGCCATTCGCGGTATCCACAAACCCACCTGTGCTCCTCATCAGGCTCGGGGGTCGCCTCTTCACTCGTGTCTAATACCGTGTATCTTCCTACATCCCACAATACTGAAGGCACATGAGCGCGATGTAATCCCTGGCAAACTCACGGGTGCCCCTGCCACTGCCTGGCCGGCCTTCCGGACCTTCTCTGACGGCATCGCTCAAATGATGGAGCGGTGTTTCCACCGCGAGGTGCTCTCGTTCTTGCCCAGTGAGCCCCAAAACCCCCTTGGGGATGGCCCATGAGACGAGTTGCCCGTCGAGGTGGAGACGCAGATCGTAGTGATGGGCTGTAATAAGCCTCAAGTCGACTTCCCTCTTTAAACATACCGGTTGCTTGGTGACGTTGGATGCACCAGAAGTTGCGACTTCGCAGGGCTGGAAATGCGGCAGCATCTCTTAAAGAATAAATGCTTGGGGATCGTTCTCGCAGCTGATGGAGAGCGAACATATGCAGTTACGCGAGTTGGCCTGGGAAATGAAGCGATGCCAACATGAACATAGCCAGTATGGCTGTGATCGTAGACTGCGAATCACTCCAATGTGCCAACGATGCCACCCTCGTTTCCTTGTGCTCTCCAGTACATGAACGAACGCAGGGTACACTCGTCCGTCCCAATCGATCCCTTCCCTTACAGTGACAACTAACAAAAGTGCTGCTGCATGCACCCAAGCAAGCGACTTGGCAGGGCCTGAATTGTCTGAGGAAGGGCACGGTGGCCGGAGGCGACCCATGAGGAAAAAAAATGGGACCGATATCTTATCCGTCGCGATGAATTGGAGCAGCGGCCGTGCAAACGTCCACCAAAGACCAGTTTCCCCAATTGCTCTAAGGTGACAAGCATTCCCACGGTAACACCTCAGACATTCGACCACGACGGGTTGGAGACATCTCCTCTCGTTGTTTCAAAGTTTCCCAACGGTGGTGGGCGTCCATGCGATGCGCGGGGCTCGGAGGTGCCCTTCACAGTTAATGGTGGCTCAGGAATCTGTCCGCAAGTGGTCAGAAGAAGCCTCTTGAAGTTTCAAGCTTTCCCACAAGTGGTGGGTGTCGGTTCTATGCGCGGACCTCGGAGGTGCCCTCTTGCACCCCCAAGCTTTCCCACGGTGGGAGCTCCAGATCCCAGATCACCGTGGGAAAGCTTGAAACTGCGAGAGGCTCCCTGCGACACTTCGCGGATAGAATTATGAGCCACCGCCGTGGGAAAGCTTGACACTGCGAGTGGCCTCCTCCAACCCTGCGCGGACAGAATTCTGAGTGTGGGTGATCATTCTATGCGCAGGTCTCGGAGGTGTCATCCCACTGTTATAAGCTTCCCAGCAATTGAATTCTTTTTGACCATGGAAGGTTGGATCCAGAATTCCACTCCCATCGAATGCTGGGTCATAACGTCTCCCTTGCGCAGTCTCAATGTGATGCGATCAAAACTCTTCACATGACCCAGGCTTGCGGCCGTGGGAAGGATGAATACGGCGGATGACTTCCTGCGATTCCGCACTTGGGGATCATGGGCGCTCAGAACATGCAGATCGTGGGCGTTCTTCCAACTTTCACCAGAAGATCGCTGGTGGGAACAGAAAACTGCCATCATGCTGGCGGCTTCCGCCGAGTCTGATTGTGAGCTACACCACGTGAGGCAACTATTTGAGATCGCAAAACTAGCGGGACGGCGGCCAAGCCCGACCGCGTTTTGGGACGCTCCTTGAAGTCTGCGGCAAGACAGAGTGCTGAATGGCGAAGAAGAGTCGACAGCGTACCAAATGACCAAGAACGATGCGAGGCTAGAAGATAGTTCGTTATGGGCGAGTGCCTCTCGACCTAGACTTGAAACCACAGGGGACCAGTGCTCGGCCATTGCGACAGCCGTAGGTCTCCTTTCTACACAAATGCTACTCGGAGCAATCTATTTCGCATGAGTTTAGGCCGCTTGCATGACATTTCATGGACGTGAATCCAGACAAGCAACTTAAAGCCGTAACCAGCATTGGCTTGAGTAGCTTAAACGTGACCGTACTCTGTTCAGGTTACCAATCAGGCTGATCCATGCTACCAAACCCAAATTGGTCGTTCCAGTGAATTCCGCGAGGCGTGACACGGTACAGATACGGCCTGATGATGAAGCGCGCTGCAGCTTCACGTACAGCAACTTACCTGATGTGTCCTCCTCCCAAAGCCTCATGCCCTGCTGAATCATATTGTCACATGCGCTGAGCCTCCCTAACCCCAGTACTTAACGGAACCCACGAGCTCCTACGCGGCCGGAAGCTAGAGTTTGCGAGGCTTTTTCTGTTCTCTGCCGGGCCTGAAGGGAGCTGAACCTTTGGTCTAAAAGAACTGGTGAGCCGCGCAAGGTGCTTGGAATGACGTCTCCGAGCTTGAGCAGGTTAATCAATTTGAGGCAAACCAGGAGTTCTGGAGCCCACAGGCTACATGTCCCAAGCGGGTGCCGGTTGCACAGTAACGTCCGATTGTAAAGTTTCTCGCGGCTTCAGGACGTTTCCTGGGCATATCGCGCGAAATGGGACACTACTAAACAGGCCGAGACAGTAAAACTTTTAAACACGTTGCCCCCGTTCCCGACCACTTCCGTCTGCCTCGTAGGTGCAACTCGCGTCATCATCCGAAAACCCCTTTTAAGAAGCCCTATCGATGCACCTCATGGTCCCGGGTCCAAAGCAAGTAGCCATTGACGGCGATGCCACCTACCGGACGGACTACCCCACCTGGGCGTCCCAGTGCCCGCAGACCAGCGTCGCGGAGAGCCTCCAGGGTCTGTAACCAGTTTGGGGTCTGTATTCCCTGTTCCGTATGAGGTCAATAATTTCGCTGTCGATCGCACAATGTCATCCAGTCCTCCCGGGTCCTCTCCAAAGGCAGTGGAACTCTGAAGGTGAGAGAGGTGAGTTGGGCGGGGACAGGTGAGTTGGGCGGGGACAGGTGGTTCACCTGCTAGAATTGCGTGTATCGTTGCAATGGTCGGAGCACATCTCCACCCACTTCGACAACCACAGAAGGCGAGACGGATTTGCGATGTACTGAACTCTCAAATGGTGAGTCCGGCCTACACAACTCAGACTTCGTATGCATTGTGGACGGCGCCGCTAAACCCGGCGCAAGTAGAAGACTGGGCGTGAAGGGCAAATTATGATGCAGTCAAGTTCCGACGTATAGGAATGGCACCGCGAACGCGCCACTGAGGCGCCACTGAGGCCAGATTCCCTGCCTTCGACACGGCAATCCCGTGAAGATCACCTTTTTCTGAGATGTGTAAAAAAAATGAGCGCAAACTGATCAATCTGGGGTAGCGTCCTCGAGTCTGTGACGTCGATATTCGTTTGATGGTACCATTTGTCAAGTCAAAGAAGCCTTCCTGAGCGTCGTGACCCAATGGATAGCATGGAGTGTCCGATCCATCTGACTCCGCTTCGAGTTTCCCACGGGTGATTTCAACCCCGTGGCTGAGGCCCGCGCCGAGTTTCCCACGGCCGCACTTTATTATTGCCTTCATTACTCCTGGCTAGACCGGAGCTGGGTCCGTCACGATTATCTCTCCACCTTGCTATGTACATCTGAGGCATGCATTTCGGAGCCAGCGCTTGAAGACGTGTGTCTTCAGGGCTTGGTCATTATACCGTACGTGTGAGGGGTGTTTGACCACCAAGGAGTGTCAGTCGGCATGGCCAGATCGATCTCCTTCCATGGGCCGGCAGCTCGAAGCGACTTGCCTGTGTTACGACACAGTTGACAACCTCCCAAGCACAAGGGCCAGGCAACATTCAGAAGTTCTGCGGTTAGCGGTTGCACGAGTGGGGGACAAACTTTGGTACCACTCCATGAAAATTCCCTGCGAGGCATAGCACTTGACGTGCTCATACACGAACCACCGCCCGCCAGGTTTGAGGTAGTCGTAGAGTTCACGTATATTCTTCTCGGGCTCCGGAATTGAGCATAGGCAAAGGACTGTCACGATGGCATCGACTGAGCCCTTTGATATCAATCCGGTTGTCCCAATGTCTTCGATCCCGACAGGAACAATGGTGTACCTTCCTTCCAGTCCGGCATCAGAGATCCTGCTCTGCAAAGCGGCGTGATGGGTCGCGTTGGGCTCTATGCCAAATACCCTCTCGACTCTTGTCCTTTTGCCCGGGATGGGTTTGTCGGTCTCGTCTGGAAGAGTCGCATACTGGTCGCTGAAGATGCTCACCCACATGCCACTTCCAGGGCCGACCTCTATGACGGTTCCCCCCACACCCGGAGGCAGGCCACGACTGTCGCCATCAGGAGGGATTGCGGTGCCCAGACGTACGCGTCCCTGGAGAAGTGGGACTACGCGACGTTCTGCTCCTTCTCTCACCATGGGACCGACGGTTTGCCAAAAGTTGCCAAACCACAGAAATTGAAAGTCATCCCAGGATAGGACTCGCCGGTCACGGATGACTTGAGAGATCGTCGACGGGAGATACGACAAGGAGAGGCCGAGAAACAAGAGCGGATCTATCAGGCCGTTCAGGGTCTCAAGTAAAGGCATGCCGGAGAGTGATTGGTGTTAAAGGGGATGGATGCTGAGAGAACAGAGAGAAGAGTGGAGTTGTTACGCGACGTCAGCTTTATACACACAAACGACCATCGGCAAACGCCGAACCTCTTGCCAATCAAGCTGAACTTGAAAAAAACAACCACCACGCTTTGCATTCTTACGGAAACGTATCGAGAACGGAACATCAAAGCCCCAGCACCAGGACTGTGCGCGCAGGGATATAGACCTGCAGCCAGTTCTTGCGACCGTTCCACTCCATGGGTGTAGTGAAGTACTCGCCACTGTTATCAACGCGATCATGTCCTCCGAACCTCTTCTCGTCACTGTTCAGGACGATGTGGTACTTGCCCGGGGCGTCGACGCCAACGCGGTAATCGCTGAACGACTGGCTGGGGTGGACTGGAATTAGCTTGAAGTAACAACTGACTCCTCACAATTGAAGATGAAAAGCAAGCCTGCGCGTTCAAAAACAATGACCTTGTCGCCTTCATGTTTGAGGGACACAAACGCCTGCAGTGTCAGCAACTTTTGCCATCCGCATTCTATTTACCTGGGGGGCACTGAGCCAGCTGTACTTGCTCTCGAGAGTGTTCATCTCTGCATCAAAGGCGTTGAGGTACTTGTAGCGGAGCAGGTGGTCATCCACCAAATTGAACTGGCGACGGGCGTGGTCGAAAGAGTTGCCGTTGCCCGCACGGGGGAAGTCCATCCACCTGTCATTCTCAGCATTAAAGTCTCCCGCGTCCACCTACTCGGGGTGTCCAAACTCGTTGCCTTCGAAATTCAGATAGGCCTCACCCCCCAGTGAGTGAACGAGGAACCTTTACGAATCAGCATCACCGTGTGGCGGGTCGTATTCACCTGATCATTTTGTGGAGAGCAATGCCGCGATCAATGATAGGCGTCAGAGGCGAGAGGTCAGACATGTAGTCGTCTGCTGTCAGCTCTACCAAACCGCCGCATCTTACACATCTCCTTGTCCATGAGCCAGAACGCTAGCGTTTTGTCCCCGACCAACGCTTGGTCGTGACTCTCGGCGTACGAGACGCTGCGTTCCAAGTGGCGACGGTTGGTGAGGGTATGAACAATATTGCCAATGTCCCACTCTTCGTCCTGCTTTTCCTTAAGAATCTTGATCCACATGTCGGGGATGGCCATGGACAAGCGGTAGTCGAACCCGACGCCACCCTCGTCTACAGGTCGACAGAGCGTGGGCATTCCAGACACATCCTCTGCAATGGTGACTGCGTTGGGATACAGGTCATGGATCATCTTGTTGGCCTGAACACGGTCAGCAAACGTCGGGACAACATCACGAACCAGCATGAGGTAGACCATCGCCTCGAGATCAACGGAGTCTCCAAAGTACTCGTGGTAGTCACCTGATGTCAACGGCCATTCACCATCGGTGCCGTACCGGAAAACCCGAAACCCATGCCATGGTGCTTGTACATCATGCTCGTAACGCCGTCGAAGCGGAAGCCGTCAAAGTTGTATTCGTCCATCCAGAAGCGGAGGTTAGAAAGGAGGAAACGTTGGACTTCCGGATGGCCATAGTTGAAGAGGCGGGAGTCCCAGAGATCGTGTCGGCCACGGCTACCTTCATGGAAGTACAGGTGGTCCGTTCCGTCAAACATGTTCAGTCTGCATGCTCAGCATAAGCTCGCGGCACGTTTCACTAACCCATCCAAAACGTTCTTGCACGCGTGGGAGTGCACAACATCGAGGAGCACGGTGATCCCCAGGCCATGAGCAGTGTCGATGAGACTCTTCAAATCTTCCGGGGTGCCTGTATATCGTTAGTATAATCCAGGCTTGTCACACAAACCGTAGCGCGAGGACGCCGCGAAAAAGCTGGTGACCTGGTAGCCAAACGCTAGTGTCAGCAACATTCACGCAGTCAACCGTACATGCGTAGTAAGCGTGCTCCATGATCGCCATCCTGGTTATCAGCGGTCACGAAATACTCAAACTCTTACATCTGAATGGTGTTGTAACCAAGGGCTTTGATGCGAGGCAAAACGTCTCTTTCAAACTCCTTGTACGTAGTCACGCGCTTCTCGGGGCTCGAGATTCCCACTGTGACAGAGTCAAGACGAATGACAAAGCTCGTGACTTACCGTGCGCTTCATAAATCTTGAGGCCCTCGACCGAATTGGTAGAGTGACCATTCTTGAATTCGTAACGGTCATTTGTGGGCGGGTTCCAGAACCTGGCATCATACACGGGGGAGACGTCCAAATCCTGGGTCACACGAGTGATCCAGGCAGGGAGTCGGTCAATAGACTCTCCATCGGCAGTGGTCATTGAGATCTTGACCATGGAATCGTGGGGGATGGCACACTTGCCATCGGCGGTGGGAGGTACGTAGCATTCCCAAACCCCAAACTCATTCTTGGTCATGGGGTTGGCAGAGTGTGACCAGTTGTCTGCAGGTCAGCAGGGGTTATGTGGATGGCCACGTCGCTCACTGAAATCGCCGATCAGCCTGGCTGACACGGCACCGGCAGCCCACTCGCGATACGTTACGCCGTTCTTGTCGTCGATTTGGAAGCCCATCCTCTTGTGGCCTTGAGTGAAGCGGTCCATACCACCCTCATGAGTGTCAATGAACTGCAGGGCCTTCTGATATGCTGAGTATCGTTCCCGAAGAGGCCCAGAATACGGCTCAAGCCTGTCATCAGTTCTCGCGATGTCAACACGACCTACCATGGGTCAACTTGAACGACACCGGTACCTGAACATTAGCAAAGGAGCAGAGAGGGAGCACTAACCGTCTTCAGGCATGGCTACCGCTTTGGATGTTTGCAGAGACATGACCGATGCTGGAAGAGGGAGATAGTTTTGGGGATAAGGGACAGCGGGTGTGAAGCTGCCCGCCTTATGTACGATGTCATCGGATGTCGATCCCCACCCTTTGGAAGTCCGGGGACCCGCAGTCACGTGATGCGGTAATGGCCACACGCGGTCAGGTCTGTTTTTTCAATCGACGAACTGGTTGCCGTTGCTATTGTTCCCGCTACCCTCAACGACATGGTTTCATATTACGACGAGCTCGAGATCGAAGACTTCACTTGGGATGAAGACGCAAAGGTCTTTCACTACCCGTGTCCTTGCGGTGACCGGTTCGAGATCTCGAAGGGGCAACTGCGCGATGGGGAGGAGATTGCCACCTGCCCGAGTTGCAGCTTGATCGTGCGCGTGATATACGACTACGTGAGTTGCACCTTAGCTACGTTGCTGATGAACCACAGCTCGACTGGGAAGACTATGAAACGTCTGATGAGGAGGATGGTGCAGAGGCCGAGACGCCGGCCACCACCGCTCCCTCCTCTCCCTCCGGTGTGCAGAACGTTGACAAAGTTGCTGTGGACCGCGATCTGGCCTCAGCTTTGGAGAAGGTTTCCGTTTCAGAGAGTGAACGCAACTCGTCATGACCTTGGTGTATACATCTGTTTGTACATATAACTCTGTTGATGCAATTATTAGGCTCCCGCGGCTACTGTGCCATAGCGGTGGTCTCGTGCCACCCGAAGCAGCTCCGAACGACCTCTCCCCATTCTGATGTTGATCCACACTCTGGGCACTGAACCGCCCGGGGCAGCAGGACTGCCGACTCTCCTGGCTTCCGAGCCGACTGAGCCAAACACTTCAAGTGGGTGACGCACAGACAGTCGAGATTCGAGGAAGGACAAAGTGCAACGGACAAGGGATCCTGAGATTCAGGTCAACAGCACGATCCAGTTAGTGCACGTACCGTGACGTCAACCTCTACGGCACACAGAGCACACATTGGGGGTTGTTGGAGACGCCTCCACTTGCCTTGAGTGCGCTCCCCCCCTCGGAACCTGCTGTCCTTCAGATCAAGACGGTCTTCATCGGAACTGGTGCCGTCGCTCTCTGTCTTTTTGGTACGTCTACTCTTACGATGGAACGACGCGGAATACCCAGAGGGGCTGAAAGTGATTTGCACACGTGGGTCAAGTCTGGCCAATCCTTGGACACCCGCAACCACAGCCGCAGGTGTACTTTTGAACGATCCTGGGTCAAGGTCGGGCCGAGCGAGACCCGTGAAAGCACGGTGGACATCCTCGCGAAAGCACTTGACGTGAAGGGGCCAAGAACGAAACGGGTGTGATCGCAAAAGTGCGAGGGCGACACTGGCACGCCATCAGCGTCTAGCAAAGCAGCGGCAACACCTACATCACTTTCCTCTCCACTTGATTCCTCTTGCTGTCCTTTGAGAACAGCGGCTTGAAGCTGGCTTCATCCAGCCGCAAGTGTCTCGAAAGCTCGGGATGCTGCCATGCCCATTCGAACTGGGTTTAGAAACCTCTTAAGGTACATTGACGCTTACTTGCAGGGCGGTCAGCTTACTCGGAAACCTGTAAAGTTAGCAGGGCCATGCTGGTGCCTGCCCACCCATAGACGATCATCTGCTCCTCCTGAGGTTTGTCAGTACCTGGCCAAGCGCCTGCAGCATACCCATGGCCTATGAAGAGAGGTCTTCCACGCGCCTTGTGTAATCTCGCCGTTATGCTGCCGAAGGCGGCGAGGTGGATCAGGCGACGAGCCTACCTGCCAGTCAGCGCGCAGCTCACCCGTCTCACTCACATATGTTCTCTGAGACCCGGGTTTGGCGTTAGATTTCAAAAGATAGCACGCATAGAAGGGGGGGAACGTGTGATTATCTGCTCCTAGCGTAGACAGGTTCTTCCTTGGAGCACTGTCATCGTAAAGCGCTTCGGAATCGGACATGTTAGGTGGTGTTGTGAACGACGCAAGACGAACCAGGGTCTAAACAAGTCACCGATATTTAGGGTCCGTCGCTCAATGTGACAGACGGGAATGCATTGTGGCTGTGATAAACGAGACGAAACTATACAATCTGGAACCTTAGAAGTCTGCAAAGAGGTGGTCGTATTGGCTTTGCCCAGGCTTTCCGTAGGTGGAGACGTCCGCCTCTTGGTAACGGTCAAATCTGAGGTTAGGGGAAAGCCGTAGCGTTGACACTCACTGACTGGCATCGCCTTCACCTTCGATCTTGGGCACGTAGGGCGCCGGAATCTCTCTCCTGTAGAGCTTGTCCCAGTCCACCTCGGCAAACCATCCATGCGCAAAGATGTCGGCCGAGCCCGCACGCAAGTTGCCGTAGCGCTTCGTGAGATCTCCCACGAGCAAGTTCTTGAGGAGTTCTTTCGCGAGGGCGTCGAAATAAGTGGGATACCTCACCTTTCCGGCGATGATCTGGCGCGTCAGTGTTGGGATTGAGGGTGGTTTACCTTTTCATACAGCTTCATGGGGTTACCATCCTCGGTGAAAAACGGAGGATAGCCAGCCTTCGTGTCAGCATCACCCAGCCATCATTGCACTCACAAGCATCTCGAAGATCAGGACACCAAGGGCATACCAGTCCACACTCTTATTGTAACCCTTGGACTGGACGACTTCAGGCGCCACTGTAGTGTCAGGACAGACGGGAGACTCTGAACGTACGGTAGTCAGGAGTACCGCACAGCGTCCAAGTGATGTCTGGAACGTGTTTGGCGAAACCGAAATCAGTGACCTTTACGTGCCCGTCCGCTCCAAGAAGAATATTCTCGGGTTTAAGGTCTCGATAGATAATGTCGAGGGAATGAAGGTAATCGAGCGCAAGGGCAACTTCGGCGGCATAAAACTTTGCGACGGAGTTGGGGAACCGCTTCATGTTAGTGCGAGCGTATACAAGTACTCACTTGACTCTTTCGCAACAGACTGAAGAGCTCGCCACCAGCCACAAAGTCCATCACCATGTACAGGTTGTTGACGTCCTGGAACGTTCCCCAGAGATTGACCAGGAACGGGTGTCGTACCCGCACCAGCATTTCTCTCTCCGAGTTGGTGTGCTCAACTTGCTTCATCTTGACGACCTTTTCCTTGTTGAGGACTTTGATCGCGTAGAATCTGCTGTTGTGCTTGGAGCGAACCAAGTGAACACGTCCGAAAGAACCTGTACCAAGCCTGAAGCCCATCAGCCGCCAGCCATACATCTTGGACTTACGTCCTCTCAATGTGGAAATCTCCCAGAGCATAGCGTCCGGCCGTCTTGCGGAGAGCCTGGCCTCTTCCTGACACTGGTGTCTTGGACCCCGTAGTTGGGTTAGTCGCTGTGTCTAGAGCTGCCTGAGTAGCAGCTGCATTGATAGCGGCAACACGTGCCTGCTGGGTGGCGTGATGAAGGTTCGCCTGGGCTTGAACAGACTGATACGTCAGCCACGAGCTTTCAGCAACCCACCTGCTCTTGAGCCGACCTGGCTTTCTCCCGCATGCGTTCCTCCTCGACACTACCCTGGCGAGTTTCAGTCGGCGTCTGTAGCGAGAGGTTTGAGACGTCGGCCATCTCAATACTCATGGTGCGGTTAACCTCATAAGGCTGACCCGACTGCGCGTTCATAGAGCCAGCAGCAGCTGGGGACGAAGCCATGCTCGAGTCTGCGGCAAGCTGGTGACTCGATGTCAGACACCTCTACCGCAAAGTACGTACCTCTCGAGACCCTCCATGCCGGGCTGGGGTGGGCCCGACGCGGAGGTGCCAGCACCATGCTGCGGAGGCGCAACAGATTGTGTTACGGTTTGTGTCGCAGCTGGTGACAGAGCAGCGCCCTGGTTAATGCTCTGGGGAAGAGTAGTCGAGCTTGTAGGTGAGACGGCTGAACCGGGGGAGACGGCATTGGCAGGAGGGCTCTGTGGGCTCTTCAGAGGCGATGCCTGCTGCTTTCTGTTATGGAACTTGTCCGAGACGCGAGCGAACATTGCGAAGGTGATGCTTGGGCGCGGTTGTTGGCTAGGAGGAGTGCAGTCAAGCAATCATAGAACTGGAAGAGGCTGGGAATCGGATCAGGGGCAATGAGTGGAGAGAGCGGAAGGGCGGCTGTGATCGGGGATCAACAGGACGCAAGCCGAATTGAATGCAGACGATGCGCTTGCAGTCCGTGGAGCGGGGCGTGTCGGTGGATGGATGGCCGAGGAGCAACGAGAGGGTGCGAGAGATAGCGATGGGGCAAGAACGGTGGTGGATGGGTGGATAAGCCTAAGTCGATCTCCTTGCTCTGGACCTTGGTGGTCTGCAGCATTGAGCCGAGTGACGTCTCTAACCATCCGTGATTATAGGGCCAATTTCCGGAAACGGCAATTTTCTATGTCATTGGAATATTGATCTCATTGGAACAACGGTGCACGCACCTGATGCACCTGATGGCGTACACGCCCCACACGGCCCACACATCGCTCCCGTCCACCTGCAAATCCCTACATCATAGCCATACCGCTGTCGATCGGCGCTCACCAGCCTTCGCAGGAATGGGATGAGACTTGTCAACCAGGATGGCATGCAGCCTCTACCCACAGTCGGCCCCGCATCCGCGGCCCCACGTTTCTCAGCATATACACACAGGCGTCCGTCTACATGAACATCCCTCTGGCCCTTTTACTCAGGCCACAGTCTGGCAGATCCTGCGGCGACCCGCAAGCTTGATCAAGCTCTGTAGCAGTTGGCAGCTGCGAAGCATATGCAGCGCTCTGCATCCTAAACGTGGTGGGCACGGTGGTGGGCGGTTCACAGTGATCACGTGTTATGCGTATTTACGTGGAAAAATGATGCGCTGGGCGCAATCAGGGAATGATAAGAGCAGTTGCGGGGTCGGTTAACAAAGGCACTGCACCTCTCGGCGTCCTGCGATCTGACGCATCGGTCCGGAACTTGACATGTCCGCCGGTGCACCGGACCTCGAGATGATGGCTCGGCACTCAACAGCACAAGGCATCGTACAGCTGTATAACTCCTTTCTTCCAACTTGACACCAATCACCAGACACTGGCCTAGAATGCGTGCGTCCATGCTCAGCGTAACTCGGGTGACGGCTCG
The DNA here is from genome assembly GCA_039545355.1 of Trichosporon coremiiforme. NCBI lineage: Eukaryota > Fungi > Basidiomycota > Tremellomycetes > Trichosporonales > Trichosporonaceae > Trichosporon > Trichosporon coremiiforme. Next base: position 474,301 of record BCJJ01000004.1, on the reverse strand, counting down.
TCCTTCCTTCGCGTCCCGACTCGAGGGAGGACTCCAGCGCCGCTTTCAAACGTCTTTGGACGACCCGTCTCAATCTCGGGTTCCTAGGGACGGCGTCGCTGCACGATCAGCTCCCAGCCCGCCTTCTCAGGACGTCGAGCCTTCCCTAGGTGCTAGCAACCTTCTCAAGTCGACAAAGGAAGAGGTATTGACCAGCCGTGTGGGGCGCGCTGACAACTCTGGCTCTCGCCACCGAAGGTCTCGTATTTGCTGATGGCCATGGCCTTCGTGGACCCACGGGCAAGGGGCGTGAGACCCGCAAGATGAATCTTCACCAGGCTATCCGTGACGCGCTGCGGTAAGTTGCCATTGACGTAGCGTTGCTAACGACAGGACGGCGCTTATCTCAAACCCGCGATCCTTCGTGTTTGGAGAAGACGTAAAGGCCCATGGCGTTTTGTAAGTCGGAACTCGGATGTCTAGCTGACTGGCAGCCGCTGTACCATGGGTCTTGCGGAAGAGTTTGGTGAGCGCAACGTTGCAGCGATGACTGATGAAAGGCTCGAAGCGCGTGTTCAACACCCCCTTGACGGAGCAAGGTATCGCAGGCTTCGGAATCGGGTTGGCCAGCGTTGGATCTACTGCGATCGCAGAGATCCAGTTTGGTGACTATGTGAGTTATTGATATTTTTGCTGTCTAACGTGGCAGATCTTCCCTGCGTTTGACCAACTCGTCAATGAAGCCGCCAAGCAGCATTACGCCAGCGGTGGATCCTACCCACTTCCGGGAGGCTCCTTCACCGTTCGTGCCCCGTCCATGAGTGTTGGTCACGGCGGTCTTTACCACTCGCAGAGCCCCGAGGGCTTTTTCCTCGGAGCTGCGGGTCTCAAGGTTGCCGTCGTTCGCTCGCCGATCCAAGCCAAGGGCCTTCTCCTCGGTGCTATCAGGGACCCCAACCCCACAATCATCTTTGAGCCCAAGGTTCTCTACCGCGCGGCAGGTTAGTAGCAACAGCTGAGAACTGCGCTGACTGTCAGTTGAGGAAGTTCCTGTTGATGACTTTACTCTGCCTCTGGGCCCTACAGATGAGATCCGTCCGGGTACCGACCTCACTGTTGTCTCCTATGGAACCCCTCTCTACACAACCCGTACGTGTCGTGTTCGCCTAAGCTGACAGCAGTCCGCGCTATTGAGCTACTGACAAACCCGCCGCCTAGTCTGGTCCAGTATCTTCCCGAGAAGCTTCGTCCCCCTCATCCCGCTCCGTCAATCCAGCTGATTGACCTTCGTACGATCAACCCTCTGCCTATCGGCGAAATTACCGACGCTGTCCGCAAGACTGGCCGTCTCGTCGTGGTTCACGAGGCAGGTAAGAGTGGTGGTGTTGGCAACAACTTGGCTGGTGAAGTTGGCCGTCGCGCGTTCGAGTATTTGGAGGCCCCCATCGGCCTTGTCAGTGGCTGGGAGTAAGTCCATTTTCAACCGGCAACACTGACCCTTTCAGCGTACCCGTGCCCCTCGCATACGAAAAGTTCTACCAGCCAGACGTGATCCGTGTATTCGACAAATTGGTAGAGACTCTGAGCTACTAAGCAATCCAGTGACGCATTTTTGTAATAAGTAGACGTGCATCAGCATTAGAGATGAACCCCATATGAAAGCAAGAGGTCAGGCACGTCCATAGTCCCTGGAGACACGTTTCGAAACCAACGGACACGTTTCGTCACGGCGTTCAGGCGCCTGAAATTAACCACCATTTTGGTACTGCACACTCACGTCACTCGTCATGTTCGAGCCACATCTTGACCACCATCATCTAAATGACAACAACCGAGATCGGAGCGAAGGCAACAGTATCTTGGAGGAGCTCGACAAGCTCGCCCCTATCAAGAGCTTTGACGCTTTCCCGAAAGTCCAGTCATCCTACACCATCAGGTCTCGTCGTGGAGGGGTCTTGACCGCGCTTGTGGGCTTTGTCATCTTCCTTCTCGTCCTAGTAAGAGACAGCCCTCATAACATCTGACAACAGAATGACTTGGGCGAATACCTCTACGGCAGTACCAGTCTGTCGGTCAAAGTCGACCCTACCATCGAGAGCGACCTTCAGCTCAATGTCGATGTGACGGTGGCTATGCCATGCAGATGTGAGTAGTCCTGTGCGACTGTGCTCATTCGGAAAGATCTTTCCATCGATTTGCGCGACGGCGTCGGAGACCGCATTCACTTGGACAAGGAGTTCGCAAAGGAAGGCACGGTATTCGACACCGGAAAGGCAGTGACCAAGAAGTGAGTGACAGACAGTGCAGCTCGTTAACGGTTCTAGACTGGAAGCTTCCGCCAAGCCCGTTGGGGCCGCCAAGATGATCTCAGAGTCACGCCGCTCTACACCGAACCAGCGCAAGTCGCTTTCAGGACTCCGAGCTCTTTTCTCCAGAACATCTCCGAGCCGTCACGCCGATTTCCGGCCGACGCACAACAGAGTGCACGACGGCCCAGCATGCCGTGTGTATGGCAGTGTACAGGTGCGCAAGGTGGCCGCAAACCTTCACATTACCACCCTCGGACATGGTTACAGGGCAAGGGAGCATACCGATCATCATCGTGAGACAGTTTGGAGACGTTCAACTGACCTCTACAGTGATGAATCTTTCGCACGTCATCCACGAATTCTCGTTTGGACCGTACTTTCCGGCCATTTCCCAGCCGCTGGACATGAGCTTGGAGACAACGGATGAACGTGAGAAGCGAGTTCGGATTGAAGACTGACAGCGAGCTTTCACGGCTTTCCAGTATTACCTGCGGGTTGTGCCCACGACGTACATCGACGCCAGTCGCCGATGGCTCACGACTTCACAGGTGCGTCGTACTGCCTACGATGCTGACGTTCACAGTATGCTGTGACCGATTATGTCCGCAGCTTCCCCCACGGAGGGGGTGTCCCTGGCATCTTCTTCAAGTACGAGCTGGAACCTATGTCTGTCACGATCCGTGAACGCACTACGACGCTCTATCAATTCCTTATCCGACTCGTCGGTGTCGTCGGTGAGTGTCTCCTACCCCCCACGCAGCTAACTAACCTGTAGGTGGAGTGTGGACCGTGGCGGCGTTTGCGCTCCGGATTGCCAATCGCGCCCAGCGCGAGGTGGTCAGAGTGACAGGAGCAGAGAAGGACGTCATCCCTTCATCCATCCAAACGCGTCGTCCTAGCGCCATGTCGAGAGCTGCGAGCTGGATGTCTTCCGATGGAGCCGATAACAGTGGTGACTGGAAAAGACGGTGACCTGAACTTTTGTAGTAGTATCAATGCACGCTGATGCATGCGGGGCGCAGTTTGTGTGATCAGCCCCTCGCGCCCTTGCTCCTGTTACTGAGCTGTTCACGCACACGTCGCCTTTGGCATTGTTTTCACCTTCACCTTCTCTACCAGCGAATGTCCGAACAACAGCGCAGGCAGCAGCGGGACCGCTACTATGCGGATCTCGCCGCAAAAGCTCGACTGAGCATGGCCTTTGTCACAACCTTGACTTCAGTTCCGCCCTCGAGTACTTGTGAGTACTTTGTGAGCCGGAGGGCTGACACAGGTAGCCATGGCGGTGCAGAATCAAGGTCAATACGCGCACACAACTCTGGCACAGCCGCGACCTCAATCGCATGCGCTGTACGCGGGCGACTCAGTCTATCCTCTGCCGTGAGTTGCTGGGGGAAACGTGCACTGACCGTCGCAGCCAGAGTCAAGCTGTACGTGATGACTGTCTCCCGCCACTCACATGCAGACTGAATACCATGCGGAACACAACGCTCCAGTGCCCACGGGTGACTGCTTTGAGCCTGACGCGGCAAAGCAGATTAGTTTCCTCCTTACAGAGGTGAACAGGTTGGAAAAGCTGAAGAACACGTCCGAAGAAAACGCGAAATACTGGCACAACGCGTCTGAGAAAGCCAGTAAGCTGCTGTCCATCCTAGAGGGAGAGAAAGCTGCTCAGCAGCAAAAGATGAACGTTCTTGAGCTCCAACTGAAGGGGGAACAAGAATCGAAGTTTGCTCTGACGCGACGTGTAGGTCCCGAACTGAGAGGCACCTCTAATAGCCACAGCTCAACGAATACCGTGAACCGCAGGGCAGAAGCAGCCTGTCGGAAACCCTGGACTTGAAAGAGGTATAAGGACACCAGCCTGCAAATGCTCACTGCAGTCGGAACTTTTGAATCTTCAAGGAAAGATGAAGGAGCTTCGTTTCCACAACAGTGCTCTCAAATCGCAGATCGAGGAGCTCCGCCACGAGGTGATGCGCAAGTCCATGAGAATCCGCTGACCTCAGAAAGGGCCGCAGACCGACCTGGAGCTGGCACGTGAAATTCAGCATATCCGCTCGGTATGGGTCGTGGCGATCGATACTGACGACCAGGAAGTGGAGAGGCTCTCAACACAGAACGAGATTCTTCAGAAGCAACTTGCAAGTCTCCTTTCTTCGCAGGCACTGATACCGCAGGCAAACCAGGAACTGCGTAGCCACGAGCTGTGGCCGTTGCAAGAGGTGGGCGCGGTAGTAGACCCAGCTGACCGCGCAGGGCGCTGGCGAGAAGGAAGACCCCTACGTGACCCTCGCTGCCTTATAGCATCGCTGACAGCCAGGCACTCCTCGACACGGCATTCAAGTAAACTCGATATATGTAGTTGGAACGATATGTAAATAAATTCTCTCATCGAGGTAGCTACTACAACACTGTGTTCAATCGGTCTGGGTGTAGTTGCCGGGGAAGATGCCTTGCTTGCCGTTCAGACGGCCAGTCCACCAGTCCTCGGCCGAGTCTGTGCGCTCAACAATCTCGATCCTGTCACCGGCGCTGAAGGACAGGTCACCCTCAGCCTGATTGTTAACAATACTCTGGTCCACGACATACCTGGGCTTCATAGTCAAAAATGGCCGTGCAGTACTGCTTCGGGGCAGCACCGGGCTTGGGCTTCAGAGGAGGGGGAGGGGGCGGCGCCTTCTTCCCAACGACAGACGCCCCCGACGAAGGGCTGTAAGGGGGAGGAGCCGCAGGCTCTGGAGATCGGCCGGCATACGATCCAGACGACACTTTGCGGTCAAGACCGCCCTTGGAGTACGACGACGACGATGCTTTCCGGTCAAGATCTGCCTTTGATGAATGCGAAGCAGTGCGTGACACTCCCCCGTTCGTACGAGCTTGCTGAAGAATCTTGGCTAACTGATCAGTTCCCATTCGGTTTGATGACTCACCGGTCGAAGCTGTGCGCTGAGTGATGCGAAGCTCGTCCAGTTGCTCTGCAGCGTCGCCGCGCTGCTCGAGATAGATGTCTTCAATGTCACGCCTTTCCAAGTCGTACTTTCCGTCGGCAAAGGACTGGAGCTTCTCAAGCATGATGTAGTAAACGTTCAGCTGCATGTAGTAGAACGAGTGAAACAACGGGTCGATGAACCTCGAGGCGAGTTCAAGGAACTGAGGCAACTCCTCTTTGAGCAGGTTGTTATAATGCTCATACTCGCCCGACGCCACTTCAAACTGCTGTTCAACCTGCTTTTCAGCTAATGCAAACTGGCCGTATTCACCTTGAAGAGGTTCTTTTCGTCACTCAAGCTCTTCTCCTTCTTGCCGCGAAGCTTGTTCAGGCTGTTGTTGTGGCGGTCATAGTCGACCAGCTTGTGGTCACGCTTGGTGCACGTCTTGCGGATTTTCTTGCAAATTTCGACGAGCTCCTTACTCGGCTCAACGATGCGGGAGTCGATCAGATCCAGCTCGGGCGCAAGTGTTTCTACGTTGTCAGCGCACACAGTCCTGACAACGCACCTTGGAGCTCCTCCATCAGACGCTGGTACACGGCGATGTTCTTCACAGTGAGCTCAGAGTTGGGGAACTTGGAAGCCAAGTTGTACTCGGCGCCGAGGGGCTGAAAGAGTGTTGACAATGACGAGCCAAAGCTCGATCCCGAGTTCAGCAGCGCTAAAGTTAGCCCTAGCACAGTTGGGTCCTCACAGTTGACACCGTCGCGGAACACGACCGCATCCTTGTGCATCTTCTGGCAAGCCGACTCGACCGCCGCAAACTTGCGCTCCCTGCTGTCAGCGTGAGTCTTTGCTGGCCGCTTACCAATCGTTGTACTCGGCGTCTGTCGACTCTGACAGTGTTAGTCGATGTCGTCACAGTCCACCTTACTCTTCGACATGCCGATGCGGCTGGTGATGTTGTGCGGAGTCCTGGAGGTCAGACTGGTCGTCGAGGCAACAACTTACCGCTGCAAAGCCTTCGTGAAGCCCTTCATCGCGATGACTGGGGTACAGTGTTCAGAGCTGAAACGTCGTTGGGATGGGTAGATCAACGATGACGATGAGGCCGTGCAAGGGCTCACGAGCCCTTGATGAGCGGAACCAAATGGCAGCGACGTCGGCCGCCGGAGCCGACAGCGCCATGTTTAGCATGTTGGGTTCACTTCAATGCATGTACCTGCGCTAGATCAAAATAATTAAAAGAGTACGATTAAAGAGATATTCTACTGCGAAATAAAGGAAGCTTCGGTGTACACCCATCCCTTGACGGGGACATTCTTGTCGCCGAGGTCAACCTGGAGCGTGGCCGGGTTGTGGTACTGGAAGATGAAGGGCTTCGTGCCAGAGATGGCGGCGTACCCCTTGCGAATGACATAGGGAATCTCCGCAAGCACATCGACCTTTTCGATGAAGCCCTTGGTAACGTCGTCAACGACAAGCTCCGCCTTGGCGGGTGCCTTGTTGTCCTCGCGCACACCCCCGAAAACAAAAGCCAGTCCCTTCGGAGCCATGTAACCGGTGTCATCCTTGTAAGTGTTCAGGTGGGTAGCAGTGGAGACGTCCTGGTTGGGAACAGGGAACACGGAGGTAGGCTGAGGTGTGTGAGTCTGACCAACGACGAGCAGTGGCGCCGACAGGTTGGAGGCGTAGATCACGCCGACGTTAACCTTGACGTGTCCCGAGCCCTTTCCGGCGGGGCCGTAATCGTCCTATAGGTCAGTCCAAGTGAAGGCCAAAAACGTACGGTGGTCTCAAACTCCATCTGGATCGCGCGGACGCTTCCGAGCTCGGACTCGGGCTCGCCCCCACCCGACGTGAAAAAGGCAAAGTTCCAGTTCGAAGCGATCTGCTGATTAGTGCCCATGGGTAGAATCGGACTCACAAGGTTGGGGCGCATACCACCCTGAATGGCATCCACAAACATGGCGTTACCAGCGGCGTCAATGGCCTTGCCGTCAATGACAATGTGGCCACTGGAAACGACGAGAGGATGGAAGCGGCTACGGGATCAGCACCGCGAAGCGTAAAGGGCCTTACTGGACGACAAGGGCGTCGCGCTTCTCCTCAGTCTTCTCCTTGCCGAAGTAAGAGAAGCCACCGTCCTCGCCCGTGCCGTACTTGCAGCCCGGAGCGGAGGCCGGCCTAGTCCAGACAGTGTCAATCTGGACGTTCTTGTCGAGGTTGGCGGTAATGTGGTATGACTCCTCGCCACCAGCAGAACCCGAGTGCTTAATCTCCTGGAAAGGTTAGAAGTTGCCAACTCTGATCCCTCTCACGAAAGAGTCAGACTTGCAGTTGCGGCCGTCGTGCTTGAAGTTGGAGACATTGACCGACTTCCAGGTAGTCGTCTTGGTCGTCGGGTTGAACAGCTTGAAGGTCATCTGGGCCGTGGCAGGAATAAGGAACACACCGAGGTAGCTCCAGATGACCTGAACCATGAGAATGCTTCCATCGGCCAGAACCGAGTACCAAGTCTGAGTCTCGGTCTGGAAACCCTTGTTGCTAACGCAGGACCACTGACGGTTAGCCAAGTTACGAGTAGCGCTCACCTCAGTGTCCTTGTCAGTGAGCTGTCCGTAGCCGCTGTTGTAGGACGTCACGGGCCAGAGATTCTGGTGATGCGAACCGTGGTCAGCGCCCGATTTGGCCTTTGAGTCTTTGCCGCTAAAGTTAGGTACACCCATGCGATAAACCTACTGGAACCAAGACATTATTCACTAAATGTGTGTGTGATGAGTTGTTGGAGAGAATCATCAGAGGAGGAAAGGACGTGGGTTCGCGTGTGGGTCCGAGCGAGGAGCATCACGTGATGCTGATGACGTCGACGTGTTTTTGGCAGGACTTGACCAGGTGCCCTAGATTCGATCACAATAGAAGTGCATTACATATCACGCATCGTCGTCTACAATCCAATGCTCGTTGGTTTCGATGGTCCTGTCTTCTCGAGTTCGTGGTGATCGACTCCTGGTTCGATGCATTGGAGAGCGCGACTCTCGATGACGGCGGTGGTCGTGTCGATGGCTACGCACCGAGCGACTCGGTTCTCCGTCTTTGCGGCTCATCCGCCTCTCGCGGGGGCTGCGTTCTCTAACCCTAACGTCTCCAGAATCCAAATGACTCTTGCGCCCCCTTCTGACTTCCGAGCGCTCGTCGCGACGCAGCTGCCTCTCATGTCGCTTCTGAGCTCGTTCCTCTTTTCGTTGCCTGGCGTCAGCGAGCGCTAAAACGTGGCCACTTACGCCTTCTCCAATCGTCTCCTCTCCTTGGCGTCGTCACCAACCGGGATGCTATTGGCGCCAGATCCCTCTCCAGGAGTCTTTGTCGGGGCAAAGCCAAGAGCGGCGGCCAAGGCTGCTTCCTCTTGCTCCTTTAATTGCCGGATCTCCTCTTTGCGCGCGTCGGAAGAGTTGTCAACGTCGCGTGAGTACCAGTGCACATCCCGATTGTTCTGCCATCGCCCGACTGGTGCGTTGACGGTTGCACCGAGATAGTTTTCTACCCAGTCAGATAAGCTTCGCGTTTGAACGTACCCCTGTGCTTGGAGTTCTTTACGTCTTCCCACCTGCAATGATTAGCATTGGGAAGCAGCGGCGTACGAACCGAAAGTCGCCTTGACCTCCACGGCTGCCTGTAGTGTCAGTGCGTCGCACTACTTCCACACTCACCTCCTCTGACGGGTCCGTCGTACATTATGAGTGACGAGACGTTGAGTGAGAGTTTGTTATTGAAACGCTTGTGACGCCACCCGGGGTATTTGCCTCCGCCGGTCGTCCATCGATGACAACAGGGTCACGGCACGATGGCCGGCAGGTGTCGTTTAGGCCCCGCTCCTGTCAGCGCCATCATGCATCACACACGGCCTGGCCGTATCAGCCGTCCACCTCGATCCATCGTTCAATCCACAACACCCTCCCTAAGCGCGTCTCCCTTTCCCTGTCCCAATCACTCCGTCCTAGTCTGTGTTACTGGCCACCATCATCACACGACGCTTCTCGGCGTCGCTCTCCGAGTGCTACCTTTGACCCTTCAACCACTTCCGCCACCCCCTGGCATCCCCCGTACGCGCCCTCGCTCGACCCAAACGCATCTCGACCGAGCACGCCTTCCCCGTTGTCCCCCAACTCAATATGGGTGGTGTCTGCAGTACATGCTGCGGCCAGCGCCGCAAGAACAACTACGAGCCCCTCTTGCTCGAGAACGAACGCGAGGCTGTTGCGGACCTCCTGCAGTACCTGGAAAGTGAGCATGCCCCATTTGTTCGAGGTACTGACCCTAGACCGGAGCACGACAAACTTCTTCCAAGGCTCGCCCCTTGCGGCTCTCACCACTCTTTCCTTTTCCGATAACGTCGACCTCCAACGTTCGGCTGCGTTAGCTTTTGCAGAGATCACGGAGAAGGAGGTTCATGAAGTTGGCCGTGACACCCTGGACCCCGTCCTTTATCTGTTAACCAGCCACGACAGTGAAGTCCAGCGTGCTGCGAGCGCCGCGCTTGGCAATCTGGCCGTCAATGGTGAGAGCGCACGAGAGGCGCGCGCTGACACGCAGCCGAGAACAAGCTGCTCATCGTCTCCCTGGGGGGCCTTGAGCCGTTGATCCGACAAATGCTGAGCCCCAACGTTGAAGTTCAGTGCAATGCCGTCGGATGTGTCACCAACCTGGCTACTCATGGTGAGTTTTCTTTGCGGAGGTCCGTGCTGATTCTCTAGACGAAAACAAAACTGCCATCGCCAAGTCTGGCGCTCTCGTCCCGCTGACGCGTCTGGCCAAATCCAAGGACATGCGTGTTCAGCGTAACGCTACTGGAGCTCTTCTCAACATGACCCACTCCGGTGCGTGCAGCGACTTGTGACCTGCTGACTTTTTTTTCAGATGAGAACAGGCAACAGCTAGTCAATGCGGGAGCGATTCCTGTGCTGGTTAGTCTCCTCAACTCACCCGACACCGATGTTCAATACTATTGCACAACTGCTCTGAGCAACATTGCCGTGGACTGTATGTTTTGGTGATTATTGCCGTCTCTGACAGCAGCAACCAACCGTAAAAAGCTCGCCATGACAGAGCCCAAACTCGTGCAGAGTCTCGTGGCTTTGATGGACAGCCAGAGTCTCAAGGTTCAGTGCCAGGCGGCGCTCGCACTGAGGAATCTCGCGAGCGATGGTGAGTCCTGTTAACGAATCAAACTAATCCTATCAGAAAAGTACCAGGTTGAGATTGTCAAGGCCGACGGTCTGAAGCCCCTGCTTCGTCTTCTGCACTCCTCTTATCTCCCACTTGTTCTCTCGGCTGCGGCGTGTGTGCGCAACGTGTCGATCCACCCCGCGAATGAGTCGCCCATCATTGAGGCTGGCTTCCTCCAGCCGCTCATCGGCCTTTTGTCGTTTGACGAGAACGAAGAGGTGCAGTGCCATGCCATCTCGACGCTGCGCAACCTTGCGGCCAGCAGTGAGAGTAACAAGGGCGCCATTGTCGAAGCGGGAGCCGTCGATCGCATCCAAGAACTGGTCCTGCAAGTCCCGCTTGCCGTGCAGAGCGAGATGACCGCCTGCGTTGCGGTTCTTGCACTCAGCGGTGAGTCACCACGTTCAGCAGCAACTGACCGCAGACAACCTCAAGCCCCAGCTCCTGGAGATGGGCATCTGCGAGGTTCTCATTCCTCTCACCAATTCGCCCAGCGTCGAAGTACAGGGCAATAGTGCCGCCGCTCTTGGCAACCTCTCTAGCAAGGCCGCCGAGGATTATGCCCCATTCAACGCTGTGTGGAACAAGCCCGACGGAGGACTCCACGCCTACCTCGTTCGATTCCTCAGCAGCGCGGACACGACCTTTCAGCACATTGCCGTGTGGACGATCGTGCAGTTGCTGGAGGCTAAGGACCCCCAGCTGACAAGCAACATTCGCAACTCTACGATCCTCATCTCTTCAATCCGCCAGCTTGCCGATTCCGCACCCTCGCCTCAGCAGGGCCAGCCTAAGCTAACCCATTCGGATGACGAATTCGACGACGAGGGCATGTTTGAGGACGGAGAGGGAGAGATTTACGGGCTTGCGAAGCGCATTCTGGAGCTGGTTGATGGTGAAGGTGAAGAGAAGCAAGGTGCTCAGCAAAGTGAAGACGGTGAGGAGGATCACGCGGCCCTGAGGGCCAGTGTTCACCAGGCCTTACGAGGGCAGTAAACTATGTCACATATTTAGTATTGTTCACTCATAAAAAAGTCATTTACGCGTTTCAGAGCAGCTCGAGGCGGGTTCCCGTTTGGCCAGAGAGCCACGAGGCGGTGGAGTTCGGAGGCGATTACGCTCTTGTCAACGCCGTCGTCACTGCAGCACATCAAGGTGACAGCGACGGGTATGATCACTTTCCGAGCTTCGCACAATGCCGCAGGATCAAGTCTGGCAGCGCGTGTCAGGGGGCGGCGTGTCTCAGCGACCAAGTCGCTTTCCGTCGCGATAGCAAGGAGGGTGGCCCCCGAGGATGCAGCGACGTACGAGTGGAGTTCACGTAGAGCTGCAATGTAAGCCTTCGGCTCCGCTCTGGGGCATGGGATCGCAAAGAGGGCCTCTGGATGCTCTCCCGCCGAGAGAGGAACAATCCGAGGGCCCTTGTACGACTTTGACACCTCGGCCACCCGAACGGTGACCCAGGTCGGTGGCGCCTCGAAGCGACGCTTGCCAGTCTGCAACGTCTGGCCAAGGTCGAGAGCGATCGCTTCGTCAACCTGAGTGGCCAGCGTCCACATATCTGGCGCCGTGACTTTCTCCAGATCCAGAGCCAGCAGAGGCGCATTGAGGTTCTGTTCCTGGACGAGGTCATCAACAATCGCCGGTAGCTCATCCCTTCCAGCGGACAGTAGCTCCGACTTGTGCGTGTGGTAGAGAGCGGGCTTCAGTCCCTGGTTGTCAGCACAAGTCATTTCGCCTCACTCACCCTGCCCCATAGCTCGTCGTCATCACCGGCGCCGGGAACATATTCGAATGCCACAGTCCGAGTAAATAGCCCGCTACCCAGACGCGTTGCGGTCGGCACCACATCTCCTCGACCATCATCGCCGTTCACCCAGCGAGAGGCTGAAAGACAGATAATGGGCGTGTAGGGTGGATCTGAAGGGATTTCAGGGGGCCTGCTAGTTGCAGGATGAATAAAGAAGGGCCGCAAAGGCTTTCTCAAGTCGGGCAAAGGCAAAACCGATTCCTGCTGTCAGCACTACAACGATGTGGTCGCACTTCAAGCTTGTCCGCCCAATCGTCCAGTTTCGCTTCGATCTGGGAGCGCTCCGATGGTGATATAATAGCTGGCAGATAAATGCCCTCGTCCCAATCATCCAAGCCATGACGCAGGGCGATGGCTCGGTTGACAACGCTGCACCAGATCGGAACTGTCTTTGACAGGCCATCAGGCATGCGCTGGTGTCAGTAGATGTAACGACACACAACACACCTTTCCTCGCCTTGTCGAGTCGACAAGAATAAACCTGGGGTTAGATGACGTCTAAAGCTCACTGACCCTCCGTTCTGCTCCGCCCACTCTGCCAGAGGCAAGTTTGACCTCCGCAAGTTGAAGTCCCAATTCTGGGGTAGATCAGAGTCCGCCTCACAGTTCAGCTCACCAAGGTGTGTCCATCGGTAGACTTGAAATACGCGTAGACATTTGAGCTGTTCTGAATCGTCAGAAGCCAATGTCATCCTCGTCTTACAGATGGGTTGCAGTACCATGTCCCGCAGCGCTGGTTGGCTAAGGCGTAAGCTTCTACAGAGCAACTCAACTTACCGACTACCTTGAACCTCCCATTGAACCACCGCTCGGTCACGTTGCGAACAAACTGTTCGTCTGATGCTATCGAGTGTATGCGGTTGAACAAGTCATGCTGCGCCGCATGCTTCTTCACGGCTTTCAGGTCACTCATGATGAGTGCGGTGGATAACAGTAACGTCGATCCAAAGTGGAGGTGCCCAAAGTTTCTCAGGCACGAGCCAAAACAAAAATGTTGACCTCATACACTCGACAATCACGATGAAGCCGACACCAAAGAACGCGTCTGCGGGAAGCAGACCTCGTCCAGGCAAGCCGATATCAAAGACCGTGGAAATTCTCCGCATCAACGAGCAGCTTAAACGGGCTGGCAAGGGCAAGGAGAAGGCGGTGTTGCGCGGCTTGCACGACGTTGTACAAGGTAAGGGGACTGCCGAAGACCACTCACTAACTACGAGTTCACAGCAATCTCCCGGGTGCTGTACAGGTCGAGCGTTTTGCAGAGGTAGGATAACCGCTACTAGGATGTGCTGATCGCCAGGCTCGAGCTCTCGAGGTAGCTGCGCTTCAATCAGCCGCCAAGACAGCAGCGTGAGTTTCTAGCCACGCGCAATCTGACGTTCAAGAGCCAGCAACACATCCCGCGCTTTTCAATCGCTTCCACGACACTTGAGGAGAAGGGCCGCGAGTCACAACCCTCGTCGAGTACCAAAGTATCTGAAAGAGCGAGCGGCTGCCGAGGTGAGTCCGGGGCCCAGTGCGCGTCTGACTTTAGATCGATCCTGGCGACAACATTGTGAAGCTGCAGAGGCGAAAAGCGAAACTGCGTGCGCGCGGCAACTCCAAAGGTCTAAGCAGAACTCAACAGTTGCGTCTTCGGCAGCGTGGAAAAGCTTGGCTTGCAACCCACATGTTCCATGCGAAGCGCTTCCACATGACGAACAAGTGGGGTTACCGTCTGCCTCGAACGCCTACACTCAAGTCGTTTCGCTCTTCCTATCGCGCTGCTCGCCGTCGTGTATGCTTCCAAGATACCAGTTATTTCGGGGTGATCGAGCTCGAGTCTACCCGTGAGCCTGTGCTGGAACTGTTGGGATCGCTGGTGGGCGCGACCCCTTTCGCTGGTACAAGGTGAGTCGGCCGCTTACGGCAGAGCTGAATGTGACAGGTTTGAAGAGGGCTCTCATTCTGCACATGTCAACCTCTATGCCCCGGGCCAGTTTCCTCGCTGTCTGATCGGGCCGGCAGAACTGCTTTGGTTACCGTCACAATCTGGGCGGGCAACAGTCTGGGTTCGGGTTCACCCCTCGATCTTTCAGGAGACCTGGGCGGCCTTGGCCTGCCCATTAGTTCAGCGGAGAGATCTGCGGACAGAGCTAGAGTCTTTCGATATAATGGGTCCTCTGTCCGGAAGCACAATCCTTCGGTCACTCCCTTTCAGCTCATCCGAGTCGGACGAGAACCGCCAGGCAATCATTAGTGCCCTCACTGGCGATGCGGCTGCGGTGCCAAACGGCCTGACGCTCAGTTTTACCGCTGTTGACCCCCGTCTGTCGTAAGTTGACGAGAGTGAGTGATCCGCTTACGCGCGCCTCAAGATTCCCGCCGTGCCACCAGTATACCACAACCCGGGGAGTATCTCATGGCCCCACGCCGCAGCTATGGGCAAGAGATTGTCGTCTGCAGCTTTCGAAGCCTACATTTACGAAATCCGAGCTTGACGAACGACGGCGGCAGTCCGGAATCCCCGGGCAGAGACTGGCGCCTACTGAGAGAGATGACTACATTCCAGTCATGCTAATCAAGAGGCAGGTGGGAACAATTGAGGAACGGAAAGCCACGTTTCATGGGTTTTCTGTTGTGTTCCCCAAGGGTTGGTCCATGGCACTCCTGCCTTCATTCGCCTATTGCGGGGCAAAGCTCGTGGGCATCTCTGAATCAGAAGTTCGGCATCGAGAGGCAGGAGTTCCATCCTTCCCGGAGCACTACGGCTCCGTGTGCTTGGCCGCCAAAGATCACGAGAATGCCCAGGCGAAGGAAGCAGAGCGGCGGTGGCTCAGAAAACCCCCGGGAAAGCGCACCGATTTCTCCGCTCTCAATGTGGGCCATCCTTTCAAGCCGGACTGGAACGAGCTTATCAACCCAAACGGCACGATGCTAGATCTGTGGCTTCTGGAATCAGCTCTGGGCCACATTCTTGAACGTCTGGCGCATTCCGAGGATCCTGCTGTCTCTCTGCTGGCCGCGATCAACACGTTCCGTCGCCGGAGGGGGATGCATCCCATTCCAGACGAGGATGCTGCGTCCCTTTTCCAGTCTTGTCTCTGCCACGTTCAAGTCGATGTCCTGGGGCGTGGTTCTCCGTCGGACATGGCCATGATATACAAAATGAGCGCTGAGGAGCGTTCCAAGTGGTTACAAGCACTCGACAAAGTGGACCCCGACTGGTTCTCTGCAGAGGAGGTGAGTATACTCGGGTGACAAGGCTGACAAAATGCAGTTAAGGGAGGAGTGGAATAAACCCATCGGCTTCGTTTCGACAGGAAACATTTCCCTCACCCGTGGCAAGGGCCATGGTCTTGCAACGATCCCTGTCTCCGCCTACCTGGATCTGCTACGTATGCAAGATCCACAGTCGCCCTGCGCGATCGTGCTGGTCCGCAATCGGAATAGTCTCACATGTCGCATTGCTGCTCTCCGGCTTGTGCAGACTCCATAGTAATGCATGTTAGGTTGCGCCCGTGCCTGTGTATGGGCCCTTTGACACGTGAAGCTTGGTCACCAAAATACATCCGTGGAGCGCGGTTCAAGCTGACGAGCATCGGTCCATCCTCACTGCTCATCGGTGAGACCACAAGTGGGATTTTGCTACTGTCAATAAAGGTTGCCGCGACATGCCTATTCCCCAGATCATCGCGGCTCCTATCGCCCAACTGGTTCGCCGGCGCTCGTTCCCCAAGTCTTCAACTGGATCATGGCAGATCGTCACTCCGATTAAGCTGGCTTTGACAGCCGGCGTGCAGCGCTTGGAACTGTCACGAGACCCTCGCGATGTTTGGGCGCGTGTACGATCATGGCAGGCGACGCCAGCTCGTCTGGCGCAGCTGGGCATCATGCTTGCGGTCTGGATCTATGCGATCTGGATCATGACCACTCCTACCTTTCTGTGGTCTTTGCTGATCCCGGCCGTCTTCGTCCTGGCATGCTCGTTTCCCATTACGAACCAGCTGATTTGGCCTGCGGCGCCCATCTTCACTTGGGTGCTTCTCTTCTTCTCTGCCCGCTACATCCCGACGGACTCAAGACCCGCTATCCACGTCGCGCTCCTGCCCGCCCTCGAGTCTGTTCTTTATGGCGCCAACATCTCCGACCTGCAAACGCGCCTGACGCACCCCCTTTTGGATGTTCTCGCGTGGATTCCGTACGGTGTCCTTCACTTTGCACTTCCCTTTGTTGTCGCAGTTCTGCTGTGGCTGTTTGGCCCGAAGGGTTCCGTCCAGTACTGGGGCAAGGCTTTCGGCTTCATGAACCTGTTTGGTGTCATTACGCAGATTCTCCTTCCCTGTGCAGCGCCTTGTAAGTGAACGAGACGGGGCATGTTCTGACAGCAGGGTACGAAATCATCCACGGCTTAACGCCTGCAGACTACTCGATGAAAGGTTCTCCTGGTGGCCTTTTGCGTATCGACCGCGTCTTTCATTCTTCCGGATACACCAACGCCTTTGGTTCGGCGCCGCTCGTCTTTGGCGCCTTTCCCTCGCTCCACTCTGGAAGCGCTGTCATGGAGGCTCTCTTCCTCGCGCACTTTTTCCCGTTCCTGAAGCCGGTGTACTGGACGTATGTTGGCATTCTCTGGTGGGCCACCATGTATTTGTCGCACCACTACCTGGTCGACCTTACCGGGGGCGCCTGCCTTAGCGTGCTTGTGTTCTACCTGTTCATGCCCGCCGAGTTCAAGGACAGCGACAACATCAAGTGGCCTAACAGCGCCGAGTACGAAATGCTCAACAATGGTGGTGGAAACGACGTCGACTTTGACGAGGAGATTCGCCGCTTGGAGGAGAGTGAGGGTATGCCCCCCGGCGACGAGGAGAGCGGGATTGAGGGCAGCCTTGGACCCCCTTCTGGTGCGCCGAGAACCAAGCGCTCCGTTAGCTGGGGTGAGACCCAGGTGCTGGGCGAGGAGCGTCGCTCAGCCGAAGCGCAGTAATAACGACGAATGAGATGCATACAATGATAACGTCTAGCCTAGTTTGATGTTTACGCTACGTGCGGCGCACAAAGTCGCGGTCGCCGAGTCCTCCAGGCCGCGGCTGAGCAGACCACTTGGGGATGATGCCCATGTGACGAGCACGGCGGATCATCTTGCCGACGCGGCGTTGGCTCTTCCATGTGAGACCGGTCAGGTTACGGCCCTTGATCATGCCGAGAGGGTTGAGGAAGGCGTACGACATGAGGGGGTTGTTGATGTGGTCCATGGGGTTCTCGCCGCGGAGGAAGAAGGGGTCAATCTGCTTGGCAATCTTGCGCGGCGGGCCGAGCAGCGGACGCTTCGTCCTGAATTCAGATTCGGGGTAGAGATCCTTCGAGGTGAAGTTGTGCGGCTGGGTGATCTGGCTTGTCAGCAAGTTGCTCGGACTGTCCGGCACACCTTTGCAGGAAGGAACGGTCTCCTCGTCTCGTCTGTGACGTCGCGCAGACCCACAGAGTCGATCATGGAACGCGCGGCGCTGTTCGTGCTGGCGGCGGAGGCGGCACCCGAGTTGCGTCCAGCGGTCAGGCGCGCGAGAAAGTCCGACGTCGCCTTGCGCGTGTCCTCGGACGCGACCCGGGCAGAGGTGTGGAACGCGCGGGAGCGGAAAATCGAGGCCATGGTCGTGGTCGTTGAGTTGACGGTGAGGAGTCGGCTGGTGAAAGTGATCCGCCGCCCTGGACTTTTTTCGGGAGGTGGAGGTTAGGCGGGCGAATTCTGAATGCGCCTATGAAATGGCACGTGGCGGCGCGTCACATATGGGAAATATGATGCATAGCATCTACAAGTTTTGTATAAATCCTTATTCTTTCTAAGATCTGTACTCGAGCTCGGTGTTGTAGTTGAGGGCGGTGTCAACGGGCGAGAAGATGTCACCGCCGCGCTTCTTGTAGAACTCGACGACCTTCTGGGCGTTCTCGGCGATGCCCTCCGGGGTGAGACCGAACTTCTTGTAAGCATCCTGGTAGGGAGCCGAGGCACCCCAAGCGCGGAGGCCAACAGTCTCCTGGGCGTACTTGTACCAGGGGAGGGTGTTGTAAGCCTCGACGGACATGATGGGAGCGCCCGAGGGGAGGACCGAGAGGCGGTACTCCTTGGACTGCTCGTCGAAGACCTCGAAGCAAGGGAGCGACGAGATGCGGACCTTGAGACCCTTCTCGCGGAGAATCTTGGCGGCGTCGACGACGATGGAGACCTCGGAACCGGTCGAGACCAGGGTGATGTCGGCCTTGTCCTCCTCCTCGAGGACGTAACCGCCCTTGCGGGCCTTCTCGACGGACGAACCCTTGAGCTGGGGGAGGTTCTGGCGCGAGAGAGCCAGGGTGGAGGGGGTGTGAGCAGAGGCGAGGGCCGAGTAGTACGAGGCGGAGGTCTCGTTACCGTCGGCAGGGCGCCAGAACTGCATGTTGGGAGTGGCACGGAGCCAGGCGGCGGTCTCGACCGGCTGGTGGGTGGGGCCGTCCTCACCGAGACCAATCGAGTCGTGGGTAGCAATGTTGATGACGCGCAGCTTGGAGAGCGCGGAGAGACGGACAGCACCAGCGGCGTACGAAACAAAGTTGAGGAAGGTGGCGTCGAAGGGGATCAGGCCACCGTAGGCGGCGATACCGTTCGAGATGGCGACCATACCGTGCTCACGAACACCGTAGCGGATGTAGCGACCCTTGTACGAACCGAGACCGGTCGAAGGAGGCTGGAAGTCCTCGGCGCCCTTCCAGCGGGTGAGGTTGGAGCCGGTAAGGTCGGCCGAACCACCGATGAGCTCGGGGATGACAGGGGCGATGGCGTTGAGCACAGTCTCGGAGAGCTTGCGCGACGCAATGGCGGGCTGGTCGGGGGTGTAGGTGGGGAGGTGCTTCTCCCATCCCTCGGGAAGGCGGCCAGAGACACGACGGAGGAGCTCGGCGGCGTCCTGGGGGTACTTGTCCTCGTACTTCTTGAAGAGGGCGTTCCAGTCACTCTCCTTCTTCTCGCCCTTCTCGCGAACCTTGTCAAAGACAGCCTGGACGTCATCGGGGATGACGAAGCTCTCGTCGGGGTTGAAGCCCCACTTCTCCTTGAGCTGCTTGATGTCGTCGGCCTTGAGAGGAGAGCCGTGAACATCGTGGCCGCCCTGCTTGAGCGAACCGTAGCCAATGGTGGTGCGGAGATTGATGATGGTGGGCTTGGTCTGGTTGTCACGAGCCTGGGCAATGGCACCCGAGATGGCGTCGAGGTCAGTGTCACCGGCCTCGACGTGGAGAACGTCCCAGCCGTAAGCACGGAAGCGGCCCTCGACATCCTCGGTGAACGAGACGTCGGTGTCACCGTCGATGGTGATGCGGTTGTCGTCCCAGATGGCGATCAGGTTGTTGAGCTGGAGGTGGCCAGCGAGCGAGCACGCCTCGGAGGCGACACCCTCCTGGAGACAGCCGTCACCGAGGAAGACGTAGGTCTTGTTGCTGATAAGGTCGAAGCCGTCCTTGTTGAAGACAGCGCCCTGGTGAGCCTGGGCGATGGCGAGACCGACAGCGTTCGAGATACCCTGGCCGAGGGGACCGGTGGTGACCTCGATTCCGGGAGTGTGGTCGACCTCGGGGTGGCCGGGAGTCTTGGAGTCGAGCTGACGGAAGGACTTGAGGTCCTCCATCGAGACGTCGTAGCCAGTCAGATGGAGGAGAACGTACTGGAGGGCACAACTGGAGCACGTCAGAAAAGTCGTCTACTGCAACTTACGCGTGGCCGTTGGAGAGGACGAAGCGGTCACGGTTGTACCACTTGGGGTCCCTGGGGTTGTAGTTCATGAACTTGGTCCAGAGGACGTAGGCAACGGGGGCCATACCCTTGGGGTGTTAGTGAACTTTCCCTGTGCGGAATAATCGAATCTGCTCACCATGGGGGCACCGGGGTGACCAGAGTTGGCCTGGACGTCAGCACTGTACTCATCGTATCGACTTACCTTGGCGACAACATCCGCCGCAAGGGTACGGATGGTGCTGCACAGTTAGTTTCCAGGCGGGCAGACGGCATGGAAGGTCATGGCAAAAGAGACCGATGTCGAAAACTCACTTGACGGCCTTTGTGTCAATGTCAGAGAAGGAAGACATGCTGGTGGTTAGCTGTCAAGAAAAGACCTATTGCTCACTTTAAAGAGGAGAGGAAGGGGATGGAGATGAGAGAGAAGGTGCCGAGCCTGATTTTGGGGGGCCGGGGTGTGGGCCATTCGCTGAGAAATCCCGGGTGTGAGTCGTTTCTCCCGCCATGTCTGCCCTCCCCTGGCGACCTGGCAGCCGCCGCACGTCATTCCAGAACAGGCGGAGATATGCCTCCGCTCCACTCCTTGGTGGCCATGCGCCGGCCCGGACACCGAAAGGCTCGCTCTCGTCTTCCCCGATCCCGACCCTGCCGCGGTAATCATAGTCAGCAAGCGTGTGTCGGCGACGTAATGCTTGACAGTATAGCGCTCCCATGCATCAGTCAGCGTTCTCCCGCCCAAATCCATGCCCGCACGTGCAATGCATGCAACATTAACGTCATAGGGCCCGCGGATGCGTTCGATTCCACGTTCATTTCCCTTCAGCGCTTCATACATCGACCACTGGAGCCTCGAGGCGTCGATGCGGTCGATGGGGCCGATGCGGGGTTACAGGTGGTGTACACCAGTAACCCATATCAACAATCAGCTGGAGCCAGGCGGGCCATTGATCCGCTCGTCAGTCCCCGATCCGCACTTTGAACGCAGCCTACATTGCCGATCCCAGCAGGCACACAGCGCCGGTCACCCGGGGCCATTATTTATCATCGCCCCCGTCCCGTCCGAGCATGCCGAGCCATCAATTCTTAACATGGAGCAAGCTGACCTGTGTTCGTTGCCGCACCTTACCTCCCTCTGTTCTTCTCTGATACATGCAACATGTACATCCAAGTCCGACTACCATGTCACAAACGACTCCTACTCGTTCTCGACGACAAGCCTCTGAGTTCCCTTGTACATTTCGCTGATCTGTCCCTGGCGCTCGATGGGGCCAAACTCGTTCTGGGCGAGCTTCCACCAGTTCTCGAGTTTGTCCTCCTTCAGAACGCCGTTGTCGTTCACGAGATCCGGCAGATTGTGCGGCGCGCCGTAGCCGTTCTGCGCCGCCTGCGCCGCAGCGCCAGCAGCCTTAAGTGCCTCGGGCGGCGTTGTGGTCTTGTCACCGAGGAGTGCCAATGCGGGGGCGAAGGTCTCGTCCGTGTGCTGCAGGAAGTACTTGCGGAAGTTGTAAGAAGCGTAGCGCTGCGACGCCTGACGGGTCGCGTTATAGAGCGCTTGCACTTGGGCGAGAGTAGGCTTGGCCGACATGATGAGCGATGGTCGAATGCTGAGTGCAACGGCGATGATGTAACGACGCAATACCAAATGCTTCCGTCTACCATCTGCACGTTTTACGGATGCCACAAAAATCGGATCGATTCCATGCATGCAAAGGTTTTACCAGATATCTAATCCCTAAGCGGTGACACCCTGGCCAGCGAGGTAGCGCTTGAGGTCACCCATGAGGGTGACCTGCTCATCGAGCGTAAGAGAAGTGACCACAGTTTGGATAATGGATCCCACAGTGACGTTCTGGATACGGATGAGCGACGAGTAGTAGACGTAGGCGAAGATACCCATCAGGAATTGGCAGTCCATGCGGTCGGTCATGCCGCCGTGACCGGGGATGGAGTGACCAAAGTCCTTGATGTTGAAGGCACGCTTGAAACCCGAGGCGAAGAAGCCACCGAAAGGAGCGATGAGAGAGGCAAAGGTGGCCATGACGAGGAGGTGAAGCTGATACGGCACATAGGGGATGGCGGGAGGCTCACGACCAAGAATAGTGGTCAACAGGGTGCGGAAGGCACCCGTGAACTCAAAGTTGCGCCAGACAAAGACGGGATTGAGCTTGCAGGAAATGTTCGACAGGGCGTTGACGCCGAGGTCCTTGGCGGGGCAGATCATGTACGGGAAGCGCATGAAGAAGGATCCCCACGCAAGACTGAAGAGAAGAGTGAGAATGAAGGCACCGACAAAGCCCTCGACAGTCTTCTTTGGCGAAAGCTTGATCAGAGGCGTGCGACCGAACAGTTTGCCACACACATAAGCCATGACGTCGTTGCAGATCACAAGAGAGGCGGGGACGAAGAACCAGATGAGGCCCTCGAGGATGTTGTTGACAATAAAGTGGCTGTGGTCAGCTCTGCCTGCTTCCAGCAACTCACCTGGAAACCACGACGAGAAGGAGAGTGATGTGAACCCAGCAGAAGAGGGCAAACTGCTGGCGGAGGGACTGGCGCTTGAGGTTGGCAACGAAGCCGACAAAGCCGAGCACGTACAGCATGAAGCTGATGAAGCGGTGGTTCTTGGCAAAGGGGATAAAGTAGGCATCGACAAAGACGATGTGCTTGAAGTAATAGATGATCGACTCGCCGTAGAGGAAGTAGTTGGTGACAACGAAGAAGTACCTGCAGAGTTAGCATTGCTCATCTTGGAGCTCACCAGTTCAGAGTCTTGCTCCAGGGGTCTTTGACGTTGCCTCCCTCGGGAGTGATGCCGTGGTCACGGAGGTCAAAGAGGGCAGTGACCTCCTTGTAAACAAGCGCTTGACAAATCAGAACGAGCACGATCATGTACGGATGTCCCATGCACAAGAGGCCTGTGGTGAGCGCGTGCGTCATGTGCAACTAACCGATGAAACCGAAAATCATGATGAACGTCCAGACGGTGCGCTCGATAAAGTTCTGCTTCTTGGGAGGAGCGACGACCTCGGTAGCCGCCTTCACAGCGATCGTCTTCTCGCCCTCAGCACCCTCGCCGGGGACAACGCCGTCCTCAAACTTGACCGAGTTCTTGCTGGGGCTCGTCGGCGTCAGGGCACTGCCAGGGCCGGACGGGCTGAAGTCCACCGGTGTCTTGCGCTTGCGGTTGGCAGGGAGTTCCTCCGCGGTGCGGGTGGGGAGATCGGCGGGGAGATCAGGCTTGAAGGCTGACGTCGGGGGCGAGGAGCTCTGCTTTAAGGGAGCAGGCGTCTGATCCACCTTTGCAGAAGTAGCGGGTGCATTGGTGGTTTCCGACGAGGCAACCTTAGTCTCAGCCTTCACAGCTGGCGCAGGCTGCGACTTTGCATCTGCAGGAGCAGCGACTGCCTTGGTGCTATTGGACGACGACTTGCCATTGGCGGTGGACTCGAGGGCCTTCTTCTCCTCGGCCTCAGCAGCGAGGCGAGCAGCACGAGCGGCACGCTTTTTGGCAGACTTTGACACGGGCGCGGATTCCGTAGCAGCCGGTTGGGGCTCTTCCGGAATTCTACAGGTTAGCGTGGCACGGTTATGATAAACATACTCTTCGACGACTTCCTCGTATTCGGGTCCGTCCTCAATGTCGAGGACATCGAACATATTGCGCTGGGTAAACGACGGCATGGCTGCGGTCGTGTGCTCAAACGTTCTGAATTTATGAAAGAGTGATGAGTGGTTGGATGAATCGAAAGTCGCTGACTGGCGTGCGTAACGTCTGGTCCACGATGAACAAGCGCGAAGTCGCGAAAGCGTAATAGCGCGTGGCTCCCACGAGGTAATGTTTACGTAAACTCAAAGTCAACCGCGCTCACGATCGCCCACGATTGCCCCAAAGTTCAGGCGCGGTCCAGCTCGGGCGATACGGCAATGCGCGTCAGAGTTGTCCGGGTCATCCGATATTTATCGACACCTTTCACGTCTTCTTCACTCTTCTCTTTCTTTTCTGTGTAATCAATTGCCTCACTATGACTGCCGACCTCGCCCAGAAGCTTCAGCCTCACGCCAAGGAGATCGCCATTGCCCTCGGCGTCATCCTCCTCGCCCTCATCCTGCTCGCGGGCAAGAAAAAGGAGAAGCCTGTCCTCGATCCCGTCGAGTTCCGCCCCTTCAAGCTCGCCAAGAAGACTCAGCTCTCTAAGAACACTTACAGGTGAGTTTGCTTCATTTGTGTGCTCTGATTGCTACTCTGCGCCCCGGGCACGGTCTACCTGTCGTGAACGATGTGCTTCGTGCGTTGCTTTCGCAAGCATCCAATGTTCGCATGAGCGGGCCGTTCCCTCCAGTGTCTTCGTTGTGGCCCGTCCGAGGGGGTTTCACTGCCGGGGCCGAGGATTCCGGTCGATATTAGGTCTTTCCTTACCACTCCCGGTCCTTCCAGAAGGTGATTCTCCTCAACACGCACCTTTCCAACGTGCAGAAGATGCGTGGTTCGGTTGAGGGAAGCATCTCGGACCGATGTTACATGACACCACGGGATTACCAAGTTTATCCGCACATCTTATCGCTCATATCCACTGACCCCAGGTACCGCTTCGCGCTCCCCTCCCCGACCGCCAGCCTCGGCCTGCCGATCGGCCAGCACATCTCGATCATGGCCAACATCGACGGCAAGCAGGTCATGCGCTCCTACACCCCGACCTCGCTTGACAACGACAAGGGCTTTTTCGAGCTGGTCGTCAAGGCGTACGAGCAGGGCAACATTTCCAAGTACCTCTCCAAGCTTAATGAGGGTGACAGCATCATGGTCAAGGGTCCCAAGGGCAAGTTCAACTACACCAAGGACCTCTCGCCCCACCTCCTCATGATTGCCGGTGGCACCGGTATCACTCCGATGTACCAGATCATCAAGAGCTCCGTCATGGACCCCTCCGACAAGACTGAGATTGAGCTCATCTACGCCAACGTTGACGAGGGAGACATTCGTGAGTACTGAGCGCTGTCCATTAGCTGACTTGCAGTCCTGCGCGAGGAACTTGAGCGCCTCTCCGCTGACTCGAACAACCGCTTCAAGCTTTACGTGAGTGTCTTCAATATTGCCATTCTGACCGCAGTACACTCTCAACAACCCTCCCGAGACGTGGTCGCACGGTGTCGGCTTTGTCTCGCAGGACATGATCAAGGAGCGCATGCACAAGGCCGGTGTCTCTTCGGGCTCCAAGGTCCTCCTTTGTGGCCCCCCTCCCATGATGACCGCCATGAAGGGCCATCTCAAGGAGCTGGGCTACCCCGCCCCTCGTACCGTCTCGAAGCTTGAGGACCAGGTCTTCCTGTTCTAGACGAGCCGATGACATTATAGGATTAGAATAGATGCAGATATTAATAATAACAGGCTACAGACGATCGACGTCGAGGGGCTTCATGCCCCGTGTCCAGTCTCGCGCTTCCTCGGCCTCGTCCTGGTTCCGCAGCCTCTCCTGGGTCGTGACGTACGAGCTAGCGCCCAGGGACACTTTCGAGCTGTTCTTCAGCATCATGGGGAAACTGGGTTTGCGGTTGCCGTTCATGCTCGCCGGCTCGAGGTCCTCTTTGTGGTCCGTTAAACCTGAAACCGTGCGCTCCCGCTGCTCAAGGCGCTCCTGCAGGCTAACTTGTCGTTCCCTGGTCTCGCGCCCCGTCTCGGACGAGACTCGGATGTACGGCTCCTTGACTGGCGAACTCGTCGCGGATCGGAAACTGTTCGCCGAACGGGGTCTGGAGATCTTCCAAGCGCTCTCTGGTGGGGAAGACGGGGGCGGGGGGCTCGATGCCTTGATATACGGCAGTCTATTCTCGTTCTTCCTCGGCGATGACAGAGCAGAGTGCACAGAAGTGGAGCTGGCCCCGTCCTTCACTTCGTTCTCTCTCGCAGACCTGATTGACGGTGCACCTGAAGCAGCGCCGGGCACGGTAGGATTGGGCAAATGGTGCCACCCTTCTTCGTGTGTGACGCGGCCAATGATGCGACTTTGCTGGCTGCGCTGCGAGTGCGTGCTCTCACGCGGCGATTCCGGCGGCGAAGGCGTTACCGGTCGTGTCCTGTCCAGGCAGCCTTTGCCTCGCCACCAGAAAATCGCAAACACGATGATGAACGCGCCCACAACGCTGCCCACCACCGCGCCGATAATGACGCCGGGACGCTTCCGGTCGTGCCGCGCGACTACGTCGGGAACTGGCGATGGCGAAGGTGACGGCTCTGCGGTCAGCGTGGACGTACTGGCAGCACTCACCGACAGGGGCACCCAAGGCCCTCAGAAGCGATGAAAGGAGTGGAAGGATGATGGCCAGCATCATTGTTTTGTTTGTTGAAGAAAGGTCGTAAAAGAGGTTTGTGCAGATGACGGAGATGGCCATCAGATGATCATGCCGGTCCCGATGGCTCGCTTGCTGTCGGATCTGAGAGCAGGTGAGTTCCGGGGTGATACGTAGCGCCCTGCGAACGAGGCGTGGGTATGCGGCGCCATGGCGTGTCTGTGCACACTGCGAAGGACGGGCGGTGGCATTATTCCTGTCTAATCGTGTAGCGCCTCAGCCGCAGACCCGGTAAGCCCAGTGGCCCGGCCCGCAGCGTCTTTATGTTCTCAAAAGCGATACAGTCCAACCATCCGGCGCGGGTCACGGGGAGGGGGGGTGCTACGTGAAGGACGTCAAGGTCGAAAGGGCGCAAGTCGGCGGCGGCGGAGCGACAATGAAGGCGCTGTCTCCACTGGGCCACGTACCCACGCCCATGGCCACAGCGCCTGCAGCGCCTGCAGCTGCGCCCCCCATTTGATAAACAAAGACATACCTGGACTGACATCAGCGTGCCTGCTTACGCCCCGCCACCACCTACGACACCATCCCTGACACGCAACAGTGAACGAAGCGAAAATGCATCTTATACCCAAATCGATGTTTAATGCCAAGGAGCCTTCCACCCGTCACTCTTGCCTTGGATCTCATTCGTGATGGCCTTGTGCGCGCTCATCAAAAAGTCGGTGTAGCTCAGCGCATCGTTGTTGCTGTCCTCAACCAGCTGGTTCGCGTACTCGATCTCGAGACCGTCGCGGTCCTGTCTCACAATCAGTACTGGCAGAGTGTGCCCTGTCAGGCGCTCCAGGTGGGTGAGAATGTTGCGAACCTGCGTCGACAGCAGTGTGGGGAGCTTGGGCAACCGGGTGATGCGCGTGTCAACGTCCTCGAGTGACTGGACGCCATACAGGTCGTCCAGAATTTGCGGCGACACTGCGCCACCGAACCACAGCATGGCAATCTCGCCGTTCGTGAGCAGGTACGCTCCCTCAGCAACCATGTAGGCGTAGCTGGCACGCTGGAATCGCGGAATACGAAGACGGCCATTGGGACCGGGGAAGCCAAACGAGTCGGCCAGGTCGTGGATGGCGAGAATGCGAGGGTACAGAAGCGTCATGACGGCCGCAACGGAAGCGCTCTTTGCTGCCCGCATGTAGTGCACGCGCACATCGGGCACGACATTTCCGCCCTTGAGCGGCTTCGACTTGATCATGCACAGCGTGTAGAGAGGCAGCAACTTGAAGCCCTCGGGGAGGATGAGCTGGCCAGCCTGCACGGCGGGAGCGCAGTGCTTGCGGTAGTTTAGGAGAATGCGATTCGCACGCTCGATCGTCAAGCGACGGATATCGCGCAGCTTGCGATGCGGCAGCTCACTGACCGCGGCCTTGTAAATGATAGAGACGACAGCATCAAAGTCGGCGAAACGGAAAACGTTGCCAACCATGCTGGACACGGGCAGCGCGAGGTTGAGGAGACGAACTCGGCGATCGCCATTAGCCGACGTGTACAGCGTGGCGACCTGGATGTAAGACGTCTGGCGGTCGTCGAGCCGGTGTCCCTCGTGCTTGACCGTGGCAGTGAATGCGCGGTTCGGGTCCATGGTGCCAAACTCAATGTCGGTGAGCGAGCGCTGCAAAAAGTTGCCGCCGTACTCTGCGACGCGCAGACCGTTGGAGCAACGGATACGCACGGTCGCATTGTAAGCGACCTCGCTGCAAATGACACGCTGCAGCTCCGCTTGCAGGGTGTTGCGATCCCGCACCGGCTGGAACTTGGGGTGGAAAAAGGTCTCGCCGCCAGAGACGGCAGAGACAAAACCCACATTCGCGAGGTCCATCGACTGGTCCGGGAACACGAACGAGTTGACCCCGACGCCGCTCTCGGCCATTTCGTCCGCAAGCTTCCGCCAAAAGTCGTCTGTTGGCGTGAAGAGGGTCTTTTCCTTGTCCGTTCCCGCCAACGAAGGGTCGTCGCGAGCCTTGAGGTGTCCAGGGCCAAGCACAGGCAGTCCGGAGAGGAACATGTTGATCTGTCCGCCCACTCCACGGATACCATCCAGAGCTCCCTTCAGAGCAGAACCAATGGCGCACTGCATTCCGTCGGGCTGGGATTCGTAGGTGTTGGGGATCATGGTGAGCAGACTTTCGATCTGTGTCCGCGACGCCGTCGGGTCGGCCAGGAATCCTCCAACAATGGGGCAGAACATGTCGTCGAGGTCGGAGACAACAAGCAGCTGAGGCTGAGATAACGCCGCCCCAATGTTCCAGAACCCGACAGTCTGTCCGACGGTTACGAAGGCGACGCGTTCGCCTTTGCCGATGACCTCGTCCTCGTCCTCGTCCTCCTCTCCATACAGAGATCTGCGGATACCCTCGCAGACTTCTCGCACAATGCCCTTCTGGACGCTTGCCGCGGACACATCAACGACAAAGACGCGGCCAAGAGGCATCGGGCGACGCAGACGGCGCTGGTCCTGCTGATTCTGATTCTTGCT
Source organism: Trichosporon coremiiforme (assembly GCA_039545355.1). NCBI lineage: Eukaryota > Fungi > Basidiomycota > Tremellomycetes > Trichosporonales > Trichosporonaceae > Trichosporon > Trichosporon coremiiforme. Next base: position 445,479 of record BCJJ01000004.1, on the reverse strand, counting down.
GTTGTGGCTGGGCGTAGGTGTCGGTCCTCGCGTCGGCGTCTGGCCAAGGCTGGACTGCAGGGCTCCCAGCAAGTCATGCCCAGTCGTGGCGAGAGCGTCTCCGGCGGCAGCCAGGTTGGCCAGGCTCGCGTCGTCCGCATCGAGGAGCGAACCCTTTGGCTGCTCGGCCCAGTACTCGCGAGGGACGGGAAAGTCGATGGTGCCACACTGCAGCTCGGGGCGCTCGTTGTGGTCGAGACGCTGTCCCATAGGGGTGAGCGGCGAAAAGTAGGCAGAGGGAACATTCGTCTCATGCCCACAGAGGTTGCACTGCCAGCGGTGGCCGCCTTGAGTGAAGCGAACCCAAGGGTTGATGTACCCGCGGCACTTGTCGCAACGCGGCGGTCCAGGCTCCTCGTCGCCCGAAGCTGGGGGAGGAGCATCGAACGCGCTTTCCCCGGCGACCCAGTTTGTGACCAGAGGAACAGGCGCCTCGTCGTAGCGAAGGGGAGCGAACGGCTGCACAACAAGACCGAAAGGCAATCCAGTAGTGTCGAGCAGCTGGGAAGTTGAGGGGATGGTTGGGAGTGTCGTACGCAGATGGCGCGGGAGCGAGTTGCCTTTTGTCAACGACTTGCCTGTCAATAAAACATACCTTGGTCGATACCGCGATAGTCCGTTACGGCGAGAGGAATGAGTCCCTTGGTATCGCAACTCTGGAAATCCTCATCGTCGTAGAGATTCTGGTCCAGTTCTTGCGCCTCGATAGGATCCGGAACTTGCGACGGATCGATGCGGACACGGGGACCGGTCAACGTCGGACCAGCTGCATGGGGAGGGGGCGGGATGTGGTTCTGAGGGGGGTAGTTGTACTGGTGCGGCTGAGGTGCCGGCGCCGGCGCCGGCTGCGGCTGCTGGAGCTGTCCAGTAGGAGCGTACGGACCTGTCGGAGCGGCACGGTGCCTGTCGTCGGGAACATTGTGCAGCTGCGGACCCTTCGGGTTCACGTATGGTTGCTGGTACTCGGACTGCTGGCCGTACTGCTGAGGAGGAGGCGAGGCTTGACCAAAGCCAGGGGCAAACGTGGGGTCTTGCTGGTGGTGCGGCGGCTGCGGTTGGCCCCACTGCTGGGACGGGTTGGCCTGAGCCGTGAGGGAGGGATCGACGGCGTAGCGCGACCTGGGGGGCATGCCTGGCGACGACGGGTGCGATGTCGATGCTAAAGACAGTGAACACGTCGAACGCGCGACCTTGGGATCACTTGCGCCAACATTTAAACGGGAGGTCGACTTAAGGTCCCGGCTACCAACGTCATGATCGGCGACCGTACTCCGGACGACGCGCACTCGCCTAGACCTCGTCCGCGTCCCCATTGTGCGTTTGCTTCAGTCACTTAAGCCCTCCCGCCTGCAGAAGACTGGACGAGAAACTCGCATCAGAATACCAGACTCGCTGGTCCTATAAGCGTAACTCACACCATGACGAGGACCGACCGACCGGTAGGTCGTGACCAGGTTGTCGCCACCCAACTTTACGTTAACTCCCAGAGGCGTGAGTCGACCGACAGCTTTGAGCATGTCCCCAGCTACTCTCAAGAGCGCAAGGCGCGTTTAATATACTGCAAGTCCCATGTCGCGATACACCCCACGCAGCTGCGACGTGACAACATCTCCGGACTCCTCGGACTGGTGGAGGTTGATAAGAATGTCCCCCGTGTTCCTGAAAGTTCCGGCTCCAACTCTGCGAGTGGCAAGGAGGTGCTCGTGGTGTGGGTCCCCGATGAGCTCTTCATGCGAATGTCTGAAGAGGACCAGCGCAACTACAAGCGTGTGGAGGAGCGACCGAACGGGGCTGCAGCCGAGAAAGATGGTACGTTGGGTGTCCGAGTAACGCTGACAGCAGGGTTCGTGTTTGTATCGCTTCCAGCTCCTCGGGGAGAAAAGTACGCCTTTTCAATTCCTGTGACCGATCTCTACAGCTTGCTAGTCTATCCGGTGAGTGCAATGGCGAACAGCTGATCGCTGACGTGCAGCCTAGCCTCCAGCATTGGTACGGTTCGGTGACATTCAACCTCGCCGGCGGTGTATCCCTGCCCACTCTCTTCTTCCATGACGACCAAACACCGCTTGTCACGACACCTCGCTCCTCTGATCCTCCGACTCCACCCTGGGGTTTCCCGCCTTTCCTTGCCGTCCTCCGGCAGCACGCCACCGTCATCCGCTCGCGTTTGGTAATGAATGGCAGCGGAGAGGAACTCTGGCTGGTGAACCCTAGCAAGGCCGACAGAGAGGTTCATGAAGCCGGCTACGAGGAAGCAGCCAATCGCGACTCCACTCCGGTTTCATACCCACCGCAAGCGCCACACCTGCAGTACCCAAGTCTCCAGGCCATGAACCAGTCGTCGCCAAGGGACTCGTTACTGGTCGGATTGTCCAACGTCACTAACATTGCCAGGCACGCCGCCCAGAACGTCCTGAACCATCCTCTAGCCAAGCCTGTCGTCCCTCATCTTCCTCCGGCTTTCCGCACGCTCGTGAACGCTCCCGGAGAGTGGGAGAGCTCCTTGCGACCAAAGTTCGGTTCCGAACGCAGCCCAGACGTGGCCACAGAGTTTGAAGCTGCGCGACTTTATCTGGCACGATGGGCGCGTGTTGTTGCCGAAGAAGGCGAACGCTCCCGTCGTAGCGAGCTGGCGGCGCAGGCGGGACAAGCCGGCCAAAGTGAGGACGACCTCACTGACCTCGGCGTGTTCTCTCTAGTGTCGCGGTCCAAGCAGCCGGCCCCAAAGCCGACAAGGGATCCGCACCACCCCATCACTGTTCCCGACTGGCAGGCATTCGTCGCTGGAGACATGGACGAAGAGTTTGTCCGCGGCGAAATCTTCCGGCGAGGCTTCTCGGATGAGCCTTCCCAGTCTCCAGCACGCCGGCAAGGATGGGAGGTGCTTCTTGGAGTCGTGCCTTGGAATGTGGGCGACTCGTCTGGAGACTCGGACAAACGAGGTGCTGCCCGTGAGAAGGTTCTGCGCGAGAAGCGCTCAGAGTACTATAAGCTCCTCACGGGATGGCAGGACCGAGCGCGCAAGGGTGATACACCACCAGACTGGCGCGAAGAGTGGCACCGCATTGACGTGAGTAGAATTGAAGCGGCACAGACTAACGCGGACAGGTTGATTGCCGACGAACAGATCGGAACCATGAGCTTTACGCAGTCGAGCCGGAATACTTGGGGAACGAGGAAAAGGAGGCAGGTGGAGCGGGAACGAGTCTGTGGGGGGAGGGCAACGACAAGGAAGAGGAAGGGGGTCACGCCGCGTTGAACCGTACGTTTGTTCTCCCGCTTGTCGCTGACTTGCAGCCCACGTCTCTGCGCTTCGCCGGATTCTCATGACCTATCATGTGCATGCCCCTGAGCTTGGCTACGTCCAGGGTGAGTATCCCGAACCGCATCTAGCTTACGTCAGGCATGTCCGACCTGCTCAGTCCCATCTACTTTGTCGCCGAAGCGAATGAAGCCGATGCTTTCTGGGGTCTGTGCGGAGTAATGCGTATCATGGTGAGGCGTCCTTTCAGAGCTACAGCTGACGCTCAGGAGTCCAACTTTCTCCGTGACCAGAGTGGCATGCGCAAGCAGCTGAGCACTCTGCAGCAACTGATCCAGTTGATGGACCCCGAACTGTACGAGCACCTGGAGAAGACGGGGTCCTTGAATCTGTTCTTCTGCTTCCGATGGATCCTCATCAGCTTCAAACGCGAGTTCTCATTTGAGAATGTTGTCAAGCTGTGGGAAGTATTATGGACAAACTTCTACTCGAACAACTTTGTCCTCTTTGTCGCCCTCGCTGTTCTCCAGAGCCACCGCGACGTCATCATGCGGTATCTCAGCGAGTTTGATGAGGTGCTCAAGTATGCCAACGACTTGAGCGGAACGGTGAGCTACTGGCCTCGTGTCATTGCTGACGTCAGATTGATCTCGACACGACTCTGGCGCAGGCGGAGGTGCTGTTCCTGTCCTTCAAACATGTCGTGCAGGAAATCGACAAGGAGTCTGCCGACACCACATCCCCGCTGAGGCAGCGCCGCAAGAACCAGTCCACCAAACGGACCGTTCCGCCTGAGCTGCGTGAACTGCTTGTCTGCTGGAAACCCGAAGACAGTGAGCAAGTGGCCCTGGCGGCATCCATCGACGCGCTCAAGATTGATAACGGTGATTTGATTGATCTCTAGTTGTCTTGTAGCCTTACATGTACACGTTAAACTACGATCTCCTGATCATCATCAGCACCATCGGCCAAGCGACCTCGAACTGGTCATCTTGCCCGAGTCCTTGCCGAATCCTATGAACGATGCGGTCCACAATGTCGCCATTCTCTCCGTTGCCCTTCTTTGCCTTGTCATCAGGATTGGCTTCGTGATACGCGTGAACGGCACTGGCGCTCCGCAAGTATCCTTCGAGATGGGCAAGGTCCCACGTCTTCTTCAGGTACCACGTCCCACTGTCTCCAGCCTTGATCCTGACGGTGCTGGACGGGTCGAACCCCTCCATCCCTGTGGCGGGAGGTTCAGCGATATGGTCTGTCTTAGGATGGCCGTGGCCGTCGAGATCGGGCAGCTCAGCAACGAGCTCGGCGTCGGGCTCCGCATCGACTGGGAAGGGCACGCGATCGAGTAACCCTTCGACGATCCCTCTACCCGGCTGGGACCAGTACGGACCAATGCTGTCCTCGCCGCCAGAGTATCTCGAGATGAGTGTGGACAGTTCTGGCCGGCCGGGGAACATGACCTCACCGTATCCCTTGCTGTCAGCGTCGCATGCTCCGTATCGACTTACAACGTAAGCCACAGTACCCTTGGGTCTGAGCACGCGCCTCAGCTCCTTCCACGCCTTGTCGTGGTCGAACCAGTGCGCCGCTTGGCCTGCAATGACGAGGTCCACGCTCTGGTCGGGCAGCCCAGTCTTCTCAGCGTCTCCGATGGCGTACGTGATGTTGTTCCTAGGTGACTGCAAACCGACGTGAACCATCTTTGGCGAAGGGTCGAGACCGGTCACCTTGTCGAAATGCTCGGCGAGGTTCAAGGCCATGAACCCAGGCCCGCAGCCGAGGTCCACGGCGTGGCCCCAGCCTCCCTTGTGGTACGCGTACACTACGTCGTACAGGCGGGAGGGGTAGGTGCTGTTGTCAGCACGGCTTGGGTGAGAGCTTACGGTCTAGAAGCGAGGTACCCCGCCGCGTCAAAAGTTGACTTTGCAAACTGTGCCATGTTGCTTGTTGCTGGGAACGCAATGTCAACAGAACGAAGGCTTTATATCATGCAAGTGGTAGTGCAAACAATGTTGGGAGGTCTCGGCCCAGAACACCGACCATGAGGTCATCGTGTCGTCGGCTGTACAACCGATTTCGGAGATGGGCGAGTCACCAAATCGACAGGCCAGATATAGCAGGTTGCATTGCCGAAAGTCGGCTTTCTGATAGCATCAGATGGTCAATGTGTCGTTTATGCACCTGTATGGTTTACTAATATTGCGCACCTCAGTGGCCAGCGACTAACTTCGAAAGACGGCGGGCACAAGTCGTGGCCCATAACCCGGGCCACGACTTTCGACCACAGGTGGAGGTGGACTTTCGGCCGAAGATCAATCTTAATATATCGCCACACCATGAAACAGATGGAAGCAACGGGAGCGCACCGGGAAACCTTGAACAGGGGGGGGCCACGTCCCAGCTCACGAAATGGCATTGCAAGTATGGGCAGGCATGAACAGTCTAATCTAGCCGGCGGGCTTCAATGGAACAAGAATGTACAACAGGTTGATCGTTATTGTTTTGGTCAATAGGTAGCTCAGAGGTCATCGCCGATGGAGATCTCGACCTTCTCTCCCGGCTTGAACGGCGGCAGGCCGAGGTACGGGCAGGACGCGCAGCGGAAGGCGTCGCCAAGGTAGCAGCTCGAGCAGCTGCTCGTCTTCTTGGCCTCGGCGCGGCGCTCCTGCGGCCACACGCCCTCAACGCCAATCGTCGCATTCTTGATGTGGTCCGGGATGTCGTCGTCGCCCTCGAGGAAGAACTGCTGTGCCTCCTTCACCGCACTCTGCGTGCGCGCCTCCTCCTCGGCTTCGAGCTCAGCCAGACCACACGTGCAGTCCTTGCATGCCCTTCGGCGCTTGACAGGCTTGCCGTCCTCGGCCGGGAAGACGCACTCGGGTCGCTGCCTGTCCTCGGGCGTCAGAAGAGAGCGGCCACCGTCCTCCATCATCGGAGAGTCCAGAGCCCAGATCGCTGCCTTGGCAGCCTTGTTTCGCCTCAGCGGAAGAGGGCGGGCGAGCGGGACAGTGGAAGAAGAAGCGACGGGAGCGGCTGTGGGGGAAGTGTAGGCGAGAACACCCGACGTAGCCTGCTCGGCACCCTTCGAGTAGCCAGCGGCGTCGAGCTCAGGAGCAGTTTCGGCGTACACTCGCACAGCAGTATTGGCGGGGATCGCCTTGAGGAGCGCCTCCGGGATTGGGGAGGGGAGAACGAGGTGCACGGTGAGGTCGCCTGCGGGGAACTTGGCCGCTACGTTTGTCAGCATGTAGGTCCTAGCTTGAGCGACTCACCATTGTCGAGAAGACGGTCGACCATTTCGCCCGTGACTGAAGCGCCAGCGGACTGGAGCTCAGTCAGGACACGCTGGTACTGGTCGGCGCGGTCCAGAGAGCCGATAACGAGCTGCTGGGCAGGCGTAGCGGGGGACGCAGTGACGGCCATGATGGAAAGGTAGGTTGAGTGAAGCTGACTCGGATGCCGAAATCAAAGCTGCTGAATTCGACGAGTGGACGAGCTTGCAATCTGAGTCAGCGGCAAACCTGGGGCTGACCCTGGCTTGCGTGCGGTATGATGCTGGAGCTAATAGCGCCATCAGTATTTGGAAGACCCAATAGGCCTGCGTACCACTCACCCCCACATATCACGTGATGGGCTTCATTCCTTCCAACGTAGCCGGCGGCTCGGGCATGGCCGGGAGCGACGTTACGCCCGTGGCCCAGCCTGCGAGCTACGAGGTTGACCGACATTCGCCTTCGTAGTCTGCCTCGCGCTCAATGTGGAACATCTAGCATCCGTCAGCTGACAGCTTTTGAGCGATTAACCGTTGTATCACGCTGTCCAATAAGTATTGGATGCTCATTCAACGCTCGGTCTGTCTCGAGAAGTCGGTTGAAGAATCACCTTCAAACACACAGCGCCGATCCCCCCGCTTGCCCCCTGGCTGTAGCATGCCCCTATCACTTAACCCTGGCTCCTCATCGTGTGCACGCTCCTGTCTATTCTTGAATAGCATCTGTCGCTGGGACCGATCCTTGAATCAACAATGCTCCCAACGTCGGTAGTTCTCAGCACGAGCCCAGCATTCAAGCTACAGCATCCATCATTTCGTATCAATTCATTGTGTGCGTATTACAACAGTAGCGTGATTATCTAGTGAGGTGTTGAGGGGCGTAGCGATAGTGTTATGATGTGCGGAGGGGCGTGCGGGGCGACTTGAGCGGGTAAACCAAGATCGAGTAGACCATGCTCCCACGGGGCCGTGCACATGTGTGTTTCAGGACTGGAGTCGCTGGATGGATGTGATGCTAGCAGCATGCACAAGAAAGCGGGGAGCTGCTGCAGCGCACGTTCTCGATAGTCTTGTCGGACCAATGAAGTCCGAGCGCCTGTCCAGCTCAGTTGTGCTGTCCAAACTCGGGACGCTCCGTGATGGGCGTGTCGTGTCCGGAACGAGAGGAGGAAGAATCGCTGCCACGGCGGATGCGGTACGCATTGTAAAGCGAGTGTACGAGGTCCGCAAAGTGCGGAGACGGATGGCTCGAGGGCGGCGTGGTCGCGAGGCCGCGGGGAGGGCTCAGTTGCTGCTGGCCGGCAGCCTGGGGGATCGAGATGGCGGACGCGGGAGACGACATCGTGGGTGCAGACGAGTTCCCAGAGTAGTGGTCTTCAAGTAGCGAGGATGCAGGTGACGCAGAGTCCAAGTGGACGTGACGATGTAGTGTTGGGGATCGATGTCAGGAACACGGTGGGCCTTATATGATCGCCGTGCAGAGGGTGAACGGCTAATGTCGGTGGCAAAGCTGATAGCACGTTGGGGGTCAAGCTAGCGTTACTTGATTGCGGCCGAAGCGTCAATGGGCGAGTGAGCGTGCGTGCTGTGTGAGAACGAATTGGTGCGTCGAACGATAGCGTTGGAACGAGGGTGCTGTTTGAAGCGCAGTCGTGCATTCATTGATATATGCATCGTATGGTCGCGTCGTTCCACCTGGTTCCCTTCGCTAACCGCGGTCATAAGATCCCCAACAACACAGATGGTCCATGAATGCTCCAGGCGAGGCGGCCAGAGGCCAGAGCGGGCAGGGGGGCCAGGCCGCACCTGGTGCCATGATCTGCCTCTCTCGCGTGATCTCGTGACTGGCCGCGACCGAATCAAAGGCAGGAACCGGGTGAAGCATATCGTCATTGATTCCCCCTCGCGAAGCTCGTCTGCCTCGATTCCGACCCTGTCCGGTGACCTGACGAGGATCCGATATCTCCCTTCCGAGTTGAGCGAGGTCAGTGATTGCTTTGATCTACGTTGCGACGCCTTCACCTCCCTCAAACCCCTCCGACAACCCTCATCCAAACAATGGTAACCTCCGTCACGCATCCTCATGCATGGGGCGGGTGGAGCAGCTTGGCGCGTTTGGGGTAGATCGAGGGTCCGTCACGCAACACGTGATGATCGGGCAAGTCGGACTCTTGGCATGACATGCCGGACCAGGTCGCCGAGGGTTGGAAGAGGCATGCCTATTTTGTGCGCCTCTCTCGATCGCGCGCCTGTTTCGCTCCACGATGTCGTCTTATGTGATGCGTGGGCAAATCGTGCCGATCACGTGCAGTGAGCGACTCTGTACCCAGCTACTTCCGTACTTCCCAGTGTGCCAACCACAGTCGCCATCTGGAACATCAACATGGATGGAGGATTGGAGGACCTAACTGCAGACACGTTCCCGGACATGACCGCCGTACCGATCGTCTCCGCTGCAGGCATCCGTGCAACGTTTGCATTAAAAACGCGCTCAAGGGAGCGGTGACAACAGCAGTCGACGTGCCGCTATGACATTACTGACGGCTGTTGCCCGACCCCTCGCTGTGGTACTTTCTGTGGCTGAAATTAACCGTTCCAAACCTGGCTACGCCAGATAGCCGCGCGTAACAAGCTGTTGAAGCATGACAGCTCCAGACAGTGAGTGACGTTTCAGGTGGTGGGGGCCAGGGAGGTGTCGGATTGGTCGCTTGAGCACATTTGATCCTCGTTCAAAGCCAGCCTTGGCAACGTCACGCTTCCTGTGGCTTGCAATCCCCTCAGACCCCTTGGAGTACATCCAACGACGCCGGACACTCGCCAAACTAATCGTCTCGCAGATGAGTGGGTCGTGCAGCGCGCTGAACGAATCGTTTGCGGACTCTTCCTCAGGAGGGCGGAGCGCGTTGCGCAGCATCCTGGGAAGCTCCCTAACATATGGCAAGGACAGATCAGACCATAACTTCTATCGAGGCTTGCTAATGTTTCCTGCTCACGAAACGATTTGCCCGCAGCAGGACGATCGCCTTACGTTCCCGTCTAGAGGAAGGCGCCTTTCGCGGTCGGGGCTGACGCAAATATACATGAAGGTGACGTTACTAGTGTGCAGCGGGCCCACACCGTGTCCAAAGCAGCCGCAACGACACGAGACGTGTACCAGCCGTGGGATTACAGGGGCACAAGCCTTTGCCATGCCATAGCTCCCACACGAATAAGCGTCTACCTGCACAGTGAAGCGGTCCGTCTCTCCAGCATTCGGGGGTAATACTGATCCTTTTGAGAGGAGCAGGCCGTAGCGCGGCGGCGTCGCTTGATAGGCAAACCAACGCCCGCGTGCCCTCGTCTCGGACAGAGCCGGCACCTGCTTTCCACGGATGATGCGAGTGCGGCGCTCGCTGTCCAGCGTGCTCAGCCTGTGGTTGGAAATGGATTCCCGCCGTCGTCACAGTTGCGCTTATCCGAGGTGTTGTCCAAACACCACGGACGACCTACCCCATCGCCGGCTACCTCTCGTCGCGGACCACTCGAGCGTGCTCGAACCTCCTCATTGGTTCAGACCTTGACGAGGCAGCCAAACAGGCTCCAATCTGCGCCTTCGTCCCGGGGGAACAGATCGGTCGGGCCGATGTGATTTGTGAGGTACACAGGACCATCGAGATCGGGAGCCGGGAGTCGCTGGTGATACCCCATGGGTACAGGACATCGGGGGGATATCGGAACGGTGTGACGGGTGGCCACTGGTGTACTGTCGTGGCTCACAGAACTCGACAAAGTCTCGGCCAGGTGGGAAAAGATCGACAATGCTATCCAGATTGTTGACGGGGCCGACTTGCCGAGCGCCACCGAGCTCCTGACATGCGCGAGCGATCAGAGAGCAGAGTGGGCCACGGTGGTCCACCCATGTTCCGATGGTATGGAGAGAGCGTGTCCTGTGGCTTGAGAGGTCCGAACCAATCAAGGCTCCTTAGCTGACCCATCTGGCGAGGAAGTCTAATGTTGAAGAGGAGCCGACACCGTACAGGCTGGTGGGGAGTCCATGCCTTCTCCCTTGCATATCGCAAAGATCTGCTGTTAAAGTGCGGTCCTCCGAGCGTTGCACTACTGCCCAAGCGTGCGACGCAGTGACAAGGATCAGCTTCGAAATAGAGTATCCTCGGCAGTCTGTGCTGGCGAGACCATTCTAGTCCTGGGCGGTTCCGGGGGCTCTGCAGCCCGGCGAAGCTGCGTGCATGGTAAAACCGCGTGAGGACCAATACCCGGAGAGATCGAGATAAATCGAGGAGCGCACAGGAACACTTCGAGTCGCTGTCAGACGCGAGAGCGCCCTGCTCTTCGCAAGGAGAAAAGCGATAGTCACCCACCCAGTCGCCAGCGCGCCAACTGTATCCATTCGTGGTTGTGAGAAGCGCTGCCACCCCTTGTCCTACGACGGGCCGCTCGTCGCATCAGCGGACTTTCAGCCATCCACGGAATACCCACAGAATGGGACCTGCCTCCCGCGGCCGCCGTGTTTGTAGTCGCCAAGTGACAGGATGATGAGAAATACCTTCGGTCAGGGGGACCAGGCTGTTGGTTCCCGCCCATGTCAGCTGAACGGACACGAAGCAGGGTGGCGAGGCACAGGACGACCCGTTGAAGTCTCCGGGCAGGTATCGCTAGCACCACCCGTCCCGCATATCCCGCCTGTGCTAGATCAAGACGTTCCGCAACGGCCTTGGCCGATTCTGGCTGTCCCGACATGGAACCTCGCCCTTCGCGGGTGCTCGAGGGGTTTGAAGTCGACCGCGCTGCGTGTCCCGAGTATCAGTGCGTCAACGGGCGATCCGAAGCAGAGAGAACGCGAAACAGGGCGTTCCTAGCCGCCCCGGAGAGATCCCTCGACGTATATCCGCTGCGCGTGGTAACGATGCGGATTCGCTGGAATCATCGCTCGAAGCTGGTACCTGGGGTAACAAGTGGGCATGAGTAGTAGTTCAGGGGATGTCTCACCCATCACGGCATACACTTCCCCTCTGAATCATACTCGATTGTGACGCCCGGAGTGCCATGACTCATGCACCGGAACTATACCGTCAGCGAGGCAAACTGGACATTACCGATAGCCCCGGAAATCACTTGTGGTGAATCGTCCTTATACCGCACGGTTGCTTACCACGCTCTACTCGTGGCTCGCAAGGCGCCGAGGAGTTGGATCCGGCCTTCAAACCCCACCGACTGTATCTGCCTTGTTGTACCGGGGGAAACAATTGGAATCATGTCGCCGACGCCTCCAAAATCGGGACAATCGCTGAGACTCCTCGTAGGCGAAGAGACGAGTTCGGTGAAGTTCCCTCGACACAACGCCGAACGAGCATGATTTGAGCCCTTTGAACACTCGCTCATTGGTCCACTCAGTTCGTAGCACTGGAGGCCTTCCCCTTCTCACCGTAACAGCTCCCGCTCGAGAGCCGATTTGTCTAAAGGAAAAAATAAATGGTGGTCCGGGAGTCGTCGAGCAGGCAGGAAGCGTCGCGCCGTGGACCGATTCGAGCATTGCGGACAGGAGTGGTGAAATGAATTGAACGCGCGAGCGGCCATCACCTTGGCAGATCAGACTCCCCTACAACATCATCACATCGATGTCATGATTGTCGGGCCGGAGAGGATGTGATCGACGTCGACTTGCGCAGACACCTTTCGAGAAGGTCGATTGGAGTAGGAACGTTGTCAAACCAGTAGACTCGAGTAGCCTTCCTGCTTGTGAGGGCAGACGAGACAAACAGTACCGCTTTATTTACCGGATGGCTGAGAATATCGACATATGCCGGTGAATGCGTGAAGAGGCGAAGGGCGACGGAGAGCAGGACAGAGTGCTATTGCAATTGTCACCAGAGCATCGGTCTCCGGGTGTACCGAGATGTAGCTGCGCTGCACCCCGATGAAATACTCCAGTCCATCATTCGAACCGCATTTTTGCAGAGTTGTAACAAAATTGGCATGCGCTCTGCCAGCGGAGGGAGGCGGACTGGAGACCAAGTGAACCAAACTCTCCGGAAGGTGGTCCGCATGCCTTACGTTGCATCGCGCAGTCATCAATTATTACCAGCAAAGTCAGAACTTCCACGTCAGTGTTATTTTCCCATCGCACACGTCCGCCTCAGCGAAGACTTCAGGTCGTGCTCGATAGTAAACGCGCGGATAGTGCAGCAGCACCATCGTCTCGCTAATCATTCCGACATCAGGAACACATGTTCGTTTTCGCGCTGAGTGTCGTTCGCCACACCGGCGTGTGCAAGTTGATCGGCTTTGATCCCCTCTTCGTCAGCCGGCAGGTACGGCCGGCCACCGGTCGATGTCTCAGATTGTGGTTATGCGTACTCTCGCATGCGTGGCTTCCCGCTGCAGTGAGCACCTGACCACGAGCTTCAACTCGGGTCGGGGAGAGAGGTTCCAGCAATGGTGCGGGCGTAAGCTCGAGGATGGGTGACGCAGTCGATGTGTCTCGGTAGTTAGCAAGAGCAAGCCGTAACGAGGCCATCTCGTTGGTCACGTGATAATGTCTACGCCTACCGCAAGGGGCCAGGCGCCTCACAGCCCTTCACGCCTAGAAGATACGGGAACATGCCTATTCACCGAGCTAGACCCTGAGATCACCGAGGTCTCACGGACGCGACCGATGAGAAGACAAGACGATCGCGCGTCCACCTTCCACTCCATCACTCAGCGCTCGGCTGTACCCCATTTACAGAACTCTCGCAGCACTCACCAAGTTTACAAGCGGAAATGTGCCGCGCGTCTCCGCGGCCGCAAGCATGCCACGTACTCACCACAGGGGAGGACCAGCCAGGATGTAGGATCGAGGCAGTTCACTCGGAGCAGTGTCGAGCATCCCTGCTGAACGTATCAGAGGAGCGTGGCGATTCGTGCGGATTGTCGGTGGTGCTAATCCGATTGTAGCCGCCGCACGTTGCGCCCATGCTGCTCTCGAAGCTGGCGCATTGGGCATGCTGCGTACAGGTCGACACAGGACAGCCGACGCTCATGTGAGCGGCACCGTGCCAGCTATCGAACTGCCGAGGCCTCTTCGCGACGCCGAGACGGGATCGACGCTCCTATGTGGTTGGTTCGTCTGAGATTGCGTCAAGTATCTATTTTCCTGTCCTTTCACGCTTCGCAGCGCTAACTGTGAAATCTTATCGAGGGTCAGACCAGATAAAGCGCTACTCCGAGCAAGCGGTTGATCGGCGCACCGTCATTTTGTTTGCTGACTATTGGCGCCTAGGGGAACGACATGTCGTATCGGCCCGACGCTACGACCCCAGGCGACTGCCGTACTCGAGGCATGTGTTGGCCGACGAGTGGCTCCAGCGGTTCTGCTGCGCAGGTGGCCAACAGCAACCCTCGATAACCGCAACCGCCCCATTTGAATCAGGAGCCGAGTACGCTCTCGAGATCGTCGCGATTGGAGGCAATGGGAGGCTAGCCCGTTCCAATCGGAATCGGTCTTCATTTTCTGCAGAGTCAGATGTCCCGAGCGTTCTTCCACTCAACCCCCCTCATCATTTGTCCAAATGGGCCCCATGACAACAGCCATGAAGTCTGACAGCAAGCTTTCATCACAACCGGTTGGCAGAGTTGCTGCGCGGTTTTCTCAGTCTCAATGAATAGGTGGTTGAGCCGGAATCGCATGGTGGCAGGAATCAATCGGGTGTTCAGCCGTGAAGAGTATGGCATTCCCCAGGACGTGCCGGGCAATGGAAATACGAACGACGAGCTGGGAGAGCGCAAATTCGCGGCAAGTCAAGCCTCACGTAAATGCCATGGGCACTCATGAGGCATCTTCATTTTGCCTTGCCTGAGCTTCATAGACCTTCCCCGCTGATCCTGTCAAATACTCACAGCAAGCAACGAAGCTGAAGACAGGTGTCTCGAAACTGCTGAAAACCATCGAGACACCCGGGTCAGCATGGCTAACCCCGATCAGTCAAATTGTGCTTCCTCTGTCAGCGAATGGTGCCCTCCTGAGCAACGCTGATAACGGAATGAAGCTCATCACAGACGTGTCCGCCGTGCCGGCTTCCCCCGCACGCCCATCTCTGGTCTCTTACCGCGCGCAGCAAAAGGGGTCACTATCCGCGGCTCCGACGCCCCCCGCCGACACAAGCGAGATATACGACCTAGCGTTTAACATGCCAGTCGACCTTTTACCGGGGGCGCGGGCTAACTGCGTGTCGCGACCGATGCCCCACTCGAATGCAGGTTCGACGTGCACCCGGCTGCGACAATCAGTCCGCATCAGTTCCACGCCCAATCCCGCAGGACAGCCAAGCCGACCTTGGCTGTGCGCTACACGGCAGCTGGCGCACTCATCGCCCCCCCCCCCCCCCCCCCCCCCCCCCCCCCCCCCCGGGGCGGTCTGAGAGCATATCGAGGACGGACAAATAAGCGATGGAGGGAGGGAGGGAAGTTGAATGGACGAATGATTGAGGGAACGATGTAGGAGGAACAGTCAAGACGTAACGCAACGCAGGGTAGGACAAAGGACGAAAGGAAAGATCCTCGCAGGGTGTTCGAATGCAGGATAGGCTGGTGTAGGACAACGGAGCGCAGGATGGGCGAACGCAGGAAATAATGGGAAGAGCGAGCATAGCAGAAGTGATCGTGGAAGGGGAAGAAATGCAGAATTGCAGAATGTCAAGACCGATCAACCACTCCCGGTCGTTCTGAGAGCGAGTCGATGTGCCCGCGGGGAACTGGATAATCGGCGATGGTGGGGGCGGTGGCAGAGACGGCGATGGGAGAACCAAGGGATTGCATACAGCGACGTTTGTCTATGTGGACGCTGGCAAGTCGTTCGCAGTGGTGTGCTGGCGAGCTATGACTGCAGGCTGGCAGTCTGGAATCTGGAAAGTGGAGCAAAGGACCTTTGGAGCCATTGGAGCATGGCGCAGGATGGAGATTCTGGGGCAAGCGAGGCGCCGACCCGTCGTGATGACAAGCGGTGCCTACCGAGGTAAATCAGCTTCGGTGGGAACGCTGGCTGTGATTGGGAGGCGTACATCTTATCGCGCAAACCCTTGGTACCCTTCGTCCCCTGCAAGCACTGAGCAGCCGACGCCTCAGGTCCCATCTTCCGCGTTCCAGTCCATTCACCTCCTTTAGGATCCTTTCGTTCCTGGCCACCAGGACCTCGCTCCAACCCTCCAGCCGCTCAGCCGCGCAGTCGCCCGGTCGCCCAGCCGCGCCAGCCGCCAGCTTCGAATTCACCGGCCACTGGTCCATGTGTGCCATGCGCGCCATGCGGTCCACTTCGGTCCACCCGCTGCCCCCGTACCACCCGTCGTACCCACCCCACTACTCAACCCCCTATCACTGAACGTCGTAGGGCTGAGCCGCCCGAACTGTCAGCCCTGCCCGGCGAGCCGGCGACTTGCAGACAAATGTGGCTGAGCTACTGCGCGACTATTACGTTCATGCCTCTGCCGCGATCGAAACCGGGACAACCAAAGGAGCTTAGGAACCAAAGGAAGCTAAGGAAACAAAGGGCCGTTGAACCCAGAGTTACGCCGCTGTGGAACCCTGTGTGGGGCTCTCCGCACAGCTTGCTGGGCGTCGAGCGGCATGGGCCGGGGATGTATCGGGTGGTGCCATCCAACCATCCGAGCTATTCCTTGGCGCTTGCCCTCCAGCTTCCGGGGAAGCGCAGCCGACGGACCCATTCTGTCCCGGGCTGCCCCCGTGACCCGTTCTCAGAGTGGGGCGAGGTGCACTGCACCTAGGGGACATTTTGGGTGGCGCCCAGTATGCATAGTGGGACAATGGGGAAGGACGCAAGAAAAGGCATGACAATATGAGCCCACCACCACCCGGCATCTCGGCACGCACGGCACAAGACGGCTGTGGTTGGAGCTAGATTGTACCAGACGTTCCTGCAGTCGTGGTTTGTACCTATCTAGGAATGCGATCGAGTGATAAGCAGTCGACGCCAGCGTCGCCATCGCTCAGGGAGCGCGGCCGAGACAGGACTGAGCCCGCCGGGCCTGGTGCGCGCATGGCTGACAACGGTTACAGCGGAAGCAAAATCCTTGGGTCTCATGCCTGACCGCAAGCGGTCGGGGCCACGGATGTGTGATGGCCGCCCACGTCTCCCTTGGGTCGATGCCGGGCTCGGCACGTCAGGCACGGCCCGGCATCGATCGGCATCTCGCCCAGAAACGTTACCCCGGGTCCCCAGAACGCCCCCAGAAAGTCACAGAAACAAAAACAAATCCCTCATCACCCCAATGCCCATCGACGAAGAGACCGTCAACGCCACCGCGGCCAGCCATGCATACCACCGCTCGGACCATGTCAGTGCGCTCTCAGTACGCCGCTCCGCCTCGTGCTCCATGACAACCCGGAGCGGTCAGGCCTTGCAATCGGCGGCGACATAGAGAGCCGCGGCAAGCCCAGCCCGGCTGTTCCATCGATGAGCGGACAGCAAGCGCAGCGGACGTGCGGATGGAGATCGCGCACATATTGCGTTGTCGGCGGCATTCAAGGGGGCTAGACAAGCTATCAGTCAAGCGGGCCATTGCTGCGGGCCATTGAGGTGGAGTCAGCGGCGGGCGACGTTGAATTGAGCCGGCTGAGAAGCGCAAGCGTTGCAAGTGAAGAAGTAGATCCAGCGGCGACAGCCGTCTTCGCAGTGACGAGGAACAGCCGGACGCTGACGAGTGTTTCCCCGCGGTCACACGGTGAACGCCATCTCAGGCGAGCACTCATGAACCCCGCAGAGGTCAGCGATTGGTGAGAGTCAACAGGTAAACCGGTGGGCGGACAAAAGCAAGTCAAGTTATGAGAAGAATGGGGGGCTTGGCAGCGAGCGGCCTGGCCGATGTACCTTTATGAAGTGATGAGTTCGCATCACCGGCCACCTCGTTTCCGAGCTTGAGACTGCTTGAGGTCTTCCCAGCGGCTGCCTGGGAGCCCACTGACGAATCAGATAGCCTGTTATGGACACATCAACTGAGAGCAGAGGAAAAGTCTTGTGTCACCCACCCCACTCGACGCGTGGCCAATGATTCATCCGGGACCATGTGCGCCTGAGCAAACTTGAGCCAGCCGCACAGATCGCCGCATTCCAACCTCTAGCCGAGATAACAGGCTCGCGGCTAGAGGGGATCCCTCGCTGAGGCAGGCTCCACCCACTCGCCTAACAGGGGCTACGCGGGGTTCATGCGGAGGGTCTGAGGGGCTAAGAGCAGGAAGTCAAGACAAGCTCAGGGCCTGTGCCGGCGGCAGGAGGGGGTATTTTGGGTCACAAACCGAACGTTCCAAGCCTTCTGACGCGTCCGACCCGAGTTACCAGTCAGATGTGACTAATGGGTCGTGGGCTCATGGGTGCAACGATCAGGGGGATCAATAAGGTTGTCGTGTGCCCAGAACAGGCCCAGGGTTCTGTTCCACAGCAATCGCAGTAGACTGCGGGCTCCGATTGGATTAAGCATGCGACCGCACGCCATTCCGTACCTCGTCGGTGCGGACCTCTGAGGTGGAATACGGCTGATTGAAGCTCGCCAAGACACGGGGAGGGTCTGCGTGCCTCAAGTGAGGGGCTGCCAGAGTTCGATCTGACGGCGACCTGAGGAGAGCAGGGATTGGTGGGTATAGTGACGGGGTGGATGATTCCTGGCGGATATTCAGTCGGCCGTGCAGGCGGCGCGGGTGGTGCGGACGGTGGGATGAGCGATTTGCAGAGAGTAGAGGACGTTGGTTGGAGCGAATCGAGGGTGGTGAGGTATGCCGGAAGATTCATGCCCGGTGCCTGATTAGATAACTGCCGGTGTCAGTTTTCAGTTTCCCACCCCGAGGTGAGGCGAGGGTTTACCAGGCCGAGTGGAAGTGGACCCTTACGAGTCGTTATCGATCCTACCGGCCGGAGTGGGATGCATCCACGGTCAAGCATGGTCCTGCGCGGCACTGAGTGGCAAACCGCAAAAGTTTGTTTACATATAATGACTGGACGCGCCGCCATCGCGACAAGAAGATGGATGGAACCCCTTCACACCTGAATTTCTTGACCCAACTTAGCCCCCGGACGACCCCCGCCCTGGCTCGATCTGCGGCCCACCGATACCCCGCCCAACGACTGATCATCGACCGCAAATCGACGAGTGAGCGCGCCTCCTCTGCTCCCCCGACGCTTGCACAGCTCGTTGCGGACCGACGTGGATCAGCCCCCATCCGTACGCGTCCTTCCGTGCCAAGCACAAGCCCGTACGGCCGATCGAAACGCTTTAAAAGGCGCATCGACGACGCCCCAAACTAAGCTTCACCGCTCGAAAACGCTAGAACGTGGTCGAACACCCAGCCAACGATCACCCCGATCCCAATAAATATCAAGCATCCATCGAGTGGCGACCCCTCTGTAAATCGTGGAACGTGCTGTTGATGCTTAGGAGCCTTGTCTGCTGTCTTTAACCATAGAGGGACTGCATTGCGGACCTCATTTCCACCGGACAGCGCGTCGCCCAGGACGCTTAGGACTTTTCTTCGAGCTTGGACTTTTTTTGGTAGGTGGCAGGTGGCAGTTTGATTGGCGTCGGTTCGTGCTGGACACTGGTACAGCGCCCTCCCACTGCCTCTCTCGCGTCCTCCCCCGCTTCCTCACAGATCCCCCACATCTGTGAAGTGACATTCAGACAGCGGCGGTGCGTATCATGAGCATACGCACTGTTCACCTCATCTGGCCAGGCCTTCCATACAAATTCCACAGGTGACGTGACGCTGCGTTTTCCTCGTAGCCGCCTCCACCCCCCGCGCATCACTCGCAACCTCTCGAGCCCCCCCCCCCCCCCCCCCCCCCCCCCCCCCCCCCCCCCCCCCCCCCCCCCCCCCCCCCCCCCCCCCCCCCCCCCAACGCCCCGCCGCCCCTGGCCAACACTGCCCAGACTCGCACACCTGGACCTGGGTCCATCTGTCACGGACGGGCAATCAGCTAGGGGCTGGCGCTCTACACGCTCCTCGTCGAACAACGACAACAACATCTCCTGAACCTCCAATCTCTTCCTATACCTCATCTTCTCCCCAACTCTCTTCAGCGTACAGCAATTCTTCATCTCCCGCACATTCTCTGTTACCATCCCCTTACTCTCTACGGCTTCCCATCACGCACTCGAAGGCTTTGGTACCTGCGCCTCGAGAGCCGGACGTTGGATTCCCCATCGTGCGATTCCCCTCTTCGAATACCTAGACATCCGTCGGTATCGGAGCCATCACACACTCGTTATCTCTCACGCTTCTCCATTGAATCCCGGAGAAGCAAGGTTGGTTCAACCAGCAGGTGATCACACACCAGTCGCCTTCCTGTTCTGCGCAAGACCACGCGTCGTACCTCAGACCGGCAGCTCCTGTGAACGCCACCCGTTCCTCATTTCGGCAGTCCCCTCTCTGTCTCTTGGAACAGCTACCGAAGATCCCAGCGGCTGGCCATCCCAATAGGTCTGATATTGCTCTCGAGTCTTTGCAGTAGCTTGGACGACTACAGCCAAGCTGCGTTCGCTTGGATCAATCAGTTTCATCCCAACCACATTATCAACTTTCGGCATCAAGTGGACCATCAGCTTTACGATTCCGATTTCATTGCAGCTTGTACAATCATCAGCATTCTTGTAAAACTTCGCATTATCTCGGCATCAAGATCAATCCCGGCATCCAAACAATCTCACGACACTTCCCATTCCGCCTTTGGACAGTCGCTCGACCCACCGACTCCGTATTCCGGGCCGCTCTCGTTCTCCTGGGCCTAACTCCTCTTTCGGAGTTCAAACCATCGTTCACTGCCCGACAACAGCCAGGCAATGCACAGGTCAGAGCCCAGTGGTGATCCCAGTGACCAACGCGACGACCTGTCCTCCCAGGGCTCCGGCACGGCCTCAACGCCCGCTCAAAGAGGATACATCACGCCCTTCTTTCCCCATCAAACCGCTTCTCCTAGTCACAGACCGGGAGCTTCAACTGCCCCTCCTCCTCCTGCTGTACCCCGCGTTCCCTCGCTGCCTTCGATGCGTCCGACACAGCTCGCCAGCCGGCACGTCTCCGGCGCACAGTACGCCCGAGCATATCCACAGTATGCGATGACTCCGGGATTCTCGTCCGTCTTCCCCACCGCCAATCCGTATCATCAGCCCGCGCCTCGCGTGGTGCCCGTGATGGCATCAACAATATCACCAGTGAGCGGACAGCCCGTATCGGCGTTCGCCCACTCTCTGGAGCAGACGGCGGCGTTTGCGGCTCAGCAGCACGGCCAACATGTCCCTCTGTTTCCTTTCAGCTCGGTGCCGCAAATAGCACAGCAGCTTGGCCCCGACGTCTACTCTCTCAGCAGTGGCTCCGGACCCTCATCGCACGCCAATAGCACCTTGACATCGGCTTCCTCGATGGCCCCAGGACTTGAAGTATCTGTGCCGCCTGCGGGCGATTTTGCGGTTGACACAGCATTGTTAACTGGTGGCCAGCAAAGGTCGGCTTCCATGCCTTCTCTTCGTGCTCACCCAGACTTTGCGATGTCGCAGGTTACGCCATCCCAGCAGAGCCAGCAATTCCCCGTGTCACCCACAGGGAGTGACATCCGCCGCGTCTCGAACTCGCTGCGTCCGAGCGGCGCCCCTGTCTTCAAGCCGTACTATCCCTCGAGCCCGCCGCCAGCCCGGAGCGCCGGATACGCCACGTTCCCTGGAGCGACGCCATCCGGATCGGCGGGCGTAAGCCCTGTCGCGATCTCGGGGTCCAAGCACATGGTCCAGGGCGCTGAGACCTGGAGCTCGTCGAGTGTCGACAGCCCGCCCAGCGCACACATGTCCACCACGCGCATTAGATTCGCCGGCCAGCACGATCTGGAGGCTCGGACGGCGTCGTCGAAGATTTCGCCTGATTTCGAATACGGTTAGTGTCTCGTTAATATGTGAAAGCTGTTAGCTGATCCACAGACTACACGCCGACACCGACACCACCGATGGCCAGCCCGCCAGTCGCGACCGATCCGTTCGTGGTCATGGGGTCTGACGAAGACCGTCCAGTGACAGACGATGGCCGCGACAGCGACTTTGTGCCGACTTCGAATCTGTCTCCGCGCAAGCGCGGGCGCGCACCGCCCCGATCATTGCAGCCGCCATCGAAGCGGATTTGTGCCGACAATGCGCTTGTTGCGCTGTTCGAGAAATATCCGTCGCTGCCGAGTCGATTCCCACTGTTTTGTTTCGCCCTGGAACACAATCTGTCCTTCCATGAGCCGTCGGTGCCAATGATCAAGTCGCTTTCTCAGGCGCTCTCACCGCTTCAAAAATGCGAAGAATTGAAGAAATTATGGCACAAGGGACGCCGTATCCTTGCCCAACTCGACGCCTTCGTTGCCCGCTGCGAGCGCAAGGTGATCCGCCCTGGAGACGAGAAGCTCCCCGAGCTCGACTACGCGACCCGACATGCAATCCGCCAGGTGCGCAGGAAGATCGTCGAACGGTGTGAAAACTACAAGTACACTCGGCGTGATACGTTGAACAAGTGAGTCTGAGGGTGGTTCGTAACTACGCCGCTGCTGGTTTCCGCGTGTTTGGCTCCACTACACCGAGCTCAAGGGTATTTGAACTTCATTTCACCCCTGTTGTTGAAACACAGCGCACAGCATTCTCCCAGATCAATATGACCACCTGCGACAACGCACCATGCATATGCTGACCGCGTTTTCCGCACCTGCAGACATGTCGGCAAGAACAAATGGGAGCCCATCGAAACCGGCATGATCGAGTGGTTTGAGGGAATGGCGAACAACGACCCCGCCAACGACCTCGGAAGCTTCCGCCCACCGTCTCCCCGAAACTTTGGGGCTAGTTCAAGCTCTCATGCTCTTACCATCCAGAGTCGCGCTGCTGCACCAGTCTCGCCTGACTCTCAGGGCGAGGCCGCGCGCATAACATACGAGTATTCCCAAGGTTTCGCGCATCAGGTTCCGCAACTCGCGCAGCAACGATCACAACCGTCTGATTCCGACTCATCGTATCCCGCTAGCGAGCATGGTCACCTACGCCCCTTCGTTCGAGACTACAGCACACAGAGCCGTTCGGACGTGGCTCCTGAAGGTGCTCCCCACGGAGGCGCTAACTCTGGCTCGGGGTCTCGCGCTAGGGCCGTTCCTCAGAGTGGCACCTCGTCATTAAGTGCGAATGTTTCGCCGAAGACCCCGCAGAGTCCGACTGCGCTTAGCGTGCCCAGCGGCGTCGACGAAAATTCAGTTCCCATATCAAACTCTGTCGTGGCAGGCTCCCTGGACGAGTTCCCCGCGGCGGCGGGGCTAGCAGTCGCTGGGACCTCTGCATACGACGGTGCAACTACATCAGCGGCAGGAGGATTCGACTCCTCCTTCGTTGACGGCTCGGCCTTCGCCAACAATCACCCCCGGGCGCTTTCTGCACACGACATCTACTTTGGGTCTGAATCTTCCAATTACTCGCGACCCGCATCAAATCACAGCCAGTACCGTGCCGACGAGAACCTGCAGGACCTACAACGCTGTGGCGGCTCACCAGGCCCATCCGGTCCTCAGCCTGACAACATTGTTGGAGTTGATAGCTCCGACGTCGTCAACCCTCCCCCTCGGTCACCCTTGGAGCCAGAGCATGGGCACGAGTGGCCTGGGATGCCAAACATGGCCATGAGTCATGAGGGATCTGGGTCTGACATCTGTGCTCCAACGGCTTACGAGTGACCACTCTCAGTTTGGTCAGCCCAATCACGGCAAGCATGGCACCCATTGATTTCAGGCACGCGACGAATAACGTAAACCTTAACCAATTGCTTTGGACCCTCTGCCTATGCGTGCCCTAGTCGTCCGCTTATGGGACGTTTTGGGCGTTTTGGGCGTTTTGGGCGGGACCTGGTTTGGACCTGAGGAGGCGTTTTGGCTTTCGCTCCGTCTGTCTCGACCTCATCAAGTCTAAGCCCACGAACCAGCGACGGTCCAGAGGAGAGTTGGTTCCTCTTCACCTCGATCTTCAATCAACCCTAGGCGTCCTAGCTCTCCCCTCTTCCCTCCCCCCTCCCCCCTCGAGCCTCACCCTTGTGCGTATGCGTCCTCCTCGCCCCTCCATATCATCCCCCCGCCTCGACTTCTCCGCCCGCCGCGGAGAACCCTTCTCGTCTCCACCGTCTCTGCCTCCTTTCGCCTCTTCGCCTACTGTGCACAAAGCATCAGCCGTTCAGCCGTGATCCGCTGCACTTCCGCTGCCAAGCTTGCATGCATGGAGGGGGACGAAGAGAGGGCCAGCGAATAAGGGGAGGAGGAGTTAGCGCGGTTGCGCAACCCCTGTTTTGAGTCCCAAGGTCCATCTCGGTGATGGTTCTGGCCGTCTCTGTTCGCCTCGTGCTTCCCCCCCGCCCCCACCCACTCGAATCCTGACATTTTGCATTAATATCCCGCGTTATCTCATCACCCTTCCTGTTTCTGCGTCATTTCTGGTTTCTCATGTGTACATGCAATGAACATCCGTGCCCGCACTTTCGAGCACCGGCTGGACCGGTCGGTGCTGATCATTGGTTTGTAAAGTGACCGACCGCACTCACGATCAATATCCAGCGATGAGAACCTAAAAGTGCCCGCCTTCCCATTCAACGGCTTACGAGACCGCCCCCTCCGCACCCCCTGCCGCCCCTACCCTACAGTGTAAGCAGTGCGGCAGTGCATGGTGGGTGGGTGGTGGTTTGCTCTATGGCACGGCCTGGTTTGACCCTTGGACGCAGTATGTGCCTTTCTCTACCCCTTAAGCGATCAAAGACCGAGAACCTGTGGTGAACCTATGAACGCCGGTGGTCACGACGGGGCTCCCCGATGGGCGTGCTCTGTGCCAATGGGCGGTACGCCATATTCGCCCACCTCACCGCTCCCATAAGATTGAACGCCGGTGTCCACCGTGCGTCTGCGATCTCGGCAACGGCACAGTCGATCTCGGAACGGCGCCCCCCTCCGTTCCAATGCCGATGGCTCTGCAGCCCAGCTCCACCTCGATCGCCGATACACAGGTGAGACTTGGTCATTGCCGAGCTGCCGCGAACATCCTAACCTGCATCCGGCGGGTGGAACGTCATGGAGCGCAGGTGTTGTAGGCGGCAGGCCAGCGAGGGCGGCGCAGTCGACAGGGTCCACCTAGGGTTTGAATGGTGAACGGAGTAATGATATCAGAACCCACTATTGATTCCATCGAGCATCAAGGTTTATTGGAATCAGCCCCCGCCGACGGAAACGGCGACCTGGTCTCTCCTCAAAATAGCATCTATCTGAAAGGCATTAGAGTCCGTAGGCCGCACCGTCGAGCTCGTCGGCAGATCTTTTCTCAAACCCGCACGCAATCCATGTGTCTATCGGGCCCGGACGTCCGGACGACCGGCATTCTGTGTTCCATCGGAAAATCGCACGTAAACGACACTTGACGCGATGGGCACGCGGGGCGCCCACCCTGGCCAACTTTAGTCAGGATAAAAATGTGACCTTCCAATGCTAGACTACGACCTCCCTTGAAGACCTGACGTGGCCCACATGGTATTGCGTTCAGGCATTGCTATGGTCTCAGGAGCACGCGGTCCGTCGATGCTGGGCCAGAAAGGAGTCGTGTGGTACTTTCAACTTTCCGTTGCGCTCACCCGATGTACTCTTAACAATCGCAGCCTTGGCGAAGGGCGTGTCACAACGCTTCAGCCGACAACCCGAGAAATTAGTCCGAAACCCCAATAAACAATCGTCTGCAATCAGGATATCACTGTGATTCGATGATCAACCTAGCTGCCTTCCTGCCTCTGCCCTGCATTCCCTGCAGTGCCTTTAGGTCAAAGCATGTCCATTGGCGCCCATGCATCGAGTGATACTCCAGTTGCCCATTCGCATATCGCTCCCTAGGAAGCACGTTGTCGTTACCGTTTTCTTCGCTCGGTGTTCCCCCACTCATAGCTGCGTTCCGTACGATGCAGCGCTTTACTGGAGCTGTGCTACGCCTCCCAAGTAGACATCGCCGCATCCGGATTTGATCAGCCTCCAGACGGGCTTTGAGTTTGTCACCCGATGGTAAACATCCGGGCACCATTCAATCGACGTGTGGCGGTCGTGAGGAAGGTCTCAATAAGCGCACAGGCCGCGCTGCTACTATTGGGTCCCCCGGATTCGGCTCGTCATCTGACTGACACTGGCGGATCAGTGGCATATCGACTTCGGTCATGGCCTGTCCAGCCGGATCGATAACCGAGGCCGTTACGCAGCATTGAATAATGACTTCTCGTGATTGCCTTCCTCTGCCCGCGTACAGACTGGCCGCCTCAACCTCGACTGTGCCGTCGCCCCTCCCCGGTTCCAAGCTCTAACAGTGCACACGAGTCATCCCAGCGGGCCGGGGAGCCACATCTTGACTCCAAGCTGCTCGGCACCTGGAATCTGGATTCTTAGGAACACAAACCTGGCGAGTTCGCCCAACTTAGGTACGGAGTGGCACTATCTGGATCGACGATTCCAGCGGGTATCCTCTGTCCTCGATTTGACGGCCATTCTGTAACTCTTCCCAATGCTGTAGGATTGGCTCGCCCACTTCTCCGTAATGTTTACCGTCATTCAGGTCCCATACGTCCCGAGGTTTGAAGCGGCGCCGGCAGTGGTAGCATGGCGGGGTTCGGGCCGCCAACAAGCACCATGGCGCATTGTCAGCATAGGATCGGCTGTGTGGCAAAGTTAATTGGCCTGTCTGGAATTCAATCCTGTCGTAAAGTCCATCCTGTACCCTCGCCGACGGTTTACCTCCCCCCTGGAAACCCTCTGCAGCCAAGCCGTCTGCGGTCGATACCTGATGTGACCTGCCCTACCCGAGCCCCTCAATCCCTCAACTTCCCCTCACCGCCCATACGGTTCCTCAGGTTGTATCCTCAAAAATGACTCATCCTGGCGTGCTGACTTGCGGCAGGCGGATGAGCTCGCCGATATCCGTCTGAAGGTTGGAGCGCCCCGGAACAAAGGTCAGGTAGGTCATGCCGAGAGTCTCTGGCGTCAGTCACGGCCAGTTCACCAGCTTGCGGTCTGTGAATGGCCCAGCGCGCATGCAAGAGGGAAGCATTGGTACCATTCGGGCCTTGGCGTTGTTCGTCTGTTGAATGTGTGGTTCCCAGTTTGTCGGTCAGTCGGATGTATCGCATGCGCCCTCTCCTGTGCCTCTCTTGCCCCTGTTTTGTCCTTGAACTCACCCGCGTGAGCTGCGTGATCCCTGCGTGCTCAGAGCACCCACCTGTCAAGTTCCTGGGCCTCGTCCGCTCGGTCGGACCGACCATGCGACCGCGGCTGCTCGCTTGTAGAATGTACTATACACTATGCATACACACTGCGCACAGTTCTAGCTCACCGGCATCGTCGGCCTGTTACATAGTCCCGGGCGTCACCGCGGTCTGGTACAACATCCGTGCAGCCGTCCCTGAACTGGCGAGTCATCACCGAACCGATGTTACGACGCTCCTTCGTCTGTGACACACATGTCCTTATGGAGTGGGCCCAGTGCGTTCCTGCTGTTATCCTGCACTAGTGCCGCACGTATACTGGTCCTGGTCTGCGTCTATCCAGCTCCTAGCTTGCGCTTGTGTCGCGATTTGGGCAGCGCTCGTCTCAGCGATGTGGCGTTGCCTCGGAAACCTCGCGAGCTTGCTTTCACTTGACGTAACCCTGCGCGCCGCTGAATCATGTGCAAAGTCAATTGCGACCCTGGATGACCAGAGGCAGTTCATCAATGGCTTCCGTAAGGCCCGTTGGTCGCGAAGTGCAATTCTCAGCTTGTACGCGCTGATACGTCACGGGCAGCTTGTGACCGTGTGAGTGTCAATGGCCTAGTTAGGCCGTCGTCCTTCCGTCCGTGCTCGCGAGTGCCGTCCGCGGCACACAAGCGAAGGTTCTCGTCTTTCCGGCTCCGAGAGCCGGTTCCAAAGCGCAAGGCATTGTCTCTCGCGTGAGTACGGGTCGCGACAGGATGGAGCTGCTGGGCGAACGCGGTTTGATTTTCGAGTGGCCGACGAATCTCACTGCCAGCGGACCGCACAAGCCGAACCAAGCGGAAAAAGTTTGAATCGTAGACACAGAGATACATACCATGCGGGTAGTGGAGCAGAGCTAACGTAGTAGTAGTGATACTAAGTCGATCGTAGAAGAGACACGGGGCAAAACGTCGTTCGCGGTGGAAAACTAGTCGGGTGGCCAGGTAAATCACTCTTAAAACCAGAGATCCTCCACCACTCAATGCGCTGAGGACGTTTGAACATCGGACTTGAAGCTTCTGACCGTAATGCTATTATACAATTGTTGTAGGACAGTGACCCTAGAAACGTGGGTCAGGGAGAGAATGCGTGTTCGGGTAACCGCCGGAACTGATGAGAGTTCACGACGACAACGCTGTAGGCGTCGGAGCGAGCGTCGGGGCGAGCTGCGCTCCGGGTGACGCGGACCTAAGGAGTGTGTGAGGGAAACCGAGACTGAGAAGGGTCTCTTGAGTTGGGGTCTGTAGTTGAGCCGATGGAGCGGCTATGAACGTCTGCACACTGAGGGGCGTTGTGTGAGCTGCTATCTACGGTGAGCCAAGAGGGAAGGAAATTGATCGGGGTGACACTTACAAGTGATCTATCAACGACGGCTCAGCCAGGTACGGTGTCCATCCCTGTCGAAAGACGTCCATGTACTGCCCTCCACCGGCGGAGCTTGCTCCGCGGCTCCCGTCTTCATCGGTGCCGAGATCCTGCTGATAGGACGGAAGAGCCGGGTTGTGAATCCCACCAGTCTGATACCCGCATTCGGAAAGGACGTTCGCGGTGCCTCGGGAACCTTGCAGAGAGTGGTGCATGTGGCCCATGCCGCCGATTCCCATGTCCATCACTCCGGAGTGACCGGAAAGACTGTGATGATGGCTGATGCCCGTCTGGTGTGGCTGCATGAAGCGATGTGACGCTGTGCTGTGCTCCTGGATCGGAGAGCTCGACAAAGGCGTAGATGATATCATACTGGGTCCCAGAGCAGGGCTCATGCCGGCACCGCCGGCTCCGTCGAAAGAAAACCTCGGGTTGATTGGGCCAGGCGCAGGCGAATACTGTTGCGGTGAAAAGGCGCTGCCACCACCTACTCCAGTCCCTGCACCACCTCCTCCAGCAACGTTGGAGTCGACCGTCGACCAAGACATGCTGCGTGGGACGCTGTGGCCGCCCGCTCCTGCTGCACCTCCGGACAAAGGGTGTTGGTGGGGGGAGGAGTGGACTGGGAAAGTAGCAGAGTTTGGGGTGGACATGGAAACACCTAGGGCTTGCTGTCCGTCGCTGAGGCGAGCAAGTGCGTCTTGCAATTCCGCTGTTGGAAGGCTGTCAGCGACCGCATACGCCGTTTCAGGGCCTTGCGTCACTCACCTATACGGCCTTCCAACTTGAGGACAGTGTTTCGTGGATGATCAGGATCGACGTGTAGGGATGGCTGAGACGCCCCCTCTACGCCACCACCGCCCACCGGCTCATTGTCTGTACTTTCCTCGTAGACGCACTGAACGCCACGAGCCTCGCGTTCGGGGTCGGGCTGCGTCCTTGCCAGGAAACGAAACGAGCGAATACAAGAGGAGCAGTGTGGCTTGGCGGCGTCACACTTTATTCTACGTCTCCTACACGGCAAGCATGCTTGATTACGATGCAGCTGGTTTGCCGACCTGTTGAGTTTTCTTGGTGGTTTCGGAGGTCGGTCCGAGGAGGTATTGTTGGGTGAAACGGAGTTGGCGGTTCTGGGTCGGCTGGCTGAGGACGTTGATCCAACAGCCGAGGATGAGCTTGCCGGCCGGGCTTGGTAAGGGTGATGATGCTGGGATTGTTGACCATGACGGGCCTGGTCAGGACCGACCGCGTTATGGGAGTGAGGCTGCATGATGTGTATCGAAGCCAGAGGTGGAGGTGTCGTCGGTGTCACCGACCCCACTGTTGGCGTCCAGCGAAGTTGGAGTTTGAAAAGACGAAGAGTACGAATGGAACAGAGTGATGTCGACCAAGGCGAAGGTCGCTTTTGCCTGCGGGCGCCTGGTGGTGTTGCTTCGCTTCGCCAATGGACAGGCTCGGTGACGAATGTTTCCGCCACGCGATGAGGTGAGAGTAGCAAGGCTGTTTGGTCCGTAGCCAAGACCAGAATGGGTAAGGTGGAAAGGAGGAGGGGATCGAGAGTATGAGCGGTCGAAGGTTTAAGAGTGATTGGCGGTTGAGGCAGGCTGGTGGCAGGAAAAGGAAGGGGAGATAAAGGTGTCGTCGCTTTCCATCGGTTGACTCTTGTACACAACACCGAGGTACTTTTAAGGATCCCTTGTTCTGGAAACCCTCTGGGCTCACAGGGCAACGGATCCAAACGAAGCGATCTTCGTCCGTGAGTTGCCGAGGAGATTTGCGGTAATGCAGACTAGGGCGCGATATGTAGTGTGTACCAATATGTATGCAAAGGCATTCGAAGCACGCGTGTCGGATGGTCGTCGATGAGTTAAAGGATGGGCGGCGGTGGATACGGCACTGGCGGGCGGATGATGAGAGTTTGAAGCCCGGACGGCACGGGGCCACAGCAATGGGAGCTGGAGGTGTACTGCTTAAAGGATGTCGTTTGCCGATTAAGTATATGCCACCTCGTGCACCAGTAGTGGTGTGTTCGAGGCTCCAAGGCTGGAGAGGCAGGTGAGGCGGCGTCGCTGGAGCTTGGGACAGACGAGAGAGCGTAGGACAAGAGGGACTGTGATTGACCTGAGCTAGGAGCTAGTGTTCTGGCTGTCGGCTTCGCGTGCGCTGCGTGCGTGTGTTGCGTGTCATTGAAAGTCGGACCGTCACGAAGGTCGGAAGAACTCAACCAGCTTTTGATTTTGAATGATTGGGTAATGACATACATCTCTCTCTCCCAGCTCCCCACCTTTCGTGCCTTCCCACCTGATATCAGTCCCTCGTCCCTCAGCCCCCACTAAAGTTCAGAGAGTCAGGGTCCCACTCCAGGCAATGACCCTCGTCAACTCTCCCAGACAGGGTCACGTAGCCCAGGCAATGAAGGTCGACAGGGGGAGCAGTAGGGCATCCAGTCCAGCACCCCTGGCAGAGCCCAGCACTCCGAGGAAGCGCACGAGGGGCCAGGAAGTCGCCCAGGCGGCCAGGCAGGGCACAGGCAGACCACGCCGGCCGGTATTGAGAAGGCCTTGCGGGCGCCTCGGCCAGGCCTCCTCCCTACCTGCGCTACGGGCCTGCCCTTGGATGCACAATACCCATAAATCCAGGGTCTGTCCTAAGGGTACAGATGACGAGGCTGGCTCGGAAGGTGGACCGCCGAAAAACCCTTGCCAGGAGTTGTTTGCGGACCGAAGTAACATTGAAACGGCCGGGCGCACCAGCCCAGAGCAGAATCAAGTCCCCGGCGACACCGTTGTTTTGCTTCAGAGCCCGATACACAGTCTGGAGCAGAGGACGAACAAGGGATCGCTGGCGTGCTGGCGTGTAATCCTAGCGGCTTGATACTTGGGAGTACGCCATGCACGCAGTACACCTGAGCGCATAAGATCGAAAACGAGGAACGAGCAGAAGGAAAAAAGATTAAGTGCAAGGGCTCAGGCGCAGAGGGCAAAGAGTCCGAACAATATAAACTAGGGTCACAGGTTAAGTCGAACGGATGCGCACGGTCCCGTCATCGTCAACCTCGCCGTGGCTCATGTTCTGATCCATAACTCATGCAACGGTACTCTTTATGCCTAGAAACTCCGCGTAGAGCCGAAAGGAATGCTTGGCAGCTCGGACAAATGGAGCTGCAGAGCGCACCGTGCATACTGGCCACCACACCACCACAATAAAGCTGCATGTCACCACCCTCCTTATCGCCCTAGATCTCAGCCACCGAGGCCTGTGCTTGCCCCAAATCTTTCATGTATCAAGCTCCGAAGCTGGGCTTTTGGAAAATCCAAGAATTGAGTCGAAACCATGCATATCGGCAGCGGAGTCCGTCCGACTGTCCATCTTTGTGGCATATAAGCCTCCTTGAGTGCCACTTCTCTTCCACAACAGCTCTACCTCATCAGAACTTGCAGCTATGCCTCGCCCTTGCCTCACACCTCGCCGCCGCGCCAAGATTGCGTCCTTGGCTCGCTACCGCAGCTATTCCTCTGTCGCCTGGGAGTACAACATCGCCAAGAGCACTGTGGGTTACTGTGTGATGTTAGCTCGCCTCCAGGCTCTCATTCCACCTGCTCTGGCTGTTCTGAACCCTGTCCAGGGGATCCGCATCCCCCGCAGCCACACCAAGCTCACTCCCGACAACCTCAGAGCGATCTACGAGGTCTTTGAGGCTCAGCCCTTCGCCAGCAATCGTGAGGTGTTGGACACTCTTGCAGACAGAGACATTGTCCTCTCTCTCATGACTCTGCGCCGTGCACGTCGCCAGCTTGGTTATGGCCGCTTTGTGGCTCTTGTGCGGCCGTATCTAAGCCCCCTTCACAAGGAGAAGCGTCTCGCTTATGCTCTTGAGCAGCAGCGACTCTTCCAAGAGTGGAGGAAGGTGATCTTCTGTGACGAGGTCCCTCTCTACATTGACCAGCTCCACAGAGCATATGTGACGCGCCCCATCGGTTCTGACCGTGCCAATGAGCGGTGAGTGTCTTTCCTGACGTTCTACATGCTGTGGAAGAGTGCTGACACTCAGGTACATCCAGTACACCTTCAGATCGAGCTGTGGGTCGATTATGTGCTGGGGGGCTATCTGGTATGGCGGCAAGTCGAAGCTGGTGTGGTTTGACACCTCCCAGTCGACCTCCAAGCGCAAGGGAGTCAATGCGGCCATCTATCGCACCCAGGTGACTGAGAAGGAGTTGTTTGATTGCTGGAAGCGTGTCAAGACTCAGTGGCGTGGTTATGGCTTGCCCTGGGTTGTAGAGGACAACGCTGTCGTCCACACAGCCAAGGCCACCCGTGGCAAGGCAGAGCAACTTGGCATGCGCTTCCTGCCTCACCCTCCCTGCTCTCCTTGCCTCAACCCCATTGAGAACCTTTGGAGCAACCTCAAGCGCCGCCTGGCCCGTCTCAACCCTCGTCCCACCACCCAGGAGGGGCTATTCGCTGCCGCTACGGAGCTCTGGAACACCTATGATCAGAATGAGATCGACCGACTTATCATGTCCATGCCTAACAGGATCAAGGACACCATCTCTGCTAATGGAGGACACATTAAGTATTGATCCCAGGTGCACCATGCTTCGTATATAGGTTACCAAGACTCCCATGCACGTGGAACAACTGTTTATAGAGCAAGAAACATGCATATGCATGAGTTATTCGTGGTTGCAGCGAGGTCGACAGTTCACGGCCTCGTTTGTGGCACCACTCGTTCGACTTAACCTGTGACCCTAGTTTACAGCCCAGGGCCCCATCGAGGTGACGGCCCATTTCGCCCAATGAGTCCATGCACACAAGTGCATCATCGAGGACGAAACACCAGAGCTTAGAGCTTGGAATCCGTCTCGCGCCCAGGCGGTTAGGCTTACGAAAAGCTAATCAAACTCAATTCCCCTGGTAGTACCTCATAGCCATAATATCTTGCATAGCGCAGCTGCTCCATGATCGTTTCAGTCATAAACCCGAGGAGCATGCTATGCAGCCTGGCAGACTACATCCGCAGCTAATCTTCAATTCCCTGGTCTGACGCTGCTTGCCTGCACTCTTTCGCAAAGTGAACCGCAGTGAGCGGACACGGCCAGACGAAAGAGTTCCTACTCCGCAAGCCGTTCGTCAGTGTTTCAATACCTCGCTGTTGTGTCCATCCCGAAGTCCTAATGCACACTTTGGGAACGGTGTTACCTCAATGCAAGGGGCCAGGGTCGGGACGAGAATGCACTGCCTCGCTTGATACACTCATGGCCCCTTGATCCGCCCATTCAACGGCCTCGGCTGAGTGCCACGACTGTTTGGCGTGAGCACGAGGACGAGCACGAGCGCGAAGTCCATGCATGTTGCGTTCTTCTAGGCTACATCGTCATCGCGAGGTCAGCCGCATCTCATTCGCCTCTGTTTTTCCGAGTCTGCCAGTCGGGCAACGGGAACCCTACGCTTGAAGCGAAGATTGCGAACCATTTAACCCCAGAACGAAGGCGTCCAGGTCCCAGCAGCACACGCAAGACGCGCAGGAGCTGCACCAGCAGGACCCGTACGCGAAGTCCCTTGCTCACATAACCTGTCAGGAATCAAGGGTGAGGCAACATAGGCCAACTAAAGAGCCGGCAACCCAGGTCGAAACATGAGGCGGTGCTCAGGCAAGCCTTATTAACCCATTTGCCCTTGGCGCATCCCAAGGCTCTTCAAAGGCAGAGCTTTCGACCGAATGAGTTCTGGCTTCCCTGCACGATGCGACTCAACGCACCAAAACACGGGATCGGCGTGGCGGAGTGGCAGGCAATCGCCTCGAACCCTCAGGTAATCAGGCAAATCACGCAGCTGACAAGCTCAGGTGAGACATGGCATGTGCTCCGCAGCCAGCGCTGAGATCAACGAGGATCCAAAACGCAGGCCGGTCGGCCGGGTCACCGCCTATGAGCCAATGTTCGATCGTTTGTGCGGGCAGGGAACCTCACGGAATATCAGGGCGGGATGACTATGTCCCGATATCGCCATATCACGGCTAGGTCCTCTTACCTGCCGGCCCGCCTCAGCTGCCATCATCAGTGTCACAGCTTTGCATCTTGCGGCTGGGCGGCAACGGGCTGCGCAGGAACCGGAAACGGTCTCGCTTTGGCGTCGCATGCAGCGTCCTTTCGGACCTCTGTGTCGGTCGCATCGTACCTGATGCTAGTGTCGTGCGCCGGCTTGCACACAGCAACGAGCGAGGCCCGACTGGCCCAACTCCCAGCGGTGATTCCCAGACGTCGACTCCCCTCAGCAGCCGCCCTGGATAATTCTGTCTCTCAGCCTGCTCGAGCCCATCCCTTGAATTGGGCAATTCGCCCAGGGGCTGCCGACCCAAACCTCGTAAGGGTATCTAAGGTGCACCTCAGGTCCATCTCCGCTCGTCATTCCAACCTCCAGAACCTCGAGCTTCAGGTTCCACTGTAGACGGTTCGAGGACAGTCCAAACCTGCGCAGGGGAGCACCCATGACGTGACTCTGTATGGCATGGTGCCGGCAACGATTGATGCTTATTTCCCAAACGGCTGGCTCCGCCCTGCTCGTGCGTCTCACAACAGGCACGTCATAAATCCGTCGGCAAGCTTCCTTCACGAGTGTACAGCGGGCACGCTGCCTAGGGCAAAACGGCCCTGTTCTGCTCATCCATCCCACATCGGCTTGAGCTGGGCCCAAGGGCTACCTCTGCAGTCAGCGGTTACTCGCACTGAAGGATGTTGTTCCAGAGTCCCATCCCTTGACCCCGGCACGTCCCAAGTCTCGGACGCATGAAGTGGTACACATGGTTGCATCGCTGTTACGCAAGGGCACGCAAACGACCCCCGTCTCACTCCCATTTCATCCCTACAGCCATTCCCAGCGAGAGGCGAGGCCAACCCACTATATTGTCTGGATGTAGACGACAGCAAACTCCTGCCGAACTCAGTCCCTCTGCGGACTTGCGGTCCGATGACCGGGCAACTGACCACACAGGGCGTGTGCAGTCGGCGGCGGTCGGTGACCTGCGAGACCTAGTGTGTAGCCACTCAGGAAAAACCTCGCTATTTTGCGACGAAAAGGCCCGAAGGCCGAAACGAAAGGGCACAACAGCTATTTGTAGCGGCGGCAGGGAGCAGGTAGGGTTGTATGCAGGGAGAAGCATTAGACTGACGTGTCCGACACCTGGCCGACCTGGAGCTAGTGAGGTGCCGAGACAGCGGCGGGCTGCCGGCGAGTCCGGCGAGGCCGGCGAGTGGGTTCGGAGCCGTGGGGCCATCAAGCATTGTGGTTCCAGCAAGGACTTTTGGGCACAGTGTGACTGGCCTTTAGTGCGGCCGCCTCTCTGGGCGCGCTCTTGGACACTGAGACCCTCGTGATCTACCAGATCCCTTGGTGTCTTACCACTGCATTGTCAGTGAGGGAAGCATGAGTCAAAAATGTGCAACCAGAGACAGTGCTAAGGTCTAAGCGGATTGTACACTATGGCGTAAGCACAGCCCTTGGGCACCTACCGCAGCGCCAGTCCTCCAGCACCGCCGGTGAAGGATACAATGCCACTTGGTCACTTGGCTGCTGCGCAGAAGCGAGAGGTGCCCATCATTGACCACCGGCTAACCTGCCGCTCTGTCAACACTCGTACTAGCGTCCGGCAAACGTTTCGGAAGTATGTGACGCAGATCCGCGCCGCCGGTTGGTGTTGCGAGATCCTCAGTATGGCTACGCCCACTTGTTCTCGGTCGCCGGCTTGTACAATACCGCCGCGCGCCGCGGCGCTATCAAGACGCCGCACTGGCGCCAATGGCTGACAGGCTAGAGAGATGGGTACGACGCCAGCAGCTTACTGGTACCTCTGAACAGCGGGGGTGCTGTCGTCAGGATCGTCATGCCCATTGAGACTGCCACCTGACCTCCTTGCTCGCTGCGGAATGCAGTTGACTCCCGTTGTATGCCGCCTCCACAGCCCCTCCCGCACCCAAAGGGGAACCAACACGCAAGGAATGGAACGCTGAAGGGAAACTAAAGCGCCTCTAGGTTCACACCTTGAATGGTAACACACGGCGTTGCGAGCCCGCTGATGTCACTGGAAGCGCGCCGGAACTGCTATCTAACCCTTGCCTCTTTGCCGGGCTGCCCGCTCCAGTCCAGAAGATGTACAGTAGACCCAGGCGGCTGCAGTGTCGTAGCATACCGTAGCGTAATCGTCTTCCAGTGGCTTCTTGCGGTGCCTCCTTACCGTTCCACATCTGTGCCAAGCGCTACTTGCGTTGGGGGTCCGATCGATGCAATGGACGCATCTCCACTCGGCAACTCCGCGGAACCGTCTCCGCCGCTCTTTGGCCCGATTACACAGTCCATGCTCCATGACGGGCAAACAGGTAAGCGCATACAGTGCGCTCCACGAGGGCGGCCCTTGGACAGGCCTCTCTGGTGCAACCCCCATGGGCCAACATGGCCCGAAACGCATGGCGAGGCCGTGAGGGGTCAGAGAGGGGGAGGACGAGGTTGTGTTGACATCATTACCAGTTTAACAGCAGCGGACCCTACGACTCCTTACTCCACGCGTCGGACCCTGAGGTCCTTTGGATCTCGGAGCTGGTATCGAAGGTTGAGGGGCGACCGCACCATGGCATCACGCACTCGACCGCAGCGCAGCACATTGGAGGGCGTCATGGCAGGAGGGGTACGAGCGCATAAGGAGAGCTCGAGAGCGGCAGCAGGCCCGGCGAGGGTGGAAACGCGCGCTTGGCAGCAGACCTGCATAACGGAAGCCAGATCTATGGATGCGGTCCAGGTCTTTCGCGCCAGGCTGCTCAATCTCGGAGTGCCAAGTCCTGGTTCCCGGCTCCCAGTAGTGAATGCAACTCGCACGCGCAGGGGCAAGTCGTGGAATCTGTGTTGCATGATATGACGCTGTGTTGTTGCTTGCCCGGGCTCCGTCTCGGAGCAGCTTCGCTAACCTCGCCAATGCCAGTAGTGGATCGTGGACATGATGCCGTTCCGCACTGCGATAGTCATTCCGCACTACGCAAGGTCACCAGGTCTTGCAAATTCTCTGCATGCCGTCTACTGTCTTGGTTCGGTACTCGATCAGCAGCACCGCAATCACACGCTGGGGTATGTTGATGCGCTGCCGGCCGGCATCGATGGCGACCTGCAGGGTTTCGGGGGTGTTGATGGTTGGGAAAGTGCTTTTACTGATCGGATTTCACATATTCATATCCTTCAATGCCCGTGCAACAAGCTCGTTGTTCGGCCTGTAGTGTCCCCGCCTCCACAGTTACACTCCACTCTAACTACCCAAGCAGTGTTGGAGCGTAGCGGCGTTGGAGCGCGCCACAACGCACGCAGTGCTAACGGTAACCGACGGCATTCGAGGTGTCCGACCGCTGGAACAGCTGGAACCCCTGCTGCCCGGAGGTAGTGGAGTAATGAAGAAGCCGGCTGCCTGATATGAGTCACTGTGCCATGGATGCCGGTCTGTAGATTAAGCTCTGCCGCCGCGCGGTTCAGGCAAGAGCCCATGGCGGTGACTTCATGAGGGAGCAGGCTTATCCAAAAGTAGTCGCCGTTGGTCTTGCACACGACATCGTCCCGTATCCTCGTGATGCATGTTAATGTGTCCTCCTATGCTATTTCGGGTGAATGTCGACACTGCTGACGAGGGCACCATCATGGGAGCACGCGACGCAAGTGGTGACGCCATGTGTTCCAGCCGAGCGGTCCGACGAACCAGCGAACGGGTAGTTTCCGGCGTCGCGGTACGACACACATAGTCAGGTACAGGGCCTGATGCACAGTCCTGGGAGGCTGTCCTCAGGTGGGTCATCAGGTGGATGCTCCACGGCGGGAGGTCGCAGGCTGCGACCTGCACCGTGCATCCAGCACCCAGCACATCCTCTGGGCGGCCGCACGTATACAGCCATCCACCATCCGAGGTTTCAGAACGCATCGTTGTCGTTGCGGCATGTACTCGAGGCGCATCATAGTTCGCATGCATCGTAACAGTGACAAGGCTGACTGAGACGTGGACCGATGCCTAGGCGCCGAGTCTGTCCACGTACCTACGTCCGACATCGCTGCATGAAGGCTGACCGGATCCAGGAGACCACGGAGACAGTTGGAATGTAGATCATTGTTGACCGAGGTGTGTGTCCCCGATGAGTGGTAGCTGCAGTGCCGTTGCTCCACCACTCTCTGGGCTTCCCTCGCCGCCCCTTCAATGCATGCCTTCTAACATGTCTTTCTGGGGGTCCTTTGGTCCTTTCGTTTTCTGGGTCCTGGGTCCTTCAGACTCTGGTAACATATACCCTCGGTGTTGAATTCGTATCGAGGTCGTATCACGAGCGTGGAAAAAATGCTCCGCCAGCCGCTGCCGAAGCTAGTCCCTGTGACTGTCGATCAGACAGCGTTGCATCTTCAGTTTCCAGAGAAGTCGCGGTGACTAACTGCACACAGGTACTGGAATCTCGGGCATCTCGTAACGAGTGCAAGTTGCAGAACACAGACTACGACGCAACCTGGACCCGAAGGATTCGGCTTCGGCGCCACTCATCCACCCGAAAACGCCAAACCCGAGAGGCGCTTTGGCACCCATCGGACAGGCGTGCAGCCGCTGTATTTTCCCTGCTTTTCGTATTTGACCACGGATTCGATGTTGACTGCACTCTGAAGACCGTTTTGGACAGCTCATTTCGGCGAACCGCTCGGAGCACGTAATGCTGCCTGGGAACCATGCCGCCGCAACTTGCCATCTGCCGCGGCTACTGTTGGCAGTGCCTTGCCCCGTTTCCTACGATCCTGCAAACGGGCCCAAGGCATGTCAACGAGGTCGACTTACGTGAGACGGATGTGACGCGGCGACAGATCTGGACTGGATCGGCGGTGTGCAAGTTGCAGCGTGCCGATCGGTGGATCAGTGGAGCAACGGTGTGGTAACGGTCGTGCGATCATGTCAGCCAAAGGACCCCCTGTCTCATGTCAGTGAATGTCGTCGGCGGAACTTGCGCGGGCCTGTGGGCTTAGCGGATTGCGGGAAGACCCCCGTCACTGCCGCACGACGTCACTCCGCGCCGCGCGCCCCGCGCAAAGCCAATTCGGAAATCCGCGCGTGAACAGCCGGGGGGTCCTTTGGTCTAGTTACAATGTGACACAGAGCCGAATAAGATTGGCCATTGATCCCACGAAGCGCAGTTTCGCAAGCTCGACGCGGCTCCGTCGACGGCTGCATACGCTTCGGAGCGGAGCTCCCAAACGTCGTGCCCGTCATGCAGCCCCGACACCCCGACGGTCTCGCATTGCCGAGAGCATTCCTCAGCGTCATGGGAGCAACGGCGACGGAATGGAAAGGGATGGCGGAGCTTGACGCGGGGCGGTATGTACTCGTATCGAGCATGGCGGGCTGCGACGCTCGCCCGTCGTGCCGAAAGCAGGGCGAAAGGAGGGATACGTACCGAAAGGATGGGCACATATGGTGTCCAGGTGGCCTGGAGCAAGGAGCAGGGAGCAGGGAGCAAGGAGTAGGGAGTAGCATCCGAATGGCCGGCCGTTTGAGTTGCCGGTCCGGGCTCGGAGGACGTGGAACGTAACTTTGTACCATGTCACGTTATGCCGTTAATGCCATGGTTGCACATCACGCTC
The DNA here is from genome assembly GCA_039545355.1 of Trichosporon coremiiforme. Classification (NCBI taxonomy): domain Eukaryota; kingdom Fungi; phylum Basidiomycota; class Tremellomycetes; order Trichosporonales; family Trichosporonaceae; genus Trichosporon; species Trichosporon coremiiforme. The sequence continues at coordinate 405,628 of BCJJ01000004.1, read as the reverse complement.
TGCATTGTACCGCTGTGATCGTTCTGAGACATCCTTTCCCCAGGTACAAGTCAGCGCAAGGTTGGCAGAATTGGACGAATATTCGGACCTGGTAGCTGTCTGACTACTTATTAGATCTGGTGTGCGCGGGTACCGGTCAGAATCAACAGCGTTGGGGCTTTCGACGAGATCCACCAGCAACGGCCAGCCATTGGTCTTTCTTGCTCAGACCCTCGCTGGGTGATGGGCTATTATGTCAGAAACGGAGCTGCCCAGCAGGCAGGCGGGCAATCGCACAGGCACATGACCCCTTTCTGAACTGTGCGGCTTCCATTTTGGGTCCGTCCCCAGCTAGCGCAGCTCCGTCTGCACCTCTTATTCACGGCACACGGCCATTCGCTGACAAGACCACGACCCGGTGTCGGATGTTCCGGTGTAGCCACAGCTATGACGACACTAGCGCTGCCACGGAGGTATGAGGGGGCCAGGTTCACTTTTGCATCTCTGTCGCACTTTTGACATTGTTCATTCCATGTTAACCGTAGCTGCAGAAGGAATCGCATGCATAATGCTGTTGACAGTCAGCGCCGGTGGAAGATCTCGGAGAGGGTCCTTTGGTTATCTCGGTCTCAGAGGCTTGGCACGTGGTAACCGAGCCTGTTCTGGGTGAAATGCCTCGGTTACAGCGTCCAGTCGCCCAGTCTGGCATCCCGGCGTCCACCGGCACACTGCCGCCCTTTGAGCCGACAGCCGCGGTTCTCGATATCTGTGATCGTTCTCAACATCTCATTTCCTCTAGGTAAGTCACAGTCATATCCTTTGGTTGGCTCACACTCCAGCGGATGTAACAGTGTGTGACGTGGAAAAGCGGACAGGACAGATCGAAAGGCTTGTTGACGACCGACCGCGAGCGCTAGGTCCTGGTCAGATGTTGCAGCCCCACGGTCACTGCCGGACCTTGCGGCTCGCAGGGTCAGTCCTCGGGAGGTCCTTGCACAAATACAATGGCCGCGCAGTGCCGCCTGAAGGCTGAAATACTGGAGAAGACCCGTGGACACAAAGAAAGGACCATGGCAAAGTCCGGATGTTCAGTAATGTTCACATTGCGACATCGCAACGTTGTGATCGACTGACAAGTCAAGTTTCCAGCTTCCGAATTAACAAGGTTGATTGACTCTCACCACAGCCTTTCAGCTCTCCTATGGAACGTCGGGTGGACCGAAGCGGACATGGCTACAGCGCAGCACGTTGGACAGACTCGCACATTGCGTACATCCGCAGGATGAAAGCGAAAGATCCGCCAGACAACAGCGAGCACGAGCTGCGTCACTTGCCTCACCTCCGCCAGACCTGTCTGCTCAAGCGCACGTAAGTCGTGCCCCACAATGGCGCCCACGAAAAGTCCTTGCTGGAACACATCGGGCGCCGTCGACGTCAGTGCGCGTCCCGAGGCATGAAGAGATGGCTGCCTGTCCTGAACCCGGTGACTGCCAGCAGGATGTAGGAGTCCATCTCTGGGCCTCTTCGTTCGGTGGCGTCAAGGATGGTACGACGCCGGGGCACGCATGTCTCAGTCCGAGACTGGCAGCCTGTAGGATGAACGCCCCGTGGAACCGAAAAGCTGGTGCCGGCGATCCAGACTCCCTTCAATTCGCGGGGATCCTCTATCGGATAACGAGGGCGCCGACATGCGAGGCGCCGACGCCCCCGCCGACGCCAGAGGGAGCAAGCAGCAAGCGCAAACAAGGACGGAACGGAAGGAGGGAATGTGAGACCTGGCAAGGCGACGCGGGCAACGGGCAACACCGCTTGAGGGTTCTCGGCCCTGTGGCTTGAGCTGGCGGAGGTGGGGCGCTCCGACGACGGCGGCGGCGCCGAGGAATGATCGACTGTGCGCCATGCGCCATGCGTGCTGCGTGCCTCGGCATCGGCGTCCTGATAGCGTGCGTCCTGAGGTGCGGGGTCCTGGCTGGTCTGGATTGATGGGACTTTTGGGGAGACCCGGCAACCCGTCACTCGGGCCCTTTCGTTCCTCGCGCAGCTCGCAGCATGCGTCTTTGTTAATGTTCCGCATGCTCGGGATGCACCGCGCGTTGTCAGAGGTGCGGACATGGTTCAGAGGATCAGAGGATCAGAGGATCAGAGGATCAGAGGATCAGAGGACTCCTTTAATCAAAGGATGGGTCCGGCTGAGACATGGCGTCGCCGTCCCTGGGTCCGCCCTGGCTTGTTTCACCCTCCGACCGCCCATCACGCCCATCCACCACTGCTCGGTCTCGGACCCAACTGGCGTCCCATTACGCCGGGAGGAGGGGCTCCTTGTTGCTAAGTCGTCCTTGCATCCTTCCATCGTGTTCGACTAATCGGCACAACCGGCACGATCGGCACACCGAACTCTGCCGCGTTCGTACAGTGGGCTACACCGAGGTGTAACGAAACACTGATCTCTTGGCATGGAGCAAAGGACGGCGTGCGCTTCGTTCGTGCGGGCGCCTTGTCCTGCTTGCTCAGCTGACGGACACTGATGACCTGGCAGTCCAGTCTTACCATACAGCGAAGCCTTCAGTATATGACATGCGCGTGTTTTCAGCCAATTCTGCATGGCATTACAGGTACTCTCCTGACCGCGCAAGAAGCTCTAGACTTGATCACTGGTAACAGGTCGCTGTGCCCGATATCGCGCCGGGATCCGGTACTCCGTCCTCTTCGCTGGATAAATCGGCGCCGAAGTTTACGACGAAGTAGAAGCTACTGCTGCCGTCAATGGATTCAGCTGGACATAGCCTTCGAGATCTCGTGACCGAGAGTCGGAAGCAGCCGCGGCTGAAATCTGCACATACCACCGCCGCGCTACAATGTCGATGCTGTCTTTGTGAGTTCCCACGGCCTATCACAATGACCTAGAATCATCTAACATGCTAGAGCAGCCTTACCCTTCCTCGACTGGAACAAGGCCGGATGTCATCACAAGACTGTGGACACTATCGCAAGCCCTCTCGAAAATTACTCGGCCAGCTTCACGACATGAGCACCGACTGGTCTCGTTCCATATCTACCTGTCCCTCTCCAATGCCGCGAAAGGGATCTGACCTTCCCGGGCGCCTACTTCGAAACCTCCTACCTCGGTCACCACCTTCGCTCGCATTACCCTCCCCGAATTGTCTCAGCTTGTCTCATGCACGTGCTACCAGGCGTCGTTATCACGGCTGAAAAATCGCGCTTGCTTCTTCCCACCAGGGCGAGATCTAGGACTCCAAACTGTCTTCCACTAGCGAGACAATGGGCTGCGTATCCGGCGGCGATCGACAGGGTGGTATCTCGGCTATACACGGCTGATTCACACAGTTCGATCCACAGCCGGGTACCCTCATTCCCTTTCGTTTTCTTTCGGCATGCTTGGCGGCTCCTGCGCTCCTTAACACATGGGGTGCGCCTAGCATAACCTGGACGGTCTCACCACGGACGTCAACGTACTCGATCTTCATAGCCGGTTTCCTGCAGGACTACTCGGACATGTTCACGCCGGGGCATTCAAAGTGGACTCTCAAAGGAGCTCAACTTGGCTCATCGATGGCGTCGCAAGCGCTGCGAACAATGTGGACGTTTGAGTACGATACAGGGAAAGCGGGGTTTGCGCTTCAATGAAAGGACGATGGAACGATGTTCCGGATTCCAGATCCAGATTCCAAACCACTGGTGTCTGAGGACCTCAACGTCTCTGGGGATAAACCGACGCAACATTGCCGCTTTCAGCCTCTCCCAGACGTGCCGCCACATCGCCATCATCAGACAAACGTCACCCAGTCGTCTCCACGGTTTGCTCAAACAGGTTAGCACAACAGGCACGCCACGCCACAGACGAGGACCGAACGTTTGCGACATTGTCACACACCCACGACTAGCTTCACACCGCCCTGATCGGTGGCTGAAGCGCTTGAGGGAGCGACGGCCAAAAAGAGCAGGGGTGATGGCGCAATCTTACTCTCAGCACAGGTGGTCAACCTAGAACTGCGGAGGAATGACGATGGCGGTAGCCAGAGACCGCTGCACACTCCCAATCAACCCTCGCCACAGCTGCCGCAGTTATGACTTCGTAACTTTATGTGCTTCGTCGTCTCATATGCCTCATGCGTTGACTCTACCGGTCTCGGCTTGGCCAAGATCCCTGTTCCCGCACTTGTTCGCAACGATCGCTCCACAGGTTCCAACTCAACCTACTCGTAGAATGCCCGGTGCCTCGATGTCTCACTTTCCTCGAACGCAACACACACCGCACTGCCAATCGTCACAATGTTTGCACGAAGGTCCAACAGAGGAGCGCTCCAAGGCACATGGAGTACGTCAAGATGTACGCCGCACGTGTGAGGGACACAACGCATGCTCCAATCATTCCCACATTGCGGTGCAACTCTGCTTTCGCCGCCCATATGCTCTCGGTGCTCGCGGCGCGCGAGGTAGTTACGGGCCCGGTTCGTGGCGGGTTCAACAAGGAGAGCTGGCCAGCATCAGCCTCGGGACGGATAGGACGATGCATTGAAGGGACTTCAGCACGACCGCCGGCGATTTGGAGGAAAGAAGGCACCGCGCGGGGACCACGACTTCAACAGCCTCGCGAGGCAAGAAAACCCATGAGGTAAATCTCCGCCTTGGACTGGCCGCCACAATTCGTCTACCCCCAAAACTAGACGGGAGCGAACCACAATCCATCGTGTTCTGCGGGGATCATCCCCTTTTCCCACGCAGGGGGACGGAAGAGGTTGCGAAAACCTTCGGAAATTGCCAACGTTTCAAATGGAGGTTCGCGAGGGCCGACAGACGTCACTGAGTGTGGCACCACCTACCGGCGAACGTGGATCGCAGTGGGCGCCAAACACACGCCCACACGTGTGGCGTGAGCCCGCTGGCTTTGCACGGCGGTGTTCGTGCAAATCGACAGACGTCACGGTTTGTGGCACCTGTGGCTCTCGGCGTCCTCTATCCGTTTGTCCACGCCCGAGACCGGCGATGGTCGCGGAGGCGTACATGCACTGTTGGCAAGGGAGAGGGGACATGCATCACGAAACCGTCCGCTGCGCTCTGCGCAAGTTTATCGCCAAGTCGTCTGATAGTGTGTCTGGGCGATCAAGGATCCACATGTGCTCTCGGCTGCACCGACTCGCCTGCAACTGGCACCGCCTCGAAGAGCTACGGGAGCTCAGAGCAATGTAATGTTATGGACGCAGCGTGGACATACTCTCCCTCTGTTCAGAAGACTTGACACTCCGGGATCTTCTCAACTGGTGCAGCGGTGACCAAATTCGTTGGACAAACTGGGAAATCGAGATAATGGACCGGGAACGACTCGGCCTCCGCAGTGAACAATTCCCTCTGTCCGGCCTCAAGCTCATCATGTCGGTGGATGCGGAAGGCGACTCGTACAGCATGGCACCGGATGTCACACACATACCTGAAGTGCGGGGCGGAGCACCGTTAAGAGGAGGGACGTCCATCAACCTCGAGCGCATTGCACCTCCGACGACTGTCGGTAACTCTTCCGAGTGTGTTTTGCTGTGGTTGTGTTCGATTGTGGGATCTTGCGTTGAGACAAGATTCTGCTCATCGCCGCGCCCACCACGACATTTTATCGCTGGCGCTGTCGTAAACATCGATCGATGAGCTTATGCTTCCATCGCCATTCGATGTCTGATGCTCGTTGGACACAGCGGGTACATTATAGTGGGTTGAGAACCCACTATGGTGACGGGTGACTTTCTTGAGGTATTTGCGGACAAGTAGTGGTTATCACGGACTGGAACGAGTGCTGAAGACACTACAGGTCCGTGGACTCTTGAATAGGGCTCGAACTCTTTTCAATGTTCTCTGCATGCACGCTCTACGGTCAATCGATGCTAGCTCAACCCCGGAGAACTGGGGAAAATCGAAGATACAGGAAGAACGTTACGTTTATCTGCGCAGGCAACTTCGGCACCCGTCTGCCGTGTCCGTGGCAGATATTGGTCCTCCCTTTGCTTTGGGCCCTCTAACCTACGCAGCAACCGGCCACTGTACTGGGAGAATGTACCCAAGCGGCAAGATTGTCCCGAGCTTGGCACCCTCAACACTTCACTCTTGCTGTGCTAGGCTATTCAGGGCGTTCGCACTCGACTGCTGGGCGACCAGCGCTGAGGTCTGCGGCCACGACTGCGAGCCCACTGAAGGAATCAGAATCAGGTCAAAGGCAGCTGGAACGCACGATAGTGAGACCTAGCTGGAACTCGTGAAAGCAGGTATGAGTTCAAGAGCCACGAGCATTCCACACCGACACTGCGGCTCACTCTTCTGCCATCGAAGCTGATTGCAGAACCCAACCATTGGTTTTCGGCCCCTGGTCGTCGACGGAATGTGACTATTGAGATCGATCTACCTGATCCCTCGGTGTCTCATGGCTCCGCCGATGATCCGCCGATCCAAAAGGCATCAGCCGGTGCAGTGCCGACGGGCATGCTGCCGACGTTTGCGCTAGATCGCCTTTGGACTGAACCAAAGGAGGGTTCGCAGCGGGTGCTCGGCGTTGGGGCCAAGTTTGACGGTCTGAGTCTGCACAGGCCGCGGCTGTTTGAAGATTGGCCGGCGGTTGACCGGCTGTTGGTGTTGGTAGTGGAACTAACAGGCGACCTACGCGATCTGCGAAGTCTCGCGCCGTCTGACCCACTCTCGTCGGCGCAGCGACATTCCGCAAGGGTGAGGGGTTAGCGCAGCTGGCGCCAACGCGAGCTTCAGATGGACATCCGGCTACACCAATTCGCACCCCACTTCCTTTTGCGCAAAGGTCTCGCCAGCTACGAGACGCTACGACGACGCGGCAGTGAGTGGTCGGCTCTCTCTGGGATCTAGGATGCGAGAGTATTTTTAGACAGCGTCCTCGCCCATGGTCTGCCCACTAATGCACAGAATGCAGCGCCTCGAGAATCTCGACAATCTCCTTCGGGGTAAGGCAAGGTACTGTCAGGCAATGGTTCGAACGACACTCAGCTCCTGTCACATTCCAATTCATCACCAACAACTCGTGCGCACGTCATCCGACCTTGCGACCGACCTAGTGCTGCTTCCAGGACGCTTGCGGCTCATCAGCTCGACAGCCGTCTGGGCCAAAGGCATTGGAGGAATGCTGTGCTTTGTGAGTAAGGGCACGTGCCCTTCCACCTCTGCCGCGTTTCGGCCTGAGCCAGAAGAAGAACAGAGGCATCACGGACAACACAAACGGGCGGAGCGAACCAAACAGGTCGGAAGCGGGAGCTCCTTCCGCCCTCAAGGCTTTTTGAGAAAGAAAGCATGCCATCTGAGGGGCAATCGCTGACGTTTGCAGCGCGGCCGACCGTCTTGTGAAATGGCGTCCGAGCGTAGTAAGTCCTTCGGAATGTCCCCACCGCTGACGTCTTCCGAACCTGAACTGCTGTCTGGTAAGGTCGAGCCGCAACAAGACATCTGCACAGAGGTTAATTCGTCAGTGTCCAGCTCTAGCTGTTTCCCATCATCCCAGGGAAGTGTAGCGGCCTGGTCGACGCTGCTGGCGGCTCGTTACCACTTGAGTTGCCGCTTGAAATCGTAGAAAACGACATGTGAGCTGACGTCGATTCTGATGCGTGCCGACAGCCAAAGGCGTGATTGGCAGGCCCTAATATTCTGCAGAATCCAAACCATGCTCTTACAGCGATACTTGACGTCAAAGCGGTAAGCAGCTGAGAGAACAGCATTCCGAAGCTTCAGAATGCAACGCTCGAAAGATAGGGAGACAGAGTTGGCTCTCAGAGCAACAACATCTTTGAACACGATGACCTGAGTCTTGCTTCATCTTCCAGAGTTGTCTGTCTGGCGACTGCCTCCGATTTCGATTCTTTTGAGATCATGGTATTGCGAGATACCAAGGCTGTGGATCCAGTGCCTGGTGTCTCTTGCGACTTCCCACCCCGATCCCCTCGGACCTGTAAGTCTTGAGTTGACGCGGGGCAAGGGCACCTGTTTCAGCTGACGCTGAGGAATAGGAGAACCGTGGGTCACGAAGAACGAAGTAGCAGCTATTGCCCTCCTTGGTCTTCGTTTCAACCACGATAATTGCGGCAATCGGCAACACCACTCATTACCAGCGGCCGTCAGATCCACTTGCAGCTACCGGGAAGCTCACCAGGCAGGAGAAAGAATGAATTATCGGAGCCAGTCTGCCTCATGCAGATGCCCGCCGAGTCGCTCTCGCCATTATTACGCACGTCTCCGAGACCACCTCAGTAGTCGAAGTAAGTGCGGAGATAGAATGTAGCATACGTTCGTACGGTGAGCAGGGTCATGAGACAGGCACCGCCGCTGACACCAAGCACTGGGTCCATCAGCAACCCTCCCATTGTTCCGGCAGTGCTATGATCGCTGTTCATCCAGATTCCTGGGAGAGCTCTAGTGTCACTTCGCCTGCCCGGTCAAGCACCCGGTCGAAGGACGATGCGAAAAATTCAGAAATAATTCTGTCGATATTTACACCGCGCGGAAAGTCGTCTGAGAGTTCCGCTGAACTGAGGTCTAACAGTAAGCATCAAGGGGAGAGTGGCATGCTCGACCAATGACGGAGCTCTGGATGTACACAGATGCGTGACGCCAGTTATTTACTCAGTATGGGACAAGCTACAGTGGGTGGGAACTATTCGGTAAGTCACCCAAGCGCCTGGAAGGGCGATCCATGATCGTTCATCATACAATTCAGCCGCTCCATGCTTTCCGCCCCAGGTTCTCATGTCCGTCACGGATGTGCTCTGAAGTTGCCAGACGGCTGACCGCCACAAACAGGGGTTTGTGGAGTGCGGATCAACAAGTTACATGGCTCCACTCACTGCTGGGCTCGCACAGAATCATCAGGAGACGTCGTTCCTGGCTGCTGCCGTTGCAGGTGCAGCAGCGCAATTGCTCCAACCCCTCCCCAACTAAGACAGGCTCAGTAAACGTACGACACACTCCTCGAGCCTCGAGAATCATGAACTTCCGCTGAGTATCCTGTTCCTCTCCAGGGGTCTCGGTGTCCATGTCGGTCACAGGGGATGCCGTCGGACGACGTTGGGTTAGGATTGGAGCGCGTAGCGAGGGCGACCGGGGGTTCGGCCACTGGCGAGAATCCTCTTCGATCGCTCAAACAAGCTCCTCGTTCTCACGATCTGGAAACTCTCACCGCAGGCTGCCTCCGGTCAGGAGAGCGGGGAACATTTGTGATGGACAAGCCAAGCGACGGCCTAAGGGAATGCGGCGGATATACCGCCGAGTTGGATTTACGCTGTCGCCGAGACACCCTGCGGGTTCGGCAGAGGGTGCCGGAGGCTGCTGGGTAGGGTCGATCGAGCCGGACCGAGGTAGACGCAAGCCTTGCGCCGTTGGCAGGCGCTCGCTCACTCGGCTCGGCATCCTCGGCATCGTCTGGGACGGCCATCTCACAGACACGTCACGGGATCTCCCTGGCAGGGCTGCAGGGTTGACGAGACATCCGGATATCGTTCCGGAACCGCTGTGCGCCTCCGCACCTCGGATGCAGATGGCGCCCTAGCCTCGGTGTTACCCACGCAGGACGTGGGTGAAGCGTGGTCGGTCGATCTGTTGGCTCATGGGATGCTCCTTGAAGTCACAGGCGCTTGGTGTTTGATCACAACACCGCTACAGCGCGCCTGGGCCCGCCAACGAGCAGACTGCTGCCGTATCTGCGTAAGATCACGACCGAGGTCAAGATCGCGAAAACAACCAGAATCTGTGACTGCTGATGGGCGGATCGAGTCGTGCTGTCCACGCCGACGATGCATCCTCCGGAAGAGCAGATTGCAGTGTGCGCCTGGTCAGGCCGGCTAAAGACAGGTTAGACGGGTTGGAAACCCGCGGGTTTGGGGAGTCGGCATGCGGCATGGCATGCAAAAGGAGACGTTGTGAAACATGTCGGATGTACAGCGGAGGACGAAATCAGCCGTCAGACAACGCAGGATCCGACCTTGGGATTGACATGCACACTTGCTTCTGGCGTTGACGATACTAGAGATGATGCTTGTTGCTCCTACTTGCATCATCTCCATATCATTATCACTGCAGCCCCAACAAGCGCCGAACTCCATCGACGACATCGAACACGATGTGACTGACTGCCCCAGGGAATCGGCGCAGAGTTCCGTGAACGCGCCAGACATTTCTCTCCTCGAACCATCCGCACCCCCAAGGAGGCAGCCACGATGTGTCTGACGCGCTTGCCTGTGCTCGGAGGCGCAGCTTTCCCGTGCAAGCCAAGGGCTGCATCGGGTTAGCTCTGATAGTGAGAACGCCTGGAAGCCTTTTGCTCCGGGTCGAAGTGGGCCTGTGGGTGCGCCAGTGACATATACAGTACAGTCTCCCACATCGCCTACACGCCATTGGCGGCGACGGCAGTTTCTTCACTGATTATCACTGATCATTTTGCACTCCCCGATAACGCCAAAACAACAGATGTCAGGAGCTTGACACGATTATTGCAATCTGGGCGCCCACCATGGCTGACGCCTTGGCGCCACCGGAAGACGAAACAGGACAAGGACACGGCGCTGGTATCCTTGAATACAGCGCCGAGAACAGTGCGATTAGGGGCTACCTCGGAGTTAGGTGTGACACGCCGTGCACGCAGATCTTCCTCATTCGCAATGGCCGACCCGAACCCACACAAGGCGTCAGGAGGCGTCGTATCGCTTACTCCAGTGGGTTCAGTGCGACTGCGGATGTCAACTGATCCGGCACGGCACGTTGAGCATGGAGGAGTCGAAATTGTTATTTCTGCTTGTGGGTTCGGCGAAAAGCCATGCAAAGTCGCTGCAAACCGCTGATTTGTGCAGATTTGCCTTCATCCCATGTCTTCTAGTCTCAACAATTCAGCACCACGACAGTTGATCTCTCGGGGGGTGCCGCCGACGGCAAGCGGCCGGCGAGAGCTCGACCATCACTGGGTTGCGGGCTGCAGGCAGCAGCGACGGTGCCCTCAGACACAGTGCGACAGCACTCACAGACTGGCTGTTTGCGTCAGCTGACAGTTTGCCGAAGACGGCGTGTGCTGTCTGAGCTGAATGAACGGCATCGACTCTCGATCTCAACGATGTCGACTTTTTCGCCTCGTTATCTTCCCGATCCCCAATCGACTCCTCGTCCCCCGAAGCTACGCTCGCAGAGTTCGTCAGAACTCAGTCAGCATGGGATCGGGGTTTTGCATGCGTACGGGCGCTGTCCTGCGGCTTGCACATTTGTCCCCTGGAAGTTGCTCTGTGCAGGTCGATCCGAGCACGAGGCCTACTATCATCAGCAGATTTTGAGGGTTGACCCAGTCGATCGGCTGAAGGAGGTTCGGAGTCGTAACACTGATCCGCGACGCTGGCAGATATATGACAGTGAGCCTGCCATCTGACTCAGGAGCAAGATCGGTCAGCAGGGCGTCCAGTATCGAGATCCGACTTCGAGGATTCCATTAAAATGGTCGGAAGGTCAGCGTCGTGGCAGCGCGAGCTCTGAGTAGCCGCGGGCGCTGCTTGGACTCTGCCCTCTCCCGTCAATGACCGGTCTCCGTTTCTTATGACACTGGACGAGGAAAATCAGCTCGCAGTACGGTGCCCACAGCAGCATCGCAGGTGCGACGGAAACCCACCGAGGTCGACTCTGGGACCGTAAAGGCTCTTCCCACGGTTGGCCCAACGATAGTTGGCTGCCTGCACGTCGCGATATGACCTGGGTGCTTCTGCGTTCAGCCCGATACCCGCTCAGAGTGACTGCGCGATCACTTACGCCTCCTAACGTGTTGTCGCCAGCATTTGAGAGACGAAAGGTTGGGAGACAGGGCAAAGTCGGAATGCACCGAGCCTTGTCCAAAGGGTCTTCGGGCTCGGGTTTGGCTCTCGTTGTGCGCGTCGCTTTTGCCTGTGCTGCGTATCCACTTCCAGACGTCTCCTTGGAAGTTTACTTCGCTCCTGCCCCCGAGAGCCTGAGGAAATTGGAAGAGTCGCCATCAAGGCTGTGGTATCGTGAAGTCGAGATGCTGCGTACGGCGCGCTCATGCCAACCTTACTGGCTCTGGCCAGATGACATATTGTCAGTTGGCTAAACAAAGACACCACTGGGAAAGGAGGTTTGTGTCCTCCTCAACAGCAGAGCCTCAGACAGCAATATCACTGCATGAAAGTCTACGACGGTTAGTTGCAAACTTGATGTACTAACTAGCGGCTCGCTCTCACGCGGGCGCCGCAGTTGTCGGGTCACAACTCGGGATTGCAGACGCACAGCGGAAGGTCCCTGCTGCGCCATGGGCCCGCGACTGAGCGACGATACGCTTGCCTCAGGGCTACAGCGTAGATGGCTCCGCGGAACGTGCGCGCACGTACGCTGGCCGCCCGATGTCATGTCTTCAGTTCAATGCGCCATGGCGACGAGTGCCGCAAGCAGACATTGGAGCCGCCAAGCCTCGTAGGTGATGCAACGGTCTACCTTGTCTGATGGCTCCCACGTCAGTGTGTCTCCCGCTCGATTTGACACCCACTCAACCGGTGTCCCGGCAATTCCAGTACAGCCGCAAGTAGAGGATGGACGAGCTCTGTGTTACACGATGCACCTGTGTCTATCCCATTTCAGACATTGTTCATCAGCATGGCTTGTGCAGCTCGCCATGCGCGTTCTACAAGTGATCTTCTCACTGAGAGTGCCCAGTGCCCATCTCACTGAGGGAGTGCCCAGTGTCCATCAACCACCTGGGGACCCTTGCCCCAGACAAACTGCCCATCTTTCTTGCCGCGGTTGCTCTTGAGCGTCCAGTCCATGTCCGGGCCGATCGAGGCCAGGAAGTCGGCTTCGCCGTATTTAGGCTTCCAGCCGATCTCACGCGAGTGCTGAGCGCGGGCGCGCGAGTTCGTGCCGAGGTACGTGGACTTAGGTGTCAGTATTTAGAACTGCAGTCGCTGCTCGTCGCCGAGGGAGCATGATACTCACGCCACCGGTGTACTTGTCGAGCTCCTGCTGCGACAGCGTTGTGGGTTCGGCCTGCCCCAAGCCGCGCTTGTTCAGCGCCTTGCCAATCGACTCGGCCACATCTAACATGGAGTGTTCACCATTCTCGCCAAAGTAGTAGCCGTCTGTACCGTGGCCGATGTCGCCGCGGACCGCGCCCTGGTACACGAGCGCGAAGAGGTCCTAGCTTGTCAGCGTTGCGTCAGAATTCGGGCAATGGGCCCCCGGAGCTGAGTTGAGGGTCAGACTTACCGCCTGGTCATGAATGTGCACGTCCGGCCAGAGGTTCTTGCCCTCGCCAACCATGGCAGGGGCCTTGCGGTCGAGGCTGATGCGGATGAGGAGAGGAACCTGCTGAGACTGGGGGTTGCAGAGCCCTGCGTCCGCGAAGGGCGTCTCCGAAATACCGTAGATCGTTGAAGGGAGAATGATGTACGCCTTGACGTATCCCTCTTGGTCGGCACGGACAATGTCGAGGTCGACATCACGGTGGAACGCATCGTCGGGCAGCGATGCCAAGGTCTTGAACTCACTCGACTTCTGTAGGTCCGTGTAGATGTTCTTGGTCGCAAACGTGCCCGCATCCAGATCCGACAGGGTACCCGTTCCGCTCGTGTGAATGAGGATGGGGGTCTTGCCGCTCTCGTGACGCTTCTTCAGACCACGCAGGATCGCCTGGTTCGCAGCCTTGCCGTCTGCATCCGCACAGTTCACAGTAATGTCGTGCTCGCTTGCCAGCTTCTCCAGCTTGTCGTGGTCGTCCAGCGATCCCACCGCAGGCACCAGTCGCGAGTCCACCTTCGAGAAGCCCTCGACCACCTCGGGCCGCCGTCCGTAGACCGTCACCTTGGCTTCAGAGTCCGCGTTCAGGATGGCGTTCAGAGCCGAAGACCCAATGTAGCCTGCTGTCAGATTTCGCACGCGATCGACAGCGTACCGGTTGCGCCGATGAAGAAGATGCTCTTGCTCATAGTTTCAAGATGCTCAGTGTCAGACTGTACGGATGCAACGTCTCAACGATGCTAATATATAAAGCTGTCAAAGATGTCAACAACCCAAACGCGATGCGAGTGTGGATCAGTCAGCAAATGGGCTGTCACAGGCTGGCGCTGACCAGGTTTGACGTCATTCCTTACTCATCAACGGACTGTTTCATGTGGAGGTCATCACGTGCTGCCCAAAGAAGTCACCTCACCGGTCTCTTGGTGAGCTTCACACCTCTTGCAGACGCTGCATATGAGATTCTGAAAGGCGTGCGAGAAAACATGTGAACGCTGGAAGTCTTTGGGTAACGGAGTGCGCGCCATGATTCGTATCCTTGATCGTTCGACCACCTTGTGTGTGCAGTTCGTGGAGAACAATACATACGCGCCCTCCAGGGTTGAAAGCCTCCCCACACCTGCCGTCCAGGAAGCCGGTACTGACCGCTTGCCGCTTGCTTGCTACATTCAGGAGAGCAGAAGACGTCAGAACGAATGTCATGGGTTGGGTTGATTTGTGAGTCTCATGCCGAGCCTATCGCGGACCCCCAAGCATAGACTTTGCAAGCGTCACGGCTAACGTGTCTGATCCCCACAGTCCATCGATATGCAGGGCAAGTTTGTCAGCGGGTCAGCACGATAGCCGGTGAACACTTGATATCTCGATATGTGCTGCGCGATGGGGACGCCGTCTCCAGTCATGCCTACACTGGTCCTAGGGACTGAGGCTGAGGGATGAAGGCTGATGGCGCCCCGGAGGCTGAGAGCAAGAGAGGTCCGAGCTCCGCACTGACCTCACCGGTCTCATCGGGATCTTTGGCGTTCCGTGTCGGTCCGAGCGCCCGGCTAGCCCTGGTAGACAATGGGCAACTGCCCTCACCTGAAGTCACGGCGCATGTCGGGGACGGCAGGCCTCAGCCATCGTTGCAACCAGCCTTAACCTCTGCGATGCTTTCTCACCCCATGGCATATAGTTTCTTTGCCGTGACAGGTCGCAGGTCACAGTGGTGTGCGAGCGGCGGCGATGCACGAGGCGCCAGTTGTCCACCAAGAGCTCCGTTAAGATCCACAGATCAGATAGGGGTATGAACCATGCGTACTGCCGTTCGTTCTCTACGGCAATATTGCTCGGAAGCCCTCTAGTGTAGCGGCAAGACATCCGGCCCAAGTGCCACTGGTGCATGGAGCACTCTCTCCCCTTCCTGGCACCCAGTGTAGCACCTTGGTGTACATCTATGCTCTTACCCGCACTTGCTGCTGCTCACGGCCAGATCGTCGGCTCCCAGGCGACGGATTCCTCGCATGCCTTTCCCTCGGCTGTCGAGTTCCCCAGCTAGCGCGCAGAGTTCAGAGTTCAGCTCCACTCCAACCCGTGCAGGCCTCCCATGGTCGTCGTCCAGCGGTCCAGGAGCCCCGGCGTGTCGGCGCAGCGCCCGGTCCGAGGTCAGCAGACCGGTCAGCCGAGCGGTAATCGTGTTCATGACCGCGGTTCGTTCGACCAAGCTCTCTTGATGTGGGTAGCGTTGTCGTATAAGAAGCGTGTGAATGTTCCATTCTAATCTTATGACTTGTGTGAGGGATATAAACAATACCTACGAAGAGGTCAGTAGAGGTTCAACATCGACGCCTCAGCGCTCAACCTTGGCTGCAGGTAAGTGTCACGAGTGCAACGTTGACGATCGTACGTTGCGGTAGGTCAGTCACAGCGTGTATCATTCACTTGTCTCGTCTTACAATGAGCTGAACCAGCTGGCTGTCAACATTCCATGGCAGAGCTTCCGAGCCGCTTCTACCTCAGACGCCAAAACCTGTCAGGCAACAACCTCTACGAGGGTTGCAAAAACCACTTCCCGTCTGCCCTCGCTTCACACCTCTCGAGCGTGCTTGCTCGGCTCCAAGAGTTGGAACTCCCCTTTGAACAGCATGTGGACGGCCCCAATCATCTTGACGTTGCTACTGATGATGGCGTAGGCGGCGCCCCAGCAGCTGAGAAAGACGATAAACCCCCTCTGGCAGCTGGGAGTCGGCGCGGAGTAGTCGAGTGCGACATGGTATGCGAAGACGGCGGTGGCATATCTGCTGACGAGAACCTCGACGGCTGCATCCACACTTTCGGACACTATAACAATTCGTGCGACCTCCTTGGCGGCGCAGATACTTTCTGTAACTGGTGCTACTGCGAAGCGCGCGAAGACTGGTTTGACGGCATTTGCTAGCTGCTTTCCAACAGCCGTCCCGCACTCAGAATTCGTTCGGAGCGAGGAGAATCGACCATCAGACTGAAGACGCAATGTTGTTTTCGAACGTGATGAAAAGGGCTGCTGTTCTTAAAAGTCTTGTCTCTGAGAGACCGAGTCGCACAGACGGGAAGCTATCTCGGTGTGTTTTTGACCACGTGACGAAAAGTAAGCTAACCGTTAACGCGGCTATAAAGGTGTCTGCAAATGGTATCACCTTTCATCACTTCTTTACTCAAGCACAGCACTCTATCGCCTCACAATGACAGAGACCTCAATCACCCGATTCTGCGTGACGGTTGCCTCCTCGTTGGGCGATGAGATCTACCGCGGCTGCAAGAACCGCTTCCCGACTGACATTCCCACTTACCTGTCTGGCGTCGTTGGCCGCTTACACGAACTCAACCTCGACTACGAGTCACATGTCGAGAACGGAGACACCCAGCAGTACCTCGTCACTGTCTCAGAGGGCAACGAGCCTCCCACTCCTCAACAGTGTCGCTACGTCGTTTCGGGGAGCTGGGAGTCGTTCGACATGCGTGACAGAGCAGCGCAGGAGCGCTGAGCAAGCCGCCGTCAACGCTGCTGGGGCGTAGTGATGGCCCGAGGCGATGGCCGAACATTATGGCAATGACTGGGGCCTCTCACACCAAGAACGCCTCGCTACGGAGTGGCCCTCGGAGCCTTCGACACCGCCATCGTCACTCACACGTTCAAGACCGCGCTTCCGACAGCTATACGACAGCTGTACGACTCGAGCTGGCCATCTGAATTTCAACTTCGACCCTCTGACCAGCGGTCGAAATGCCTGACTTGTGTAGTGGAGCATTGTAGGTGTTTGACGACCTTCTGCAGTGATATGCAGACGTTCACAACCCCCCGATGTCAAGGAACATGAACCCTAAGAAAGCAGGATTAGTAGCGCTCTCAGACTGTTCGTATCACTGGCCGTGGTGTTCCCGACCCTGTCAGTTTGCACGGCTGTCAGTCATGTCCGAGTTCATAGCTGGCGTCGACGCAAAAGCCGCAAGCGGATCGCTGAAGGTCGATACAAACGAGACAACAAAAACGCTTAGCGACGAGAAGTTTCGATCTTCTGCCCTTTGGGTGGTCTCGTATGAGCCCAACGCTCTTCCATCTGAGCTACGTCGTTTTCGTTGTTTCCTCAACTGCCTTTGTTATTTCACGAGTCGACTTTCCACGTGGCATGGCCGGGAGCGAGAGCGAGGAAGGAGGGCGGGCGGCGCCGCTCGCTTCCAAAGGATTGCGGAGTGTCTTGTGCACTTCAAGAAAGGGTCGGCGGAGGGTCGCTCCGCCCTGAACGCCTTTGTTCCTTTGTTCCGTCTGACCCTCTAACAAAGTGCTCGCCGCTGAGCGCGTGACTTGCGCCGCATGCCGTCGGCGGCGGGGAGGCGCCAAGGCTTGCGCTTGCCCCGGAAGGTGCGGTCCTGTGACGCCCCGCGGTGCTCGGGACGAGGCGTGACGAGTGGAGGCCACAGGCTTGTGTGGGTGGAGGCAGCATGATGGGGAGTTTGGACACACGACAGGCACAGCTGAGGCCGGAACGGGGGTGCAGCGGAGCTGTGTACCGCCCCGAAGTATGCATGTATGTCCCGTCACATGTCTGGGCTGGGCTGGACCGGCTGGCCCGGCTGCGCGCCGGAACTGTCAATCTGTCGACCTGTCGCAATCGGAATCGCAGTCACAACAGTTTGACAGACAAGGAAGGCGCGTTCGAGTCACGGTGCATTGTAACGTCTCGAATTTGACGTTCAGGGTTCACCGTTCCAGCCAGCCTGGCAAGGCTCTGCATCGCAAGCGGCACGGCGTCGTCGGAGGTTGGCGGCTGGCAGCAGAGCGCAGCTGGTACGCCAGGACGCCAGAACAGCGCCAGACGCCTGCGGCAGTGCGAGCCAGCGCGAACGCAAGCGAGCATGAACGGGCGAACGAACTAGATAGCAAAGACGACCAGACTGCGCATAGCTTATCGCAGATTCGTGCCATGTGTCCCTCCTTTCGCACTCCCACGCGCCCACGCCGGCGTGCACGCCCGCTCTCACAGCCCACGGCCCAGAGCCCAAAGGGCCAGTGTAGTTAGGAGGCAAAGGGGCTGGCTCGCTCGCTGGGATCTTCGGCAGGGCCTGCAGGGCAGAGAATCCAGAGGGTCCTCGATCCTCACGGTCCACGGATCGAGGAGACCTCAGGACTGAGGCCCATGGTGCCTTGTGACCTCGCCCTTCCCTGCTGGCACCCACCGGCAGAATCCAATCTTGGATCCGCGTGACTCCGGCGGCGGTTGCGAACCGAAACGAAACGTCTTCTTCGCACAGCTGCTGCGGCGCCGGCTGTGCCCGTGGGGGATGGAGCCTGTGTCAGATGCCAAACCTCCAGATCCCATATCGCTGTTTCGCGACCTTCCCGCGTAAGAGTGACAGCTACGCTACGCTTGTCGTCTCGATGCAAACAACCTCAACCTGCTCGACAACGCTGGCAGACTGCGGCCCAGCTCGCCTCCCGATGCCAAGCATATCACATGGACCCGGACGCTCAGGAACGAGGAAAATAACGTTTTGAATGCCGATTTCAACCTTAGCCTTTGCCCTGGTATGGCATGGTTGGCGATTGCGACGCGACGCGACTTTGACTCGACGCGACGTAGACGTACCGGAAGTGGTCCGGCGATGGCCCGGAGAGACTCGCGATCCTTCCAGAATGGGAACAAGGCAGGGAAGGGGATCGAGGTGCCGAAGTGCCCATGCCGTCCGTGGCCGGTCGTCGCGCAGTCGTGCGCTTTGCCAGTGGCCAGTTGCAGTGGGCCAGTGCGGCCAGTGCGTTTAATGAATGCCAGAGGCCGCCAGTGGGCCCGGCGGGTGGTCGGGCGAGGGACAGGGGAGACAGGGCCGGCACAGAACAGGGTCAGGACAGGCGGCGGGGGCGGAACAGGGTACATCTTTCACGCCTCTGCCCGTTATTATTATTGATCCGACGGTCCTTGGCCTCAGCCTCAGCCGGGTGGCCAGACACGACACTGTCCTGGCTCTCGATCTTGTCAGGCGTGGTGCTTGTTCTGGGATGAGCTCTGACCGGCACCCCTCGTCCCTCCCAGTTTCTAGCTCCCCTGTCTTCCTCCTGGCTCGTCCCTCGTTGCTCGCACTCTGATGAGCAGCCTCCTACAGACACCAGTGTATGTGCATAATAGAATGTCACTCAGCCGCCCAATGCTATACGGTCGACACTTTGACACCGCCGTGACTGACAGTCACCGACGACCTTGCGATTTAGACACCAAACACGGCTTTGCGCAGCGCGTACGCGCGGGGCTTCAGGCGCAAAAGCGACACGCCCGGACGCCAAAAAGAGGGCCAGAGGCGCACTAGGCGCTGCATCGTGCTGTTTCGAGTAAATGGATGTGAAACTCGAGTGGACGAGACTAAGGTGCTAAGCTCTTTCGCGTGAGCGGCTGAGCGGCATGAGCGGGCGGGCGTGAGCGGTGCGCGGTGCGGCAAACGGCACAATCTCATGGCATGCAGCCGATCTCAGGGTCTTGGCCGGCTGCACCCCTGGACATTCACCGGCGACCCTTCGGAGTCTGAGGCTAAGAGCGAGTAGATGCAGCCGGATTGCGTGCGGGCAGCTGCAGGCGTTGCAGGCAGTGCAGTCGGGTGGGCGGCATGGACGGGGAGCAAGGGACGGAGGGTCTGGAGAACAACCCAGGACAAGGGAGGGCAAAGGGCAGGGTCACCCGGTCTGGTCTCGTCGACTGGTCTCTCTAGGTAAGGGGATCGGACGCCACGGGTGGCTCATGCAAGACAGGATTTGCTCCTCTTGGCTTGGCTGGCATGGCTCGGACTGCTTCACTGCCTTAAACTGTTACTACTCTGAGTGATCGCAACTCAAAGTGCCGTAGCGTAGGACGCAGGTTCCTGTAGCTCGTGGCCGCTGGCCCGCTGCATGGCCTCCTGGGCCTCTGCACAAGCACTCTGGCGCACTGGCGCACACACCCAGCCGGACCAGCGCTGCACTAGTCTCGTCTCAGCTCAGCCTCATTCAGCCCAGCCCAGCCCGCGCTGGGCCCTCGCTGCTGGCACACTGCCAGAGCAGGCAGAGCAGCACGCTAGCATGCCGCACCCCCGGCCGCTTTTCTGCATCACCTCTCTTCTCTTTCTTCTTCTCTCCTCTCTCTTCATCGCTCTACGCCCGCTCAACACTCTCTCACTTCTTGCTCTGATTCATCCCTGTCGAATCGCAACCAACTCGCTCCACCGCATCACAGCCTCTACACACGGCCCCTCTTAACCTATTCCTTTTGCCACCCCCTTCCTTATAATCGCAACCACAATGTCCGCCCCCGTTGAGGAGACCAAGGTGAGTCAGAGCCTTCCTTCAGTCGTGTTTGTGTGCATGTGTGCAGTGGTCAGTGCGTGACAGTGCACTCATGTGTGGAGCACACAGCCCATTCTCCATCGCAAGTATCATGGGAGACGTGACTCGTTACCAGCGATTCGGGTGTATCGGCGGCCAACTTTTTTGCCACCCGTACCCTGCCGCCAGATCTCTCCATTCAGCCCTTTGACAATTGCACAAACAGACATTCTTGTCACGTGAAGCTGTCGTGTACGTTCAGCATGCGTAGTACGGTTTGAAGTCGTCGTCTTAGGCGCCTAAGACGCAAGAGAAGCATGGGGCCTTGGCAATCCTCTCACGGGGTGGAAAAGAAAGGAAGCCCCGAACGGACGGTCACTTGGGCCTCAGCCCAGTTCCGTGACACGCGCTCGCGCGCGCGCGCGCTAAGTCGTCACTGTCACACATTCCATGCGCCCAAACACACATCCCCCTTCGTTCGTATCATGATGCTGATTGCGCCTTCCTTTGCATTTCAACATCGTTCACTCTCTCATACCCAACTGCATACCTGTACGCCACAATGTCTCCCAAGCAGGTCGTCGTCGCCGAGACCCCCGCCCCCGTCGCTGCCCCCGTCGTTCCCGAGCCTACCGAGGTGAAGGTTGAGGGTGAGGCTGTTGCCACCGAGGCCGTCGCTGCTCCTGAGGTGAGTGGCAAAAGCATGCTTTGTCTGATCAAGTTCCAAGCTAACTGTGCACAGGCCCCCGCCGCCGTTCCCGCCCCCGAGGTCAAGGCTGAGGAGGTCGCTGCCCCCGTTGCCGAGGCTCCCGCCGCCACCGAGGCTCCCGCCGCTACCGAGGCTGCTCCCGCTGAGGAGGCTCCTACGGCCAAGGACGCTGTTGCCGCCGAGGTCGCTAAGACGGAGGAGAAGACCAAGGCCGCTAAGGTGAGTAGCTGTTTCGCATCGATTGTCTCAGATCTGCTGCTGACTGGCCCAGGAGAAGGTCAAGGCTGAGGGCAAGGGCTTCTTCGCTAAGCTCTTCGGCAAGAAGGACAAGAAGGCTGCCAAGCCCGCTGCTGCTAAGCCCGCTGCTGAGGCCCCCAAGGCTGAGGAGCCTGTCGTTGAGGCCGCCACCACCCCCGCTGTCGAGGCTGCCCCCGTCGCCGAGGCCGCCCCTGTTGCCGCTGCCGAGGTCGAGGCCCCCAAGCCTGTGTGAGTATGCGTGTAGAGGCGATTAAACTCTGCTAATCAGTTTCCAGTGAGGCTGTCGCTGAGCCCGCCCCCGTCGCTGCCGTCGAGGCTCCTGCCGCCCCTGCCGCTGAGGCCGTCGCCACCCCTGCCGCCGAGGAGCCGTCTGTCGTCGCTAAGGGAGAGCAGGCCGCCAAGGACACCGAGGCCGCCGTCGAGAAGGAGGCTGCCAAGGCCGTCAAGGCCACTCGCCGACTCTCTGCTCGCTTCACCGGCTTCTTCAAGCACAAGGACGCTTCGCCCAAGAAGGAGGTCCCTCCGTCTACCCCTTCGCCGGAGGCCGAGGCCGCTGTCGTCGCTCCCGTCGCTACCGAGGAGGCCGCTCCCGTTGCCGCTGTCGAGACTCCCGCTGCTGTCACCGAGGCCGCCCCCAAGATTGAGGAGCCGGCGCCTACTGAGCCCATCCAGATCGAGGCTGTGAGTAGATATGGTCAGGAAAAAATCGCGTCAGCTAACCTTCAGCCCAAGGCCTCTGCGCCTCCTGCTGCCCCCGCAGTCGCCGCCGCGGCCTAGAGTGTGATCCGGTAGTTTATGAGAGCGAGACGAAACCTGTGTATGATTGTCACCCTTCCCCCATATTTCTGCTCATTAATGTACCCCGTTAGCGGTGCCCCCTCATTCTCTCATATCATTACCTCTTCCGGCTTGACGTTCGCGATCACACCATGATCGTTTCTCAGTAGGACGTACTAGTTGGCCACGGTAGTCGCTTTTGATGCATAATAATTGTGACTTGTTGGACAGATGCAGTATCCAGCGCATGCAGGGGTCCACAGAGGTTGGAGCACCGAGCACGTCCAAAGGTGAGGGCTGGATAAGATTTTGGCCGGTGGAGGTTGCCACTCATGATTTTGGAAAGTTGAGATCGTTCAGAACCGCACACCACCTACACCATGTCGACCTCAAGAGCAAAGCGTATCGGATCTCTGCTGTTCTGCCCCGCCTGCGGAACGCTACTCGACCTTCCTCGTGACGATCAAGACGAGATCGAGTGCCACCAGTGCGGAAGGAAGGAGCCTGCGAGCTGTGAGTAACCCACAAACAAACGTTCCTCGGGCTCGAGCGCATGCAGTTGCGGTGTGCAACGTTTCGTCTGTTGCTTCCAGAGCTACCTGGGCAAGCTTGCCGATGCGCATTAGATGTGCTGTCGTGCTATTCCTTGCGGAGCCGCAAGAATGGGGGTGGGGATCAATGCTGACTCCAGCGTACGAGAACCTCCCGACGAAGACCTACTCTTCTCCGCATGCTTTCCCTTCAGCACTGAGGTCGAAGCGTGCTCTTGTGCAGAACACGATGACTGGTGACGAAGCTGCCGTTGACCGTGATCCTGTCGTGAGTATAGAGTTGGTTGTTTACCGAGTTGTTGCGCCGTACCATTGGGGTCGGGGCGCAATCAGGTTCTGAAGTCGCTTTGATCATTAGCTAACTGGCAGGCGCAAGAGAAGTGTCCGGAGTGTGGCCACATCGGTCTCTCTTACAAGGAGATGCAGCTCCGTTCGGCGGACGAAGGCTCCACGATCTTCTACAAGGTGAGTAGGCTTGGTCGTATGTACAGCCATGATTCTGGTCACTTCTCATGGCGGCAAGGATTATGCTCGGTCGAGCTGTCACGGTGGTGCGCGGAGGTGACATTTACACCGCAAGGTGTCGAATGTCTCCATGCGATGCGTTCTGGCCTTCATTTCAAATGGCTCGTGCTGACGATCCAGTGTCTCGACTGTGGACATCAGTTCTCCACGAACAATTAGGTACAGGATACAGACGACCTGTTGTATGCTACTATTATCTCGGCAGTGTGGTGCAGCAAGCCATTAACGCTCCAATTGGCCAATGACGAGTTTCCAGCCGAGTGGGAAGTCGGTGCGATCGGCAGTGTCACGACAATCGCAATCGGGGGACGAGGCTCGTCATCGAACTCCACACGGCCGTGTCTCGGTCCCGGCCGATGGTGACAGGTGGGTGCGCGGTCATGGTTGAGTGACGGACCCGCAGCACCTGTCAGAGTGGGGTTAGTCTGGTGGGGTTCCAGGTCACTGGAGTGAGGTCACGCTTGTGACCGGCATCTGCGGCGCATCAGTACGTTCGCAGTCAACGGCTTAAGTGATTCCTAGCAAGTCAGTGCGAGCAAAATGGAGACAGAGACAGATGACGTTCGGGGTGAGGCGTGCATTCAGTGGCGGGAGTGAGGTGAACCAGACATAAGGAGAAGCGGGATGGCAGGCAAGGGAGGGACATAGAGGGGGGGGTCGGCACGCGCAGTACGCGTTGTCGACGTCGGCCGGTTCCGCGATGAAGAATGCTTACACCGAGTCAGTGAGTCATGTTGAGTGAGTAGAGGACGCCGAGGCATGCAATGCGCTCTAGTCATTCCGACCGGTTGCTGGGTAGCAACGGGGGACGGGGGCTGCTGTATCCTGCTGGACGTCATCGAGGAGGTCGAGTTGCCAGAACCTCAGCCACGAGGACGCTGCACACGTCGGAACACCGCCGCCCCCGCACAGGCACCAGCCGAATACAGAATACAACACGAAGGCGCTGAATGATAAAAGGGACAAGGGGAGCTGTATTGCAGGAGGCTATGCTGCGGGGATATAGGACGCTGGGTTAGCTGGGGAGTGTTGGGGCTGGCAGCGGTTGCAGGGTCAGGCCACGTGAGGAATGGAGGAATGATGATGCAGGGTGAAGCCTGAAGCAAGTAAGTAGCCGGAACGCGAGCCGAGGATCCGACTGTCGAGTCGCAGTGTCATGGCTCAGGGCGCGCAGGGCGGGCGGCTCGTCAACAGGGCGATTTGCCACTCGCTGATCGTAACCACACAACGACACACCCAGCACCCAGCGTCGACTCGGGCGGAGCACCGCGCATCACCACGTCCCATCCCGAGTACGACCACACTCGGCCTAGCCTTTGCCTCTTGTCTCGCTGCTCGTCTACTTGGCTCACCCCATTGTCATTGCGTTCCTCGATCCACCCCCTGTCACTGCCATCCACTTCTTTACACTCGTTGTTGCCTTCTACCTAACTCGACTTGACTACGGCTTATCGTCTATCAGCCTTATCACCTTCCGTCACCCCGTCACCCCGCCCCTCCCCCAACCCCAACCCCACAACCTCACCATCGTCCAACCCGTCCTCAACCATTCTCGCACCCTCCATAGTGGATCACAATGCCCTCGCCCAATGTTCACACTCAGGCGGGGGCCCAACGCACCGGATTCCGTGAGTGGACATACACAACCAAACGCGTCCAGACAGTTACTGACATCATTCCAGCGGTACCCGTCGAGTGAGCTTCCCCCACCTCCCCAGTTCCCACCAGCACGACTAACGACAGTGACACGCCTGCATCCCTGCTCTCTCCGCTGCTGACGCTCCCCACGAGCTTGGCAGGGCTGAAGCTGAGTGGCTTCGCGTTCAACGGCTCGCCCTCCAAGGTGTCGATGCCGGCGGCAACACCGGCACCAACAGTAGGGTCGGACACGTCCGCCGTCTGGCAGCACGCTCAACTCGGCCCATCCCCTGCGTGAGGTTGTCGCGTTTGGTTCACAGCTGACAATAGCCGCACACGAGTCCTTCTCCTGACCTCGCCGACGCATGCATTGCAGGCGTTCGCGTTCGAGAACAGCGCCATCCCCGACGACCCGCACGTCAGCGAGGAATACCCGCCGCCCGTCGAAATCGCGTCTATTTCCAGCATCACCTACGCCGACGACGTGAAGCACTCCGCCTTGCCGGGTGTGCGCGGCCGTACGCCCGGACACGAGAGCGTCACCTCAGCGCGTCTACTGGAAAGATCGCACTGGGCGGGGCGCGGGCCCGTTGTTGCCATGACGTGAGTGTTATCTAGGTGCCTCGGGAAAGCAGTAGCTAACGGATCAGGACCAGCTCGCCAAACGGCAACCAGGCTCTCGTGCTCTTGGACCTCACGAATGGGAAGGCGTTTCGACGCCTCGACCTCGGCACGGGTGCGGCGGCGAGAGTGACATCGTCGGCTCGCGTCATCATGCTTGTGAGTTGAGTAGTCGAAGTCCCCAGCTAACTCCCAGCTGACTTCGCACCCGACGCCGTCAGTCTATATCCTTGACAGCGGGCTGAAGGTTCTGCACGCCGTGCACGATCTCCCCGTTGGTGCTGACGGAATGCTCCCTGTCGCCAGCGTGTCCGGCCGGCTTGCGGCTTACGCGACCACTGAAGCTGCCGCCGTTCCTGGCAGCGACGGATTGGGATCTGTAGTCTGCGCCGGGTCGACCCGGGCACGCTCGTCCAGTGATGCCTCGCAGCCTCCTGCTCCCCAGTCGACGCAGGCTGCGCTGCTGAACTCGGCGGTGGAGATCGGTGGCGGGGTCGCACGTGGGCTGTGGTCTGGCATCAAGATGGGAGCGCGGGCGGCTAGCGCGAGCCACGCACGGATGGCAGTCAGCGCACCAGTTGAGCGCGGCCTCGGAGACGACGACAACGTCTCTGTTGCTACTTCAGAGAGCCGCTCCATGGACGACGGTCTCGGCGAGGGAGGCGGTGCCATGCCGCGCTTAAAGGGAATATGGGTCAAGATCATTGACCTGAAGCCCGAGCCCGAGCTGATTGCGCACTTCCGCCTTCCTCCCGTCCGGTTCTTAATCTCGACGGCATCGGGGCAGCTGCAGCGTGCCCCGACGGTGACGCGGAAGAACCAGCCTGTCACTTTCCTCGAGTTCTCGAATGATGGGACGCGGCTGTTCGCGGCGTCGGTCGGCGGTCGCGCGTTCCACGTTTTCGACGTCCGGCCCCGCAGTGCGACTGCGAAGCGCAACAAGCGCGCTCCGAAGGGCGAGGTCTGGGAGTCGTACATCTTACGCCGGGGCAACACGTCCGCAAGCGTGTGCTCCGTCACCTGGTCCGCCGATGATCGATGGGTAGCAGTTGGAACGGCGAAGGGCACGCTTCGTAAGTTAGTAATTGCTTGATGAACTGACAAGCAGACGTATTCCCAATCTGTCCTGACGGCGGTAAGCCGTCGGCGTCCAGCCATGTGCCGACGAAGATCCGCAACCCCGCCGAGTTATCGGCACTGTCCGTCGAGGTGGGAGCTTGCGCTCGTCTGCGCCCGCCAGTCCCCGCTCAGGAAGAGGGTGAAGCCGACATCCGACCGTACACGCTTACCTCGGCGGCCTTTACTGCTACCCGCGCCAACCCAATCGGCAAGGGCAGGCTCTGTCAGGACCTCGTTTTATACCGCCCCGTCTTTGGGCAGCTCGAGCTCGTCCGCCTGGACGTCTTTGCGACTAGCCCGACGACGATTTCGCCGTCGAAGTATGACCACCGTCGCCGCGTCTCGAACCTGACTGAGATGATGCGGCTCCGGCCTAGCGGCGATCTGGGTGTCGAGAGCAAGGTCAAGGCGCGCTGGCTACTGCCTTTAGGTCAAGGGGCCGGCGAGCGCGCTGTGCCGCTCGCTCCTCCGCCAAAGACCAAGACTCCCGAACCGATTCCCAGCAAGAGCTTGTACCATGCCGAGATCCGGACGTGCAGTGGCTCGCCGCGCATCTTACCGACGTCGATTTACCTCTCGCGCCAGGTCAACTTCTACGCCGCGGTGCCGACGGACGACTACACGCCTCTCTCAGTTCTGGACAAGGAGGCACGCACTCATCGGCTCAGCTTCCGACCCGAGGTCGAGCTGCACTCTGGCACGCCAGACTCGCACTCGCTCGACGAAGGTTTGGGCTCTGCCCTTCATTCGGTCATCGAGTCGCGGCCATCTGCGACGCCTCTCCCGCACTTGCCGAACGGATCGCCCCGCAGCTCGCTCTGGAACACGATTCCGATCCGGCACGTCGCCTCGAGCGTCGGCGAGGGTGTCGGCCGCGTGAGGCGCGAGTATGCCCGTGCTTCGCGCCGCGTCAGCGGCACGCTCGGCAGCAGTTGCGACTCGCCCATGCCCGCTGAGGGTGAGGACGTGCCGCCTCCGATGACGACGGACGGCTCGCTCGAGGACGACTGGGACGACGGGTGGGAGGCAGAGTACGCTCGTGCGGTTGAGGACGACGGCGGGCCGGATGACCTCGTTCTCGGCTTACTCGACGAAGAGGAGGAGGAGCGGCGCAACCAGCAAAAGACGCAGAAAAAGAAAAAGAAGCAGCAGCAGCAAGTTTTGTGATTCGACATTCCAAGCTTGACAAGAACGCGCGATAGAACAGAAAGAAGATTCAGAAGTTTAACATAACCCCAACCAACATTAGCACTAAACAGGCAACAACAACAACATAACCACCAACGAGACTTCATTTGTTCACTTCAAACCATATGTATACTGTATGCATTCCTCTAGTCATACGTGCACTGCTGAAGGCTCTCTGCCCGATCCGCCTAGTCGTCGCGGGAAGCGTACTTCTGCTCCCTCGCGCGCGCCGTCTCCTGGTACACGGCGAGCTTCTCCTCCTTTGTCGCGTTGTACTTGAGGTGGAGCTGGTTCATGGGGTTGTCGCTCGACTTCTGGAACTTGTCCCACAGGCGATCGCGGTACTGATTCTGGCGGAGGCCGGGGTACTCCTCCTTGTACTTGGGCAGTTCGCGGTCGAGGTACGCGTTGAAGGCGGCCTTGACGCGGCGCTCGGGGTGCGTGTCGATGCCGGCGGCCTTGGTGCCCTGCGAGCTCTTGTCCGTCTTCTCATTGACGATCTCGAGCGCCTCGAGCATCTCGTCGACACCGACGGCAGTGAGGCTCTGCACCTCGCGGTCCGGGTCGCGGCGGAGTCCCTGCGGGTCGTCGGTTCGGAAGGCGCTCACGCCCGCATTCGTCTTGGCGAATCCGCCGGCGGCGGGCTTCTTCTTCTGGCCCGCCTTCGGAGCCGCCTTCTTCGTCGGCAGCGACGCCTCCTCGGCCGCGAGGAGGGCCTCGCGCTCGGCCTTCTTGGCCGCTGCCTCGGCCTGCTTCGCCGCAGCCATTTCCGCCTTGGACGCGCCCTTCGCTACGATTGTCAGCTTCGTGGACTGGTCCGTAAGCTACGATGCTCGAGACGTACCGCCAGACTTCCACTTGTCCGCCTCAGCCTTCTCCTTCTGAGCAGCGGCGGCCTCGGCCTTCTTCGCCTGTGGGGTGTTAGCTCGCTGTTTACAGTGTGCAGCTCGTGTGACAACACTTCCCGGCTCGGCTTGGAGCTCTAACACGAGCCAAGTCACCTGCCGGGGCACAGCGCAGTCAGACCAGGTGCTCACCTCGTTCTCGGCCTTCTTGGCACGGCCAGACTCCTTCTTCGCGTTTCCTCCCTTGGGCGCCATTGTCGGTTTTCGTGATGGAGATGGAAAGAAAGCACGAGCTATGCACAATGCGGCTTGGTTGATGCTGGGTCGACCACTCGGCGGTCTCGGCCGAAGATTGTGGCACATGGTGGTGCGTCATACGGAAGCAGATTAGGCGATGAGATTAGGGGCGAGCGGCTCAGGTGCGGCACGAGATTACCCAACGACGCGTGCTTGGGCGCGTGCTCGGGCATGCTCGAAGCTCGAGCGGACTGGGCGGCGACGGCGTGGACGAAGGAGTGAAGTAAGCGGTACTGAGTGCAGGAGTGAACTAAATGTGATGAATGCATGGTGATTATATCTAGTGTACAACTGTTATGCCGCTGTTGCGACCGCCCTCGTCGCCACGGCCTGGTCCGGTGTCTCGACCTGCGTCGCGATCTCGTCCGTCACCGCCGTCTCTCTTCCCTCTTCGTGAATGACCCCCGGATTCACAGCGCTCCTGCCTCCATAGTACAGCCGACTCGCGACCTCGGCCGTGACCCAGTCCATAGCCCCATCGAGTCCCTCACCCGTGATGGCCGAGCAAGGCAGGATGCGCCAGGTATGGCTCTCGATGGTGTTGAGGTGGAGCTGATCCCGCACTTGCTCCATGGAGAGGGATCCCGCCAGATCCTGCTTGTTCGCGAGCACGAGGAGGGTACACCCCGCCAACCGCTGTTCGGATAGAAGCTGCCTCAGCTCGTTCGAGCAGTCGTCCAATCTCAACGTGTCCGACGAGTCGACGACCCACACCACCGCGTCCGTCGACTCGAAGTAGTTTCGCCAGTACGGGCGCAGCGTACGCTGGCCGCCCACGTCCCACACGTTCAGCGTGTAACTGTCCCCGGCGCCGTCGACTGGTGTCGGAGCTGAGCCTGAGCCAGAGGAGTCGGGGGCGCCCGACGCAGCGGCCGCGTTCTCGGCGCCGGCAGTCGACCCGATCGTTCGCACAAGTGTCGTGATGTTGAATCCCAGTGTCGGAGAGACCTCGCGCACGTCGCCGCCCGTCAGGCGTTTCAGGATCGTCGTCTTCCCTGCGTTGTCGAGTCCGCTGGTCGTTAGCTACACTGGGAGAATGCCAGCTCACAGGAACAGGACACGCATTTCGCGCGCCTTCGCCTTGTTTTTCCGGATAATAGTGAGCAGTCCTGGCCGTCAGCTTTAAGGCATGTCCTCTGCTTACCCATCGTGCCGAAGGGTGTTGTTGCGAGAGATCGCGATCGACCGACGCTCGAGACGTACCATTCCGGTGGAGGTCGCAAGTCGCGGCTCTTTACGTAACACACTCGGCTTTCACAGACGATAAGCTGACGAAGAGGGGCTTCAGATACAGAAAGTCACATATGCATAATCTCAGCTGCACACAGCAGCTGTGCTAGATGATACCCAAGCCTATCATTGTCTTGTCTACCCCTTAACCCTCCCCTACTAATGCTAACCTAACAAAACTTAAGCCTACTCAGTCTTCTCCTCGTCCTTGACGTCCAGCTTGTTGAGCTTGTCCGTCACATCGGCCGCAGCCTCGGCCTCCTCCTTCTCGAGCTCCTCAAGAACGAGCTTGGCGCCCTCGACAATGATCTCGTGCTCGACCTCGTGGATACGGTTCTCGAGCTGCTCGAGAGTCTCCTCCTTACGGATCGGGATCTCGCGGACGACGAGGGGCTCTCCGCGGTCAACCTCGCGAATGACGCGGTGCACCATGACACCCGTCTTCTCGATGTCTCCGTTTTGTCCAGCCTCGAAAGCACGTCCGATGGCGTTGGCGCCATCGAACGCGCCGGGAAGAGCGGGGTGCAGGTTGATGCAGGGGATCGGGAAGTGCTGGTGCACGGGGGGCGGGGGGAGGCTCGGCCTCGTCTCGGACTGCTGCAGCTCGGAAGCCTTGACGTGGGACTTCTCGGCGTCAGACGCGGCAGAGGGAGGGGGCGGGGGAAGCGCAGGCTTGGCCGGGGGCGGGGCGCGGCCGTCGAGAATGTCGAGGAAGGCGTCGGACAGAATGTGCATCCATCCAGCGAGCACGACGAGGTCCGGCTTGCTCTCGAGGACGAGACGAGCTACCTCGGCGTCGTAGTTCGTTCGCTCGGAGCCCGGGTTGCGGTTCAGGAAGGTCTTTAGCGCGCAGACAGCTGTCGGGACCTGCGGCGAATTGTTCTTCGCACGCTCAAGGCCGTACGCGTTCGAGCGCGACGAGAGGACGAATGTGACCTGAGCATTCGGGAGGCGCTCGGTCAGCGAAGAGTCGAGAAGGGCCTGGAGGTTGGAGCCTAAGGTTAGCAAGATGCGTCTTCGATAACTCGTGGGACCTCGGACGGACAACGAGGGAACACGGGGGGGGGGGGGGGGAATGGGTGAGGAAGGCAGAGTTGAGAGGGCAGGAAGGGGAACACGTACCGCTACCACTGATAAGCACGGTGACGCGGCGGACGCGCTTCTCGGGCTCGATCGTCTCGTGCAGAGTCGGCATGGCTGTTGATGGCTGAAGCGGCGGAGCAACTACAGAAGCCAACTGATTTTGAACATTTCCGTTTTCGCAAGATACCGAGTCCGCCGGAGCGTCTGGACCTCCACTCTGCCTGCCTCCACAGCCTCCACCAGCTATAACTCTACCCTGGCATAACTTGAAAGACAAGATTAGAGCCCGCCTGGCGCACAGATTTTGGCCCGAGTATGACGTGTATGGCAAAGGCATTTCAGCCATTACAAACGCATCCTAATTGCTCGGGGGGAGTTGGATTAGTCATGTGATAAGCCTATTTGAACCAGGGCCTGGGCCAGCGTACGCACAGCCAGCAAGCGACCGCCTGGAGATCTCTGACCAGTGACCGCGACTCAGTGACCGTCGAAAGCCTTGTCCGTCGCCGACTTGTACGCACACCTCTACACCTAGCCCATAACCATATCATCTGTCGACCCGTGTACGGATAGACAACGCGAGAGGACCGGCCTTCTACTCCACTCTCGACCCGCTCTCGCCTGCATCGCCACTCCATCACTCACGCCTTCCCTCGGCCGACTCGGACTTCGACCAGCAGCTGTTGTCTGGTCTCTTGATTGAGCTCGTGCGCGACCTACCCGACCACTCTGCGCCTCTTTAGCTGCCCAACTAAGCAGCACAATGGGGCGCTCGAAGCCGCGCACGAATAAGCGGCCGCCGCCGAAGCCGAAAGTTTCTTCTGCGGCGACCTCCCGGCCCTCGTCCGGTGTGCCCTCTGATGTCGCCGAGGACATGTTCGCTAGCTTCCCCGGAGCGCTCGCGAGCCCAGGGTTGGCCAGTGCCATGGGTCTGGGTGCTATGGGTGTGAACGCGAGCCTGGACCCGACGGACCCGAACTTCCCCTCTGCGTTCCAGAGCTGGTCGACGTCGGCGCTGTCCCAGCTCGGACAGCTGCCGAGTCTGACGCCGAGTCAACTGTCCGTCATCGCCGGCGCCGCTGCTGGAGTGGTCGACGCCGGACTTAGGGCGAACGGTCATACCCCTCCCCTCGGCGCTGGCAACGGGGCGCAGCCCAACGTCTCCATGCTGCCAAATCTCCCGCCATCGGGGCAGGGTCTGCCGATAGACCTCCCCGCCAGCTTGGCGGCGCTGTTCGAAGCCAAGCTCACGCTCGACCGCGAGAAGGCAAAGCTCATGCGCATGCAGAAGGAGCTGAAGGGATATCGTGAGGGGGTTGCCGCTGTGAACCTGAAGGGAAAGCAGGTCGCCGTCCAGGACCCCGAGGACCTGGGCGAATGCACTTGTGGTCGGAACGGGTACGTCTCCTCTCTGCGTCCCCTGTCACTGCGAGCTGGGCAGTGGATAGGTACCAGAAAGCTAACATGCAGACATGCACACGAGTACCCCGGGTCAGCTCACTCGGGTTCGGACGAGTACTACTACTACGACACTGAGGACGAGGAGTGCTGCGACTGCTGCTCGCACGATCACGAGCATGACCACGAGCACGTCCACGACCACGACCATGCGCATGTGCACGACGACGCGGGGTACGACGACTGTCACCACCACCATCATCACCTCGAGCACGATCATGGACATCACGACCACGAACACACGCACACGCACGAGGGTGAGGTCGACTCAGATCCGGACGAGTACGAGCGGCACGCGGCGCATGCGGATGCCCTCGAGCGACAGAGACTCGAGAGGCATGCGGAGCGTCTCCGGCATGCGCAGCACGCGCAACTTGATCGGGCGGAGCGCGAGCGGCTCCAGCACGATGCGTACGCCGCTGCCATGTCCGTAGCGGAACGGGTTGCGTTCGAGAAGCACAATCTGGCGCAGGCGCAGGCTCAGGCGCAGCAACTAGCCCAGGAGCAAAACCAGCAGTCTCAGCAGGCTGGAGAGCGAGGAAGCGAGGATGCGAAGGGTGACGGAAGAGGAAGAGCAGGAGGTGGAGGAGGGGGAAGAAAACGCCTCGTCGACGACCCGGAGCGTATGGACGAGGCTGTCCGCGAGCTGTTCAACTGGATCAAGGCTGTCGTTTGGACCATCGAGCAAGCTGCCATCGTCGCTGGCCGGAGGGGGTGGGCCGCCGAGGCCAAGTAGACCATCTAGTGTACCACCATCAATGCATCGTGCATCATCTTCCATCTTACAGTGTTACATACAGCTGTCCCGCGATGAGGGTTGTCTAAGGAGATTGGAGGAAAAGGCTTACGATATGGAGACAGCACCCGCGACTACAGCAGGCGAGGTGTGCGTCAGACCGTCAGCGCGCGCGGGTGCAGCCTCCGTCTGCGTTGGTGCGACGGGCGGCGGTTTGCCCGTGTCAAGCAAACGCAGGTAGTCCGTGACACTCCACCCGTGTCGAGGGTTCGTGGCCGCCGGGTCAGGCGGGGCTTCGTCCTTCTTCTCCTCCTTCTCCTCCTCCATGTGGACGTCGCCATCCTCATCGTCGCTTCCGCCACCGAAGAGATCGTCGTCCTCGTCGTCCTCATCCTCCATGTCCGGGCGCATCTCCCAGTTGAACCCACTCGCGACTTTGTCGATGTACTCGGCGAGATGCGTCGTCTTGGCGCTGTCCTTCTCCAGCTGTCCCCGGAGCTCTGACACGCGTGCCCGAAGCCGGCTCTCGTCCTCGCCCGTGTGCTTTTGCACTAACGCCTCATCCGCCTCCTTGACGGCAGGGAGGAGCTGCGTGTTGATCGCCTGGAAGAAGGCATCCTGCGCGAGGGGTGACGGGTCCGTCATCGGCTC
Organism: Trichosporon coremiiforme; assembly: GCA_039545355.1. Taxonomy (NCBI): domain Eukaryota; kingdom Fungi; phylum Basidiomycota; class Tremellomycetes; order Trichosporonales; family Trichosporonaceae; genus Trichosporon; species Trichosporon coremiiforme. The sequence goes on along the minus strand of BCJJ01000004.1, from coordinate 371,382 downwards.
AAGCGGGTGGACGAGGTACTGCGACAGCGTCGGTACCGTGCTCTTCTTCGCATCTGGGTCTGTCGGCGCCTGTCGCGGAGGAATCCTCGGGTTAGGGCCAGTCACGCCCACGGTTCCCGCAGATGCGGCAGCAGCTGCACCAGCCGTTGACTGGATGTACGTCGTGAGCGACTTGATCAGACCAAGCAGCACACCGTATCGCTTCATCAAGGCGTCCCTGTAGTCAGCTAGCACGGCGCACAAAAAGCTTACCAGTTTGGCATAACTCCCGCCTGGTTTCCTGCTGCGATCTCGTTACGCAATGTGTCGACCTCCTCGATCAGGAGACGCAGGGAGGAAGAAAGCGACTGCACGGCGCGGACGGGCACGTGCGGCGCCGTCGGCGGCGTGTACTGATTTTGTGGGCGCTGCATGGTGTCCCTTCCTCCCTTCTATGCCGGTTTTGACGAATGCGAGGGTGTCAAGGTGTGCTGTTCGAGCAGGTGTAGAGTGCAATGGACAACGGCAGTAACCTCTCGTCATCTTGATTGTCCCAGAACGCCGCACGGAGACGCGGCGATCTCCGCGTCGCGTGCCGATTGTTGACGAGATTACAGTGCCTTCCTCGAACCCGCTGTCTTGCTCGTCACCATCGCTATCCCCACGACAGCAACGCTGCAATGCAGCAACTCCTCAGTGAGCTGCGAGAGACTTTCAGAGCTGACGCTACTCAGACCCCTTCGCGCAGAAGTATCCGGACAGTACAGACTCAACGCTCTCAAGCAATGCCGTTAGCGCGCGGTTCAACCCGTCTGGCCCGTACGCGGGGCATTACCTCGCGGCCGGCGGTGCGGACGGCTTAGTCGAGATCTGGGACACGGATACGCAGGGAATAGTGCGCGTGCTCGAGGGGCATGTCAAGGCTGTCGGTGGACTAGAGTGAGTTCGGCCGTCACCCCCTAACTCGTTCTGGACGCCTTCCTCGGTCGACCACATCTGAGCTGGCTGCGCGGCCCCTGCGGATAGCTAGCCAGTTCAACTCCCGGAGCTAACAGACAGCTGGTCGCGCAACAACCGCTACCTTGTCAGCGCATCGCTGGACGCAACGTGCATTGTGTGGGATCTCTCGTCGATGCCGCCGTTACTGAGCCCGACCTCTCCCCTCGCGAACACCTCGAGTGCCGGTCTGCGACATCGGACGCTGCGCTTCGATGCGCCCGTCGCCACGGCCTACTTCCACCCGCGCAACTCGAAGATTGTGCTCGCGACGCTGACGACGAACGAGGTCGTTCTCGTCGATCTGCGCCGTGGGGAGCAGTACGTCCTGACCGACGTGGAGGAGGAGCCGGAGCCGCAACCCAAGTCGCAGCCCGAGGGAGCCGAGGAAGGCGAAGGCGAGCAACGACCAGAGGGACAGGAGGTCGTGGAGATGGCCGAGGGAGGCGAGGAGACGTCACAAGCGAACGGCAGCTCGAAGCGCAGCAAGAAGAAGAAGAAGGCTGCCAATGGTTCACCGGAGGAGAAGAAGAAGCCGGCCCTCACCTGCGCGACGTTCTCGCCCTGCGGCAGTCGGATATACGCCGGTACGAGTGAGGGTGTCGTCCTCATCATCGACCCGGTGACGCGCGGCATTCTCAGCCGGATCAAGGTCGGCCAGAGCGGGATCCGGCAGATCGCCTTCGACCCAAAGGGACAGTGAGTCACCTCTCCTCTGACAGCTCGCAGGTTCCATCGGCCTATACGCTGACATGCAGATCGCTGATTCTGTCATCGACAGACCGAAGTCTGCGCGTCCTCATCGTGTCCCCGGAGACGGGTGCGCTAGCCCCGATTCACCGATTCCAGGACCAAATCAACCGGACGAACTGGAACTCGATCGGATTCTCGAAAGACGACGACTCGGAGTACGTCATGGGCGGGAGCAGCAACAAGATGGGCCACAACGTCTTCATCTGGGACAAGGACTCGGGCGTGCTCGTCAAGGTGCTCGAGGGGCCGAAGGAGCCGCTGCTTGATTCGGACGTAAGTTGATGCTACGCTCACACATTCGGCGAAAGCTGACAACCAGTGGCACCCGACACGCCCCATAATCGCGTCCGTTGCAAACTCGGGCGACATCCACGTCTGGTCCACAGTCGCGCCGGACAAGTGGGCGTCCTTCGCTGCCGGTTTCGAGGAGCTGGAGGAGAACGTAGACTACGACGAGCGCGAGGACGAGTTTGACATCGAGGACGAGTCCGACCTCGCGGCGAAGCAGGACAGGCAGGAGGACACGTTTGTGTCCGTGCTCGCGAAGGACGAGTATCCGAGGCGGCCGGAGCCGAGAGCGCCCAAAGACGCGTTCGGCCGGTCGACGGGAGCGAACACGCCCACGACGAGGGAGGGGACGGGCGGAGCCGAGGAGGAGGACGTCCTCACTGCGCTCCGGCATAGTGCCCAAGTGCGCGCTTGGGCGGATGAGGATCCAGACGACGATACGTGGGAGGCGTTCTACCTGCCGCTGAATCTCGTCGATCCCATCATCGAGGATGGAGAATAAGGAGAGTGCATCTTGTCTTTGTCACGACGCATACCCGGTCTGTCTATCATGCATAATTATATGTACACTTGAAAATATCGCCTTGAAGCGGCGCGTCTATACTAAAAACTCGAACACTTTGTCTACATGAACCCCTCCGGCTTCTCGGGGACGGGCGGCGGCGGCGCCCCCGGACGCGGCGGAACGCCAGGCCTGCTCGCCCTCTCCTTCTCGCGCGCCTTGCTCTGCGGCGTCTCGATACGCACGAAGTCCTCGGCCGCAGGGCCAGCTTCCTGCTTGCTGGCACTCAGGAACGCGTCTCCCATGAGACCGAGGGCGGCGGCGCGGAGCTGCCTCTTCTCGCTCGTCGTGGCCGGGTCGGCAAGGACCTTGTCGCAAACCTCGCGCACGACGCTCTCGACCTCGAGCTTGGCGCCCTTCCAGAGCGTGCGCAGGCCTTGCTCCGTCGCCTGCTCTTCGAGTTTGCGCAGTTCGTCGGGCGGCATGCCCGCCTGCTCGGCCGCTTGCAGGCGCTCAAACACGCTCTTCAGCTCAAGCGCGGAACGGAGGGTGGACACCGTGTCGGACACGGTGGCAAAGGTGTTCTTCGCGCCGTGGAACCAGCCCAGGGGCGCAAAAGCGGCCGAGGCAGTGTACTGCGTCGCGCGCTGCTTGTACACTCCTCCAATGGCCTGGAGGAGCTCGGTGCCGTAGCTCTCGTGCGCGAGCTCGGCGGCCTCGAGCCGGCAGATCTCCTTGAAGCTCGGCGCGACATCGGGGTCCTCGGCGCTCTTGGCCGCCTCGGCGAACACGCTCAGTTTGCGCGTCAGATGTTCCGCGAGCTTGTTCACGCGCTCTGTGCGTTCGGCCGCTTTCGCGTCTGCGGCCGCCTTTTCGCGCGCGTTTCGCCGAGCTTGCGCTTCGGGGGTCAGGACCGGTTGGCCCTTGGGACCCATCATGTAGTCCTCGGGCGCGTCCTCGGCCTGCTGCTGGAAGACGTCCTTCATCTCCTTTCCGATGCTGATGTCGCCGATCAGGTCGGCAAAGGCGTCGCCGCCAAACATCTTGCCGAACACCTCTTCCGGGTCCACCATCTCCTCGGCGCCGCCGCCGCCGTTCTTCTGCCCGAACTCGTTGTACTTCTTGCGTGTTTCGGGGTCGGACAGGATCTGGTATGCGACCGCGATCTGCTTGAACTGGAAACGTTAGCGCGAGCGCGAGCGAAGCGAGCCATGGTCGGGGGTGTTGAACATACCTTCTCCTCGGCGTCCGGGTCGTCCCTGTTCTTGTCCGGGTGGAGCTTGATAGCGAGTCTCCTGTAGCTCTTCTTGATCTCCTCTGTGGTGCACGACGCCGGCAGGCCTAGAATGTCGTAATAAGCCATATCGATGGGGTTCGCGTCGCTGCCGATACCCCTCCGCTTGCCGCCGGCTGGTGTCGAGCCGCCGCTACGGTTCGGCTTGGAGCCCGACGGGGTCGAGGAAGGCCGCGAGTGCGGGTTGCGCGGCGGCGGGGCGGGGTGTGCGAACATGCTCCGGCAGGAGGGACAGCGCACACGCAGGTTGCCGATGTACGTTGCCGGCACGCCGTATTCGATCTCAGCCTTGCATCTGGGGTTAGCTAGTCTGACATCGCGGTGGCAGCTGTAGTGTGTTGGGCTCTGCGCGGTGGAGAGCCGTAGCTGCCAGATAAAAACACCATGCCGTTCCGCCAGACGGTCCGGCTGTCGTCTTCCCGGACTCGGAGCAACGATGAAGGCTACTCACTCGGGACAGTCGGCGGCGACAGTCGCGCCTCGCAAGCACGCGTCGACGATTGTGCTCATTGTCGCTGTTTGCTCGTGGGTCGTGGTGATGAGTGCTGATCAACAATCTGCTCGCACAAGACCAACCGCTTCTAGACTGTGCGGCGGGCGTCGTGCGGTGCGCTTACTTTGCGTCACTGCAGAAGCGGATCGACCGGCGGGTCCAAAAATCCATCCATGGGTGAGTGAGTGGCAAATTCGAATGTCATCGCTCCCTTGGCCTTGGAGGGTCGTCACCCTGGGACACGCCCCTGTCTCCACTGCTGGTGGCCAATCCCTCAAAAGTGACCCTCTCAAACCAGTCACAAACATAACGCTGGCGTGTCCTCTACATCCTCACACTCGCGCAATCTCGAAGGATGTTGCATTGTTACACGAAAATGATACAAAGTGAAGAGGCCGCTGGAAAAACGCGTTCGACCGAAAAGAGATGATGAAAAAGATCAGAAAAGATGGGATGGCACATGCACCGCAGATAAGTGTTCTAGATCCACTTGCTGAGCTTGCGGCCGGTGCCCTGGCGCTCCTCGACGAGACTCTCAACCGTCTCGTTGTGCGAGGCGCCGCCGTTCGGTGCCGCTGGGCTGTGGTACTCCGCGAACGGGTCGTAGTGATACTGTCCCGAGTTTATGCGGTCGTTGCGAGCAGAGTCCGAGTCGTAGCCCTCCATCGCCGCCTGCGCCTGGCGGATCGCAGCCTCCTGCTGCGCACTGAAGTCAAATTTATCGTGCGTCGGCGATCCCAGCGCTATTCCGTACGTGCCACCGACGGACGCGGCGTCGTTCGCGGCAGCGGCGACGCTGGGAGTGTAGCCTGACGTCGCGCCCGACTCGAAGCTGGGGGCGATCGAGAGCATGGACTGCGACGAGATCGATGACTGAGGTGACGGACCGGGGCGGTTGAACGGGTTCTCATCGAGATCCTGCTGCGGCTTTGCAAGCGGCGACGGGCGCGCAGGCTTCGAGCGCACGTGCAGCGGTGTCGCGGCCTTGGCTGCCGCCTTGTTGGCGGCCGCCGAGCGTTCCGCCACACGGGATTTGCGCTTCGCCTGGGCAGCAGCCTTGGCGGGGTCGGCGGGAGGAGTTGCAACGGCGTCTGCTTGCGGCAGCTGTGCAGACAGGTCGAGAGGAGGGAGAAGTTGCGGAGGTTCCTTGCGCTTGATCTTGGACGGACGGCGCTGGTGACCCGAGGGAGTAGAGGAGCCGGGAGGGACAGTAGCAGTGAAAGCGGTGGGAGGGGAGCGCTGCACGGCAGCCTTGACGCCGGCAGGCTGGACAGACGGAGACTGCAGCGAGCCGGTGAAGGAGATTCTTCCGGCCGATGATCCAGACGATCCCGATGAACTGCGGCGACTGCCGGCGGTATAGAAGGACTGGTTGGACACCTGAGACATGGCACTCGGGGTGGCACGTGTTGGGCTCGTGTTAAAGGGGTTGTTGGAAGCGAACTGGCGGGGCGAAGCATCCCCGGCCGGAGTTTCCGACTCGTACGCCTCCTGGACGAGATACTCGCCCCCGGCATCGACGTAATCCAGTGGTTTGGGCTCATAGCCGTAGCCCTTCTCAGACATGAATCTGTCGTAGATCTTCGGGCTCGAGTACGTAGCCGAGGGTGCTCTTGGGCGGTTGGGCGCGGCCGCCGGCTGGCTGAAGTCGATGAGCTTCTCACTCGGCGTTGGCGTGAACGTGAGACGCTGTTGCGAAGAGAGCGAGCTCGTCGCCGAATGTCCCGACGAGGGTGTCTTCGATCCGAGCTTCGACTGCCGTAACCGCGCCTGCCTCTTCATGTAAGCTTTCCTGGCAGCCTCCTTTCTCTTTTTGCGCCTCGCAATGAACCACACGATGAGTCCAGCAACCAACAGTCCGCCTACGATACCGCCAACGAGGCCACCAACGATGGGAGCGACCGGGAGGCCCTCCTTGTCTTTCGCTGCCGCGCCTGTCGGAGTCTCGGCGGGGATGGTCTGCAGGACGGTGACGATCTGGTCGCGCGCGTCGAGCGCGACTGTCGGTGTCGGGGCAACGGTCGCCATTTTGACCACTCTGCGCGCGGATCAGCTCAAAGTTCACGGAGCAAAGGAAGAGAGTGAAAGGGAAGAGGGACGCGTGCAGCTCCGTTGCTAGCTGGCGGGGGACAGCTCGCGGGAGTCTTGTTTCTGCGTGCGTACTCGTAACAGCTTCTCGGCATGTGTGAACCTTGTGTTTCCAAGAACGCCACTTTGTCTAGGCGTTGCGCCCCTTTCCTTATGCTTATTCAAGGGATGCGCAGGGAGGCTCACGGACGCGGCGCATCGAGATCGAGGGTATGCGGCGCGTTGATGTTGATGCGCGCCGAGCGCGGTGCAAAAGAAGGAATGAGAGGTGACTTACACGACTGGCAGTGATGTTACCGGAGGCCGGTCAGGATGGGGGAGAGGGAGGGAAGTGTAATGCGAAAGTGTGTGTCGGACACGGGACTCCCGCGCAATCGTCGGACGAAGCGAGCTACGCGTGCGCGAAAGGCGAGGCGGGGCCGATGCACAAGTTTCCGGGGTGTGGCCGATAGCGACGAACGACAATGAAGAACTGAGGGATGAGAAGTTTGGCGTCGCGGAAGGACAATAGATAGCAGTCGAGTGAGCGCGCGAAGCAAGGGACGACGGGGCTGGGGATGGCGCACGGCGGTCGGCAGTCGAAGTAAGGAACGTAGGTAGGAAGTCAAGTTGTGAAAGAGTGTGGAAGGTAGTGTTGGTGTGGGAAGGGCAAGAGAGTGTAGAGAGTAGCGTAGAGGGGTCGAGGAGCGTAGGAGGCGAGAGAGGAGGGGAGGGAAGGGCGGACAGAAAGAGGAAATGAGGAGAAAGAAGTGAATGCAACTGTGACGAGAGCGATGGTGCGGCGACCGGACGAGGACCTAGGCTACGCAGTTGACCTCTGTCTGGTATGTACGGGCAGCGCGGGCTGGCGCGCGGGCTGGTATGGGTTCGTGGAACGAAAGACAGGCGGGCGTGAAGGGGAGGATGGGCGCTGTGTGTGCAGAGCAAACGCAGGTATAGGCAGCAGGCGCGCGGCGGGATTCGCAGACCATCTAAGGCTAGACTGCAGCAGCTGTGCCGCTGTGTTGTTCTGCTGCCGTTGTGCTGTCCTGTGTCCTGTCGCGATGAGCAAAGGCTTTTGCTCGCTATCCCGCTAGCGTGCTGTAGGAGATGGACGCTGGGAAGCGGTGGACGAGGGCCAGGGTGGACGTGGGTGGTGACCTTGAATGGCTTAGGCTGTTCTAGGAACGGCGGTGAAGGGTGCCAGGAGGGAACGGGTGCAGGGCCAAGGGCCAAGGGCGTCGAAGGGCTGGCGGGGGCAGGGTGCAGGGTCGGGTGTGCGATAATGTAATAATGTCGGGAAGTCTTTCCGAGAGGGGAATGCAACCTGCACTGCTTGCTTGGTGCGCTGGTGCGCTCGCGAACAGTGGGCGGGGCGGGCGGGCTCTTTGCCAGCCTTGGGCAGGCTTGGAAGGCTTGGGAGCGGTCAGCGGGCAGCGGGCTGGCTTGCACCGGGGCTGCACTGGGCTGGCACTGGGCTGGCACTGCGCTACACAGCCAAGTATCAAGTATCACAGTCTCGCGTCTGGCGTCTGGGACTGGCACACCGCACACACCGAGCAGGCTACCACAGCTCAAGCGATTCTGCAGGGTCGAAGGCAGGTTCGCAGGATGGATGCAAACTGCAGGCGGCAGGCGGCAGGGAGCAAGGCAGGACGTTCAAAGGCTGACGCGCCTGACCTTTTGAGCGTTCAGACCCCACCCGGGGGCGATGGACAGAAGGAATCCTCAAGTGCCGTCGAAACACTCGAAACGGTCGAAAAGTCGAAACAAGCCTGCCGAACAGTCTGCTTGTTGTCTCGGAGAAGCCAAGCTAGTGCCGTCCTAAGCGTCCCTCTGAGGTTCCCTCTTGTGCCTGCGGGCGAGGGCAGGCTATGCAGCGATGATGAACGTAAACGCGTGCAAGCGCACAGGACCGGCCACTGCTTGTTGCACACTCGGTTTGGGGGGACCAAACCTGGCAAGCTGGGCAGCTGGGCAGGCTGTGCGGTGGAGGCTCCGGTGTTACGCTCTCAGACGGCAGGGGCCCGGGGTGCCGAAGGGGGGCGGCGAGGGGCGGCGAGGGGAGCGGCGGCGGGGAAGTCGGAGGTTGCTCAACCCTACTTGCGTACGTGCTTCGTTTGCGTCTTGGCCGGCTTGGATTGGCTTCCTCTGGTGCAGCTTGCAGACAACGCTTACAGTATGTGCCAGGTGAAAGCAGCGAGTACGGCTGACGCAGTCGAGCTGATTCCAACTGTAACCTCCGGAACGCTTAGTGCGTCCTGAACGTCCTTTCCGAAGGGCAACGAAGGGCCACGAGGGGCAGCGAAGGACAAGTGGAGGGCAGAGGCGTGAGTGCACGGCCAGTGGTGACGCTATCGAACACGCTCGACGCGACAAGCGCGACAACCGGACGTGCCGAATTCTTGGAAGCTTGAAGTGAGCAGTGCTGCAGAAGACACCCAGCAGACCAGCTGACCCGTCCGTAAGCCTTGACTGGCTTAGGAAGACAAGCTCGATGGTTTGACACAAAACGAGCACGCGCCCGAATGTGACACCTTCTCTGATGCTCTCGCTACGACTGTCCTGCTTCGCTTGATGCAGACGACTGCGCGCGGTGCGTGCTCGGTATTCGAGTGAAGCACGCAGTGCGCGGAGAGCGGAGATGGGCGGTAGTTGCGCAGCGGTGTGTCAGAGCTGCCGCGCTAAATGGAGGTGGGACGGGCTTGGGCGCGGAGCAGCGAGTGAGGAAAGTGGGGTCGAAGGAAACGTTTGTGCGTTGCTGCTGATGCGGGGGAACTACGCTCCGAAGTCGGCCAGCAGAGGTGGTGAACAGAACGATAGCAATGTGAGGCAGCTTAACAACTTCGTACGAGACAGCCACCCGTTCATATCCACAGTGTGGGAAAGCGGTGACGAGCAAGACGCGCAGACACATGCGCAAAGGAGGCGAGGCCAGTGTACTGGATCCTTCTCCTCCTCAAGTGCCGTCGGCTCGTATGCGTGGCCAAGAGATCCATGCGTGTGTACAGTCTGGATTCTGGACCGGCGCGCTGGGCACGCTGAGCCTAGCGAGCGGAGCGAGGGCGTCTGCATTACTGCAGAGGGCGGCGGCCAAAGCCATTCAAGAAGGTACAAAGAGGTCCGAGAGCCCGATGAGATCGAGAGCTTGACGCCTGATGCCTGATGCATGTTGTTGTCTGCTCGCTTTGCTTCATGACGATCACAGGCTCAAGCTTTGTGTTGGAGGACCAAGGTCTCAGCTTGAGTGACCCCAGACGCGAGTCCGGGAGATCCGCACGGCCCAAGCGAGGACCCAAGCCAGGAGCATGCCAGGAGCCAGAATAGCGCTACGGGTTCGAGGGCGCAGCGGGTGCCAGGTTGAGCCCAGGAGAGCGACGGCCCGGGATCCCTGACTGTCTCGCCGCGCCCTGATTCTTCTCTTCGACTTCCCCACGTCTACTCCGGATCCAGCAAAGCGTACAAAGTTGCTCGTGCACCTGCAAGTAACCAGTTGGGTTCTACGGGAGCTGCAGAGCTTCCACGGTCGTCCTCGAGCCAAGAATATACATCCCGTGCAAGCGGGTGCGGCGGTGGTGGGAGTCGTCGTACCCAACGCGAAGAGCACCGGGAACTGCCCAGGGACAGGGATCGAATGAGGCCCTGAATATACAGGGACACACGTCCCGTTTGTCCTGAGGTCTGGGAGGCACGAAACGTCCACTGTTTTGGTTTGGGGTGGACACTTCCACACTAGCAGCCAATGCTGGTGTTACATAACGAGCCCAAGTTGGTCATGAACTCGATGTCCGCAACCTCTGTCTATCACACAGTGACTTGTTGAGCTGTTCTCGCCAAGACTCCAATGCTGATGCGCTTGAGTGACTGACAGTGTGGAGCTGTCCATATCGAGGAGGACAAGACGGCCTAGCCCCTCACTTTGGCGGCAGAGTTTTGACTCACATTCACTAGTAACAGCAAGCTCGACACCCTCTCGAATTCACATTTGAGATCGCTCGTCATCAGTCGCCAAGACGACTGGCTCTCCACTGACCACTGACCACTGACCATTGACCACTGACCACTCGCTCACTCGCTCACTCGCTGACGACAGCTCGGCGTTCTGTTCGGCTGGGACACCACGTCGTCGCCGACGACCGACGAGGGAGGATTGTGCCTCCGCTCACAGACGCTTTGGTTCGGGATGAAGGCACTGATGAACATTTCAGTCAACTTTGCTGGCCACACTCTACCACTTCCCGGGCTCACGGTCGGGCTCACGGTCGGGCTCACGGTCGGGCTCAATGCTCGATGCTCGAGCTGCCTCCACCGATTGCTTGATCTCTCGCTGCCCGACAGGATAGTGTCTTCACCACTGGCAGCTGATACCAATGCCGCATACGCCTGAGGACTGAGGGACGAACAGCAGACACAAGACCACGGACATGTATTCGGAAACCATATCACACTCCCGGCTCACCCGGCCCATGACCCATGACCCATCAAACGTACAGACAGCCTCGTGACCACTCTGCCACTCCCGACATTCAACTACCAGCATGCCGCGTGCCACCCACCGTCAGACCTAGCCGGCAGAATCAGCCCGCAGTCAATAGCGAGAGGACTCCACTTACGCCGCTCCGGCACTTCAGCAGCGTCTGCCTCGCGCTCGGTTCGCTCGCTCCGTCCGTCTTGTTCTCGGCATACCGACCCAACCTCCCGCACCAGCTCGATCGCATCTTCTCACGATCGCTCATTCTCCTCAGTAGCGTGCTTTTCCAAACAACACGGTGCGGTCATGCCGCCATGCCCTCGCTGTACAGGCACCCGGATTCCAGCCAGGCCGACCGGAGCCCCCGGCCCGGCCACAGTTTGCTATAATAATATCCGAATGCATTAAATGCAGAACCCTCCTACGGGCCCGAGTCGTGATGGTGGTTGGTACTTGGTATAGAGGCAGCCAGGGGATGGCCGCCTGGTCTGACGCTGCTGTGCGGCAACGCGGGTAGCGGAGATGGGAGATATAGAGCTGCGGAGCTGCGGAGCTGGGGGTACGGTGAGTCCGCTTACATGACAATGCGGGGCTCGGTGATGCTGGCGGAGATCTGGGGGTCAGTTGTTACCCAAGAGGAGATAACTCACGCTCTTGTGGGGCAGGACGGAGGCGCCGTTGACGTACAGCTCGTCCTTGATGCTGACGTCGTCACCCAGGACGGTAATGTTCTCGACACGGCACTGGCGTTAGCTTTTGGAGAATGGCTGATAGCTTACCCAGCGGCCGACGGTGCTGTTCCATCCGACGATGGAGCTGGCAATCCAGGCGTGGTCGCGGACGTTGGCGTTGGCGAGAATGACGCAGCGCTGGAGACGGACGCCCTTGCCGATCTTAGCGCCAGGGCCAATTACAACGTTGGGACCGATAACGGCGGTGGGGTCGATCTCGGCGGTCTGGACAGGTCAGCTACAATTCACCAAACTTCTCAGCTTTGACACTCACAGGGTCGACGAGAACGTTTCCTCCGTACACCCACTTGTTCTGCGCCGGGTCGGCGAGAATGGGCGACTTCTGCGAGGTGAGGTGCGAGAGGTAGAGGCACGTTCCAGAGATGTAATCCTTGGGCTGACCGACGTCCATCCAGAAGCCCGAGAGGTCGTAGGAGTGCAGCTGCTGGTCGGCGGCGATAGCGGGGAAGATCTCCTTCTCGATCGAGGTCGGGCGGAGCTCAATGCGGTCGAGAACCGAGGGGTTGAACATGTAGATACCGGCGTTGATGCGGTTTCCGACGAACTCGACGGGCTTCTCGACGAAGCGGTCAATAACGGTCGAGCCAGGCTTGGTGACAACGACACCGTAGGCGGACGGCTCGGCGACCTTGGTGACCTGCGCGAGTCAGTGGTGCGCTCTCTAGCTGACCCAGGAGTCTGAAACACGCGTCACTCACCATGATGGAACCCTCACAACCGTGCTGAAGGTGGAAGTCACTGTATACGTTAGTTTTTGGCTGCCACTATCAGACTTGCAGCCACAACTCACCGGAACTCCTCGAAGGGGTAGGTGCAGGTGACGTCCGAGTTCAGGACGAAGAACGGCGAGTCGTCCTTGCCGAGAATGTCACGAGCGAGAGCGAGGGGTCCAGCTGTGATACTGTCAGCTCACAAATCCCAAAGGCGAGCATCGCGATACGCCAGCGCGGTTAGACCAGGCTGTCACGGTCACTCCAGATCGGAACCCACCCGTTCCCAGGGGCTCGGTCTCAACCGAGAAGTTGATGGTGATGCCGTACTCCTCCTCAGTCTTCTTGAGGACGGAAACCATGACCTCGGGGCGGTAGTTGACGGCAAGAACGATGTCCTTAACACCGGCCTGAACGTTAGCCTCTAGTAGCCATGGCTGTCAGCTTGCACAGTACCCACCTTAACAAGAGCCTCGATCTGGTGAAGGCTGAACGTCAGTAACCCAACTCCTAGAGGGCGTTCCCAGCTATCCGATACCGACACAGCAACGCTCGGGCTTGAGGCGTCGTTGCAGGTCCTCAGCGTCCCGGCACGGCAATCGATTTCGCGGGAATAGCAGCCAGGGCGACACTCACATCATGGCCTGCACGAGTCAGCAAAGGCGACGGAGCTCTATAGTTCAGTCCAACGCACCTTGTTACAGAACTCAACGAGGGGCTTGGGCCACGAAAGCTGCATAGTCAGTCCACGGTCCGAAACATTGGTCGGTGTTGGTTGTGACGTGGCGGCGTCGTCCGCACACAGAACGGCGTCGCAACCGTCGATCAGCACGTACAGTAAGGGGACGAAGGCGAGTGCCGAAGCCTCCGACAAGAATTAAAGCGTACACAGAAGTTAGCTTTAGCCATGTGCGGCGTGTGTGGTAGGACTCATCTTCATGGTTGGTAGGTGTTAGAAAGTTGTTGGTCCAAGGAAAGTGGAGGTTGAAAGAGCAACGTGTGATCCGGTTGCTCGCGATGTAAGGCGTTGAGATGCAAAGAGAAGTCGGAGCAGGAGACTACGCCGACGGGGGAGGAGGGGGGGTGAGACAGGGACGGAGATGGGGTGGTAGAGAGATGGAAAAAAGGTTGAGATTTAGGAGAGGTGGTGGATGGGAGAGTGCGATGATGATGATCGCGAAGGGCCGGGTGTCGCGCTGGCTGATTGACTGATTTTGGTTACGCGCTCGTGGTTGACGGGCGGCGTACAGCGGTGCGGGCGTGCGGGTGTGCGGGTTGGCGGGCCTGACTGTCTGCTGCCTGGCTGACCGGCTGCGGACTGCCCTCATTCCCTGCCTCCCTCCTCCCCCCTTGCCCTCTGACCCCTTCCATGCTCACTCTGGCGTCGTTCTCCGTTCTAGGCGCCATTCATGAGATCCCTTAAACTGAAATCCTGAGCGAGCACCTGGGACTTGGGCCACCACCAGTCCCACCGGTCCCACCATAGGCCACCATGGCAGCGTGCTCACCTCTTGTCCTGTCAGAACCTGAATTCAGCTACGGTTCGAAACGTGTGAGATTGTCCCCGACCATGCCCATAATTGCTCGTCCTGGACGCTTGAGTCCTGTTCCCGTGCAACCCGTACAACCCGTCGCCTTTGACCCGCTCCGATCTGCAAGCGCGTCTCACACTCCCACGTATCTTGCTAGTGCCTTTCCCTGCCGCTCTATCGCTGTGTCGTTTTGCCGTGCCGCTGCTCGGACGTCGGCCGCAGTCTCGCGCAGCATCAAACGTTCAACCGGACGTGAGCCACCGTGCACTCCCTACCCTCCTGGCCCCCGTTCTCCGAACACCCGGGGTTGTACACATGGTGTTCCACGTTCCAGCTGGCACCGGGATCCCGGAAGTCATCAGGACCCCAGACCCGATCAACTTGACTACTTTGACGCGACGATGCAATTCAAACCCGCGTCCCATGTCTCTCCGTCGCCGATAAAATTTTGGCTCCATCACGTCGCAGATCGCAGATCACATTCGCGACGCGTCCCCGAGAAAGCGCCCCGAAGTGTCGCGCGGCGTGTCAGTCCGCTCGCAAGCGCCGGCTCCGACAGGCTCCACGCCGCCGCAGGCAGTGCAAGCCATTATTCATGCGCGCTCCTTGGGCAGCCGTCCGGTGGCTCTGAGCTAAATGAGTGTGGCTTGGGCGATGGCGTCCTCGCAGTCTCCAGATTTGGGGAACGCTTCAGACGCTCCTGTTACGTACTACCGCGCCCTGTTACAGAGCTCACACCGATCCCCCGCCCCTGTCCGGTTTAGCCTTGGCATGAAGCTTGCTCAGAGCAGTGACCACCGTGGGAAGATGGCACCCGACGACGACGCCGAATTTTCGACTTTCAATTTTCTCCATTTTATCCCAGTCCTTCAGATTTCCGGGTCCATGCTCGCATCTGAAGTTTCTATGACACAAGCTCGTTGCTCGCGATCTGCTCGTCTGACAACAACATCCACTACCACTCCTTAATCGCCAGCAACAATGAGAATCGAGAAGTGCTACTTCTGCTCCGTCAACGTGTACCCCGGTCACGGCACCATGTTCGTCCGTAACGACGCCAAGACCTTCCGCTTCTGCTCCTCGAAATGTCACAAGAACTTCAAGATGAAGCGTAACCCTCGTAAGGTCCGCTGGACCAAGGCCTTCCGTCGTGCCAACGGCAAGGAGATGGTTGTCGTACGTAACAAATTTGACGGCAGCCGATGTCGGGAGGAAGGCAGCAGTAGAGGGGTCGCACAGCGAAGGGTCGCAACGATTGTGATTGTGCCATCGATGGTGCAAGTCTGTTTGATGTTGCGACCAGGCCGATCTGCAGTGCATGTGTTCAAGCCAGCCTGCGTGGTCGTAGCAGATTATTGCAACGCAGACTGCCGTGATGATAGTCGTGCCACCTCTACCGCTCCCTCACCTTTCGACCTAGATTGCCGCCCAGCTGAGAAAGAGTCGTACAAGAGCTAATATCCCAGGACTCCACCTACGAGTTCGAGAAGCGTCGCAACGTTCCTGTTCGCTACGACCGTGAGCTTGTTGCCACTACTCTTGAGGCCATGAAGCGTGTCCAGGAGATCCGCACCAAGCGCGAGCGTGCTTTCTGGAAGAACCGGTGGGTACTGGAAGTTCCGCAATCAGCTAACCCGCCAGCATGTCCGGCAACAAGTCGAAGAACCTCCGCGAGGCCGCCGCCGATGTCGAGAAGCACATCGAGCTCGTCCAGCCCCGCACGAAGACTGTCGACGTCGAGGACAAGTCTGCCGAGCGCGAGAAGATCAAGATCCGCGCGGCCAAGCGCAAGATCATGGCCGAGCAGGAGATTGCGGGCGCCAAGAAGAAGAAGCGCGAGAGCCGTCTCGTCCCTGCCGAGGGCGGCGGTATGGGCATGAACCTCGACTAAGAGCTTCGTGTGCAACGCATAGGACCGGCTTAGACGATCGTAGAGGGGTTTACTGTTGTATCATTACTCGTGCTATTTCTATAGGCATTTCTGTTCCAACATCGAGGTTTATGCATCCAGCTTCTTACCTTGTTTTATCGCCAGCGTCAGCTGAACGTGCATCCCGTCTAATGCATCCATAGCAGCATGCATGGATGACGAAATGGAAGATCGAGATACTCACCTTTGGCGGCCTGTGCCACACATGCCACATGGCCGTGAAACGCCGACTGGCTGGGTGCCTTGCCACTGAAGTTGACTTCAATGACGATCGAGACTTGTTGACAAGCTCACCGCGCATACCGCACCAGACGTCTCGCCATGGCTACGAGGGACGCTCGCGACCGCGCCCCGCGCGTCAAGAATCGCGCTCCGGCAGCAGTACAGGTGAGTCTCATGCTGCCGACAGCTTTCCGAGCTATACCAGCTAACATTCAGATCACTGCCGAGCAGATTCTCCGCGAAGCCCATGACCGCCAGGAGATCGCCGTCGAGGCGCCGAAGCAGCGTATCCAGGACCTGGAGGAGCTGCAGGAGTACCAGGGCCGGAAACGTACCGAGTTCGAAGGCCGCATTCGGTATAACCGCGATGCGATCATCGGTGAGTTTGACGTGTTGCGACAGCGAACTGACCTCAGCTTGGATCCGGTATGCTACCTGGGAGGCGTCGCAGAATGAGTTTGAGCGTGCGCGATCAGTGTTCGAGAGAGCGCTCGATGTCGACCCGCGGTCGGTCCCGCTCTGGATCAAGTACACCGACATGGAGCTGAAGGCGCGCAACATCAACCACGCGCGCAACCTGTACGACCGTGCCGTGACGCTGCTCCCCCGCGTCGACGGCCTCTGGTACAAGTATGTGTACCTGGAGGAGCTCCTCCTCAACATTGCGGGTGCGCGCCAGATCTTCGAGCGCTGGATGCAGTGGGAGCCGGACGACAAGGCGTGGCAGTCGTACATCAAGCTCGAGGAGCGGTACAACGAGCTCGACCGCGCGAGCGCCGTCTACGAGCGCTGGATCGGCACGCGGCCCATCCCGAAGAACTGGGTGCTGTGGGCCAAGTTTGAGGAGGAGCGCGGCAAGCCCGACAAGGCGCGCGAGGTGTTCCAGACCGCGCTCGAGTTCTTTGGAGACGACGAGGACCAGATTGAGAAGGCGCAGGTCGTATTCGGCGCGTTCGCCAGGATGGAGACGAGGCTGAAGGAGTACGAGCGCGCTCGTGTCATCTACAAGTTTGCTCTGTCTCGTCTGCCGAGATCCAAGTCTGCCAACTGTAAGTCCAGCTGTGCTTGTGAGATGGTAGCTGACATCAGTGTACGCGGCTTACACCCGGTTCGAGAAGCAGCACGGCGACCGATCCGGCGTGGAGCTTACGGTGCTCGGAAAGCGGAGAATCCAGTACGAGGAAGAGCTCGCCTACGACGGAACAAACTACGACGCCTGGTTCTCGCTCGCTCGACTGGAGGAAGATGCGTATCGGGCTGCTCTGGAGGATGGCGAGGAGGCGGACCCTTCGCGAGTGCGTGAGGTGTACGAGCGTGCCGTCGCAAACGTCCCGCCCGCGACCGAGAAGCGATTCTGGCGACGATACATCTACCTCTGGCTGCAGTACGCCGTCTTCGAGGAACTGGACACGCAAGACTACGACCGGGCACGCGACGTATACAAGGCGGCGATCAAGCTCGTCCCGCACAAGCAGTTCACGTTCGCCAAGCTGTGGCTGCAGTACGCCTACTTTGAGATCCGGCGGTTGGACGTGAACGCGGCGCGTAAGGTGCTCGGCGCCTCACTCGGCATGTGCCCGAAACCGAAGCTGTTCACGGGCTACATCGAGCTGGAGATGCGGCTGCGCGAGTTTGACCGCGTGCGGACACTGTACGAAAAGTTCCTGACGTACGACCCGTCATTGTCGTCGGCGTGGATCCAGTGGACGCAGGTTGAAGGCGCCGTCGAGGACTTTGCGCGTGTGCGCGCCATCTTCGAGCTCGCCGTGCAGCAGGAGCTGGACATGCCCGAGCTCGTGTGGAAGGCCTACATCGACTTCGAGGTGGAGGAGGGCGAGCGCGAGCGCGCGCGACACCTGTACGAGCGCCTGCTCGAGCGGACGGGCCACTTCAAGGTCTTCACGTCGTATGCGCTCATGGAGGCGTCGCCCATCGGCGGCGGGGAGGACGAGGACGGCAACGAGATCGAGGGCGAGGAGGGCGATGCGGAGCGTGCCCGCGCCATCTTCGAGCGCGGGTACAAGGACCTGCGCGCACGTGGGGAGAAGGAGGACCGCGCGCTCCTGCTCGAGGCCTGGGCCAAGTTCGAGGACGAGCACGGCAGCGACGCGGACCGCGCGCGCGTCGCCGAGCTCAAGCCGCAGACGCGCAAGCGCTGGCGCACAGAGGAGAATGGCGAGCTCGGAGAATACTGGGACCTCGTCTTCCCCGACGACGAGCGCGAGAGCAACCCGACGACATTCAAGTTCTTCCAGGCCGCGCAGCAGTGGGCCGCGAACAAGGAGAAGGGTGGGCTGTCGTACGACATGTCCGACTCGGACAGCGACAGCGACGACGAGGACGAGGACGGAGACAAGGACGAGGACATGGAGCAGGACGA
The DNA here is from genome assembly GCA_039545355.1 of Trichosporon coremiiforme. Classification (NCBI taxonomy): domain Eukaryota; kingdom Fungi; phylum Basidiomycota; class Tremellomycetes; order Trichosporonales; family Trichosporonaceae; genus Trichosporon; species Trichosporon coremiiforme. The sequence continues at coordinate 353,013 of BCJJ01000004.1, read as the reverse complement.
CTAGGTATCCTATGTATAGTATGCATATTTCCAAGCATTGAGCAGGCTCTAGACGCACAACTTCTTCAAACTTGGAAAGCGCAAGAGGTGCATCTCTCATGAGCTTTGCGGCCGGTGGAGGTCGCGACGCGACGCAGCATCTTACGTAAAAGAGCCATGACGATGAACGTCCACCTGAGATGGAGGCAAGTCGAAGACTATCGATCACGGATTTCGCTCAGACCTCACCACGACAACAGCAACAAAATGGCCACAACGAAGTCGCCGTCGCCCCAAATGGAGCTGAACCCGCGCGGTATCCCGAAGGCGCCGTTCGTCGTGAGTTTGAACCTCGGAGGGTGGTTGAGATGTGGAACGGCGGTCGAGCTTCGCTGGTGATGCCGCGATTGACTGCGACCTGGAGCGTCGTCACGATGTGCTCAGCTGGGGTGTCATGGCCGTTGCAAAGCGGCTTAGACACTTGCTTGAGGGTGCTCTGCAGTTCACGTCGACAAGACCACAGGTCCAGCGCTCTCAGCTCTAGGACTGTGCGCCATGACCCGTCCCGCCCGCTCCTCCACCCCCCTCTTCCAGCTGCTTTGTTCTGTCAGCTAAACCCCAGGCAAACGTCGAGGACTATGTCGGCACCAACTCTGTCGAGCCGATAATCAAGACCTTCCAAGAGACCTCTGCCAAGTACAGGTACATGGAGCTGAACCTGCAGCAGCGGCGGAAGGCGCTGCTCGCCAAGATCCCCGACATCGAGCAGACGCTTTCGGTCGTCAAGTTCCTGCAGTCGCGTCGGGAGCCTAAGCCCGCTGCTACGGACGACAAGGACGAGACGGGGAGCATGAACTCGGACGACATTGATGCGCTCCTTGACGGCGATGACGAGGAGGAGGAGGAGGGAGCGGAGCAGAAGCCCCTCAAGACGCTGTTTGAGCTGAATGACACGCTCTATGCGGAGGCGACGGTGCAGGAGACGGGCGAGGTTGGACTGTGGCTTGGCGTGAGTGTTCCTTTTCCCTGAGGGGCTGCTTGCACAGCTGGCGAGAGCTCGAAGCTGACAACAGGCCAACACGATGCTGCTGTACCCGCTCGAGGAGGCCGCCGCCCTGCTGGACGAGAAGCTTACCGCCGCCAAGAAGTCGCTCAAGGAGGCCGTCGAGGACCTGGAGTGGATCCGCGAGCAGGTCACCGTCATGGAGGTCAACTTTGCCCGTGTGCACAACGTGAGTACAGAGTCTGAGCCTGATGGTCCCATCGATGCCGGCTCCGGCAATGCAAGTGGGGTCGAAGCTGCGCCAGAGGTAGGCCCAAAGCTAATGCACAGTGGGACGTGAAGCGCCGCCGCGAGCAGAAGAAGCACGAGAGCGTCATGGGACACAAGGACGAGGACGAGGACAAGTAGACGTGTACAGGTCGCCAATCTTTGCATTATATAATGGTACACTCAGGCTTTGATTTGGACTGACGGGACTGACTAGTCGCTGAGCTCAGTGCTTAGGCGAAGACTGAACAATGGTGTGCTGATAGCAAGCGGTCGAAGGGCCGAGGGGGAGGGCCGAGGGACAGTGTGTGGACTGCAGGCCAGCTGGTCTGCTGGGGCGAACTCACAGGAGTCATGTGTGGGAGGAAGGCGAGGGCGAGGGCGGGGCGACGATGAGGTGTGAAGAGCAAGGAGACGTTTGCGCCCCGACAGCTGGTACATAAAGCGACCTCGGCGCGCATCGTGGGACACTCTCTCACATCCTCCATCCTTTCCCAACGTCGTCCCAAACATCTCCCAAGTCATCCCCTTCTCATCCACTCAACAACTGTCGAGCTCTACCTCTCTCCGCCACTGGTCTATCGCTTCCCTGCCTCCCCTATTCAGCTCACACCTCATCCAGCCTTACTCCAGACTTTGGGGCACCCTCGCCACTGACACTCACCACACACCACGACCAACACCCCATGCCAGCCACGCGCAAGGTCTCCAAGTCGATCAAGCAAGAGGACGTGAAGCCATACGACCGTCCGTCGAGCCCCACCCCTTCGACCTCTGCGTCCAAGAACAAAGCCCGCGGCCAGCTCCCAGACGGGAGCAAGGCGTCCCTCGCCCGCGCCGTGATCGCGGCGGGGGTGAAGGCCCTCACGAACGAAGAGGCTGCTGCGCTCGTGAGTGTCCTCTTTCACTGCTCCTCACAGCCCGGAAGGGTCAGCTTTCTCTCACAGCTCGCTGCCCCTTTTCTCTCACAGCTTCAATGTCGGTGGCTAGCAAGCTGACACCAACCACAGTCTGGACTCAGCGTTGCGCAGGTCAAGAAACAGCTCGAGGCTGGTCGCGGCGTGAGGAGGGCGCTGCTCGAGTTCGCGGACACGCTGGGGCCGTAGCTGTCTTCAGTGTGAGGTGTGCGCGCCGTTAGACAGTGTGAGCAGTTTGTCAAGAATAACAAGGTATACATATGCAGTCGTATGCAGTGTGTGGTATAGGGTACAAGACTGGTTGTTACCTCTGAAGCTTACCGCTTCGTCGGCGTGCTGGCCACAGGTGTGCTGGTCGCGCTCGGCGTGCTCGGCGACCGCCACGTCGGGTCATACAGCGGCGGCAGTGTCTGTTCCTCGTGCAGCGGTCCCGCATCCGCCTCCCTAACCCTCGTCTCGGCATGCAAGTCCGGCCTAGGCTGCCGAGTCGAGATCGGACTAGCCATCGCCATCGCGCCCTTTCCGGAAGTCGACGCCGATGGTGAGTCCGTACCTTCCCCACTCAGAGTGTACGGCGTCACAAAGTCTTGGACGATGGTCCTGTACTCGCCTTCGGGCTTGTCCTCCTCCTCGATGGGACCTTGCAGAGGCTGGCGCTTGTTGCGGTTGCGGCGGTAGAGCAGCACGGCGCCGAGGATGAGGAGCAGACCGCCCACGCCTCCGACGACTCCGCCAACTATGGCGCCGATGTTCGTAGATGGCTTGGGCGAAGCAGAGGCTGTAGTGGATGGCGAGGCACTACCTGATGGTCCAGAGATATCTGACGAAGTACCGGAGGCAGCGGCCAGACTGAGTGTTAGCTCTTCCGAGGGCTGGCAGAAGACTTACCTGTCGCCATACTGCCTCAGAGTGTACAGTCCCATCTCCTGCGCCGACTCGAGACGGAGCGTGTGCTGTGTTCCTGGGTCGAGCGCGCCGAGCCAGAGCACGCCCGTGCCGTCCTCGACGTTGCGGGCCGAGAGCGTCACCGCCGCGTCCTTCGCTCCCTCCCGTGCTGGACTCAGAGTTGCAGTGTAGTTCCCCATGTCCTTCCCGATGACACCGGTGAGGACGGCGAAGCTAGCGCCGGCCTGGAGAGGGAGCTTGACGCTACCGCTGCCGCGGGCATAGTTGCCAACACTCGTCTCAGCGACGGTCCATTCGCCGTCGAACTGAGGGCCCGAGGCCAACCTGCCCCCAGACACGAAGGAGTGCTCGTCGCTTTGTTGCTGGTTGAACGCCGTTCTGGTCGTCAGCTGACCCTTTGAGCCACGGCAGCTTACCTGTTGGACTGCAGAGCAAAGGTCAGCGCGACCTGGCGCAGAACGAGGTCCCCGTCAAACGTCGTGCTCAGCTTCGTGCCCCCCTCCCCCTCTGCCGCCGTGAACGAGTCCCCGATCAGCGTGTCCCAGTCCCCCTCCGTTGCGAGTTCGTTCTTCCTCTGCTTCCCCGTCTGCATGAGCAGACTGGCACTGGAGCCGACGATACGACCCTCGAACTGCGCGCCGATCAGAGGTGTAGGTACCGAGATGGCGAGGCCCGAACGTGCCGAGAACGACGTTGAGTTGCTTGAGACGGAGGTGTTGCGCGTCTCGGGCTGCGGGCTGATTACGAGGAAGGGGTCGGACGCGGATAGTGGGTAGGTGTACTCAAGCGCAGCGGCTTGGAGGAGCCCGAGGCTCATGAAGAGATGGAGCAGCATTGGTGGAACAGCTGCGGCGAGGAAGAGGTAGTGGGCATTGTCAAGAACATCTCGGTGGCGCCGGTGAAGACGGGACGATGCAGCGCACGCAGCACAGCAAAACAACGATGAATAGCAGAGAGAAGAGGGAAGCAAATCTCTCGGTTCGGCGCACGGCGCAGGGACGCGGACCACGTTTGGTCCGTATCGCGGTCGGTCTTGGCCCTGTGCGTTGCGGATGGAGCATTTCCCTCACTGCCCGCTGCGCTCAAGTGAAAGAGCGTACGAGCAGAGAAAGGGTGCAGGATGAATCGCACGGATCCCGTCGCTTGCGGCCGCCACTGCAACTTGACTCAGGTGTGCTCAGGTGCGGGGCCGCGACGATCGGGTGCCTGGCCCTGTTCCATGCCAAGACAAGTCGCGTCGCGTCGTTCAATGCATTATTCTGTCTCGATTTGTCTGTGGTGTCGTGTTCAGTCGTATAGAGTATTGATACACCGTGTGCGGTTCTTGCTATTGCTACAGTTGTCCTCAAGTACTCGTTGACGTGTACAGCCTTGGGATTGGGTTCTTAAGACGGGGCAAGATGCGGCAATCCCGCACTCCTGAGGAGGGCGTTCTGGCGCGCTGATGGCAAGACTTCCTGCCGATCCGACCTCCGTCCTCCTTCACGCATCGCCCGCCTCGCCTGTGCTCTGTCCCGCACCAGATCTCGGACTTCATCGAGATAGTAGCGAACCCTCGCTTCGCCTTCCTTCGCGAGCCCGGCGGCGAGATATGCTACGATGGTGCGCCAAACACCGAAGCCCTCCGAGTCCTGTGGCCCCTGGCCGGGAGAACCAAATGCGTGTATGGGCGGGATCGGAGAATGCGACGGACGTGACCGAGTATACAGGTGCTGCTCGAGAACGAGGAGATCGTGCAGGACGAGTGGAGGTGTGGAGTTGGGGACACGCGTTACGGCGAGGCGTGGTGGGGCGACGTTCTCCAGCCCGCTGGGATCGAATGCGAATAAGAGCCCGGGATGCTTGCGAAGGAACAGACGCAGTGTTGGTGGCGGCGAACTCAGCATGCGGCGGAACGCGATCAGGGCCTGGTCAGACGTTCGTGGTCGTGCTGGTGAAGGTGGGAGCGGCATTTTGTAGATGGGCGTTGGTGAGGATGTGAAGGGCGATCCGACGAAGGGTGAACTCGTCAAGGAGGTGATGGAAGAGATGCTGGATCGCAAGCTGGACGATCGCGCACTTGGACTGATCAAGACAGGGGGCTCCTCGTTGCCAACGACGGTGCTTGGCCTGGGACCTGCGGCGGAGAACACATCCACGATGTACGCCACTGCCTCCAGCCTTGCAAGCTCCCCAGAGCGATACACGAAAGCCGCGTCTGCTTGAGCCAGGATGGCGCGGCACTCCGCAAATGCGGCGAAAGGGCCATATGCACAAGTGGGGCTCGTGGCCATTACCTGCGGTCAGCTTATCTATCCCTATGTCCTGGCCGCTGTTGGTTGCCTCTGTTGATATCAGAGCAGAACTACAGGTTGCAATGAGGACTCTATCGCATAGAGCGAGTCGGCGGGCGGCGGATGTCGCCGCGAATCCGGGCCGCGGTTCCTGGGCCACGTGCCGGAATGTTCGGGGACCTGAACGTTGAGGCCATGAAGCCGCGCCGATGGCTTGATCCTCAGCGAGTTCGGCGTACTTGGCGGGGTCGGCAGTGCGTGTGGCATCATGATGAGAGTGATGCCAAAGTCGAGTTCGACATTGTTGCATGTTTATCGTCTTGATGGTTGCAGTCGCGTGGACTGAGCTCGCCGGGCTGGCCCCGCGCAATCTGTCGCACCGCGTGTGCCTTCCCCCGATCAACTGGCGAACCCGCGCTGCGGCAGCCGGAGACATACGTACTACACCGTCCTGTCGTGTGTGGCTGCACAAGATCGGGTACCCTGGGAAGACCAACATACGTCCAGTCCGAATAAGCCGGGATGGCCAAAGATAGCTGATAAGCGACAGGGTTAAGACGGCATCTAGTGTAGTGGGATCGAGCGATTTCAGCTGGCTTGGCAGAAGATACAATTTCAGCGGATTTGCGAGCCATTTTCGCGCCGATTTCGTGACGTTGTTCACCGGCCTGGATGTGAAGACAGGACGCAAGAGCATAATGTAGTCAGTGTGAAGTTCAGTGACAGGCCGAAACAGCGAGAGGAGGCGAGGGTGAAGCGAGTTGAAGCGAATCTCGAAGTGATGTCTTTCTTATCAGCCTCACCCCGCCAAACTAATCTGAAACCGCAGCGCCCACACCCTCCACCAAGCCAATATCACGCTGTTGCCTCCCTTGACGGCTGCCCTGCATGGATGCAGCCTGATACATGTGACTGTTGCCTGGAGATAGCGCACAGCTCGACGATGTAACACGATGAGCGCAAGGTGGTTCTTCGCATCCTGGACACTGCTTCGACGAAAGGAGGCGGGCGCCCCGGAACGCTCGCGCACTCCTGTAGCCCTGTGCGATGCACATCAGATCCTACAGACATGCAGTTCGACCCATCCTTTTCACGCTCTTGCGACCGCGTCAGACGCACAGTCATGTGCTCTGGGACGCAGTCCAGATGGGGACGCTGCCATGGCACAGCCACCACCGGCATATAAGCGAGCCGCCCATCCCGCATCCCACTCGACCTTCCGTTCACCTCTTCACCCTGTAGTCTCTCACTCCCCATATTCTGCCTCGACTTCCCTAACCAATCCGTTCGACTGCTCACCGCTATCGCCACTATCTCAGCCTCGCATTCCTCACCCTCCCCCTCGACCGCTCGTTCCTCGCCACTCTTCTCGACTTGCAAGTACTTCGGCCATTCGATAACAGCGCCTCCATTCCTTTCCGTCACCAATACGCCGACCGTCCAACTCCGCCCGCCAGCGTTCAATCACCCGGCCTTACGCCAACACCACCTCCTCCGTTCAACACGGGGAAGGGTTCTGGTGCCTCGACAACACTGCCCATGCGTGTTTGGCCGTATTGCCAGGCTTCACCAGCTTCTGTGTTCAGTGAAAGCTGTGCATGGTTGCTGCGGCGGGGTTCCAGGATACAAACGCATTTCTAAGGTTGCTTGACCGTATTGCCTGACTTCAACAGCCTCTGTGTATAGCGAAAGCTGTGTACGCTTGCTGCGGCGGGGATCCAGGTTCATCCTATGCTGTTTACCTGCGTGCTCGTCTGCTGTGTCGTCTATTTACCAGCTTCAACGTCTTCACAGGTGTTCGTTGCTGCGGTAGAAATTCTGGCCTTCGGGACCGTCTTGCTGGTGCCTTGGCCGAGGTATACAGTACCTGTCTTGACGAGGCAGAAGGCGTTTAGTGCGCTGAGACTGTTACTTCATGACTGCCATTTTTAATTATTGCCTGACGGCCTGTTTCTTCCTTTCTTACTGCCTCTACCCAGCGTTCAACCCGCTCCTTCTAAACTAGGGTCACAGGTTAAGTCGAACGGATGCGCACGGTCCCGTCATCGTCAACCTCGCCGTGGCTCATGTTCTGATCCATAACTCATGCAACGGTACTCTTTATGCCTAGAAACTCCGCGTAGAGCCGAAAGGAATGCTTGGCAGCTCGGACAAATGGAGCTGCAGAGCGCACCGTGCATACTGGCCACCACACCACCACAATAAAGCTGCATGTCACCACCCTCCTTATCGCCCTAGATCTCAGCCACCGAGGCCTGTGCTTGCCCCAAATCTTTCATGTATCAAGCTCCGAAGCTGGGCTTTTGGAAAATCCAAGAATTGAGTCGAAACCATGCATATCGGCAGCGGAGTCCGTCCGACTGTCCATCTTTGTGGCATATAAGCCTCCTTGAGTGCCACTTCTCTTCCACAACAGCTCTACCTCATCAGAACTTGCAGCTATGCCTCGCCCTTGCCTCACACCTCGCCGCCGCGCCAAGATTGCGTCCTTGGCTCGCTACCGCAGCTATTCCTCTGTCGCCTGGGAGTACAACATCGCCAAGAGCACTGTGGGTTACTGTGTGATGTTAGCTCGCCTCCAGGCTCTCATTCCACCTGCTCTGGCTGTTCTGAACCCTGTCCAGGGGATCCGCATCCCCCGCAGCCACACCAAGCTCACTCCCGACAACCTCAGAGCGATCTACGAGGTCTTTGAGGCTCAGCCCTTCGCCAGCAATCGTGAGGTGTTGGACACTCTTGCAGACAGAGACATTGTCCTCTCTCTCATGACTCTGCGCCGTGCACGTCGCCAGCTTGGTTATGGCCGCTTTGTGGCTCTTGTGCGGCCGTATCTAAGCCCCCTTCACAAGGAGAAGCGTCTCGCTTATGCTCTTGAGCAGCAGCGACTCTTCCAAGAGTGGAGGAAGGTGATCTTCTGTGACGAGGTCCCTCTCTACATTGACCAGCTCCACAGAGCATATGTGACGCGCCCCATCGGTTCTGACCGTGCCAATGAGCGGTGAGTGTCTTTCCTGACGTTCTACATGCTGTGGAAGAGTGCTGACACTCAGGTACATCCAGTACACCTTCAGATCGAGCTGTGGGTCGATTATGTGCTGGGGGGCTATCTGGTATGGCGGCAAGTCGAAGCTGGTGTGGTTTGACACCTCCCAGTCGACCTCCAAGCGCAAGGGAGTCAATGCGGCCATCTATCGCACCCAGGTGACTGAGAAGGAGTTGTTTGATTGCTGGAAGCGTGTCAAGACTCAGTGGCGTGGTTATGGCTTGCCCTGGGTTGTAGAGGACAACGCTGTCGTCCACACAGCCAAGGCCACCCGTGGCAAGGCAGAGCAACTTGGCATGCGCTTCCTGCCTCACCCTCCCTGCTCTCCTTGCCTCAACCCCATTGAGAACCTTTGGAGCAACCTCAAGCGCCGCCTGGCCCGTCTCAACCCTCGTCCCACCACCCAGGAGGGGCTATTCGCTGCCGCTACGGAGCTCTGGAACACCTATGATCAGAATGAGATCGACCGACTTATCATGTCCATGCCTAACAGGATCAAGGACACCATCTCTGCTAATGGAGGACACATTAAGTATTGATCCCAGGTGCACCATGCTTCGTATATAGGTTACCAAGACTCCCATGCACGTGGAACAACTGTTTATAGAGCAAGAAACATGCATATGCATGAGTTATTCGTGGTTGCAGCGAGGTCGACAGTTCACGGCCTCGTTTGTAGCACCACTCGTTCGACTTAACCTGTGACCCTAGTTTAGGCCACAAGCCCCTCCCACCCCCAACAGCCAGCCGCCACCCACACGAGATCCGCCTATCCTTCGGCACAACTTCACCGTGTGCTCCCCGTTTAACCGGGGAAGGATTCTGACGCTTCGACAGCAATGCCCATGCACGTCTGACTGCTTCGCCTGCTTCACCAGCTCCCATGGCCGGTTAACCCCGTATGGTTGCTGCGGCAAGGTCTATGGTTATTCAACGCATTCCTTCCTGCGCGCTCGTCTGCTGCTTCGTCTGCTTCGCCAGCGTCCGTGTCCAGTGAGTTCAGTGAACTCACTGTATGGTTACTGCGGCAGAGTCTCTGGCATTCGGGACCGTCCTGCTGGTGCCCGGGGCAGGGGTCTACCAGTTTTGACGAGGCAGATGACCTTACTTGCTTTGAACTGTTTTTGCTTGACGGCCTTTCTTTCTATTGCCTTACGACCTCTGGTCCTTCTTGCCCGCCTTACTCTTTCGATCAACACACCGCTCGTCGGTTCGCCTGCCCCTCCCTCCCTCGACTTCTGGACGCCACCAACACGACTCCCACCTACGCCTCGACACGACTTCACTCTGTCCTTCGGTATGTCTGGCGAGCTCATTTCGACATGCGGCAGCTACTCCATGTGTGACATCGCCACGGCTTGCCCTCCCCCCAGATCTCCAGAACGCGGCAGCTCGACCAACCGACGACGCGACGACCAGGGCTAGACTCTCTTGCCGACACAGCTTGTTCGCCTCGCCCACCACCCGCGCCCGCGCCCAGGAGACAACGTCGACCCTCTCGACCTCGCCATTGCAGCTGCCCCGTTCCACTATCGCCTACCCGACCTGTCGCCCTGTCCTCCTGTCGTCATTTCAATCAGTTCTTGACACTGCCAGCGATCCGGACGCGTGGCAGACGGCCTCTCGCCGCAATCCATCCTTTCTGAGTTGCCTCATTGCTTGGTAACACTGACGCAGAACCCCTTCATTCCCCTCACTCCTCTCCCAACTCTGTTCTCGCGCTTCTTTAGCATCGCCTCTGGAAGGCTTCCACAGTCGCGGAGTGAGACGTTGGTTACTTCGATTCTCTCTCACGCTTTCTCCCTTCCTCCTCTCCTTCATACCCTTTTATATCTTCCGCCCCGGGTCTCATCGCACACTTCCCCAGTTAAAGCTCGCTCTCCCGTCTCCGTTCACCCTCTCACCCACTCTTGCCGTCATCCCGTGCTGACGCTCTCCCGGTCCCTCCGTCAAGCTCCCGTTATTGACTCCACTCTTGCTGTCGTACGTCCGGTGTCGCCACAGGCTTATCGACTACGACTTCGACGTGCTCGCTGTGAAGCCTGCACTTCAGAGGGTCTTACCGCGCCTCCCTCCCCCTCACTCCCCACGCTTCTGACAGCAGCCGTCTTCACCCAAGCCTGACTGCCGCTGTTGGTCCTCGCCAGTGGATGCTCGTCTGCGCAGCAGGCCAGCTTCGGAAACTGCAACCAACTCGTCCTTCCTCACTCTGACCTCGAACGTCGTGCGAGCAAAGTACGCACTTGAGCCCAACGTCGCGCTACCCCTCAGTGCCACTCACCCTTTCGCCCCTACTAACTCCCCAACACATCTTGCTTCCTCCACAGTCCACGGGCCCCTTGCCCCAAGTCCTCCTTACTAACCCCCATCTCTCCCCCCTTTCTGCTGTTGCCGCGCGCAACACAACTGCACATGTGCCTTCGAGCAGATCTGGACCACCATCCATCGCCGCCCACGTTGGACCTCGGCCACATCCCCTTCGAACCTCGCCCACGATTACCTGCCATCTACGGTGTCATGCACGGTGTCGGTCTCCCACAACTGTGAGTTCCTTCACCGTGCCTATACCCCCATCAGCGAGTGACTTATGCCCACGCCACTTGAGAACAGAGCCGACACACCACATCAAATGCCACCAGCTGCTGAAGGCTTGAGCAAGATCCTCCACCAAGTTCTGAAGCACCGCTATTGCTACATCCCTCTCACCCATCATAGCTCCTGCACCTTCATCATACCCACCAACACTCGACCTCCACTTCGGCGACCCTCAACATGTCGCAGCTCGATACTTCTTCCCCTGTCCGACGCCCGCCGACGACCTCTACTTCACTCCACCCCACGCCCGCCACGTCCGTTCCCTACGCCCCCTCACATCATTCCTGCGCCCCTACGCCCTCCCGTCCCTCATCCACCTCCTATGCACCAACCATGAACACCTTCAACCTTCAATGCAAGTCTCCGCTCGTGAAATGTCCTCAAAAAGTGTCCGCATCAATAGGTGCTACCGCTGGAGGGAATCGAACCCACGCACTTCACCATAAAAGTTATCCACATAAGGGTGACGCTCTAACCGACTGAGCTACAGCGGTCGATGCAACGGCGATCATTCGCTTCGGACGCCGGTCCGGCGACCGCATTGGGTTATGACGAGCCACGAAGCTGCTTACGTCAGCAGAGTTCTTGTGCGATTTTGGTTCCCCCCAACTGCTGCAGTGAAGGTGTGCGCTCAGTATCAGTGGCGGAGCTCTCTTGGGACTGCAGCGGTGCCGTAGCCGCAGTGATAGCGAGGTTAGTAACAGGAATATGCATCTCCGATGGCGGAGTATTAGCCGTGGTTCCACACAGAACGGCGGAGATAACTATGGTGATCTGGAGACTAGCGCGATCGACGATGGCATAACGACATGTGTGACGGAAGCGAAGTTCGGTAGGCTGGGCTCGCATGAACGAGTAGATAGATACCGAGGTGGTAGGGGCTACGGTGCAAGTTCCGACCACGGAAGAGAGAGTGTCTGGGCAGGCGTGGGGGACTGAATGCCCACCAGAGTGTAGTTAGGCGCGTCCAGAAGTCTGAAAAAGGGACTAAGCCGTGGGACTCCGCGTGCGCCGAGGTTCATCCCTGAGCATGCAGAGGCATGATCACGGTTCACTGGAGCGATTTCGTTCACGCCGTGGTCGGCGTGTTCGATTTGGCTCGGCATGTCGGCACGTCAGGCCCTTGCCCACCCCGCCCCAACCCTAATGCTCATTAGGAAAGGGGCAATGCGGGGTGTAATCAGAGCTAATGGGATGGCCCCCGCATGGAGTGTAGTGTGACTGGAGGTTAGTACCCGATGCGCGAGACACCATTGCTTCGGCTAAGCCGCGATGATCCGGCCGGCTAACTATCGGATCGGTCTGGCACTCAGCACTGCGCCTTCCCCCTGTCGTCACCAGATGCCAAGGTCCAGAGCATACCGGGCGGCTCACAACCTCTACCCTCTACCGCCTCTCGAGCAACCACAATCATTCAAGAAGGGAATTTCTCTGACGACCGTACCTTTCCCTCTTCCTCTTCGTCTCTCCATCTAAAGAGCTCACAGCACCATGTCGAGCATCATTCGAAGCGCGACCCGCCGCATGCGCGTCCAGCGCATGCGCACGACTTCTCTCGTCTCGTCTGCCGCTCGCATCATTGTCCCCACCGCTACCCCCGTCGTCCACCGTCGGGGACTGGCTACGCCCGCCGCTCCCGCTCCCGCCCCCGCCAACGCCTCGACCAACATCCCCTCGCAGGACGCCAAGCGCCTCAAGAAGGTCCTGATCGCGAACCGTGGTGAGATCGCATGCCGTGTCATCCGCACTGCGCGCGAGCTCGGTGTCCGCACCGTCGCCGTCTACTCCGATGCCGACAAGGACTGCCTGCACGTCGAGATGGCCGATGAGGCGTACCACATCGGCCCCGCCCCCGCCGCCGAGTCCTACGTGAGTTTTTGCTCCTTCGTGGGCTAACTAACAATCAGCTCGTCGCCGACAAGCTCCTCGCCGTTGCCGCCGCCTCCGGCGCTGACGGTATCCACCCCGGCTACGGATTCCTGTCCGAGTCGCCCGAGTTTGCCCGCGCCGTCGCCGCCAACGGCATCGCCTTCATCGGTCCCCCGGCCGAGGCTATCCGCGCGATGGGCTCGAAGCGCGAGTCGAAGGAGATCATGATCGCCGCCGGCGTCCCCTGTGTTCCTGGCTACCACGGAGCCGCGCAGGACGAGGACACGCTCGTCAAGGCTGCCGCCGACGTCGGCTTCCCGCTCCTGATCAAGCCGACCCACGGAGGAGGCGGCAAGGGTATGCGCGTCGTCCGCAAGATGGACGACTTCCTCGAGGAGGTCCGCTCGGCGAAGCGTGAGGCCGCCAAGTCGTTCGGAAACGACGAGGTCCTCCTTGAGCGCTGGCTCGACCGCCCGCGTCACATTGAGGTGCAGGTGTTCGCCGACTCGCAGGGCAACTGTGTCTCGCTGTGGGAGCGTGACTGCTCCGTCCAGCGTCGTCACCAGAGTGAGTCGTCTTCGTCGCTGTTGCGATTGAGCCATCCGCTAACTGACCGCAGAGATCATTGAGGAGGCGCCCGCCCCTGGCCTCTCGATGGAGATCAAGAAGGACCTCGCCGACAAGGCCGTCGCGGCCGCCAAGGCTGTCAACTACGTCGGTGCCGGAACCGTCGAGTTCATCATGGACGCCGAGAGCGGCGAGTTCTTCTTCATGGAGATGAACACTCGTCTCCAGGTCGAGCACCCCGTCACTGAGGAGGTCACTGGCGTCGACCTCGTCAAGTGGCAGCTGTCCATTGCGGCCGGCAACCCCCTCCCCGTCACTCAGGCCGAGATCCCCTGCATCGGCCACGCCTTCGAGGCGCGTATCTACGCCGAGCGCCCCGAGGCCAACTTCCTCCCCGACACTGGACGCCTGATCCACACCCTCGCTCCCCGTTCCGCTCCCCACCGCCTTGACACTGGTTTCCGCGAGGGCGACACCGTCTCGTCGCACTACGACCCGATGATTGCCAAGCTGATCGTGCATGGCCGTGACCGCGCCGAGGCGCTTGCCCTCCTCCGCTCCGCGCTCGACGAGTACCAGGTCGTGGGACCCAGCACCAACGTCGACTTCCTGCGCACCGTCGCGTCGCACCCGACCTTTGCCGCCGGCCCCGTCGAGACCAACTTCATCGAGCAGCACCACGCCGAGCTCTTCCCCGAGCGCCAGATCCCGGCCGAGATCCTGGCCCAGGCCGCGCTCAGCATTGCGCACCACGAGCCTGCCTCCGGCAACCTGGGAGCCTGGAAGGCCCTGCCCGGTCGCCGGTTCACCGACGCCTCGCCGCACGTCTACCACTTCGACGAGGGCGAGGTAACTGTCACGCAGGGCGAGAACGGGTACGAGGTGCAGGTCGCGCCGCCCGAGGGCCAGGAGGGCGAGACGTACACTCTGTCCAACATTCGCGTGAACCGCGTCAACGACACGGACATTGACGTGCAGTTCGCGCATGCGCGTTCCACGGCGTCTGTGATTCCGCACGGCACCAAGCTGCACGTCTTCACGCCGACGCAGCAGGTGACCCTCCGTCGGCGCGGCGCCGAGGTCGAGGGCGAGGCGGCCGGCGCTGCGGCGGGCTCGGACGCGCTCGTGTCCCCCATGCCTGCTACCGTCATTGACGTCCGCGTCAAGCCCGGAGACGTCGTTGAGGAGGGCCAGGTGTGCGCCGTGCTCGAGTCGATGAAGATGGAGATCAACGTGCGTGCCGAGCGCAAGGGCAAGGTCGCGGCCGTGAATGTCGAGAAGGCGCAGGCCGTGGACGAGGGCGCGGTCCTCGTCGCCCTCGAGCCGGAGGCGAAGGAGTGATTTGGGATTTCTAGCTTGTATTTTTTGTGTGACGCTTAGAGAATGAGATACAGAAGTCATGACCACGAGCGAGCGCGCGAGCCAAGATGGGGGTGCACCGACGAGACTTGACGGTCATCCTCGCGTCACAGAAGCACTCTAGCGGTCGTATGGCTGGAATCAGCCGCCAATCAATGCTACAACTGACGCCCCAGCAGCTTCGTCAGTAGCACACACAGCGTCCTCAACGTCGCCGCAACACACAGTGGAGACTCTGAATGCAAAAGGGGGAGAATAATGACTACATTGTGACTATAGATTTGGACGTGGGCCGGTTCCCTGTGCTATGATTCGTCAGCTTATGAAGACCAGAAGGAAGCTGGGAGGAAGGAGGAGAGGATCAGACGCAAAATATGTTAACAGCTCTGCCACCAGGTGGCTCAGGCTCATTAAATCAGGTTTGGTAAAAACATCATGAAAGTGTGAATGGGGGAAAAGGTAGGAAAAACTTACCCGACCAACGTCCAAAAATGCTTTGTGCTTTGCGGTTTGGTTTTGATGCTTTTGAGTTGAAGAGGGCAGTCCTTACATGCCCACGACGAGCTCTCCCTCGACGGCGGAGCGGACGAGCCCGAGGTCGGCGAGGAGGGCGTCGTACTGGTGCTCGTGTTTCCGCTTGAAGTACTTGAGGATCTTGGCGCGCTTGTGCACGAGGATGCGGAGCGCGCGCTTGTTGTGCTTGTCGCGGTTGTTCTGCTCGACGTGTTCCCAGAGGTTGCGGATCTTGTGTGTGATGAGCGCGGCCTGGACCTCGGATGAGCCCGTGTCGATACCGCCCGACTCGGTCTTGCGCCCAAACTCCTCAATGATGCGCTGCCTGTTCACCGCATCGATACCGGCTCTGCTCGCGTTGCGCAGATCCAGAATACGCTGCAGCGTCTGCGTCTGCTGGTGCTGCTCGGCGGCCTGGGCTGCCGACTTGGCCGGCCGCTCGGGGTCATAGGCCAGCTCCGCGGTCGCGTGCGGCAGCGCGCCGAACAGGAGCTCCCGGTCGGCCGGGGAGAGGCCGTAGAGGTAGTTTTCTGGCTCCTGGCCAGACGCATAGTCCGGCGGGGGCGTGTACCACACGTCCTCGGGCTTGAGCACGACCTTCTGCAGCCGGCAGCCCTCGTACAGCGCTGACGGGCCCAGGTTCAGCGGGGAGCCGAGGACGAGGTCCGCGCGCGTCGCCTCCGCGTGCGCCGCCGCCTCCCTTCGTCCCTCGAGAACCTTGAGCTTCTTGCGCTTCGCCGCCACCTTGCGCGCCGACTCGCCCACGACCGCCGAAGACGAGAAGAGGCGCGAGCTGCTTGAGCTGGCTGCGTTGTTAGCTCGCAAGTCGACAATGGCGGAGCTTGGGTGTGCTCAGCACGCTCAGTACTCACCCTCGACGGCCCCGCGCCGCAGCGCACTGAACAGAACCGACATGTTGGATCGTTGGGTTTATGTATGCAAACTAGAAGGCTCGCCCTCCGACTTTTCTCTGCAGCTCGCATCGGGTGCAAGCCACTGCGTCCGCCGAAATCTCGATGGGCGAGGCACGAGCCAATCGGCGATTCTGGACACGTGGCGGAAAACTCTTTTGTGGCACTTGGTCGTCGCGGGCTGGCTGTGGGCTTGCGCTTGGCAGAGGGTACGTCGGGACAGGCTGGGGTCTGCGCGGACTGGCAGACGACAGACGATCACAGAGTCGCGCAGTCGTGCGCTCGCACGAACTCAGATACACAGGCTCTCACACACAACGGGGGGCGCAGCGGTGGCTTCGTTGACGACGATTGTGTCCCTCAGCATGCACACGACCGAGGGCGCAGCATCTATTCCTTCTCGTTGCATTCATATATCTCACGCCTCGCTTCTGACATCCTCTGACCTCCAACCTCCTCCCCTCTTTACGTCCTGACTCCACAAACACAATCATGCCGCTGTGTAGGCTACGAACTCCCCGTATTCAGCTGACGGCAGCGAAAGCTCCTCCGCCTCCGCCCCCGCCACCCAAGTCGGCCGTGCTCGTGTCGAAACCAAGGCCGCTGGGCAAGTCGAAACGCCCGCTGCTGCCGCCGTCTCCGCTCATGCTGCCTGCGCCTGAGAATGACCTCGACTGCCAGATTCTCCGCATGAAGGACCGCGTGCGCGAGGTCGTGTCGCCTTCCACGTTGCTCGGGGCTTGAGTGTCCCATTCAGCCCTGTCTCGCCCTGTCTCGGCTTCCCACTCCGCCTCCACTCTGTATTGGTTTCAGTTCCTGTAAGATACCGTTGTATATAATGCTGCGCTTGTTCCGTGTACGATGTAGCCTAGAATCCATGCTGTAGTGTTCTATATTTGCTCGCGCTTAGACCTTGCGCTTCTCGTCAAGGTTAGCGAGGTTGTTCGCCGCGAGCGCGGCCTCGGTAGCCGTCTGGGCGGGGACGATGGCGTTGGGGTGCTTGGCCATGGCGTGCTCGATCTTGTCGAAGAGCTGGTCCGTGACGACCTCGACGGGGTGGTCGAACAGGAACGGCAGCGCGGGGACGATGGAGATACCGACCGCGGTCGGGCCCCAGCGCTTGAGCGACGCGTTGGCCGAGTTGGCGAACAGCTTGGACGCCTGCTTCACCGCCGTGTGGATCGTGAGAGCCGGGAGACCCATGGACGCGACGGCCTGGAACACACTTCGCTTCGTCGCGACGAGACCGAGACGGGTCGGCTCGGAGAAATTGGCAGCCTCCCATGGCGTCGGGCCCTGCTCCTTCGCCTTGTACGTCGTGAACGACACGTCTCCGATCAGGTACGCCCACGAGATTGCGTACGCGGCCGTGACTGTTGTGAGCGCGAGTTCTGGGGTTGCCCAAGGGAACCAGCGGCAAAGGGTTACTCACCGACGGCAGGGGGAACGACGGGACGGAACGCCTCGCCAATGTCGGAAGCTGAGGGGGTCAGTGTGGCCGTGGGGCGAGAAGCCCAGACACTGGGCTGTACGCACTGTACGCGGTGTAGCGCGAGCCGGCACGCGCAACGTCACGGATTCGGCGCAGGTAGGCGGCTGCGATGTCAGCTTAAACACCAGAGCGCCCTACACACCGTAACGGACGTTGGAGTCGGTCGAGTCGGCTGGGAGTCTGTCAGCTTCTACAGACAATCGGCCCGAGACAGGGGCCTGCTGCGCGGCGTACCATCCTCGTCGGCGAGCTTCTGGATGGGCTTCTCGACAGCCTTCTCAGCCTTCTCGACGGCCGCCTCCGCCTTCTCGATCACGGGCTTGTCTCCGGCCATTGCGTGTGGGTCCTGAGTGCGGGTGTGTGGGGTTAAGACTAAGTGCGGGTTAAGTTAGTCTAGGTTGTGCTGTGTGTAAGCGATTATAGATAAGAGGAGAAGAAAACAGAAAAGATAACAATGCGACTCCACCGCAACGGTAACGGCAGGACGCAGAGCTGCGGGGCAAAGTACGGATGACCGGGCAAACGGATATGACGTGCGCTCATTGACGCACACGCGCACACCTGTCGATCGGCACGGCGGCCTAAGCGATCGACCTTTGGTGATGCTTGCTCGGTCACTGGTCGCCCTCTTGCACCGGATCCCGGTCGGCAACACTACCATGCAGACATCGCGCGAGAAAGGCCCCGCTCAAACGTCACGTGGGAAGAAATACAAGGAGGGCTGCGTACATAAGGAAAAGAGCGACGACCAGGCTCACCGAGCGAGAAGGGCGGGTGCCTTGCCTGAGGTCCTGCCTGAGATTCCTGAAGCTGGGGGAACGTGAATTAATGGGATTCAGGAAAGGCAAAGGCACGGAGAGTGGCTCAGGGTTAGTCCGGGAATCTCCAGGGGAGAGCCGGTACATGGGAGGAAAATGCTCAGCATGCTCAGCTGGGATAGCCTTAGTCGCTGGCCAGACTAACCGCAAGAGTACTTCCAGTGGCCGGAGTGTCCTGAGATGCCAAAGTCTGGAACCGGACGGCCGAGTCCACGAAAGGACGTCTGCCCTCATACGACCTGGCGTCTTCCTCTGCTGCTGGCAGCAAGGTCAGGCATCATCTCAGGCAAGTCAGGCGACAACGGGCTCCGGGAGTGGGATGTGGGCGAGGGATGCATATTTGCTCACCGCTCGCCGTAAGCTGCGAGAAGCGAACAACGCCCAGCACCACCATGCACAGTACACGGCCACCGCTGCAGTGGCATGGCGGGGAGGGGAGGATAAGGGGGGGGACAGGGAGAGGCGGTCAGTCATAATAAAGCCATGCAGCCTCTCGGAGCCGCCTTCAGCATAGCCCTCCGTCTCTCCTTTTCTTGACACCGTTCCACTGTGCACTGCCTTTGCATTGCTTTCGACCCCGCCATAAGACCGACTCCGACTGTTCAAAACGCATCCCGTTGAGCGAGCGACTCTCAGCGCGAACAATCACAAGCTCGACGACGCCACACTGATCGCTGAACCCGACACCCAGCCGTAATTGTAACGCACAGCAGCTGCAGCGACAGACAACGGACACACACCTCTGCAGATCTCTCCTGATCACTGCGCCGCTTGACGTTACCCTCGCACACGGTCCCCCTCACCTACTGCGGCACACGCTGACCTCGCGCCTCGACGACTCCCTCCGCCCACACGCCTGCCCCTCTCTGCTTCTGCCGCCTAGTTTCTCCTAGAGTCACCGCCACCGGACGCCGCATTCTCGCTTGGGCCCACCGTTCATCATTACTTACTACTCGTCACTCTTGCTCTCTGTCTCATACACTCCTTCACCAACCGCCCATACATCCACGATTCGCCTTTTGAACACCGAAAACGTCGCCTCTCGCTCTGATTGAGCTATAGCATCTTATCATGAGCAGTCAAGGTAAGTTAGACTATTCGACCCACCTATTCTATGGACGGAGCTACCCCTGGTTCTACGGAGGGTTCCGCACCTTGGCCCTAAAAGCTTAGCAGTGGGAGCTGGGGAGAAGCGTCGCACACGTCTGCACCCCCCGCGCCGCCAGTCCTTCCTTGGTCTTCGGCGCGTATCCTCCCTCGCCTCGTGTGATGACTCCCTGCATTAGAGTTGCCCATTGCAATGGAAAGCATGCATAGGGGGACGCGTGCAACCAATCAGTCCCCAGCCCGAAATAAACATGAGACGGGCGCGTCTGGGTGAGGAGCGAAGCACTGGATTCGGCGAGCTGGCAGCTGGGCAGACTAGCGCCGTGCTTGTGTGCTGGTGGTGCGGCGTGCGCGGTACGGGATTCTCCCGTGCCCTTTGGCTCTCGTACCGAAGGCGCCCTTCTCGTAGGGTACCCTACCCAGACACCATCCACCCGGTCCGCCCGCCCAACCGCAAGCCCCGCGAGCCCGCGAGAGCCCCGAAGTCCTTCGCGCGTCACGTAGCCCTCCCAGTTCACCGCCAAGTGAACCGACCCAAGTCAACAGCTCCGCTACGACTGGGAAGGCTGCTTTGCTTCTCCTCATTGCTTATCCCCGTCCTTGTTCTCCCCCATCCACAGGCCTCTGCGCCCTCGGTGTTCGCCCTCCCTCGTCTCCTCCTTCTCCTCATACCGTCGTTCCTTCCACTGACACACTCGTTTGTTTGTCCCTACGCTCCTTACCCGTCTTTCAACCCAACGCCCTCCTCCCCTTTCAAACTCAACAATCGCACCCCTCCTGCCGATCTCGCAATCTCGTAAATCCATCTCGATCATCCATCTCGAACATCATGCCGACGCTTCCGCCTCGCGCCGAACCTTCGCCCTCTCCGACGGATGCCGCGTCTCAATCTCCATCTGATTCTGGGTCTGATTCGCGTCCCTCGCACTCGTCACACCATGGCGGACACACTACAGACACCTCTGACGGTGGCTTCACCGAGCCTTCATCCAGCGTCGAGCCGTCGACGTCTCACAGCCCCGAGCCACCTTCGAGCTCCGAGGCTCCCCCTTCTTCTTCGCCCTCCGACACCCCTCCTCCTTCTTCCTCTTCGGACCCGGAACCCTCGTCCGAGAGTCCTCCTCCCTCCACGAGTAGCCACCAGCCGACACAGAGCCCGGACCCGCCCTCTTCGTCTCAGCCTCCAACATCCTCCGAGCAGCCTCCTACTTCCAGCAACTCTCCCACTCAGAGCGAGCGTCCCCCGTCTTCGTCTGAGCAGCCTCAGCCGTCCTCTTCTGACAGCACGCAAAGCTCTGCGCCGCCGCCGTCAAGCAGCAGCAGCACGGGTGAGCAGAGCAGCGCTGGTACTTCGTCTTCAGACAATGTGATCTCGCCGTCGCAGTCTGCCACAACATCTTCTCCGCTTCAGACTTCGCTACAGTCTACTACGCCGTCTTCGAACCCGGGGCTGGTCACGCCTACTCAATCCGCCCTGAGCGCTCCCCCGAGCACGTACATCGAGACGACGCTGGGCTCTATTACTACCACTGATGAGCACGGTCGTATGACTACCAAGCCTGCTCCCTCGGAGCTGACGTCTACTATTATTGGAACTGGTACCGACGGCAAAGTTTGGACGGTCACTCAGGTCGTCAAGAACACTGGCGTCGCCGGCGAGTCGTCGGCGCACGGTGGCTCCGGCTTCTTTGACAATGCCGGAGCTGTGGCCGGAACGTTCGTCGTCGTTGGTCTCGCTGTCGCTGCCGGCATCATCGCTTTCGCCTGGTACGGTCTTCGCCGACGAAGGAGGCAGATGCTCGACCGCGACGTCTCTGCCGCCGCGGCTGCTGCCGCTGCCGCCAACCAGCCTCGCTTCGAGGATGACGACGACTCGCCCGCCATGACCCAGTACGGAAGCTACTACGCCACCACTCACGGAAGTGCCGATGATATCGAGCAGCCTAACGCGATGCGCGACTACATGGACCCCTCCGGTGGCTACGACCCTTACGCGAGCCACCTGACCGAGCCTATGATTCCTGGCGACCGACCGTGCTCGACCGCGACCGCTCCCGGTGTCGCCGGACTCGGCGCCCAGCCCGAGCGAGTAGCTGAGGGTGGCGCGTACGCGACCAATGACGCCTACGCGAACGACGGGGGGTACGACCCGAACCACTTTGTGGCGAACAGCTACGACCAGAACCACTACGCTGCTGAGGGCCCGGACTTCTCGCACACGTACGGCGACCCGCAGTACGACGTCGCCCACCAGTACGCCCAGCACGAGTCGACGTACAATGCCGGCGCGGGCGTTGCGACGACAACAGCCAACCTAGGATACGATGGGTTCAACTACGGTGCGCCGACGCCGCAGCCGTACAAGGACGACTTCTCGTCGCCCGAGCGTGCAGGCCAGTACTCGACAGGGTACGGGCAGCAAATCCCCCGCTGATTCCTTCCCATTCGTAACGGACTCTCTTACTTTTGTATTTTTGCACAACCTCAGCCCCCAAACCTCAATATTTTCATTCAGTTTCCAACGCACCTCCGCACCTACCCCTTTCCGCTTCACTCGCAGCCCTCAACTGCCATCTCCTTGTGCCGCGTTGCTTCCCCTTTCTAAGAGTGACAGAAACACAACAACCACACAATTCTATCAAACAAACCGCGATTCTTGGTGTCTATTATGGGTTTATGTACAGGACTTTTATCAACGAGCAGTGGCGAGTCGTGATCGGTGGTTGCATGTCAGTTGGGTAGGTGTTGCATTCAGAGCCACAGGCACAGGCCGGAACCCGCCACGGCTCGAGACCGAGACAGGGCTGGTGTGAGCGTTACGTAATCCCACGTGGTCAGAGCTAAGCGTCCGCCTTGGCGTGACTGATTTCGCTGAGGGGGCCAAACAAGCCCGGCCCATGTCGTATGATCTCAGAGCTCGAGGAACAGTAAACCCCATCACTACCCAACAACATGGTTCTCCGGGAAGAGAAGCGGCGTCGGACGCACGACGAGAACACGCCCGCCCGCCGGCCAGCGGGGTCACGCACACCCCTGGCCAGTTCGCGGACCGTCCTGCGCTCATCGACAAACACACATTCCTCTTCCCGCACAGCAACACCCAACCGACCCCCCACAACTGCTAGCAGCAGCACGCTCCGTCGTTCAAGACGACAGGCAACGGACGAGAATGCGGTCCCCTCTCGAGCTGTGGAAGTGAAGGAGAAGGGGAGTAGGAGGGCACTGGGGCCGGGTGAAGCCCCAGCAGCGGCGGCGGTGCCGGGAAAGAGTGCGAGGAGGGCAGCACTGGGCCAGATCAGCGAGCAGGCTGCGCAAACGAGGCAGACACGGCCGATCTTGGGCCGTCCGTTGCCTCGTCCAGAGCCTCGTCCAGAGCCTCGTCCGGAGCCAAAACCCGACTCAAGACCCGAGGCACGACCACAGCCACGAAGACAGAACACGGCCCCTCTCCTCTCATCCACGAATGTCAACATCTCCAAACCACCCCCCGAGGCGCCGCACAAGGCCGCTCCCGCCAAAGCCTCCAGGTCTGCGCCCAGGACACCTCTGGGCTCTGTCCGTCGAAACCTCTTCGCGCCCGACAGTAACCCCTTCGAGCTGAACGATAGCGAGCGCGAGAGGCTAGCCGGCTTAGGGGCTACGACGAAACGCACCAAGCCGCCACCCGTCACTCCCAGGGCACAAATTGGCCTCGCTGCCCGTCGTCGGCGCCTGCCACCTCTCCCCGAACCGCCCACTGCTGAACCCGCCTCTGGGCATCCGTACTCCACGCATCCGCATCCGGTCAAGAAGGAGAAGAGGAAAATCAACGTGCTCGAGGATCCGGAGGAGTGTACCACCAAACCGGATGAGAGGGCTGAGAGGTGGACGCCCAGTCCCGAGACGCACCGCACGGCTGTCACCGAGAGACGGTTGATGAGGGAGGCATTCGCGCCGCCGCCGGATGATGGGTTCGAACTCAGCTTTGAGCTCGATGTTGAGTTGCCAGAACTCGATTTGGAGGATGACGGGTTCCTCCTCTAGTCTACGGGCTGCTAGGGAGGTGTGGCAGGGGAGGAGAGGGAGTTGTAATCACCGTTTTCCATCTGTATCATCATCACTTTCATGCATTATGCCCTTTCACGCTCCGAGGTGTCTACAGCTTCAGCGCCTCCATCACCATCTTGAACAGGATCAGGTCCTCTTTCGCTGTATGTTAGCTTGGTCACGATCTGGTGCACAGCTTACCGTCCGCCGGGGTCGTCTTGACCGGCTTGCCCTCGGCCACAGCAGCGTAGAGATGGCGATACTCGAGCATGAACGCGTCCTCGTACGTGGGGCGAATGGTCTCCTCGACGAAATCGCCATTCTCCCGACGGGTCTGCAGCGTGGCCGTGATCGGGAGACCCTTCACGAATGGGCTGGAGGGTCAGCTGGCGTGGCATTCTGAGCTTTGGTGCGATTACTCACGTGTCATAGGTCACCTTGGCCCGCTGGGTCTTGGTGTACACCTCAATGTGTGCGTCGAAGATGGGCGTGTTGTCGATGCCGACTTCGTAGTAAGCCACGAAGCCGTCGCTGGCGTCAGCTACTCTACGGAAAGAGTCAGTGGACGTACTACTGGAACATGACCCAGATCCACTGTCCGTCTGGACTACGCTGGGCGCCGATGACGCTCTGCGGCATGCCGATCAGCTCGCGCATGGCGCTCAGGTCGTGGCTTGAGAGCGAGGCCAGGAGGCGGTACGTCTCCACGTCTGCGGGGTTTGAGGCCCGCTCGCCGAGGGCCTGCTGCAACATCTGCTCGGCGCGTTTCTTCCTGTCCTCGACGGCGGCGGGGGGCGTGTCTGGCCATCAGCTTAAGAGTGAAGAATGTAGCTTACCGGAAAAGCTGCGGGGGAAGGCGCCGCTCTCGGCGACGAAGAAGGCGTTGTCGCCGATAATGTCTCGCACACGAACTGATGTCAGCTTACCATTGACGAAGATGCAGATCACCATAGTTGATCTCGCCCTTTGGAGTCTTCTGAACGACATCCTTGACGCGGAGGAAGGCCTCGGCGTACCGACGCATGAAGCCGACGAAGACGACCTTGCCCGTCTCCTTCTGCACGCGCTCAATCTCGTCGGCACCCTCAACGCTGAGCGCCATCGGCTTCT
Source organism: Trichosporon coremiiforme (assembly GCA_039545355.1). Lineage (NCBI taxonomy): Eukaryota > Fungi > Basidiomycota > Tremellomycetes > Trichosporonales > Trichosporonaceae > Trichosporon > Trichosporon coremiiforme. Next base: position 328,258 of record BCJJ01000004.1, on the reverse strand, counting down.
CGACGAAGACATTCTTGCCTGCCCGCAGGGACTTGACGGTCTGCTCAACGTGGTACTCGCTGTGTGTCAGTTACACATCAGGCAGAGGTAGCTCACTCGGCACTCATGACCATGACGAGTTCGACATCGTCCGCGTTCGCGAGCATGTCGTCCACATTGCTGTAGGTTCGGTCCTGGGGAATGGCGAACTTGGACGAGGAGTGGGAGAGCGCACCAGGGGAGACATCGACGAGTGCCTGCACCTTGAACATGTGCGAGCACAGCTGCAGGTTCGGGATCTGGGGTCAGCTAAACGACGTGTTACCACAGCGTACATGAGTGTTCAAGGCGACGAGGCCAACGCCGACGATCTAGAGTCAGCGTAGTCAGCAGAAGGGGACGTACGGCGACACCGATGACTTTGTCTGCGCTCATGATGGTCAAGGTAGAGGGAAGGAAGACACGATGAAGGCAGATGGGGAAGACACGACTCTGCTGCGTCACTCGGGGACTGCGGCAAGTGTCGGATGTCGGCGATCAAACGCTCAGCCCCTCAGTGATCGCCGGCTAATTATGCTGCTGAATTATGCCTCCTTACTGAAGTTGCTAACATTCAGCCCGCATACACTCGTAAATACACATCGCATGTCGGAGCCAACCCGAGACAAAATGCCATGAGCGAGTATACGTTGAAGCGTCAGTCGCCATGGACTGTTGATGGCCGAGTAATCAGCGGTAGACATCGGTATGCCGGTAGGTGTGGGTGCGGGGATGTCCATTGGGAGAACGAGGCTGCAGCTGGGGTCAGGGGCGGGCGGAAGCAACGCTCGAATCGCCCAGTCTGGCAGGAGGGCTACCCTCAGTGGGACAGGCATCCAAGTCTACCGGGTTTGGTCCCGCCTGACCAGGTTCCAAGGTCCAGACGCTTGGGTTCAGCGGATGCTGGGCGCTGGGCGCGGGACCCTGTACCCACCACCCTGCGCCTGCTGCACCACCGCTCGCCTGGCGCGCCCAGATCGCTGGCTATTACCACTTTCGCCCGTCTTGTTGATCCATCGTCACTCATACCCTCCTGTCATTCATCCCCTCTCTTTGCTAACTCACCAAAAATTCATTCAACCTCTCTCATTTCTGTCCAAATCGTGTGGCCACCGTCCTCCCCGATAACACTCCATCCGAATACCAGGCCACCCCGCCCAGCGAACACCTCCACCTTCTGACCGCTTGTGATTCCGGCCGCGCCCCGACCCGAGAACGCGCACACGCTTTCGCCTCTCGACGAGCCCCACCAATCGACAAAGCCATTAGAGACCCCTCCGACTCCCTCCCCTCCTTTCCCAATCTTCGTCACCTAGATCAAAGCCTTAATCCCCCGACACCCGACACATAAACAACGCATTCACCATCATGTCGGCCGCAGACGCCTCGAACCCTATCACCTCGGTTGCGTCCAACCCGATCACTTCGGTGGCTCCCGGGTATGCCGCCCCTGGTATCTACTCCAACCAGGCTCTGCTCTCCCGACTGAACCTCGACCTGCGGGGGCGCATCTTTCCCGTCGAGCGTGAGACGCTCATGCTCCTGCCAGAGAGCGTGCTGCTCGGCCTGTTCCCGCAGGGTCTGATTCTGTCCAAGCCGGCGTCGTGGGACGGCGGAGACGACGGAGTGTTCACTGTTGACGTGCGTGTCCCTAGTGTCTAAACGGCAAATCTGTTACTGACTGTCCCAGTTCGACCCCGACTGTTTCCAGTACATCCTCGACTTCTGGGCGGACGCCCAGGCGTCGTTCTACGGAACGCCCACGAGCCCCGGCCTGTTCCACGCGCAGCAGAACATGCCGCCATCGCCGACGTCGGACCCGCACGCGGACGTGAGCCAGAACCCGCTCCTGACGAAGCAGGCGATCATTGTCCTGCGCGAGGAGCTCGAGTACTTCAGCATCACGACGCCGGGGGCGCCCGAGCGCGTCGACGAGCACGGGCTCGCGAACGAGGAGCTCCGCGCGCTCAAGCGCGCCGCCGGCGAGGCGCTCGCGTCCAAGCGCCAGATCTTCACTGCTCTCCAGCGTAATGTGAACAAGGAGAACAACCAGGCCGAGCAGCACCTCATCGACATGCTCTGCATGTCGGGCTTTAACCGCGACGACGAGTGGGGTTTCCGTGCGTGCGAGCCGAATCGCAACGTCATCTCTTCCATGGCGCTCGTCCTTCTCAAGACTGGTATCATCCATCCTGGCCAGGAAGGCGCGCCCGCGGACATCACTGTCCCGATCATCGATGACAAGCAGATGGGTACCGCCCAGAAGCTGCTGTTATTCTGGAGGAAACCCGCTCGCAAGTGTTGGTGGGACGGCGTCGAGGTTGACGTGCCTGTTTCCGATGGCTCCTTGAGGAGCGTCAAGTGCTGGGCCCGTCGGTAAGTGTTCTGCACGCTCTCTGCTTCGTTTTGGAACGCACTGCTGACAACAAACAGAGTATGGACACTCGAGCTCGCGCTGATCTAAAGCACGGGTTGAGAGCAGCGATGCCCGAAGACGAGGGGTGAGTGTGCACAAGACGAAGGCGTTATGTTTCTTGGATGCCCAACATGTAACTAACCACCAGAAACCGCCACTCCCACCCACTTAGCACAGTCACGCCTCACCCAGCCTACATGCACGCAAGCCCCCAGCACTTTCAAGCCCAACAGCCTCACGCCAGCAACCCAAGCGCCCCCCGAGCCAAAAGTTCTGTGTTGTATGATTCCAGCAGCAGCTGAAGACACGTCGACGTTTGTCCCCTTCTTCTTTCCGGTCCGTATAATTTGCATTCGTCTAATACCCCTTTCCAGGCATGCATCAGTCGCAATTGCGTCGAGCGATACGCCTGAGGGGTGCACAAACTGACTAATGGGCGCTGGTCGCCTTCCTTCGCGTGCGCCAGTAGCTCGCTTCCTCGCTGATAGCTGCAGTCAGCGGTTGAGTCAGCTCTGCTCATCGTGATCTGCAACCCGTTTGCTACAGTGTTGAGTCCACTTCATTTTTAGTCCTACAGTTTCTACTTAGAGCTTGGCCACTCGGCCAGCCGCCATTCAGTCGCCCTTCCATCCCTGGCCTGGCTTGCGGGCGAAGACCCAGATACAGGGGATGCTCTCCTTGAACTTGGGCACGACGACATCTTCGCCCTTGCCACCCTCAATGTCCGTGAACCCAGCCTGCTGGAGCATCTTCTTGATGTCTCCGATCTCGAACGACGGGTGGAAGTGGCCCGGGGCATTGACGCCCTCGACCTTGCTGTCGTGGTGTGCGTGGCCGTGGGCGTGGCCCTTGGACGCCGAGTCGCCGCCGTGCTTGCCCTCGTGCATCTCGTGGCCCTTTGTCTCCTTCTTGTGGTCGTGGCCGTGGTCGTGCTGTCCAGAGCCGGCGTGGCTGTGCGCCATCTCGGGGTACTTGTCCCGCAGGGCCGCGAGGACGTCCTTGCCCTCTGCGTCCTTGGTGAACTCGCAGATGACGAGCACGCCGCCGGGCTTGAGGAGCGCCTTGGCGCCCTCGAAGAAGCTCTTCGTGTCGTCGACGTGGTGCACAGTCAGCGTCGAGATGGCGACGTCAAACTGGTCGCGGGGCGGGGTCGCCGTCGCATCCTCGCCGTTCTTGGGCGAGGGGAGCGCCGTCTTGAACGCCGACGCCGTGTCGGCGCCCAGCGCGTGCAGGGACCAGGTCAGGTTGTCGCTCTTGGCGAAGGACTGCTTCGAGAGCGTCTTCAGCATCGAGGGCGAGGTGTCGATGCTGTGCACGCTGCCGAAGAGGGGCAGCAGGTGGCGCGTCACGGCTCCCGGGCCAGAGCCGATCTCGAGACAGTTCAACGTCTTCAGCTTGTCCTCGGGGAAGCCGGCCGCCTTCAGGCCCGCAACGACGTTGCGCGTGTTCGCCTCGGAGGCTTCGAGCCTGAGTTTTGTCAGCTACTTTCTGTCGACCGTCGTGGTCATGGCTAGGGGAACTGCGTAGGACCGCAGAGCCGCCCGCCGCCCATCACCCTTACTCACATGCCCTCCTGGTTGAGATAGTCGTCGCCGTCCCAGTGGTCGTGGCTGTGGTGGGCTGCCTTGCGAGTGTCACTCATGTTTGCGGGGTTGAAATGTGGGGTTCGGTGATGAATCGGTGAAAGAGTCGGTGAAGTCGGTTTCTACTTCACTAAGTGTTTTGCGGTTTTGATGGGAGTGTTGGCTTGGTGCAGTTGCTTGTGAAGATGGCAGAAAAGATGATCAGAATCGATGCTTAAGAGTGTTTCAGCGATCGAAGATGTTGCTGTGGGAAGCACGCCGAGGCCGATGAATGGACCCAGAAACGGAGTTGAATGTCAAATGGCTGCTCATAGCTCTCAAACGGCTTCTGACCACCTCTCAAATGCATTAGGACGGCTCTCAAATCCGTTCCTAGCTGTCTCTCAAATGCAGGCAGTCGCCGAGGTTAATCTCAAATGTCGTCGGCGGAGGTGGGTGGTCGCTACGTCATGGCGTCCGGTGCGATTGGCGCAGATGGCCGACGGCGCCTCTGGAGAGTACGAGCACTACAAACGTCGCCGGCGGGCACCCGCGCTAAACGGTACGGGCAGGAAATCGAACACACGGCCTTGTCCGGGTCGGAGGGTTGAACGGAAAGTCAAACCGAGGTTGCAGTTGACATTCTTGAGACCATGCAGCCTAGCCGGGCCCCACGGACTTCATCATCGTCTCCACCACCTGTTCCTAGCTGCAAGTGATCGATGTCATGTCTTCTCAGCATGACCTGCTCCACTCACGAGGCTGCCACCAGTGGTGCCGACATGCCGCGTTGGACCTGGGAATTCATTCCAGCTGTTTCCTTCTACGCAGCCCTGGGGGGTTAGACTGCAATCTGCAGGTCAGGTGATCACCACGCCGTAACGAGTCGAGTGGGAGATGACAGGCGCGTTGACAAAGTTCGAACAGCACTGGCAACATCGGTGCATAGAGAGGGTGCAAACGTCGCCAAACCCTTGCACTCCGCACTCCGGCAATCGCCAGTCTCGACGTCCCCTTCGGCGCCTCCTCGCCAGCCAGCTCGAGATGCGGTATTTTCGACTTATCTGTGAGACCAGTCGTCCAGCCCCGAATTGGCCGGAATCAGGGCCAAGGTTGCGAGACCGCCGCAGGGATGGATGCCGGGCGCCGGCGGCACAGGCTACCTTCTTGCTGCGCCGCCCGCCGAGAAGTTGGCCAGACAAGTTGCTGCGTCCAAAATGCCGGGTCCGAGTCAAAGGGCATTACACTCGCTGCGGATCTTAGGAGCCGAGGCAGCTGAGACTGACCATGCCAAGTGCGGCATGTGAACCGGGGTGAATGCCTTAGAGCGCAGGGGAGCACGATCCTCAGGCTGGGAGGCATGGTCGCATGGGAGCGGATCATCAGACATCATGCGATGTCATAGACCTTGGAGGCTCCAGGAGGGGCAATGTAACCTTGACGCGCACTGAGTTTAGATGGGCTTGGCCTTGAGCACTCGTCTGCCTTAAAGTCTAGCCTCGTCCTCCCATCGCCTATATCCGTACGCATCGCCCCGCCCAGGATAAGTACAAGCACAATGGACGCTTACACGCTTGCGTGTAGCTTGCAGCACGGTTTGCCTCACGACTACGGTGCACGGCGCCCGGTCGCTGCCAGACGCACCCTGCAAAGCACACAAGAGACGCAGAAGCAAGTCGAGATCACAGACAGAGAGATCGGTGTGGAGGATCAGCAAGATCCGAGGGATTTACAGATTTGCTGAATTCTGTTGGCCGCTGAGTCCAGCGAACCTTTTACGTTCCGAAGGAGAATGAAGAGAGCAAGCCAAACAAACCCTATGCTCGGCCTAGCCCGGTGCTGCGCAGCAGGGCCGCGGGCAGGACAAGGTACCGGATCTGAATGCTGAACTCCGCCCGCTTCGGTTGTGCAACGCTGCAGTCGTGCATGGTGAGAGCGGTGAGAGGAGAAGCCGCATGCGCACGAGGTGACGTCGGTCCTGATTTCAGTGTCAGCGTAGTCCCTGCCCTGCCCTGGTCCCTTATTTCGAGATGACCAAACTCGTGAGGAGTAAGGAGAGTCTGACTGCACGACCGCACGCCCGCATGCTGCAGCTGCACTGCACCGCATCGGAGACAAGACACAAGGGGAGGGCGACGACGGGGGACTTCTCTAGCTCGCCTGAACCGCCATTGTGTGCCGTGCGTCTGTCATCTGTTTTCGCGCCTCCTCTTCTCCACACACACGCAAACATACTTATTATCTCATCGGTTCCCCTGACCTGCTCCGCTCCTTCTACCTGACCGACTCCCACACCGAAGACTTTCTTTCTTTCATACGCGACCTCCGACACTACCACCACCACCACCGATACTTGACCGCATGATCCTGCCTCTGACGCTTGCGCTGGGCGCGGGTGCCGCCTCCGTCCTCGCCCAGTACGATGCCGCGCCTGAAATTCGCGAGCAGTACGGCGACGGCATGAGCCAGCAATTCGAAGCCGCCATTGCTGCCGACGAGGCCGAGGGTGACGTCGTACCCGAGACGGGTGTTGTCCACCTCTTCGGCAACAACGACGACGTCTACCAGCCCTACAAGGTCGACTGCCCGACCGGCACGACGTTCCTGCGTTCTGCGCAGTCCGTGAGTAATGACTGCGAACCCGAGTTGGGTGACCTCCGGACCGACGGCTGACACGTTAACACAGGGTATTTCGGACCAGGAGAAGCAGTTTATCCAGAAGCGCAGCCAGCGCATCAACGACGCCGTCAAGTCCATGACGCAGGCGAACGGCCTCCAGAACCCGCCCCGCCAGCCCGTGCTCGGCGTAGCCCTTTCCGGCGGTGGCTACCGTGCCATGATGTGAGTTTGGGTGTCAGGTGTGGACACGTGCAGTGAGGCGCAGTAAGACTGACGCCCCAGCAACGGTCTCGGCATGATGAGCGGCCTGATGGGCGACATCGAGGAGGCGAAGAAGGCCGGAACCGGCGGCTGGATGGATGCCATGTCGTACATGGCTGGTTTGTCTGGAGGCTCGTGGGCTACGACAACCTACATCGCCAACGGCGGTGAGAAGCCGATGGACCTCGCCAAGAATGTCTGGAACCTTCAGAGCAACCTGATCTTCCCCGCCGACGACAAGGTGTCGTTCTACTCCGACCTGCTGTCCGAGGTCAAGGCCAAGGGCAAGAACTTCCCGACGCAGATCACCGACTACTGGGGCCTCGCGCTCGGCAACCACATGCTCTCCGAGCAGTACCACCTGAACAACAACCCGAACCTGACCTGGGCCCAGGTGTACCAGAACTCGAGCAAGCTGCAGAACGGCGAGCTCCCGTTCCCGATCATCATCTCCGCTGAGCGCGAAAACGGCACAACGGCCGTAATGGAGAACGCGACCATCTGGGAGTTCACTCCCTTCGAGTTCGGCTCGTGGGCCATCGGCGAGGCGACCAACAAGTCGTGGGGCTTCTTCACCCCCATCGAGTACCTGGGCTCCAACCTGACCGACGGCAAGCCGAGCGAGTGCTGGAAGGGTTTCGACCAGATGTCCTTCGTCGCGGGCACCTCGGCCACTCTCTTCAACCAGGGCATCATTCGCCTGAACAACCTGGATGACGGCAAGAATTCTAGTACGATTGTTAACGGCATCCGGTCCATCCTCGACTCTGTTTCCAAGGACCAGAACGACATCTCGCAGGTCCCCAACCCTGGCCACGGCTACACTGGCAACGGCAACCCGCTCTCGGAGCTCGAGTACCTGACGCTGATGGACGCTGGTGAGACGAACCAGAACATTCCTATGGACCCCCTCCTCCTCCGCGGTGCCGACGCGATCCTCGCCTTTGACAACTCGGCCGACACGGTTTACTCCTGGCCCAACGGCTCTGCCCTCTGGACGACGTACCAGCGTTCGCTCGAGTTTGAGAAGTTCAACAACGTCCCGCTCCCGATGCCCAAGGTGCCGACGACGGACGGGTTCGTCAACGAAGGCCTGAACTCGCGCCCGACGTTCTTCGGCTGCGACGAGCCGAACAAGACCATCGTCATCTACATTCCCAACTACCCGTGGTCGTACCCGTCCAACTCGTCGACGTTCAAGCTCGAGTACGCCGAGGACGAGGTCCAGCCTCAGCTCGACAGCACGATGCGCGCCATGACGCTGAACGGCACGGTCACCGACTGGCCCAAGTGCCTGGCTTGTGCGCTCACCGACCGCGCGTTCGGGTACGACAAGAACAACCGCACGCAGGAGTGCCAGCAGTGCTTCAACACGTGGTGCTGGAACGGCCAGGCCGACGACAGCAAGCCGCAGCAGAACTACACCGCCCTCCCTGGCGTCACGCCCCAGTGGATCCGCGACAACAACCTGACCTCGGACCCCAAGGGCGAGGACCAGGCCATCACTACCACCGACGCCAACGCCGCCGGACCCGCCCTCGGCCCCTCGGCGTACGTCCTCGTCGGCGCTGCTCTCACCGCCATCTCGGCCCTCTTCTAATCTCACCCATTGAGTTCGACAGCGTCGCTCAACCCACCCCCTAGACCCTTCCTGTCCATTAATACGACAACCCTCCTCCCAACTGCGTACAACATGTACCGCATACCATAGATTTTCCTTCGCGATGTAGCATTCTGTCTTTCCGTGCATCTCATGTTGTTAGCTGTTCTTGCCGAGTGCGAAGTTGGCGATTACTGACCTCCTTCCGCAGGCTGCGGCGGGACGCACGAGCGCCTCGCCTTCGGCAGCAATCGGCACCACCCTACTTGACAGTCATTCCTCCACGGCCTCATGTCACAAGTCCCGGTCGGTCCGCGTTCCGGGGCGGCGCCCCGCTTGGTTGGGGAGCGAGCCCCGCAGTTCGGACAGACAACGAGGATTCGCCAGGGTCCTCGATGGCACATCGAGTCGCCTGCCCGCTGCCGCACATCAGCACCTTTGCGCACCACGACTCATCGGAAGCTGGAAGACGGGACATGCGCAGTCTTGCGAGATAGACCGCACACACAAAGGTCTGGGTAAGAGCAAGTGTGAGCGGACGGTCTGTGGGGACCCCCTCGAGCTCTCCTGTCAAACGTCAGTCTTCCTCGGCTGATTGAGCAACTGTCGTTCGCAACCCGGATAAGTCGGCGCCGCACTCGAAACGCCACTCCCCACAATTGTTAGAAGTTGGATGCCTTCGGGCAGCACAGAATCGCAACGGAGGAACCCGAGAACATGTTACCCGAGGTGCTCATGTTCGACATGTTCCACGGCAGACATCACTGATAAGCCGACCGTCTGAAAAGCGGCGTTTCTCGCGATGGGCATCTGAGAATTTCATGACCTTCAAGCTCCGTGCCTCCCTCTCCCAGCCTTCTGAAGCATGATATGTTCTCGTTACGCATCTTTGGGATGGAGAAGCGGCGCTTGCCCCGACGGCGCTTGAGCCGAAGTGAAACCTCTGCGCAAGAAAGCAATGTGTTCACTGGCTATCAAGCCTCAAACGTCCAGGGTGCGACGCCTTGTTTCTCCCAGAGGAACGTACGAATTGACCGATGTTTGCCTTGATCGGCGACTTGCTCCCTCGCAGTTGGCGCCTGACTTTGGGCCCACATGCCCTCTCACGCCCACTCACCCGCCCCTCTCTCGATCCGCAATTACCTCATCTTCTCGCGGCAGATCCTCGTCTCGACCCTGCATATCCTCTTTGTGATAAGTTTAAACTATACGTTACCTCGCCCTGGTCCTCCGTCGGGATCACACGAGTCACCCTCTACCCTTCCATAGCCGTCAAAACAAAGGTCTCGACACCCTCTGCACTGCTCCCAACCCACGGCTCCCCGCGCGGTGCAGCGGGCCCCTCCATCGCGAGAGCTCCACTGTCGTGCACCTCGTGACCTCGTTGGTCCCCCGCTCGATGGTCACGCCCAACGGACCGGGCGGAGCCCTGCGCTAGCGCGCCCCCCGGTCCCCCCGGCCTCCGAGCAGACGCCGAACTCTTTACGCCTCATCTTCATGAATCATCCTCTCCAAGAACGTGGGGCAGCAGGATGGAGATACCGGATATGCCGGCTTCTCGAAGTAGTGTGAAGCATGCCGCGGGTGCGATACGTGCTCCCTTTGCTCTTCCCCTCAGATCGGCCGTATCATCGGCCATCGCCTGCTGATGATACCAGATCCATCTGCGGGCCGCATGCGAACCGCCCGATACCGCCCAGCTGATCACTAGCGCCGTAGTAAACAATCCAGTCCGCCTTCTCTGCGCCCTATAAATGCGTCGCAATTCTGGTCTTTCACTCTTTCTTCCCAGCACACTACAATCATGCTCGTCAAACCCCTCCTCGGGCTCATCCTTGCTAGCTCGGCGACAGCTAAGCTGACCGCCTGGCCCACCCCTGCCAACGCCCAGACGGGTGACTCGACCCTCTGCCTCAGCGACGACTTCTGCATCGTCACTCCGGAGGGTGCCCCGCAGGACCTGTGTGAGGCCGCTGAGCGTGCGACTGAGCGCCTCAGGCGTCTGAAGCACCGCTACCTCTCCCCTACTCGCGGCGCGGAGTTCTTCCCCCACGGCCACAGGTGCGACTCGACACTTCACAAGCTGCACCTCAACCTCGACGGCGATGCCACTTCGATCGAGGAGCTCTCGCACCGCAAGGCCGAGGATCGCACGGCGCTCGAGGCATACAAGCTCTCGCTGAACGGTAAGAAGGGCTCGGCATCGTCTTCGAGCTCGCTCGGTCTCCTCCGTGCCCTCGCGACGTTCGAGACGCTCTTCTACCGTCACGACCGCAACGTGTACGCCCCTTTCGCCCCGTACGAGATCGACGACAAGCCGCTCTTCCCCTGGCGTGCTGTGCTGCTCGACACGAGCCGCAACTTCTTCAGCGTCGACACCTTGAAGCGCACCCTGGACGCGATGCAGCAGACCAAGCTGTCCGTGTTCCAGTGGCACATCACCGACGCCCAGGCGTGGCCCCTCTCCGTTGCTGGATTCGAGGACCTCGCCCAGAAGGGCGCCTACGACCGCTGGGCGGTCTACACCGAGGACGACGTGCGCGAGGTCGTCAGCTACGGCGCGAAGCGCGGTATCGACGTGCTCCTCGAGATCGACACTCCGGGCCACACCAGCATCATTGCGCACGCCCGTCCCGATCTCATCGCCTGCTTTGAGGGCAAGGGCTGGAACGCTCCGGGCAGCAATCCTCCCGCAGGCCTCGCGAACGAGCCTCCCGCTGGCCAGCTGCGTTTCGGCAGCCCCGACGTGATCAAGTTCACGCAGGGTCTGTTCGACGCCGCGAGCGACCTGTCCGCCTCGCAGTACTTCGGTTCGGGCGGCGACGAGCTGAACGAGAACTGCATGCTGAACGACGGCCCGACCCAGGAAGCCATGAAGGCGAAGAACGCGACGCTCAACGAGCTCCTGAAGGAGTTCACGGTGCAGACGCACCAGACGCTGCGCAACAAGGGCAAGACCCCCGTCGTGTGGGAGGAGATGGTGCTCACGCACGGCGACCAGGGCCTCGGCAACGACACGCTCGTGACTGTCTGGATTGATGCGAAGAACGTCAAGGCCGTGGTCGACAAGGGCTTCAAGCTCATCCACGGCGCAAACGAGTTCTTCTACCTTGACTGTGAGTTCCCGCCAAGGTTCTCAATCGCACTCGAGCTAACCATCACAGGCGGCCAGGGCGGCTGGATCCCCGCCAAGCCCGACCTGCCCGGCGCGGCCGGCGTGGGCAACAGCTGGTGCGACCCCTTCAAGACATGGATGAAGATCCTCTCCTTCGACCCGTTCAACGGCACGACGCCCGAGCAGCACTCCCAGGTCATGGGCGGGCAGGCGAGCCTGTGGTGCGAGCAGACGGACGAGACCAACGTCGACTCGCAGCTGTGGCCCCGCGCTGCGGCCGTCGCCGAGGTGTTCTGGAACGGAGGCAGCAAACTCGCCCCGGACTATGTGCACGCCATGAACGATATCAGGTACCGCATGGTCGAGCGCGGTATTGCTGCCAGGCCCCTGCAGCCCGAGTGGTGCGCGCTGCGCCCGGACAAGTGCAACCTTGACAGCTAGGCGGGGACCCAAGAAGAATTCGGGTGGCTTGTGAGAACGTTCAGAAGTGAATAAGTGCCGTTTTTGAAGTTTGGGAATAATAAATGCTATGCATACGTTGCTCACGAGAGAAGAATGTCGGAGCCTACTTGACAGCCCGGTAGGCAGCAGCCCCCTTTGCCCGCTTGATGTATCGCTCGAACTCCTCGACGACGTCGTAGTCCAGCACAGAGGTCCTGCCATGATGAGAGTTCGGAGCCCAGTTTTTGGCATACAGTGTGCCCCACCACTGGGCCCATGTCGAAGTCACAGCCCATGCGTAAAGAAGGGGCAGTCGCTCATACACTTCCAGCGGCCAAGGGGCGCCGCGAGCCTGTGCTTAGGGCGACCAAGGAGAGGATGTGCGAGTCAATGAACCGCGCCTCGCCCTTTGGCACTTCCCCAACGTCGTACCGATGCCTGAGCGCTGCGACGCAGAGCTCGACGTCGTCCATGGCCGCGCCAACGAGCAGGGCATACAGCGGCGGCATGGTGTGCAGGGGGAGTTGATTCGTGCATTCCGTCTTGACCAGCTGGAGGAGCCCCTCGCACTCGTACTTCTGCAGGAAGGCGATCGTGTCGCACACGATGACGCACTGCTCAAACTTGTTCACGACCGGCAGGGTCATATGCCGCAGCAGACCGCGGTACACGCGCACCACTGGGGCGCGCTCGATGGCGATGTCCGTGAACTCGATCCGCTTCCGGTCGTCGCTGCATGCTTCGGACGCAGACCTGAACACTCCGCTGGGGACGTCAGCTTTCCCGAGCTTCCTGCGATGAGTATGGACAGTGAACAAGGAGACTTGGGACTTAGGCTGACTACCTTGACCAGCACAGTGCGTGCGTGTCGACGCCGAAACAGACCCCGTGGACACTAGGGTGAAGTCACCGTCCGCGGGCAGCAACTCCTCGAGCTTTTTCAGGCTCATTTCCAACTTGCTGTTCAGATCTCCCAGGTCGTCCTCGGCATGCTGGGAAGTCTCTAGAGAAATGGAGTAGCAGTCGCAGCATGACACGATGAACTTGGACCCGCGCACCTGGTGGAGCAACCATACCATGCCTTCGTGGGTCACATGCATGCCTGCGTTGTTGTAACTCGGAGCCACTATCGGCGTTCAAGAAGTGACCTGATAACGGCGATCCCCGCAGGGGTAAGCCTTGGGTGTTATCGCAGTTTCACTTTCCTATATCAGTCTATATCTCACGCAGGGTTAACAGATCACTCACCGGGAGCTGGGCGGCATCCATACCCAGCCAACTGACCGATAGCGTCTCACACATCTACGCACGTCTCACTACACTGACGTCTACCTCATGTCGCGTTGCAACTTCGCGACAATGTTTCTCACTCTACAGGGCAGTGAGTCTCGACAGATCAGGTCTTCGCACATCCTCGACAAGCACTAGTTGCATCAATCTCAATAGCCTTACAGAAGACTCTCGCAATCTGTCATCGGGCTCACGCGGCTTGACTGGTCTGTTTGGTCCCTTGGACCTTCTTGACTTCGCCAATGGCCTTTTCATACTCCACGGCAATGTCGACATCGATGTCGTACTTCCCCTCCGACTTATCCTTGGCAACGCAACCCGAGCACTTGTAAGCGCCGTACCCATGTGAGCACGGTTGATGATGATGATTCCTCGTGTTGACCACAGTTTGCGACATCCATGCTTTGTTCCACGCCCGGGACGCGGCCCAGAGGAAGTCGGCGGACACCATGGCCCACAGCTGGTACGGCCAAGTGCTATCGGAATCCAAGCCTCCACGAGCGTTGAGGCTGACGAGGTCGAGTGGCCGCGCACCTCCGCTCATCTCAGGTAGAATGACGGTGCCAGCCGGCATTATGTCGCTTGCATCGTACCGGTGCCGGAATGCGAAGACGGAGAGTTCGATGTCGTCCATCACCGCAGCGACCATGAAGACGTACAGCGGCGCAAACTGCTTCAGCAGCAATCGGTTCAGCACGTGCATGCGCAGGATCTGCAGTGGGCGCTCGCAGTCGTACTTGCGCATGAAGGCCACAGTGTCACACAGGGCCTCGCACATTTTGAAATGATTTTTCCACTGCAGGAGCTTTCCCTCAGCGCTAAGTTCGAGGAAGAGCTCGATCACAGTGGCGCGCTCGATCTTCGGATCCGGTAGCATGACCTCCTTCGTCGTGCCAGAGCAAGATTGGATCGTGTCCTGCATCACGGCACTGCGTATCAGCGGGAGCAGCGGGAGGAAGAAGACACCAGACTCACCTCGCCCAGCACAGAACAGTGGAATCGACGCGGTAGCGGTGGCCGTCGCTCGAGACGAGAGCGAAGTCGCCGCGTTTCCAGAGCGGGCTATCCTTGACGGTTGGCTTTGCTTCTGCGTCTTTCTTTGTGTCCGGCATTCGAGGAAGACGTCGGGCGTTGCTCAAAAAGGGAGATGTTGTTGATATCAGATCTGCAGGCGTGGAAGGCGTGCTTAAGAGCTCGCGAGCGTAGACAGTTAGCGTCATCGCAGGTAGATCTAAGATCAGGAAGAACAGCTAGCGTGGAACGATAGCGCCCTTATTAGCCGTGTCCTGTCATCCTCTCTTCCCGCGGCTTACCTCGTCGCTATCCTGGGCCACCGGAACGAGCATGACTTTGCACTGGTCTTGGCGCTTCCAAAAGCGACAGACCACACTGTCCTGGGTTAGGTGTGTGCTCCCTCCCTTGCATTTGCTTCAATCTGACAGCAGCCGGGTGCTCAGTGACGCCATCGAACTGTGCTCCGTCGTCCCCGCCGGTAAGCGGATGTCCGAGCGACAGCTCCGATTCACGGACCTCGTCATCGAGACGTCAGCCGTACTTCCTATCTTCCTAGAGCTAGTCACGAGCGGGAAGTGTAGGAAGTGGACCAATGACTTCGCAAGCACTGATACCATGTGTCACGTTGTCGCCTTTATCCGCAAGTACGAATGCGAGCCGCTGTTGGCCATTCTACAATTGTGGCCACCAACATGCTGTTGTTGCGCTCAATCGCGCCGCTGTACATCTTCATGGTCGCTGCCGCCATGGACCACATTGAGTTGTCCATCCTGGCATTCGAGAACCGCTACCTTCCATCCCTTGACAACAACTGTGCCAAGAGCCGTGGTATTCATGGCATTCATAATCATATATTATTGGGAGCAGTTTTGAGCCTGACCCCTCGCGGAGGAGAGGATGCCGCGTGGCCGTTCAGCCTGTGGACTCGCTTCCCCGCCGAGTATCGACGGGCGGCCAGCAGGGCATGGTCCAAGGGCTGCAGCAAGGTGTACCACTATGATGATCAGTCTGAGAGGACCTCCGTTGCGTTCGATAAACATGGATCGGCGGACTTCGGTGAAACGGTTGATTCGGGCTATGTCGTCGATGTGGTACGCGAATACGTAGTATCGCTTTCCGGGACGTGAAGAATGAAGATACATAGCTGTCCTGAAGAGTATACATATGGTACTGAGATGCAGCGTCCCAGCGTCGTCCTCTCGGATGCAACTTTATGTACCGTATAGCTAGTGCAAGCCTCATAGGACAACGGCGTTAAGCTACTCCAGCACACCGCTCGCCTCGCACACTTGAGACGCCGTTCGAGAGGTAAATTCATCGTGTGCGTAGCCAAACGATAGGGAGCTTTCCGCGCACCTCCACACCGCCGAGTGCGCGACTACGAGATCTAATGGATGCACACAGTACCTTGCACTCACGCCCCGTCGTCCCTTTGGCAGCCCTCAAGAGGAGGGCGCGGTCGTGGGCATTGCAACAGCAAGATGGTCTATCATCTCTGATGATCTTGACACTCACTCATCACCCACACACCCCTCACTGACGATGCCCGACGTTCCCTTGTCCTCCTCCGCACCTCGGAGCGACTCCAGTCCTGCAGAGAGCATCAAGGACAGCCCCGACTGGACCGAAGGCGGCTTCGCACTCGTGTCCAGCGACGGGTGGCGATTCCGTGTGCGGGGTGCGGCGCTTTGCTGGGTCAGGTACGTCACCGACGCCGACTCATACTGACGAGGCAGCTCGGTGCTGAACGATGCCATCGAGGCATGCGCCGCCAAACCCGCTGCGACTGACGGCTTCAAGCGCGAGATCTGCTTCACCGACCCCGTGATCGATGCCTCGGATGTGTTGGAGCGTTTCCTCCACTTCATGATGAAGGGCGAACTGGCGACGTGGGACGATAAGTTCAATGACTGCGAGGCGCTGTGTCGCACCGTGTCGTTCATGAAGAAGTACGAGCGCGAGTTCACGTTATCATTCTTCAAGCGCTACGTGCGGGGAAAGCACCAGGGCAAGGAGATGGCGCCGTTCCATGTCTTCATGTTGGCTACGGCCATGGACGACGTGGAACTATCGATCGCCGCGTTCCGAAACGTCAACAGCTTCAAGCCCGCTTGCTGTCGTCGCACCGATATTCCTGGAGTGACAAGTGGTCACATGGCCGCAGCTCTCCTCAACCTCACGCTCGCGTACGGCCGAGATAGTGCCTGGCCATCCGAGCTCTCAACCTACATCCCCGCAGACTACCTCTGGGCAGCGAATAAGGCGTGGGGGAAGAAGTGGGCTCAGACGGTGGCTATCGATGCCGCACGCGAGCAAGACGCAGGGCAGCAGTCGGGAGGCTCATCGGCTGCGGGCGGAAATCTCCAGCCCCTGAAGAGACGGCGGACCCAGCTTGTTATCGAGGCCCCGCGTGCTAGGAGCAGTAGCGGAGAGCTCGTCCACTCCTTAGTTGGCGTCACTACGGTTGACATAGCGGCCGAGTACGAGGCGGCTATCAAGGCCGCCAAGAAGCCAGCCGCAGATGGCAAAGGGGCGGGCAAAGCGAGGTGCAGGTAGTGTGCACTTGTGACAGCAGATGCGTTGAAGCGTAAGGAATGGCTAGGCATGCGTCTTCGCCAGCTCGAACAGCCTGGCATTCGTCATGCGCATCGCACACGTGTGGCATACCCGCTGAGACGTTTAGCGTCGCCGCGCCGCGCGGAGGATCGACTTGGACAAATGTCTCCGCGGAGACGGAGCCCGCTAATCATGTTGCCGAGGCCTCGCGGGGATTGAGGTGTTAAATGCAGGACGCGCGACGAATTTGCGCTAAGAGTCGTCCATGAAGAAGTCAGCCGGGGTTCGAATGTCGAGAGGCGCGGTACGCATACGCCAGAGCCACCACTAGGCAGGCGATGAGCACGTCGCGCCGCCTGCTTTGAGAAGGGCGTCCATGGACTTGTGTCTGATACAGACCGGCCATCTCGGATGGCATGAGCGTGTCGGAGTCATCGTGAGGGAGCGTGTCGGAGTCATTATCGGGAAGCCGTTCGGAGAGCGTATCAGTGTCTGGGTTGTTGTCGTGATGTGATGCTAGCGACGCAGTTGGGCACCATTGCGTCGCTCGATGGCGTCACACCCCTGTCGCTTTCACTTTCCGGATCGCCTTCTCAAACTCGTCCGCGAGGTCCTTCTTCCTGAAGATAGGCGTCCCGCTCCTCGTGATGCCGTGGTACGGCACCTGTGGCTCTTTCTCGAATACGTTAGCTGCCTTCGTCGCGGCGTAGAGGTACGGCAGAGGCGTGTGCTGCCATATGGGGTACGGCCATGCTCCATCCATTAACGCCTGAGCGGGAGAGAGCACTAGCGCGAGTCCGTCATCCAGCTGCGTGGGCGGGACGAACTGCGCGCGTTCTCGGAACGCAGTGCTGCAAAGCGACACATCGTCCATGTTCGCACCGAGCACGAAGGCGTGCAGCGGATAAAGCCGGCGCTCGAACAGCGCCTCGGAGATGCACAGCTTCAGGACACGCAGCGGCCGCGTGCAGTCGTACTTGCGCAGGAAGGCGATGAGCGCCACCCCGGCCTCGCAATCGTTCCAGTTGAAGGAGCCTGCAACGAATGTCCCACGCACACAGAGACGAAGGAAGGAGCAGAGCACGCCGGCGTGCTCGAAGTCGGGGTCGCAGAAGCGGATCTCTCGCGGTGAGTTGACCGGCCCAGAGCCGGCGTCCCGGAATACGGAGCTGGGGTTAGCTTTCACGCCGGTATGTGCGAAGCGAAAGGGGAGAAAAGGCAGAGAAACCACCCACCTTGCCCAGAAGAGCACGTCGCTGTCGACGCGGAATTCCCTCTCGTCACTCGAAACCAGGAGGAAGTCCCCCTTGTCCCAGTTGTCGCGGATGGGGCTCGGCGCGCGGGAGGGTTTCTGCGAGGCGGGGTCGAGTTTCGACGGCGGCATTGTCGTTCTTGGTGCAAGTTCGAGATTGGAATTGTTGCTCGGTGGTGTTTACGGTGGGTGCGGTGGCTAAAGGACACATGACGTTGGAATTCGAGGAATGCGTGGCCGGAGATAGTAGTGATCACGGCACCGGCTGTCTGTGCCCCGCGATGCGCGTATCTACGTCGGGTGAACCAAGTTGCAACATCGCTTAGACGAGGCTGTGAAGTGCACAGGGCGTACATTCAGACCACCTCTATGCTCTCTGCCACCGAGACCGTCCTCTTTAGGGGCTTGCTCACCTGCAATTGAGCAGGACGATCGGAGGGCTGGACGGAGCAGAGTTGGGCGCCCTCTCGGAGATCAACCGATAAGCGAATCTTACGTTCGGCCGACCAATGTCCATCGACGTCCGTAGGCTCTCCCTGTTGAACGGGATGAACGAGACGTCTAGCAGATAGCATGTCATGGTCTTGATTCGCGCTATGCTTAAGAGAGCTCCGCGTGATACAGATGGACATCACGGATAGAGTTGTGCATCATCACCGTAGCCGTGGCCCTGCAGAATGCTCGAAACAAATGATTACCTCTCGCACACAAATGGTCCGTCCACGATTGTGCCGTCAGCCCACCAGGACATAGCCTTGCACTACCTCGAGTCAAGCAGTCCTCAGCGTTGCGTGAAACGGAGTTCGGAGGAACATAGCATCCAGCTGCTCAGTAAGCCCATCGCAGCACGCCGTCAATGACGCCACTGGCGGAGTCAGCCGATGTCGGCTCGGCATCTTCAGGATAGCCGGGGGCATTATCTCTGGGGAAGGTGCTTGCTGATTCATGTGATCCGTTCGCGCGAGCATGTATATCATTGCATGTTACTCTCTCTGCTCCGCTCATCTTTGAGATCAAACACTAGCAAAATGCCCCGCGAACTCCTCGTCAAGAAGATCGACGGCAAGCCCGGACAGGTGTACTACCCGTGAGTATGCATGCCGCAGCGGGCGCTGGGCAAGCTCAGCACTCCACATTCTCCGCAACATGACGGAGCGCATTCCTCCACCACCATCACCACCAGCAAGGAGTATCTTTCACTTTGTTGCTCAAGTACACGCAGGGACGCAGGGAGGCTACTGTTCTCACGGTGCTGTGTATCGATCGTGTCTACCTTCTGCGCTGCGCCGTGCCGTCTTGCTACCAGTCTCGATCGCGCGACTGTCCACGAGGATGATAATATTTCAGATGTCCTTGAGGAACAGCGGATCATTCAAGCTACGCTTACTGTGATCTCCAAAGCTAACGGGCAGCCTGTACATCCGCGACACCCCGATTCCCAAGCCTGGCCCGAATCAGGTCCTCGTGCGCATCAAGGCGGCCGCGCTGAACCACCGCGACCTCTTCATCCGCCAGCACCTCTACCCCGGCATCGGCTTCGACCACGCGCTCCTTGCCGACGGAGTCGGAGTCGTCACCGAGGTGGGCTCCGGAGCTCCCCAGGACCTGAAGGGCCGCGATGTCCTCGTCCTCCCCTTCCGCAACTGGGACGACGACGAGCAGGGTCCCGGAGCTGACTTCCACGTCGCTGGAGGTACCCTGGCGTCGGACTCGGGTACTGGTCGCGACTACATGGTCGTCGACGCCGGCGATGTCGTCCCTGCGCCTCCGCACCTGAGTGCCGTTGAGGCCGCGGCGCTCCCGCTGGCTGGTCTCACCGGCTGGCGTGCGTTTGTCACCAAATCCGGTGCTGCAAAGAAGGGAAAGAACGTTCTGATCACCGGTATCGGCGGCGGTGTCGCGCTGCAGGTGCTCCAGTTCGCCGTTGCGATGGGCGTCAACGCCTACGTCACGTCCGGCTCGGAGGAGAAGCTGCAGAAGGCGAAGGAACTGGGCGCCAAGGGCGGCGTCAGCTACAAGACGCAAGGCTGGGAGAAGGAGCTGAAGAAGCAGCTGCCCAAGGACCGGCCGTTCCTCGATGCGATCGTGGACGGTGCGGGCGGCGACGTCGTCTCGAAGGGCGTCAAGCTGCTCCGCACCGGCGGAGTCATCGCGCAGTACGGCATGACGGTCGGCCCCAAGATGGACTGGACGATGAACGCTGTCCTCGCCAACCTCGAGCTCAAGGGCAGCACGATGGGAAGCAAGAAGGAGTTCAACGACATGGTCCAGTTCGTCAGTGAGCACAAGATCCGCCCTGTCATCTCCACCACGGGCAGCCTCGATGACATGAGCTCGGTCGAGGAGCTCTTCACCATCATGAAGGAGGGACGCAACTTTGGAAAGCTTGTCGTTAAGATTGACGACGGCGCCGCGTCCCCCTCCAAGCTCTAAAAGTGTAGGAAAGAAGCTCATAGCAGTGTCAGATGCAGATCAGATGCCGATCTTGTCAGCAGTTCCGGAGGAGTGGCCCGGTCCAGGCTTGCGGTGCTCGATCCGCTGGCTGCAGTAAGCTAGTTGCAGGTACGCAGGTAAGGTTTGTTCGAAACGAGCTGTGTGATCTGTGACACGTTCGCTGCATGTGGGCACCGGGAAACGCCGGGCAATGAGCAAGAAGTACGCTAAGCACGCACGACCAGCGGTTCAGTTCCTTGTTGTCTGAGCTTAAAGAGGGTGTGAGTGATGAAGCAGAGAATGCCATTCTGGTAGGTCAGCATCTGGACAAATCAGTAGGAGAAGAGCTGCGGGCCCAGCTCTGGTCACTATGCGCTGTGGTCCCTGCGGGTCTGGTACTCGCAGTAGACATTCGGCTGACGAGATCCAACAGAGAAGGTCTTTTGTATGTTGCAACGATGGAGTGGATTCTGGTACCTCTGGTGCAAGCTGATAATGAGGGCAACGGTGTCTGGATGGGTAGCTTCGCTCGATTCGCTCGGATCCGTCGCATGTTCGAGATCTCATGGGCGATGCTCGATGGGCTCATGGGTGCCGAGGGCGTCAAGGCTTAAAGCCATCATGGCTTGAAGCTGTGCCGAAGACGACGGGAGATGGGAGACGATCCACGTTTGCATCGAACCGCTGCAAGCGATGCCTGGGTGCTGCGCCTGGGATGTTGCCAGGGTACAGGCGCGAGGCTAATGGCAGGCACGGCCTGACCCTGCTTGCCCTGCACACTTCACTTGCAGTGCTCAGGGGCCGCGTGCCCAGCTTCACGCAACGGTGATCCGAACGAACCAACGGAGAGCAGAGCACAGAGGGAGGAGGCGAGGAAGGCAGAGCATGCAAGAGCAGCCGTAGTGTGCAAGCTCAGATGTCCGCAGCCCGTAGCCGTACAGCTTGCAGCGCACCGTTGCGACGCGCAAAGAGGACACGCGCAGCAGCAGTAGCGAAACACACATCCACCGGACCTATTCGCGCTACCACTACTATCGCCTCCGCCTGCTGCGCACTCCCTTCCGTTCCACATCACATGCGTGTACTCTGCACACTCACCCACCTCTTATCTTTTTCTTACCTCACCCTCAACCTCCATCAATCCGCCTTCCTCCCACTCTTCACCCTCTTCCCTTCCTTCACTTCTAACCTTTTGATCTCTTTAGCGCTATAGCTGGAGCTCCACGTTGTACTGCGAAACCCTCTTCAGCCACGACAGCCACTCGGCCCTGCTCGACGCGACAACACTGCAAAAAGCGCCTACCTTCATCGCGCATTCCTTGCGCCTGATACCTGATTCTCGATTCTTGGATCCTCCCTCGACCGACGACCAAAACCCCTGACTGGCACACTAGCCGCAGTCGCATCCGCTAACTGGCTCGCCTTGGCTCACCCGCGCAGCCCACAGCCTGCATCCCCGGATAGCTTTCGTCGACTGGAAACACGGTCATTGCGCGATCTCTGTTGCTTTCCTACGCTTCACCCTGCTAGCCCAACGCCCCGCACGCCTGTCGCCGACGCCCGTGGACAACACCGCGCCGCCAACACACGTCGCATTCTGCTTTTTCTCGGCATCAGGCAGAACATTTCTTTCTCCCATCTGACGGACGCCACCCCGAGCCGAGCCCACACCACGCTCAGATCGCGGACGCCTCACCTGAACCCGGCATCTCTGTAAAAGCAGATAGCTGCGCGCCACGTCGGGCCTCGCCATCGCTGTTTCCGATCGGGTGCATTTCGAGTCCCCGACCCCCCTCCTCTGCCATCTGGTGACTTGGCGTTTATCTTTCTCCTCATGATCAAGGTACCCGGCCTGTCCTCCGGCCCCAGCCTCCCGACAACGAACCGTCTGAGTGGGAGCTCCGGGATGACGATTCCCCGGCCGCTCATCCGCGTTGCGATCGGTGCCGCCGTCGTGCTGCTCGTCGTGTTCGTGTGGTCGACGAAACGGCTCGACACGTCGCGATGGGACGCGAGCACGACGCTCGAGCGCAACCCGAACGTGCCCAGCTGGCGCGACCACCCCGGACCATACAACCCCGGCATGGGCGTTGAGACTCCGGCAAAGTACTACGCCTACAACAAGCATGACCGACCGAGACAGCCGGACACGGACCGCGCAACGGAGGTCGACAAGCGCTCCAACCCCTTCCACCCCGGCAAGTCGCGCAAGCTCGTCGAGGGCACGACCGACCAGTACACTGAGGGCCCGCTGCCGTCGCTGAACGAGGCGTTCGACTTCCTCGTCCCCATGCTGGACCAGATCAAGGAGGAAGTCCCCTCTGTTCCCCGCGAGCACAACATGGGAGCGACCATCTTTGCGCCTTACCTCAACGACGAGCTCAAGGCGCGCTACGCTCATCTCGGCGGCGAGTGGGACGTGAACACGCGCACCTGGGTCCAGGGCGGCGAGAAGCGCTACCTGTTCGTGACGGTCTGTCGCCAGGTCGCCGGCATGCTTCCCGACTGGTTCGCGGCCTGGACTGTTGTCGCCGACTTCCTTGGCCCAGAGTCTCTGGTTTTCTCGCTGCACGAGGGTGACTCGGACGACGGTTCCGGTGAGATCCTCGCGCGCGCCATGAAGAAGCATCTGCTGTACATTGGTGTGCCGCCCGAGAACATTTTCGTGCGCACGCACTTGCCCAAGGTCGAATGGGAGAAGCACCACCGTATCGAGAAGCTGGCCGAGCTGCGCAACGACGCCATGGAGCCCATCTTCAAGAGCAAGACGCCCGAGCTCGCGCCCGACGGAAAGCCCTGGAGCGCCATCGTCTTCTACAACGACGTCTACCTCGGCGCGTCGCACTACCTCGAGCTCCTGCACCAGCACTTTGCCCAGGACGCCGACATGACGTGTGGCTGGGACCACGCCGGCAAGTGGTTCTACGACGGCTGGGTCGGTCGCGACATGAGCGGAGACCTGTACACGCCCTTCCCTGTGCCCGAGGAGGAGCAGAAGAAGGACCAGAAGGTAAGTCGTACTAGAGCGGCGAGCGGCGAGCGCAGCGAGGCGCAAGAGATCTCCCACCGTAGACCACAGCTAACAAGCAGCTCTTCGTCTCGCACGGCCCGACACGCGAGCGCCACGTCCGCCTGCTGCCGTACCAGGTCTTCGCCGGCTGGAACGGCATGGTGGTGATGAACCCGACGCCCTTCATGCACCCATACAACGTGCGCTTCCGGCGCGCCGAGCCCCGCCGCCCCGACCAAGCCGAGGGCACGGAGGAGTGCCAGGCCTCGGAATCGGCCTTCATCTCGTGGGACTTCTGGAGCTACGGCTTCGGGCGTATCCAGACCATCCCCGGCGTCCATCTCACTTATGGCAAGGACGACGCGCGCCTCCGCGGATTCGTCGAGTATCCCGTGCCCGACCGTGAGCACTCCGAGACAATCGACTGGGACGAGAACCCCCCCTCGCGCGTGCGGTGCCATGACTGGCCCGACAAGCTGGGCAAGAGCTACTGGGCGTGGGACAAGACGAGGTGGGTCGCGCCCCCCAAGTACAAGGTCCCGGACACCGGGGCCGCGTTTTCGGCCAAGGGCGGCCCGCCCCCGCAGAAGAAGGACGAGCAGCATACTGAGCAGTAGAACTTGCAGCTAGGCGCAGATGAGCATGAAGCAGAGCATGTATCCAGTATTTTTTGACTTTGTGCAAAACGGTGTTTTCCAAAGCGGGAAGAAAGATTACATCGGCGAAAGAAAGGAAGGGACACACGTCTTCGGACTTCTGGACTACTGGCCTATTCGACTACTTAGCCTACTTTACGGATAACACATGTCTGGAGGCATCTTATCGCCCGGTTTAAAGACCAAGCTTGGCCTTGAGTCCTCCAAGAAAGGACGCGATGCGGCGCCCGCCAAGCCCGGCCGCCGCGCCAACAAGCACAAGGAGGACGCCGAGGTAGAATGTGCGGCGGTTCTTGCGGCGCTCGAGCGCGCGCCGCTCGTGCTCGACGCTGACGGGGCGGGAGAAGCCGAGGCGCGCCGTCATGACCATCTTCATGCGCTTGGGCGTGGACTCGGCATAGTTGTTGGGGTAGCGCGACTTTTGGGCAATCTCCATCCACCCGGGCATCTCGAGCACGGCCTTGCGGTGCGAGAAGGCCAGGAAGCCGTTCTCGCCGTGGTACGAGCCCCAGCCCGACTCGCCGACGCCGCCGAAGGGGAGCGTGCGCACGACGGGGGCGAAGGAGAAGTCGTTCCAGATCGCGGAGCCCGAGAGGGTGCGGTTGATGACGTGCTCAAAGGTCGAGCGCGAGGCGGAGCAGACGTACAGCGCCAGAGGGGTCGGGCGCGCATTGACGTACTCGATGGCGGCGTCGACGTCGTCGACGGGAATGATGGGGAGGACAGGACCCCAAATCTCGTCCTCGACGAGAATGCCAGTCTCGCCGGCGCCGTCCTTGTTCAGGCGCACGAGCGAGATACCCATGCGGCGGTTCGCCTTGTCCTCCTCACCGCGGTAGATGAGCTTGCCGCCCTTCTGGGCCTCGTCGATGATGCCCTCGATACGGTCGTAGTCGTTAGAGTTACGGAACGCGGCAGCCTGGCCGTGCTTGCCAATGAGCGAGCGCTCAGAGCCCTTGGGGTAGAACTCGTCGAGACTGGGATCAGCTAAATGCAACTGTGTAAGCTTACGTCTTGGTGAGCGCGGCAACGAGCTCGTCGACCTTCTCCTTGGCGCAGAGGACGTAGTCGGGCGAGACTGGGGGTCAGCTACACGAACTCCTAGAGACAGCTACGTACCACACATCTGGCCAATATTGAGCTGCTTGATGCTCATCATGCGGCGCGCGATCATGGTGATGTTGGCGTCGGGCGCGACGATAGTGGGCGACTTGCCGCCGAGCTCGAGCGTCGAGGGGGTGAGGGTCTTGGCGGCGGCGCCAGCGACAATCTTGCCGACGGCGCCGTTACCGGTGTAGAGAATGTGGCCCCAACGCTTCTTCAGGAGCGCAGTCGACTGGGGGACGGCACCGTTCACGACGGCGTAGCCCTCGGGGTCGAGGTAGCGGGGGAGGAGCTCGGCGATGAGCGCGGCAGAGGCCGGCGAGTGCTCAGAGCACTTGACGATCGCGGGGCAGCCGGCGGCGATGGCGCCGACGAGGGGCGAGAGCGTCAGCTGGAAGGGGTAGTTCCAAGCGCCAATGATCTGGACGTCAGCTTGAAGACACAGCCGCCCAGCTGTCATTTACTCACGAGGGAGACACCCTTGGGCTGGCGGCGGACGTGAGGGCGCGACAGCTTGAAGGCAGGGACCGAGTCGCGGGTCGCCTTCTCGTCGGCCATCCACTCGGGGAGGCGACGGACAGCCAGCTCGATCTCGTTGAGGATGGGCCAAACCTGTCGTTAGCAAATCGATACAGGGCGCGGTGTCCAGGCTCTCGCCGGCGCAGCTGACGAAGGTGATCTGCACGGCAGGGCGCAGGCTGAGTCACCAATACGTTCACAGCTAAGGTTGATCAAGCTTAGCGGTCCGGTAATCGGTCCGCGGTGCTAGTGTCTGGAGCTAGGGAGGTCACGAGTGCGTCAGAGCTGCAGCTAGCCACTGCGTCTCCGCAAAGGCTCAGTGCTCTCCAGATTGGCCCCGGTCGACCCATCAATACATCGGAGTTTCCCAAGCCCTTGGATCCTGCTTGCAGGTCGTAGCAACGGCTCTGCGGTCGAGCTTACTCACATCTCCAACATCAATGTCGAACGGCTCCTTGCTCAGGTCCTTCTTGAGGGCGGCATAGATGCTCTCAATGTTGTCTTGGATCAGGAACGCGAGCTGCTTCAGGTTGTACAGGCGATACTCGATGGGCAGCGTCTTGAACGAGTGGAACGTCGCGTTCAGGCGGTCGTAGGTCTGGGTTTGTTAGCGGAGGTGCTTGCGAGGTGGGCGTCGAAGCGTTGCTTGTGGTAAGCAGACGGGTGCTAGAGAGAGCGGGGAAGACTGCCAGTGTCTGCTCTCGCTGCGGTCATGTCCGGACATGGTTGCCGACGACGCAGCGGCGATGGACAGCGGGATAGGTGTACATTCAAGGTCCGCAGCTGCCCGCAATAAACCAGAAAGACGGGGGACAATACGCACGAGGTCGATCTCATCGAGGGGCGTCTCGGTGTACTCGGGGACGGACATGATGTCGTTTCTGTCGGTTTGTTGTTGTTGATAGTGAGAGAGTAAGATGAAAGGAAGGTAAGGAAGGTGAAGGGTAGCGGTGGGGACGATCCGGGGATGGACGGTGCGATGTATCCGGGGAACGTAGGAAAGGACGCGGCGAAGGAGCGGAAGAGGCAAGAGGGGTTGTTGTTAAATGGGACTAGTGCTCTTTGGACTCTTGCTTTGCTCTCCGTGCCAGTCCATCGTCGCTGACGCTGGAGACGCTGAGGCGTATCCACGGCATGGACCGTGGGTCAACGGGTCATCTGGGTCTACGCGTGGCGCGCAGAAAGTCCCTTGCCCGTCGGCGTCCTAGGGAACCTAACCCGGTTATCACCCGATAGGGACCTTGCCGGTTCAGTTCGATGGTGGATGAACGGACAAGGAACACCGTCCTGGCGCGGTCATCGGCGTGTCTCTGGTCAAAGGGTGACCTAATCGGCCCCGATTACCAAAGACTTCGGCTTACATTTATCCATCCTTCACCAGATAGATTGATGATTGTTATTTATTCGGGCACGGCATATGGCATGTGGCATGTGGGCAGGCCGGCAGGCTTGGGCAGGTTTGTCAGATGACTCTTTGCATCACGCTGTCTCATCCCCCTTCGAACGAGCGTTCTAGAACGTCTAGCTGCATTAGCAAAAGAGCGAGAACAGTGAGACGGGGCGTTTCCCGCCACCAAGCGGCTTAACAACGGGGGCCGGGTTCTCAGAAGAAACGGAGGCTAAGCACGATGCCCCATACACTGCTAGTTCGTCTTTGGAACAACATCGTCTAGTGTACTAGCCCCGTGGTCCTCCGGTCTGCCTGACACTGTGCACAGAGATGCTCTTCGGCTTCCGGCACTCCAGTCCACGACGTCCATGGCACACTTGGTAACTACTCCCGTCCACACAGGTGCCTGGTCGGCTTCCGCCGTGTCGTTGTGTTTCCCACCATGTCCATATTGACTTCGTGTGTGCTCTGAGGTCTGTACTAAACGGTGGCATCTTATCGAAGTTGTTACAAGTTGTTTTCTACGTCCATATGTATATCCCTCACTACGAGGTCGCGTCGCTCCGCTCCTTGGCCAGCTTTACTCCGCCAACCTCCTAATAGTCCTCCGGTCCTTCTCGCCCACAACCTTGAGCACGCCCTCGTCACACAGTCCCTTGACGACCTCCGCAAACTCGGCATGGTCAACGGGCACGCTGCTCTGGTTCTCGAGCGCCTTGATTGCCGCGTTCCACTTCAGACCCGTGCGTCCGGCTGCGTCGACGAGACCGACGATTTCGCGCTTGAGGTCGGCACGCACGCGGCGCGCGGCCGACCCCGCGCCCGTCGTGATGAGGTCCAGGTCGATCTGGCCCGTGAGCGGGTCCGTGGCTGACTCGCGGAGAGCAGATTTGATGAGCCGGTTCGCCTCGGTCACGTCTTGCAGGTCCACGGTTTCACTGAAGCGCATACGGGCGTGTGCCTCCGAGAGACGGATCATGGACTCGAGCTGACGGGTCGTCGCCGTGATGCGGCGCTCGGACGTGCGCGCGTCCTCGCCCACCTTGCGCATCGCGACGTAGGCTTGCACGAGGGCGTTGGACGCCGCCTCGGTCAGAATCGGGTTCACCTTGGCGCGGGCGTAGGTGATGTATGCTGTCAGGACGTCGGTGGGGAGAATGTCCTGCCCGCCCGTGTCGGGGCGGTCCTCGAGGTAGAGCCCAACGAGGTGCGCGGCCAGGCGCCTATCGTTCATTTCATCGACCTTGTCGAGGACGAGGTACAGCAGGTCGAATCGCGAGATGAGCGTCGGCGGAAGATCAATGTTGGCCGGGATCGGCAGCTTGGGATTGTACTTTGAGCCGACCGGGTTGGCGGCCGCGAGGATCGAGGTACGCGCGTTCAGCGTCGTGATGATGCCCGCCTTGGCGATCGAGACGGTCTGCTGCTCCATCACTTCGTGCAGCACGGAGCGCGTCGCGTCCGACATCTTGTCAAACTCGTCAATGCAGCACACACCACCGTCGGAGAGGACGAGCGCACCAGACTCAAGGACGAGCTGCTTCGAGTCCGGATCGCGCGTGACGTAGGCCGTGAGACCGACCGCAGACGAACCCTTGCCCGAGGTGTAGACACCGCGGGGCGCAATCTTGTGCACGTACTGCAGGATCTGCGACTTGGACGTACCCGGGTCACCGACCATGAGGACGTTGATGTCGCCACGGTAGCGGGGACCGCCGCCGCCTCCGCCGCGGGCGATCGACTTGTTGGTACCACCAAACATCTGCAGCAGGATACCCTTCTTCACGTCCTCCATCTCGTAGATCGACGGCGCCATGGAGCGCGCGAGCATGTCGTAGATGTCAGGGTGGCGCGAGAGCTCGAGCAGCTTCTTTTCCATCTCGGCCGAGGCGGAGAGACCAAGGTCGGGCGTGTCTGTGTCCTGCTCCATCGTGTCCTCGGCACGCATGGTGCCCTGCAGAACCTCCTCCTCGTCATCCTCGCCGCCGACACCGACACCTGGGGGCTTGCCCTCGCCGTCGCGCGTAGTGGGGTCAAAGCCCATGCGTCCGACGTTGGTGCGCTTCACGTGCACGACGTCGAGGTACGTCTTGAACAGCGATTTGATGCTGCGCTGTCGCGGGTTCACACGGACCGGCATCGAGCGGAAGATACCCGTGACGAGAACGCGGTCACCGGGTTTGACGAGATCAACGAGCTCGTCGTACATGCACAGCGAGACCGTGTGCGGCGTCTGTCCGTCGGGGACGACATCGGGCGTCTCCTGCAAACGCACGACCTGCTTGTCTGTGAAGTCGGAGCGATTGTGAACGAGGACCATGGTGCCCACGGAGTTACACACGTCGCGAGGGCAGCGTTGGGGCTCGTCGATGCGTCCGCGGTCAATCTCGACCTGCACCGTGTGCTGGCATACGTGGCAGCGGAAGAACGCCTGTGTCATCTCGGGCACGATGGGCGTCGAGCGGATGACCATGCCCTTGATGCTGACGAGCTTGTCGGTGTCGCCCGGGTTCAGGTCGCGCATGTTGACCGTCTTCTCGCCGCCAAAGGGACGAACGCGGTACACGCGCTGCTCGACGGCGTGCACCTCGTTCTCCAAGGCGAGCAGCTCGAGCTCGGGCAACTGACCCTCGGCGAACCTGCCCTCTGCTTCCTGCAGCTCCTGCTCGGCCTTCTCGACGATGACGTCGCGGAGCACCTGGTCCATGATCGGCACCATCTCCTGCGGGAAGTTGACGAGTTGGTGGTACAGCTTCTTCGTAGGCGGGTATGCGAGCAGGTTGAGAGCGTCGAGGTTCAGGTTCGTCTGGCCCGTCTGGCGCATGGTCTCGAGATAGCCCTCATACAGGGACCTGTCGGCGTCGCGCGTCGAGAGGTTGTCATAGAGCGGCATCGGGGCTGGGGCAACGCCGCCGGCGTCCGTGATGGCCTTGGCCTGCTCCTCGTTATACTTGGCGCGGTACTTGGGCTTGAAGCCGTGCAGGAAGTCGCGGAACAGGTTCATGGTCGTGTGCAGCGGTATCGTTGTGCCCCAGATGTACTTTTCGTTAATCTCGTCGACGCCCACCATATCGCCCGTCGGGACGTCCGCGGCTGAAAGGGCGGCAGCGGACGTAGCGTGCGGCGTCGCGGCGTCAGACCTGCCAGGTGACGAGGGCACGAGGGGCCGCGCGTTCCGGCCGCCGACCCGCGCCAGCGAAGGCGAGGCCATCGGGAACGACGAGTGGATGTCTCCGCGGCGCTGGCGACGGGGCGTCGAGCCGCCCGAGGCGGGGAAGAACAGGGGCTCATCGGAGCGCAGCTGGCTGAGGCGCGACGAGCTCGGTGCAGGCCCATCCGAAGGGAAGTGCAGCGGTGAGGACGATCGGGGAACTAGACGTCAGCATTGTTGTTCATTCCTTGTTGTTGTTGTTGTTATCGATGGCGAAGGAGTTGCAACGCCGACTCACGTCCGTTGCCCTGGCGCCGAATGGCGGACGCACGGGGCGTGACACCGAAGCCGGACGACGCCCGGGGTGTACCGCCTGCGCTGGACGTAGGGAAGTCTAGTTGAGGAGGAGAAGAGGAACGCATCCCCCGTCCTGTTCCACTGGGAGTCGACATTGTTGTTGCGGTGTGGAGTGGTGGAGGGAGGGAAACGATTGGGCTGGGGCGAACGAGAAGATGAGCAGGGAATCGAGACGCGTTCGAGCGGAATCAGAAGGCTGGACGCGTCGCACTGGACAGTCGAGACGCGCACTGTCTGGTTCAAATGCATCCTTCAGGGTAACCCGCGTGGCAACTGCCTCCGACCAACATGACGAGATGTATACTGTTCATGCTGATGAGAACCTCCAGTGAGCATGCAGCAAGCCAGCATCGCGATATTTCGCAGCATCTAAAGTGCCCATCTCGCGCACCTCTGAATTACTGTACTATGTCTACATTATTACACAGTCGACTTCAACTGTGGAAGTCTACGGGTTCTTCTCTTCTACTTCGTACACTTGGATCCCCAGAGTTCTAACAAACATCGACTTTACATGCTCGACTTCAAGCCAAGCTCGCCCTTAACGGCTTTGCTCATCGCGTCGGCAAAGTACTTGATGTTGTGCTCGTTGAGGCCGGCCATCGAGATACGGCCGTCGCGCGTCATGTAGATGTGCGCGTACTTGGCCATGGCGTCGACCTGTTCCGGGGTCAGGCCGGTGTAGGAGAACATGCCAATCTGCTGCTTGATGTGGCCCCACTCGCCCGGGGTCTGGTTCTCGACGAGGAGGTCGTACAGCCGCTCGCGCATGTCGTTGATGCGGTCCGACATCTTCTTCACCTCGGTCAGCCACTCGGCGTACAGCTCGGGGTCCGAGAGGATGACGGTGACGAGCTGCGCGGGGTGCAGCGGGGGCGAGGAGTAGAGGGGACGGATGACGCGCTTAAGCTGCGACAGAACGCGGTCCTTCTCGTCGACGGACGCGCAGACCATCGAGAAAGTGCCGGCACGCTCGCCGTAGAGACCGAGGTTCTTGGCGAACGACTGGGCGAGCATGATCTCGTGGCCCTGCTCGACAAAGTAGCGCACGGCGTAAGCGTCGCGGTCGACGTCGCCGGAAGCGAAGCCCTGGTACGCCATGTCGAAGAAGGCGAGGTGCTGCTTGCGCTTGATGATGTCCGAGATCTCCCTCCACTGCTCCTGGGTCGGGTCGACACCGGTGGGGTTCTGGGCGCACGCGTGCAGGAGGAAGATGGATCCGTTCTCGGCCGCCTCAATGTCCTCCTTCATGCCCTCAAAGTCGAGGCCGATCGTCTCGGCGTTGAAGTAGCGGTAGCGCTTAACGTTGAGGCCCGAGGCCTCGACGACGTTGGCGTGCGCGCCCCAAGTCGGCTGGGGGAGGTAGAGGTTCTTGGGGCCAGGGTAGAACTGCCTCAGGAACTCGAAGCCGATGCGGAGCGCACCAGTACCGGAGATGGACTGGACGACGGCAATCTGCGGAGCTGGTCAGGTACACACGCACACACGAACAAACAATACGCCGGGACTAGACGGCGGAACGGCGCAAACACACACTGCGATGCGCCGCTACCACCGATAAGGTCCGGGGCGCACTAAGGCTACTCACGCGACCCTCCTGAAGAGGCTTGCTGTCCTTGCCGTACGCGAGCTCGGAAGCGAGGACGAGGAACTGGGCGAGACCCTGTCATGTCAGCTGTGGACCATTGCATCAGCTCGAATCAACTCACGGTAATGGGGAGGTACTCCTTGTCGGACTTCTTCTGGTGGAGGATGTCCTCGGCCTTGCGGACCGAGTCGAGCACGTAGGGCTTGCCGTCCTCATCACGCTGGAAACGGTCAGCGCATACTCTCAGACACATGCACGGCTGCAGCCGGATAACTCACGTAGGCGCCTGTTTCATGAAAGAGAGGGGGAATGACGCATCGGAGCAGATCGCAAAGCGGCGAGCACGAGGTCAGTGCATGAACACTTGGGCCGGCGGCAACGGCGGCGACCGTAGTGAGGTAATGTTGGGAATTTCCTCTAGTGGTGCGCCACCGTGCATCATCGCAATTCAAGACTTACCGACTCCGACGTTGATCTTCTGGTCGCTGGGATCCCGCTTGAACGCCTCAGTGACGCCTGCTACGTCAGCATGGTGTTCGAGTCGGACGCAGATTCTGCGTGGATGGGCGTTGTGTGCTGTTTGGGTGGGGGTGCGGGGATGGCCGATATGGGCAATCGCTCTGGCCTTGCGATGAAGGCTCAGGTTATCGTCCGACACTTACCAAGAACGGGATCGGCGGGGCTGTGACTGTCAGCGAGTGCGACTAGATGGTGAGAAGGAGGAACTCACCCCTGGGGGACCTTGGCCCAGAAATTCGTGAAAGCTGGAGATGTCAGCGGTTGCTGGGTGGGTTATCGTCGGGCGAGCTCCACTCACTCATGTTGGTTGTGGGGGTGAAGGTGGGGGGAGGGGAGCTGTCTAGCGTTCTAAAGGGAGGGGTATGTAGCGAGCGGGTGGTTGGTGACGGTGAGGTCGCGGTATTCGCTGGTATGAGGGTGTGACGGGATGTAGGATGTGAGGATGGAAGGTTTGCTGGGATGGGATGTGCGGTGCCGGGTCTATGTATGTCGCGTTGAATAAGTTGGGTCGGGTGGCCAGACTGAGCAGTGAGTTACCCGGCGGTAGTGTTGCGAGTCTAAGGGTGACTGGGCACCAAGGGGGAGCTCACTCTGATGCCAGCTCAGGGACGGAAGTAACCGGTAAAAGACTCGATTCGCTAAGCGCCAACCACCGCCCAAGGAATCCACACCCTCCCACATCCGTTTTCGAATTCATAGTGCCGCCTTCGAAAACAACCACCGTACAGCTGCATGCTGTACTTCCACTGGCGCAAGTTTTTTTTTTTTCTAACGAGGCCGCGACCCCGAGTCTGGCGTCTGACCTTTTTCGAAAGCTGGTCGGAGGCACTCCCACCTCTTTGTGCTCCGATGCATTGAGTCTCGTTGCGCATGGTCTGCAAGCCGCGTGCACGATGGCTTGACGCCGTTTCGGCACAAGGCGCTGCCCCCTCTCGCCTCGGGTACCTCATATCTCATGCAGAGCCCCAAAGCGACGGGAGACTGGTCATGATCGGACCTGACCGACCTTAAGAGTTTGCAGGCAAGGCAGGTCAACCCGAGGCTTGTGAGGGGGCGCAAGGGGGACGCGGTATGGCGATCGTTAGTGCTGACTACTAACGCGATGCCGCCGGGCCGAGTGCCGCACGCTGGCGTACCATGGACCGACCACGGCGTTCCCATCACATTCGGAGTGTCACACCTGTCCTCTCGTCCTCAATGCCGACGTGCGGCCGTTGGTACGTTGCGTACCCTTTGCTGCATGTGGTATTATTCTGCATACTGCGACCGGTAAAGTGCGGCAGCCTGCGCCGGCGGAGAGCGGTGAGCGGTGATGCCCACGCCTATCCGCCATCGTGTGATAGTACCCGGTCCAAGCTCTTGTTTTATCATGTCTGAAACCTGGGCTCAACTGGGGAGACGCTCGGGCTGGCGTTTTGCCTCTCACGACCCGATAGCGCTTTGCAGACCTGACAGACCTGGAGGGTCTGGTGGCCTGGCCTCGACGCCAGCCTCCACTACAGAGAGGTCAGATCACAGACTCTCAGATCACGGATTCCAGGCCACAGATACGCAAGATGAACAGCCTGAATAACTGTTGTTATTCGAATAACGGTGAATCGGCCTCCGCATGGACCACCAAGGTTATACTAATCGCCCACGAAAGCAATTCGAATCGCGGGCACGCGCATCACCAATATCGGCCCTGAGCGGCCTGAAGACCTGAGAGGAGGGTCGCTCGCACCGAAGAGTCGGCATGTCAGCGGCGCCTCCACTACTGTGAGATGTGAGAGGGTCTGACGCCCGTCTGCATGTCCCACCGGAGTCCCCCACTCTGAGTTGCCGAGGGTGGCTCGTACGTGCGGTGCGGTGCGGGCCGACCCTGGAACAGCGTGAGAGCTTGATGCTTGAGCGAGATTCACAAGAGGATGCCGCAAGAGTACTTGACACCTCCCAGATGTTTCTTCCTGGTGGGGAAAGTAATTCCGTGCCGGCGGTAATGGCGGCACATTCGTTCACATTCAGGCAGCATGGCACGCGGTATTGCGGCATCGTGCGCCTGAACGGGATGCCGATGTCGGCCATGTCGGCCCACAATCTGGTATCCGGTAACTAGCTGCATCCCTCGCCTGTCCCGAAAGCCGCAAGTACACCGCGCACTTCCACATCCACAGTCGCTTGCCAGGCAGGCCAGACAGGCTAGGCAGGGCGTGCCGATTTTGACGAGGTCACCTTCACCTGCGAGCCAGTTCAGCCTGCCCTCGGATCACTTCAGCCACAACACCGGAATGTCGCTTGACATGATCTCTGTACCCCACCAACACTGCTGTCACACTGTGAGATGCCGCCGGCACGTCCATATCGAATCGTGCTTGCGCTGGCCGCAATTGGCCGCCTCTTTGCGGAGCTTCCCCGCTCAAAGTCTCTTGGCATCTGGGGCGTGGCTGCTCGATGACACGGGTCGATTACCATCGCTGCCTGTGCCTACACGCTTTCCTGGTCTCTCCTGCTCTGAGCTCATCACAAAGTGTCTACTCCAGTGCATCCTACTGCCTCGTCCGCTTCCAGTCTTCCTGCACCTTGTACAACTCCTTCGCGCGCTTGAGCACGTCGAGGTCGATCTCGACCACATTCGTTCCCACCCCGTCGCCGTCAAAGCTGCCCTCCACCTTGCCTCTGAGGGGGACCCACACCCCGCTGCCGCCCATGTGATCGCTGGCTACACCGGAGGGATGGCCCGGGTTCACCATGATGTACACGGTCTCGGTCTCGACGGCGCGCGTGAAGCACAGAGCCTGCAGGAGCTGGTACTCGTAGTCCTCGGCGTGCGGCCACTCGTCGAGGTATCTGGGGTCAGCTGATAGACAGGGCACAGACAGCAGACTAGCAGGCCGTAGAGCAGGCCGTGGAGATAGGCTGTGGAGGCACTTACGGCTGCGAATCCGAGCTCAGCCAGTACGTCGGCGCGAAGATGAGCTTGACGCCCTGGTCGGCGAGAGACTGCGAGGCGCCGCCGTGCGACTGGTCCCAGCCTAATGTCAGCTCAAACCCGGACAAGAAAGCTCACAGATGAGGAAGCCCGCCTTGCCCCACTTCGTGTCGAACGCCTTGTTGTCCACCTCTCCGGGCGTGAGGTACAGCCTGCGTCGTCAGTTCCCGGGTACTGGGTCAAAGATGCAAGCCAACTCACCTCTCCGGGTGCCACAGGTTCTTCTTGATGTATTCCCCAATCAGCTCTCCGTTCTCATCAATGTAGAACGCCGTGTTGTGGAGGATGGGCGCCTGCGGGTGTCCCGCATTCTCGACCTTGTCCGTCATGTTGCGCGCGAGCCAGTCGATCCACGCCTTCTGCTCCGCCGACGTCGTGCACCTGTCGGGCAGCGAGCATTCCGCCGAGAGGTGCGTGAACGGGTCCTCTTTCGGGAGGGGGTCATCAGTCTCCTTGGGCAGGGCACCGTGAACGATCGAGCCGACGATGCCGATCCTGTGCTCCTTCGCGAGGCGCTTCAGGAAGGCTTCGAGGTGTTTCGAGGGGAAGGTCAGGTACTGCTGTCAGCTAAGCAGAAGGTGTATGAAGCTCACCTGGCGGCCCTCGTTCACGAAGCCCTGCAGAAAGTACTCGGGAAACACGACGACATCGGCCCCCTTCTCAGCTGCCTTTTTCACTGCCCGCGCGGCGTCGACGAGATTGTGCTCCAGCGTCGGGAAGGGCGAGACGTGCTTGTCCTTCTCGCCCTCGACCAGGTCGACCTCGACGGATATCGGGTTTGTCTGCGCGAGCGCGATACGGATCTTGTTCGTCATGATTTCTGAGGCGATGGAGCAAAAAGTTCAGACTCTCGACTCGGAAAGGTCAAAGATGCAAGATGGAGGATGCTGCCTGAGGCTTCCTCGCACCAGCCGAGCTACGGAAGCTCGGAAGGCGGCGAATGTCAAGTTATTTTGGTTGATGTCATGATGAGTGTGGAGGCCCGTATTGGCGATGACTCGACATATGACTTTACATAAGCCGGTGCAGTTGATACCTAGTTGTCAGTCACCGTTGGTTGATGGCGAAAGGGTTAAAAATACGACAGGCCATGCATGAAGGTGGGCCAACTGTTGCCCGCGCGGCGAGGTTAAGCTGAGCCCGCACTGCATAGGTTGAGAAGTGAGCTTGCTCAGCGGCTTGTCCGCCAAGTCGCGGGCAAGCTCTTGCCCAAGATCATGGTCCTGGTGAATGAGTTGCGGAGCTTAATAGGAGCTTGCTTGCGTCTGCTGGATCCGTGTGTGAAGGCGCTGCTGAACTAGACTGCTGTGCGATGCCAAGACCATTGTTCGAAATCACGCAGTATCGCCGCATTGCTCATTGCGGCGAGTTCATCGCCTCGGGGCCTTGCCAGCCTTGCATGCATGCGCCGGCAGATCCGCTAACCCGTTGTGCAACAATACGACTGCGACTCTGAAAGGTCAGATCTGGACATGACTGAGCGGCAAGCTCCGAGTGGCCATTGGACATCCTGGCTGCAAAATTCGAAACACGTCGCCTTCGCCTCGCCATGATCGCCACTGCATGCAGAAGCTCGAGGGCGTCGGGACCGGTTCTGGCTAGCTCCCTGTCTAGCTCCAGCTCCGCCGTTGCTTTGCGGCTGCCACTACCCTCCCTCTAGACCCACCCCGGAACCCTTCCTTGGGGCACACCGGGGCACGATATGCAGCGTTGAACGGAACATGGACAGGTACGGAGGTCGTGCTGGACGCGTCCGGTGCAGTGCCCGCAGTGCCGGCTGTGCCGACAGTTGCCGCAGCATCCAATGCGCAAGCGCCGAGGGTTCCGAGAGATCGGACATGACGTCAAGCGCGGGGGGTCTGAATGGACTCCGTGGCTGGTTACCGTTGAGAACCGTTTGCCGACGACTTTGGACTTGCCGCGCTGTGGCAGCGTTGCGGGCTTTGGTACTGTGGTTCTTGTGGTGGAGGTGCGGCGTGCGGGTTGCGGGCGTGCGGGCGGGTTGTGCAAGGAAGGTCGCTGGACCATAGGGCGACTCGTGTGAGGTTTCCTTAAGTCTGCCCCCAGCCAAGAACGGTGCCTTAGGATTGGCATGCCGGCGAGTTTTACCCCAAACCCTATGCAGTTAGCGAGAACCCAGCCAAATGCAGCCCAGCCAACCCAGCCACGGCCAAGACCACACCCAAGACGTGCGACAACCAACCCCTGCTAGGCGCACACAACGACTGTCCCATAAGTGGCCGGCGTCCTTATCTCCAACTCAGTCCCCTTCCTTTCGTCCTTCCTCGCACTCGTCCACCACTCACTACTGTCACCCACAACGACACACCCCCTCACTCTCCTCCGAGTACTACTCGTCGAGTACACAGAGTACCATGGCCGCCGTCGCTACTCCCCCGACTGCTCTCCACATGATGTCTCCCACCCAGGCCACTATCATGGCCAAGCCAGCGGCGACACACACGCAGCCGACCGTACCGACCACGCCCGTCGTGCGTCCACCGCTGACTCCCACCACCTCGGCTTCCACCACGGCGTCCGGCTCCCCTCCCTCCTCGCCCAAGCATGAGTGGCCCGACTGCGCTGGCTCGCCGACGCGTACCGCGAGCAAGGGCGTCGCCGCGCTCGCCACGCCAGTGTACCTGCTCCCTTCATTCGTGAGGGACGACCAAACGATCATCGTGCTCAAGGGCTCGGCGACCATGTTCGACAAGCGGCAATGCGACGTGCGCGACGCGCACGGCAAGATCATTCTCACCGTGAAGGAGCACCTGGCCTCGCTCGTGAACCAGAAAGGTGAGTCACGCTTGGCTTCTTAAGACCGGGGAAGGCGCTTAGCTCTCTGCCACCGTACCTTCCGATAAGCTGACCAACAGACATCCTGGACCCCGAGGGCAACCTGGTGTACAGCGTGAAGAACAAGCGCACGTCTGTGAAGCGGACATACGAGACGGTGGACCCCTCGGGATGTCTGCTGTTCGAGGCGAGGCACACACCAACGGATAAGGACAAGATGAGCTGCGTGTTCAAGGACGCGAACAGCGGGCAGGACGCGCGCATCGTCGTCCGGGGCAAGTTCCACGCTGGCCGTGCCGACCTCATCCTCTACGACAACAACAACCCCTCGGGCACCTCTGTCGCCGAGGTCCGCCACACGGTCGCCGGACCAAAGGAGGTTGTCAAGGACCCGAGTACTGTGAGTATTGCTAACCGGGCAGCTTTGGAGGCTATGCATCAGGAGCTGACAATCAGTACTTCATCACGGTCGCCGCCGGCGTCGACCTCGGCCTGATCGCGACGCTATCGCTCTGCTTGGACCGCATGGCCCAAGCCTAAAACCCAGTTGTATATCACTAGCATTGACACCATGTATACTATCATGACCCCTGTGCTCTAGCAGTTCGTGATGCGTCAGACTTTTCTCTGCGAAAGGGTGGAAGGTGGGGGGGCGTTCGTCCCCATTCCGGACCCTTGAGAGCGACATGGGGACCCTTTGCGGAGTCTTGCCCCGTGATTCTTGGCATTATCGCGCGAGCCGTGCACAGTGGGCGCTTTGCCTCGTGCCGACAAAATACACCGAGACAGCGCCCAAGGATTTCTTGGCCTAACATCAGTGCATATGGTGCAGTGTGAGTCCGGGGCAAACGGCATTCCAGGCAGGATCTGGGTGTGATTTGGGGTCGGAGAGTCGGCGGACACGCCGGTCGTGCACTGTAAGGCTAAATTCTATGCGTGTATCGCGATCTGAACCACGCACGCCAATGCAATGCTGGAAAGACACTCGTATCACCCGTAACACCCAGCACACCCAGCACAAAGGTGCAGAAACCAGAGACGTAGAGACAATCCGATTCATCCCCGGTCCTTGAACTGTGGGACTGTGGGGGAGAGGGAAGGGCTCAGAATAGCCCCCTCCGCGTCCCCCGCAATGCGCGCTGAGAGTGCGTTGTGCCTGTCTGGAATCTCCAGCAAGGACGGAGTTCTCCAAAGTGTAGAAGACTTTCCGACGCTCTAGCCGGCGCAAGCGACGTGACCGACCCGATGCACGCGTATTGTGTTGGGCAGGTTGGGGTCCTCTCTTGCCCGATGACCGAGCCCCGGCCGCCTTGGACTTTCACCGCACTGCAAGAGCCAGAACACGAACAGCAGGGAGAGATAAGCGAAATGGTCACGATCGACTGACTGCGGTCACGAGACAGAGTCCCCGGTCCCGAATCGGATTCTCCATGGCACGGTACTGGTCCACTTTCTTCGCACACCTGGGGAATAACGTCGAGAACTCGCCAAGAAGAGGGCGGAGCAACTCGCCATTCTGCTCCACAGCACGATGTGCGGGGTGGTTGTGCCCCGCCTTCGTACTCCCGCGATGTGATTGGGATGGCATGCCCCGTCAATTGACGGTCGTGGGGACGTGGGGGTGGGTTTGTGGGGATTGTTGTGGGGAATGAACGCCTTGATGCACGTGCATCCTCGCTTGGCTTTGCCAAGACGAAGAGACCATGCGGGGAGATGGGGGCGGGTAGAGATGGTCACTCTGAACATCTACGTGGCTCCGCGTCCTTGCTTCTTTGCCTTCTGGCGCGAACTCACACCCTGCCTGACAGCTCCTTCCCCACATTCTGCAACAGAAGAACCAGTCATTGAAGAGCAGCGAAAATGTGAGCCGATATCTATGCATAAAGCTACAAGCGCGACTTCTCAGCGAGCCTCGCTGGGTTCGATGGGTGTCTGCGCGAGTCACGGTCCGACTCCATCCCTCCATCAACCTTACAGTGGGAGGAGGGGTTAACCGCCGTGCTGCGGGCGTCGCGTGTCTGCCAAGCAGCTATGTCTGCGGCGGCCTAAGCTCGAGCGACTGCGTGACGAAAGCGTCGCGAGCGTCCGTCGATTGTCGAAAGTCATCGGGAAGTCGGGTCGAGCCAGAGAACCAGATGCCGTCCGATGATAGCCTGGTCCTTGACTTGTCGGGTCGCCTCGTCGTGTGAGTTTGCTCAAGAGAGATCGGCGTGTGGAGT
Organism: Trichosporon coremiiforme; assembly: GCA_039545355.1. Taxonomy (NCBI): domain Eukaryota; kingdom Fungi; phylum Basidiomycota; class Tremellomycetes; order Trichosporonales; family Trichosporonaceae; genus Trichosporon; species Trichosporon coremiiforme. Next base: position 287,404 of record BCJJ01000004.1, on the reverse strand, counting down.
CGAGTGGAGTGTGTGGGGGGAAGAGCTGTGGACCCTGAATCTGCCATTTTGGATGAAGAGGCAACTGAGGCCGTGAGCGCCGGGGGTGGGCGTACCGCGTGCGTTGTGCGTGCGTCGTTGGGCGCTCGGCGCTTGATGCGAGAGGCAGTCTTTGCTGCTTTACAATAGACCAGTAATACACACTCTTGCTGCACTGCCCGGCAGGGGCGTGCCGACGCAACTGCTGTCGCGTATGCCGAGCGCTTGCCGCACGACCCGAGAGGGGTGTGCCGACGTGACAACGAGACGTTGCACGTATGCCGTTCTTGCTGCGAGAGGCCTGCCCTGCAGTCGTGTGCTAGGGAGGCGAACATTCAGAACAGTCTAACTCATGAAGCATCTTGACGCACCGCCCGAGAGGGGCGTGCCGACGTGCCAGCGAGAGGCTGCACGTATGCCGTCACTTGCTGCACTTCCCGAGAGGGGTGTGCCGACGCGAACCAGGCGCGTATGCCGACACTTGCCGCACTGCCCGAGAGGGGCGTGCCGACGCGACAGCGAGAGGCTGCACGTATGTCGTCTTACAACAAAGAACCAAGGGAAGGCGACACTTGCTGCGAGAGGCCTGTCCCATATCATTTCTTGCTTGCACCTCCCGAGAGGGGCGTGCCGATGCGACCAAAGTCGCATATGTCGTCACTTGCTGCACTGCTCGAGAGGAGCGTGCCGACGTGACAGCGAGAGGCCGCACGTTTGTCGTCTTGCTGCGAGAGGCCAGCCCCGCTGGCGCTAGGGTGGCGAGCTGTCTTGCCGCACGACCCGAGAGGGGTGTGCCGACGTGATGGCGAGAGGCCACACGTATGTCGGAGTCCTGCTGCTGACGGTGTTGAAGCTACTCAGTGCTGCTATCGGAAACTCAAACTCGAAACATCTTGCACTCTTCTTCCACATCTTGTCTCTCCTTGCGAACGGGAATCGGGCAAGTCCGGAATCTACGAAGGGGTGGGTGGGGTCGATGACGAAACGAAACACAAAGGTTGGGTGGCGAATCTCTTCTGCGACGACTTCCTTCTCCGGGGTATTCTACTTGATTGCAACCGAAACGATGCCGAGGCGAAGTCTCAACGTACTGTCAATTCTCGGGTGAGGGTGATACATTGCGGGTGGGGAGGGTGCCCAATCCGAACCGAACGAACGCGAGCGTCGCCGCCAGTCGAAGACCTAAGGGTGTCGAGTGCCGTGCGCTCACTTACACTTCACAAGCTCGCTAAGGACTGTGGACTGTGTTCGGGTCAGTGACTCATGGGGAGTGCGCCATGGTGTGAGAGATGATTGTGAGGAAAAAAGAATGATTCGGTGGGCTGCGCGGCCTTTATGTGAGTTCACGGGTGGGGATGATCAATGGGCAGCTGACCTCGCCCCAGCCCGCACCTTGTTGGAGCCGCCACCTCGCTTGCATTCCGCCGACTGAGGCCGGGCGTGGCTTCCGTCTTGCTCCCGCCACTCGTCATAACTCTACGAGGGAGAATAGCATTCAGAGCCTAGATACTGAATGCATGCGCGTGACAATAGGTGGCCATTCATGACACTATAGCACCCCGGTCCCCACCCTATCGCAACACACGCGGCCGCGTACCTGCGGTGTGACGAGATGATCGACCGCCCCCACGTACTGCCGGAGATCGTTGCTTGAGCATGCTCAGTCGCCGGCATTAGGGAGATAACATACAACAGGTACTAGCATTAAAACATGCGCTACTACCTACTCAGGTCTAATTCCGCTTCGCCTCTCGCAGAGCACGCACCAGCTCGCTCATGGGCGTATCCAGATTACCCTTTCTGTGCCTGTCCCCAGATCGTGATCGAGGCTTCGCCTGTGGGTCTTCGTCGCTTGCAGAACGTCCGCGGGGCGAGCGACCGGGGTTCCGAGCAACGAGCTCCCCACGTAGACGCGAGTAGGCCGGCTCGCTCGCGACTGAGCCAGCTTCCTCCGACTTGGAGCTGCCAGACGCCCCAGACACGACACGGCCAGGGCGAGGCAAGATCGAGCGGCTGCTGCTCCCGGCCGGCAGTGACGAGCGAGAACCCGGCGCAAGCCGAGTTCTGGGCTGCACGCCGACGGCAGGCAGACTGTGTCGCGGGCGCGCGGCGTCGCCGAAGAGCGGGCTGCTGCCGCGACGAGCTTCGGCGAATGCCGGACTGTGACCTCGTCTGCCGTCGATCAAGGCGGGACTCGTGCCTCGACGTCGCCGATGATGCCTGCTTGTCAGCTGAAGCACAATGATGTAAGACGCGAAGCTACTTACGTCCGCTTCTTGACCACCTTGGCCAGGTAGGCTTTTCTCCAAAGGCCAAACGCCTCCTCTTTCTTGTCAGCTAGAACGGTCCCTCTGAACTCACCCTTGAGCTTTGTGTCGTGTTCCGCGGCGGCCCTCTTCTCCTCCCTAATCCGAGCTAAAGCTCGCTGCCAGCGGTCAAACGTGTTCCGGCGCATGCGTCGGCAGTCGAAGCGGATGGCATCGAAGGAGGCTGTCCTTGCAATCCAGCGGTCGTAAACGGCGAAGAGAAGGGCGTCCTCGTGACGCAGAGCGACCTCCTCCTCGACCGACCGTAGGTCGCGCTCTCGCTTCAAGCCCACCCACTTGTCCATCGCCTCAGAAAGAGCTCGCTGGCGGCGTTCGTTCGTGAAAAACTCAAAGCGCTGTCGAAGATCACGTTCGTACGCGGCGCGTTGGCGCCACGCGCGGAACGCTCCGCGCAGCTGCTCCTCTGACCGGATATCGAGCGCGCTGTCCAGCAGAGCAGCGAGGTCCCTAGTCCGCTTGAGCTCCCCAATCCATCGGTCGAACACGCGTCGAGAGAGCTTGGCATTGTACTGCTCTGTGACGACGATCTCGTCTGACTTGATTGCAATCACGCGCTGCGTCCACTGATCGAGGCGCTTTGCGAGGCATCGCTAAGGTCAGTGCCACCCAACGAGATGTCTCACCTTGGCCTGCTCCTTCCGGAACTCTTCTACTTTGGCCTTCTCCTCCAGACTCTGAATTGTAGCATCTCTCCAAGCTTTTGTCAGTTGTGACAACTAGGCCTTAAACTTACAGTCCATCCAGGCCCTCAAATCGTTGAGACGGCGCTTCTCAAGGAACGCCTGCTGTTGTCGGAGAGTTCGCGCTCCCTTCCAGATCTTGAACGTGGCCCGTAAAATGAAGAAGGCGTGCGCCTTGTCGGCCGTCGCCTCGTTGTCCGCCTGCTTAACGTGGGCTTGCTTCCACTTGGTGACTAAGGCGTGCTTGGTCTTCATTTCGTACATGAGGTCGGCCTTTAAGGCGGCATTCCGCTTTGAACCGATAACGTCTCGCCAACGAGAAAGAGCGGTGTACTTCCGCCTCAGTTCAGAAGCAGCCTTGAACTCGGCAACTCGCACTACAAGTCAGCTCGGAAAATAACATCCTTGCTCACCGTTGAGGTCGTGTACCCTATTCATCTTGCCTAGCCACTTGTCAAATACGGCTCGTTTCTGGCGACAGTCTGTTACGCGTGCGTAGAGGCTGCTCCGGCCGACGAGACTCCAAAGGCGAACAGTTTTGGAAAGGAGCTCGCGGTCACGCGCTTCGACAATCCGGTGGGCCATCTGCTCTCTTGAGACGCGCTTCTGCAGAGCATTACCCATGCGAGCCATGGCTGTCCTCATAACGGCCCGGTTGTTGAAAGCGTCCGCAAGGCGTGCCTGCTCCGCCCGCTTGACCCACAGAGACATGTAACTGTTCAATATCCTCTTCTTCCCCTGTCGCACTGCCACCTCCTCGAGTGGTATCAGGGAGGTAGTCTTGTGCCACTTTGTCATCGCGCCCCGTGTCATGGCAGCGTCGCTACGTCTCCTGAACATTGCAGCCTTGTTGCTGAGGTCTCGAGATCGTAACGCGAAGGCTAACCAGTCACCGAATGCCCGATCGAGAGTTGTCTTGACGAAGTGGGTATCGGCTTTCCGCTCCTGAGTACGATCGTGCCAACGCTGGATGTCAGATCGAAATTGTGGCTCAGCTCACATTGAAGGTTCGCTCCAGCTCGGTTTTGCGGAGCTGCTGAAGAGCTTGCTTTTCCCGTCGCTTCAGATCCTTCTCCCAACGCTTAGTCCGTTTCTTGACCAGCTTCTCGCGCCATAACTTCCAGGCTGCCTGAGAGGCGGCATGGTCGATGGCTCGAGTGACAGCCTGTTCCGTTTTCTGCAGACGTCGGTCGCGACGGCGTTCTCGTGCCTTGTTCAGCCACTTCTCGATGACCTTCTTCTCAGAGGACATCTGATAATGAGCGTCGGCCGTGGCCGGTCGACTGAGGTTGACTTCCAAGACCTCCTGCCACCTGTGTAGGTGATGTCGCAGGAGGAGCATGTTACGGACCTCCTGGATCTTGTTGGACGTGCTCCAGATCCAGTCTGCCGACTGGTACCAGGTGCTAAAGCATCGGCCCATGAGACCCAGTCGCAAGAACTGGTCGGCTTTGAATTCGAGGTCTCTCAGCTCGCGAGGATGAATGTAACGCACGTCGTCGGTCGCTTTAGGTGTCGCGGTCAACGTCCGATCTGGGTTGATGGGGCTGTACGTGACAGACTCTTCGTATGTGGGCGGAGTCGGAGACAGTGAGCTCGTCCGGCGGGTATCCAAGAACTTGCTGAAATCATCGTATACGTGATAGCCAGAGCTCTTCCGTGCCTTTCTCGGGGTCGAGGTTCGTATCGGCGGGCCAACGAGATCAAGCGAGTCCTCCTCCCCCGAGTTAGAAGGCGTGTATCCGACTAAAGACTGGGCTCGGAATGTCTCCAGAGTTTTCCGGAGATTCTTGCGGGGCGACTCGCGGACGGCAGCCTCGGACTCGGCTCCAGACTCGTCCGCGAACCCTTCATCGAGATCGGAGCTTGCACTCGCCAAGAAGGGGACTCTGGACTTCAGGGGGTTCATGCTTCGCGGCTTGCTTGTCGATGACGCAGCAGAGACGGCGGCAGCCCGCGTCTCGTCGTGCATCGAACGCCAGACATCCCATCGCTCCCCCCACGTCGCTGCCCTAACCATGCTCAGCTTGAGCATAAACTGGTAGTACAGTTTGTCGTCACTGGGTCGGATGCCCCTGAAAGAATCAGAGATACACACGGATAACCGGCTTACCGTTCCTTGAGAACTTGATTGTATGCATGTTGTGTCTGGGCAAATGTGGTGGCGTCTCGAGCTCGGCTGATGATCTCGTCGACAATGTCGAGATCGATGGCCTCGGATAAGGACAGCGACGCTGAGAAGGAGGCAGAGAGCGACGTGATCGTGTTGTGCGGATCCTGCACATGTCGGCTCAGCATTGCCAGCGACGACGCTGGTGTCGGGGTAAAAAGAGAGGATAAGGTGGTCTGATCGCGATTGTTACGGAGACATCGAGATTCGAGAGGACGTCACAGCCGATTGTCAACAAACGCGTCGCGAGTGGGTCGCGTGTGTGTCACGTGGCGATTCAGGGAGACGCCTCATTACGGCGGACGTCCACGGTTGCATCGGTCGCCACCTCCCACATCACGACAGACACACTCCACCTCGTCTCGACTGTCCCAACAGCCTGTAGCACGGCCACGAGGCAGCAGTCAACATGACCGACGCCAACTTCTCCGCCGCATTGTCAACATGGAAGGGTGCGACGAACCGCCCTGTGGCTGCTAACTTCCCCAGAGATCAACCTGTCCGAGCTGCAGAAGTCGCTCGATGCGACGGCTGTTGAGCTCGTGGACAACCAGAAGGAGAACATGGTCGGAAGGAAGAAGCTCGCTGAGCAGACCAGAGGTGAGTCTGCATATGTTGCGCTGGCTGACAGTCGCAGAGTTCAAAAAGCTTCCAGAGAACGCCGAGAAGTTCAGTGCCATCAAGGTCCTACTCAAGGCGTATCAAGGCGAAATCGACAACCTTACGCGCCGGTCGAAGATGTCGGAGACGTCATTCCTAAACGTGTACAAGCTCTTGTCGGATGCGCCGGATCCTTATCCTCTCCTCGATGCCGCTGTAGACCAGACGGTCAAGGTTGCCGAGGCTCGGATGATGGAGGCGGAAATGGCTCGGTTGAAGGAGGAGAACGCCGATCTCAAGAAGCAGGTCGCGGAGGCTTCCACGGCAGAGGAGAAGCGAAAGAAGGCTGAGCAGCGTGCCGAACAGCTGGAAGCCAAGATGGACGATCTGATCCAGGAGCGCGTCACCCAGAAGGAGAACGAGCTGAATGCCGAGTACGATGAGCGGATGCGAAATTACGAGGACAGGTAAGCCTCCATCACAGCAGGCTGTGCTAACAGTCAAGGGAGAAGGACTTGCAGCGTCAGGTTACGACTCTCAAGGACCAACTCCGAGACCTCCACACGTCCAACGAGAGCACCCAGGCTAAGCTGCTCGACGCTAGCCAGCGGCAAGGTGGGTTTCCATGACCCAGCCCCAATCTGACTCCCCAGAGCAGGACGTTACTGCGAAGCTCGCCGAGCTCGATCTTGTTGTGGCTGACCTCAACCGTGCCAACGAGCGGGTTGCTACCATTGAGCGTCGAAACGTGAGGCACTCTTTCTGGAGCTCAGTATCTGACTGACAGGAAATTCTGCGTTCGGAAATCGAGACCGTCCGCAGCGGCTCGCAGCAGGCGGAGAAGTAAGCTACTTTGCCTTGAATGGAACTAACAGAAACAGGGTTAAGCAGCAGGAGGACCAGATCGCAGAGCTCGAGGCTGAGGCCTCGCGCCTGTTGCGTGCTCTAGAGGCGGCTAAGGATGCCAAGGTGGACGTGGAGAGGAGCGAGAAGAAACGGGTTGACGATGCCGCCCGTGAGATTGCCACCCAGGCCACCGAGAATGAGAACCTCCGAGCAAAGGTTAAGCAGTACAGCGACTACGATGAGCTCAAGCGCGAGCTGGAGATCATGAAGGTAGGCACTCTTCTGGCTTATCGCTTACATCAGTATGTCGAGTTCTCTGGAGCCGACCTCGACGCCGATGACGAGGTCGCTCTGCCGGATCCGAACGCCGATGTTTCCAACAAGAAGCTCGGCCAGTCTCTTGAGAATCTGCTTGTCAGCAAGAACCGCCGTCTCCTCGAGGACCTAACCAAGCTTCGAGTAGCTCACGATGAGCTGACGACGCAATTCAACAAGAGCGAGGAGTCTGCTCAGACTGATCAGGATGAAATCGCCCGCTTGCGCCAGCTCAACGAGCGCCTTGAGGCTGACCTGATGTCCGTCAACAAGGAGAACGAGAAGTCGGACAAGGGAGCTGGTCTTGCTGGCCTGGACATTGGAGGCAAGGCTGAGCGGACAGGGTCGCCATCGCCGAACAACGATGCCTCCATTTTGCCTATCGTTACATCCCAGCGTGACCGTTTCAGGCAGCGCAACGCCGAGCTGGAGGAGGAGCTGCGCAGGCAGTTTGAAACGATCTCCGATCTGCGTACGGAGATCAAGTCTCTGCAGGCCGATAACCTCAAGCTCTACGAGAAGGTGCGATACATGCAGAGCTACCGCGATACCGCCGGCAGCTCCTCCCACATGCCCCTATCCGGGTATAACACGCCCGGGTCTTCGGCTTCCATGCTGAACGGTGCTTTGCGGAGTAGGGATGACGAAATCGGCAAGTACAAGGACAAGTACGACGAAAGCTTGAATCCCTTTGAGGCTTTCAAGGGACGAGAGGCCCAGCGAGCGATCCAGGCTCTCAACCCTCTGGAGCGCGCAACCTTTGCCCTTACGCGGGCCATCATCGGCAACAAGCGTGCAAGGTCGCTCTTCATCATGTATGCTGGATCATTGGTATGTTTTCCGAACAGAAGAGTTTGCTAACGTCAGCACGTTCTGGTGTTCTTCGTACTGTGGAACTCGATGTGGTCAGCGGGGCGTGGTGTACCCGTGGCTGTTCCGATTGATTAGATGTATCTCTGGAGTATTGTAGACACTCAAGCTTAGCTGCCGTATGCATGGCAGGATCGCGATCTAGTCCATGCGCGTACGTACTGGTGCAGTGTTCGCCACAGATCAACGGACGTGACTTGTCATGTGGCACGCGCGGCTGATTTTCAGGCGACGCCACCCACTGGCGATCAAGGCATACGATCCCTCCATGTGTGGACGAGTGTCGTATGTTTCATCATTCGCTGTTTGCGATCATCTTGTCCGCAGCGTCCGCTCCGTCAGCGAGATCCCAAATGAGAATGCGAGAAAGCTGACCAAAGCGCTTACGCTCACGCTGGTGAGACAAAGTGCTCCTGACGGTGGCCCCCGCGTCGACGCTCGGCATCGTCCGGGCTTCCGCCCACGAGCGCAAGAGCCGCTCGCTGGGTGCACCGTCCTCCTTGTCATTGCGTTCAAAGTTAACATTTTTCTCTTTCTCAAACTTCACTTCACTCACAACTCAACAAACATGTACCGTCCCGTCCCCCTACTCGACCCGACCGTCACTGTGAGTGTGGTGGACGACAGGAAGGAAAGGCGAGTTAGGCTAACGTCGAACAGGAGGCGCTCCGCCCGGTGATGACTCGCGCCTTCTACGGCGACGACTGGGACTGTGTTCGACTTCTTAGCCTTCTCACGGAGCCGGACCACGAGCCCGTGATCCTTGGTGCGTTTGGAGCCCAGAAACCCCGGGGTAGTGGCGTCTCGTGCGACAGAAAGCTGGCGAGATCACCTGACTGATCCGTCGCAGAGAAGCCGTGTGGCTGCTGCAAGGAGAGCGGCTCGAAGTGTATCGCCTCCCTTCGTACTGAGGACTCGCAGTACCCGTTTCCCTATGTTCCCGGACGGTGAGAAGAGTGCACCTGAGCACGATCGCGGCGGAACTCGAGCTGACCCGCAAACATCTTGCGTGTGGACAAATTCATTGCCCGTCCGCATTCGTCACGCCTGTTCCGCCGCCACCATCTCTGCGTTTGCGCATGCCGACCCCACGACCTCGCCTGCTTCGGTTTCTCGGTTACAGCTGCGTCTCGTGCGTGCTTTCCGGCAAGAAGTGCGACCTGCCATTGCGGACCAAGCTCCCAGTGTGCACATGCTCGTGGCTGCTGAATCCTGCCGACCGTGCGCACGAGGAGCGCCATGCGTTCCTCCACCGTCTTAGCGTGCAGCAGGCTTGCGTGCCCCTCAACCAGCAGTGGGGCAAGTCGCACCGGCTGACGCTCGCTGCGAAGATGCGATCGCACGAGCTGAAGTTTTCTCACGTGAGTTCACTGCAAGCTGCGCCGCAATGCTGGTGGCGGCTGGACGACTGCGATCCGCCGCGCTGATCACCAACCACAGAAAACCAAGGAGACGCTCGAGCTCAGCACCGACCTCCTCGTCGGCATGGCTGAAGTGCTTGGACGTCAGAGCCCGGACCTGTATCGACCCGACGGTACGTGGGTCATCCCGCCCAAGTCTGAGTGGCAACGGTGCAAATGCTTCCCTGGCAAGTGCCGCGGGCATGAGAAGGGACAGGCCATCAAGAAGGTCCGAAAGCTCGTCGACCGGGACACGCTCATGTCGCCACCCCTGTCGCCCACCATTATGTCGCCCTCGGTCATGTCGCCCCTGCTCAAGCCCGTCGACTGCATGTGCGGCGGCGGGCTCCCGCTGCCCATGGCGCTCCCCATGTCTCCCTCGATTTCCAACGCCAGCCTCACCTCCACCATTCTCCAGACGCCTCCCGCCAAGAGCGTCAAGATCCTGCCCCAGCCGACCGAGCCCCTCCCCAACGCCAGCCTCCGGAACCCGACCCCGCCTCCCAAGAGCATCTTGAACGCCATCGGATCGCCTCCCAGCTTCCTCAACGGCCTGCCCCGCATCCAGAACATCTCCTCCAGCAGCTACGACGGCGACACTCCCAACGGCTCCAAGTCCTTCTCCAAGTCTCCCATTAACGTTGGCAGCCTTGCGAAGAAAGTGACCACGCCGCTTACAACTCCCAGAGCAACCCCCACGCACACCCCCACGGGCTCCATCAGCAAGGGCTCTACGCCCGACGCGCCCCGTCGCCGCGGCGACAAGATCCGTCGCCTCTCCGCCATGTTCAATAACGGTAGCCTTACCAACGACGTCAAGGCCAAGTGACCGAGCGGATGAACATTGAGCCATGTGTAGACCAGACCTAACCCCTAGTCCCTAGCCTCGCACACCTTGACATTATCACCGTGTTTTCATCGTTCCTTCACTTCTGTTTCCCTCCACCAGCCTCCCGTCGCCGTTCTTGATCGCCGTCCAGCCTGTGTGTCTAAGTCATCCTGTTAGATATAGATTAGATGCATTTGGTTGTATGTTAGGGTACACGTCTTTCACTTAGCATCTTCGGGAAGCAGCACATACTCCCGGCTCGACGTTCCAAACTTGATGACTGAAAGTTAGCTAAAGCAATTCCAGGTAGAGCTTGTACTCACTGTCGCCTGACCGCAGCTCGTAGTACCTCGACTGCGGAATCTCCTCTCCGTTCACCCATGTGCCGTTTGTACTGTCGAGATCAATGACGAAGGGTTTCACGGTCTGCGTCGTCTCGCCATACTTATCCGTCTTCGTGATCTGGCGGAACTGGATGACGGCATGCTGCTTGGAGCAACTTGGGTGCTCAATCAGAATGTCAGTCACGACGGCGTCGCGACCAAGAAGGTAACAAGACTGGCGGTAGATGTGAATCAGGTCTGAATGTTCAGCTGCACTCTCGACTGAGTCCCCTGCGGGATACGTGCTCTTACTCACCGACTTGCTCTGAGCCTTTGAACACATACAGCCGCCAATTGACGACAGGTTTCCGCGCCTCAGGAGGCTCGTGGTACTTGAGCGCGACGCCCTTGACCATGTTTGACTCCTTCGCGAGCAACCCGGTGTTCTTCATGTTAGGTTTGGGTGGTGACTTCTGTATGTTGTTAGCTATATCTGACGTCGCACGAGTAGCGTGATGGCTGATGCGCCCTGATAGACCGCATGGCGACTCTCCAGATGTCGTCTTCTTCCCAAAGCAGCTAACTCATTACTCACCTCCTTATCTCCGGCAGCATCTTCGTCGTATCGCTTCCGGTCCCGCTCGCGTTCCCTCTCCCTGTCCTTGGCCGTGTACTCGTCTCCCCACCCCGGTTCCCGCTTCGGACTCCTGCTCCTGTCGCGGTCACGGCGGTCTCTTTTGTCGCGATTGTCACGGCTGCGAGGAGGAGGGGAGCGACTCCTGCCGTATCCACGGGGTGATCGGTCACGCGGTGAGCGAGGCATTGTGGATGATGTCAGTCGTTGTCGAGATGGAGAGGAAGAAACGTCAACAGACGAGAGGTGGAGGTTGTCGTACTTTGTGTGCGTTGCCGCCGCCAGGGGTGAGTCTCTGGACCGCGCGCCGTGCCTGAAAATCAGGATTGAGTTCTGTTCATCTCATGTCCAGTCGCGTCTTTGGTTCACTAACATCAACAAGACCTCATATCAGGGATCCCTACAAGCGATTCATCCGGCCCAGCTTTCCCGACTTCCACAACCCATATCAACTGCCCCACTCCCCTCCCCTCTCTCCTTCAAGCCCCCTTTCACCTGTGCCTGACCGGATCGCGACGCGTCAACAGCCTTCCCTCTGCCTTCCCCGAAAATGGCGAAGACGGTGCTCCAGCTCCAGGACCTTGTCTCCAAGCTGGAGAACGAGCTGGAGCTCTCCAAATTTCTGAACAAGGGCGTCTTACAGACGAACCTCGAGTACAAGACGCGGATAGCGGACCTCGAGTACGAAAACGATGTGCTGCGCAAGGCTGAGTCGCGGCTCGCAGCAACCGAGGAAGACCTCGAGCAGGCCATTGCGAAAGCTGAAGCGCTCGAGGAACGCCTTGTAGAGGAGGAAGGGCGCACGCAGGCGGCTCTGCAGCGCGAAGCCGCAGCGCTGGAGAAGGCTGCCGCTGCCGAGCGATCAAGATCCAGCAATGGCGGCGCAATGACGTTCCAGGACAAGCTGAGGAAGGCGGAGTGGGAGGCAGGATGGGAGGACGCCATCCGCGACGTGGAGCAGGAGAAGGAGGAATGGCAGCAGAAGTACGAGCAGCTCTCGAACTTGCTTGGCCCCGTCATCACTGCCCTTAAGGAAGGAAGGACGATCGACCTGAACCCGAGGCGATTGAAGACGACACCGAAAGCACGTCTCAGCTTCAGCGGACGCGTCAACGGCACCAACGGCCATCTGTCGAACGGTCGTGCACACCTCGCCAACGGCACCGGCCGGTCATCCCCACTCGCAGCCCGTCCAGTCTCACGTCCTTCGACATCTACGTCTGCTTCGACATCATCCTCACGCCCCGCCGCCCAGAATGTGAGTTGGGGCTCAGAGGGTGATAACTGACAATACAGCAGCATCACTCATCACCTCTCCGCCAAAAGCGCAAGTCCGGAAGTGATGACGACGAGAACGTCTTCCACCCGAAATCGACTCCTGGTAGAATCACGAAGGCGAACAAGATCTGCGGTCAGCAGAGTGTGCGCCGGCAGCCGCAGAGGCAGTATGGAGACGACTGGAGCGACGTCGACGCCGACGTCAAGAGCGAACCCGATAGCGATGGTGGTGAGTCAAACGAGAGCACGATTAGCAATGGTAACGTCAGACCCGCTCGCGCTGTAAGATAACCCACGCGAAACCCATATTTGTACATGTGTACCACTATCACGAGCAATGATCATGTAATGCAATTATTTTCGCACCTGTGCTCTATGTTATCTGTGCATGTCACAACATGATGTACGGCTGATGGTGCCTGTGGTAGTCTGCTAACTGTCTGGCCCCCCTTCCCCACCGCAAGTGTCCAGTAAATTAGAACTTGTACTTCTCGGCCTTCTCCTCCTTGCGCTTCCTGTCCTGAGTCTTGGCACGCTTCTTTGTCTCGCTCGAGATGACGTCGTCAAACTCGGACCGGTCGATGTGCTGTCCCGGAACATGGACGCGGGACCCCTCCTTGCGCGCCTCGTCGTACTTGGCCTTGAGCTGGGCGGGGGTGAGATCCTCGTCTCCGTCGATGGAGACATCGACGGCGCCGGCCTTGCGCTTCGTCCCCCGGTCGTCGCCGAGAACGGGCGCCGCGCCGGAGAGGTCGTAGGCGGTGCTGCTGCCCATGAAGCCCCTGACGCTCGTCTCGCGCTCGGGGATGACGTGGTACAGCTCGCGCGGGCCCGAGGGGCCCTCGTCGTCGCGCTCGGGGTGCATGCGCTTGCGCAGCTCGATGAAGTCGGGCGTCTCCAGGCCGCCGGGGACCGTGGACGAGACAGACGCGTATCCGCTCGGCGTGGCCAGACCGCTCGGCGTCTCCATGCCGTCTGTCGGGGCGGGTTCGCCGTCCTCGTCCTCGTCGTCCTCCTCCATGTCCTCCTCCTCGTCTTCCTCATCCTCCTCCTCGCTCTCCTCCGCCTCCATGATCTCGATCTCGCCCCAGCGCTCGCGGTCGACTGCCGTCGCGTTCGCGCTCTCCTCGCCCTGCACGACACCGAAGACGTCACCGTACAGCGGCCGGTTGTACTCGTCCATAGGCGGCTTGCCCCAGCCTCCAGGATGGAAGCCCCACTGGGCACCGGCGGGGATCGGGGCGTTCAGACCCTTGATACGCAGGTTCGGGTACGATGGCGGCGGGCCGAAACGCTGCATCGCGATCAGCCATGGCGGCGGCGCAAGCGGTGGGATGCTCAGCGCCTCGATCAGCTCCTCGCTCAGCTCTCCCGGCTTCTTCGTCCGCAGGTCCGCCTGGTTCTCCTTGCCTTCATAGTACGCCTCGCCGAACTTGGACATCCGCGGCTTCTCCTGGTACCTGAAGAATGCGTCGTGCAGCTTCTGGTAGTCGATATCGATCTTGCCCATCTTCGGCTGAACACGCTCGCGAGTCTTCTGCGCCAGCGTCTGCTGCGCCTCCTTCGACTTGACGGCATCACGCTGCTCTCCGATTCCCGTGTCCGCGATCCAGGCTGCGGTCAGTTACGGACGTACACGAAGCAACTCACGAGGTAGCCTGTAAGGCGTCTTCTCCATTCCTCTTCGTCCGGACAGGTAGTCGCGCTTGGCGTTCCAGTGACTCGGAATCGGAACAGTGTTGCGGTAAGACTTCAGAGTGACGAGGAGTCGCGGGTCGCGCGCGTCACAGTCGAACCACTCGACAACTTCTGGTCGGTCGACGAGCTGCTTCAGCTCCGCCACACTGAGCTTCGCTGCGCGTCTTCGTTCTCGCCTCGTCATTCCTTCCATCCCAGTTTTCCGCGCAGCCTGTCCTTCCTCATCCTCGTCCTCGTCGTCCGAATAGTAGACATGGCCCTTATTCGGACCGTCCTCGACCTTGATCAGGCCGTCCTCGCCCGTCTCCGTGAAGTGCTGGAACACCTTCTGAAACTCGGAGAACTCGGAGGACTCGGGTGTCGGTTCGGCGGCGTCCAGGAAGGACTCGACGGTCATGACCGACGAGACAGACTCGGCATCGCTCTCGGGCTCAGTCGACGTTGGAGTGGGGGCCGAGGAGCCAGCGGCCTTCTTCGCCTTCGCCTTGAGTCGTTTCAGAGCGGCGCGCGACTTGACACCAGACGTCTTGACGGCGTGGCCGTTGGCGGTAGCGGCATAGCCGTTTGCTGCTGGCATCGTAGCAGCTTTAGGGTGGTGTATGCGTGGTTATGCGTCAACAGTGACCTTGGTGACTGTAATCATGAAGCTGAGAGTGAGCCAGGGCGGGGTTGCGGTGATATCCGGCTGTGGCACCCAGCCCGTTTTTGCCACCCAAGTTGCACTCAATTATCCCATCCATTCGCTAACCTTCGCTGCATCGCTATTTCTTTGTCCCCTCTTGGTCTCTTGTTACCAACTCAACTCTCGTCCATCAAGACCAGCGCCACCCCAATCCGTCTCGAACTCCCGCACATTGCGATCCATCCGTTCCGCGACACGACTTGTATCGCCAGGAACACTCACCCTACACGTCTGAGCTCATTACCTCACACACTCTCAACCTCACATTTGCAACAGGTAACCATGAGTGGCGGTGCTCGCGCATTCTCCAGTGCTCTCCGCGGCGCCGGCGTTGGGAACGAGGACAAGATGGATCTGGATGGCGGAGTCGGACGAGCTGGTCGCAACCGGCGAGGCGCGCGAAGCAGCGGACCGCTGGATCAGGTGAGTACAACGTGAGCTGCTCTTCTCCAGGTCATCACTGCTTGTCAGTCCGTGGACGCCGACGGATCATCTATCATTGGTATTGTTGGTAATAGGATACGTTGATACGCGCTCAGTGCCGTGATCAGCGCTTAACGAAGAGAACAAGACAGTAGGAGAGGACAGGGTCAAGCAAGAGACGATCATGACGATCGGGCGTTTGCCGTGTGCTGTGTGAAAATCGGTCTAGCCCATGCGAAGGGTGACCGCCGCTATCTGGCACACTCAGCTACCTAGCCTGACACGGCTGATAGCGTGTCCGCTACCAGGGCGCTGCGCTAGGGGTCGTCAGCGGAGCGCAAGACTTTGCCACCGGATGCACGCAGTCACACCCATCTCCGCGCTCCTGGCCGCCTGTCTTCCCACGCCGTACGCCGTAGGCGGGCGAGTTGCACAGGTGCCCATCGCGTAGTCACTCTTGCTCGCCTTCTCTCCTCCTGGCTTTTCACAACGTCCATCTCGTACCTTCCTGTCAACTCGGTTCAACCACCACGGATGCGTCGCAGCATCCTGCCTCGAGTAACAGCAGCTTTCGACCGATCCTCCGCTCGTCATCTACTAAGGCTGACGCTCGTTCTTCCTTCCTCGATCAACAATGTCGTACGGCCCACCATCGTCACAACAACAAACCCCACCTTCCGCCGATCGCTTTCGCACCCACCCCTCACGATTTGCGAACCTGCCACCCTCCTTCGTCCGACACTTGCAGAGCGGTCGCCGTAACCGCGATGCTCCCTACGCCAAGCCCGACGGCGGCTCGCTAGCGAGTCGCATCAGTGGCCCCTCCGGCTCTTCTGCTAAAGGCAAGCGCCGCGGAGCCAATCTCAACCCCTCCAACAACAGGCGCGCCCCCGAGGGAACGCCCGACATCCTGAAGGACAGCGGTTCTCGTGCCGAGCAGATCAGGCGACAGCAGCACAGCAAGCTCAGCGAGGTCATTCGTGGAGAGGAGATCAAAAACTGGCTGCGCTCTCGTCTCGTCGCCCCCGGCGTCGTCAATATGTCAGATCTCGCCAACGATCCTTGGCTGAAGGAGCATGGAATCGCGCCCCCAGGCAGCCCTGAGGCACCTGCGAACGCGGGCCATGTTTTCTGGAAGCTGATTCAAACCACCCTCGAGACACCAGAGAGCCGCATCGTCACCATGTCCTTGGCACACAACGGCTTCAAATCGCTTCACCAACTTTCCAAATTACCGATTTGTCTTCCCTACATCCGCGCTCTCGACCTTAGCAACAACCCCATCGCTAAGAGCGATGAGCTCAAGCACCTCCAGTCACCTGGAGAGCAGAAGGGCAAGGCATCTTCCGCTGCCGGCTCTTTGAAGAGTCTTGTCGAGCTGAAGCTCGAGGGCACGAAGTTCCGCGAGGAGATGCTTCAGCGCCCTGATGGTGGCGAGAAATATCAGCACGACATCCTCCGCCGTTTCCCCGGTCTTCTCATCCTCGACAGCGTGCAGCTGAACCGCATCGTCTTCCCTCTGGAGCGCAAGCCGATCGTCAAGCGCACCGAGGACGAGCGCAAGCCCCTGGCTGTGCGACCCTTCACCTACCCAATCGACATCACGACTGCCTTTGAGGAAAACGAGGCTTGCAAGTCCGCCGTCATGGACTTCTGCGGTCGCTTCTTCCCTCTCTGGGACAACAACCGCGCGGAGGTCATGGACTTCTACCACCCAGAGGCAACGATTTCCATCTCGGCCAACACTCTCCCCTCACGATCGGCGCAGGCCACGGAGCTCGCAAAGTCTCGCTCGAGCCGACCGCAGCCCGTCTCCTTTGAGGCGTGGGTGACCCTGCCGGGCCGCAACTTCTTCCGTTCTTGCACGACTGTCGAACAGCGTGTCAAGACTTTGAAGTCGCCGATGGACCAAGCGGAGCTTCTTCGATGGCTCTCGAAGTCGGTGCCCGACACGAAGCACCCGCTGGAGGACGCCAGCAAGTGGTCGATCGATGCGTGGTATTTCGACACCAACAACGACCGCATCTCGGCCGTTATCCAGGGAGAGTTCCAAGAGCGTGAGTTACATGCGTAGGAGAAATACCTGACTTTCAGTCCCGTCCATGACCTACCGGTCCTTCACCCGAACCTTTATCCTTGCGGCGTCTCCCCCCGGAACTCCCGCTGCAACGAAGGGTTACCCGTGTGTGATCCTCTCCGACACCATGGTCGTCCACTCGTACCTCGGCAGCACCGGCAGCTGGGACAACAAGGCGACCCTCGTGAAGGGTGATATCTCGATTGTGCCTCCCTCCGTGGGCGCTGTCCCTATTCCGGCCGTCACCGTCACTGCGGCGCCGGGCGACGAGGCCGCTCAGAAGGCTGCGGTTATCGAGCAGGTCCGTCAGCGGACGGGTATGAACGCGCAGTTCTCGGAGTTGTGTCTCGCGCAGAACGGTTGGGACGTTGAGCGCGCTGTCGTCAACTTCCAGGAGATTCGCGCTACGATTCCGCCGGAGGCATTCCAGTAGGAGACTGCAGTGAGCATGACTGCTCAGTTGACATAGCGAGCGGGCAATCAAATGAGCCCGAGTAAGCTACTTGTCTACCCCAACTGCAACCTGGTGAGCGAGCCACATGAGCTCGAGTAAACCAGGCTCCAACTCGGTGTCTCAAACCACAGAACTTTGGCTTTCTTCTTTCTTCTCTCAGCGACATCATTATTCCGCAGCATCAAACAAACCGCAACAAGCAACAACGTACAATAGAAAATCCATTGGGACACGCCCAGCAACCCTTGCAACCGGCGTGCTGGGCTGGTGCCGTGTTCAACCTGTCATGTATTACTCTGCTGAAGAAGCTACCAGAGTGGCGAGACGCAAACTGACGAGATCGACCCTCGATACTGAAACTGAAATGAACGCACGGACAGACGTGTCGCGGTGGCTCTCGGCCGATGGCAAATTAGTCATGAGATGCTGAGGGACAGGCCATTATAGCAATATAGACAAATTTAGCAGCGCACCCGAACACCGATGGGTGGCTCGCCCCCATGAGGATCGATCACAGATCCGGGATGGGCGCGGCGTTCGGTGGAGGAATGGCGCCCCGGGTGAGTGATGCGCAAGTGAGCGCAAATGCACGACAGTGCAGTAATGTGCGGACGTGCGGAGGTGCAGGCAGAGGAGTTCACTGGAATGCGACTGAATTGGCGTCGTAAATGGGCTACGTAAGAAGCGTCGCAGTGAGCGCATATGAGCGCGATATGAGCGACAGGGCCACAGGAGTAGGAGTAAAGGGACGCGTCTCGCCGGACGCGACGGCGTCTCGGCTTCCGTCTCGGATGCGAACCGGGGTAATGGATCGCAGTGGATTACAGTAGATCGTACGGCCAAGGTGTTTAGTCAAGTTGCGACAAACAACAAACAAACAGTGGGCTGGAAGGTCCGCGGGTAGGAACAACGCTGGCAAAAGACTGCCCGTTCTGGTAGCTGAGCAGGTAATAAAGGCAAAAGGCGGCATGCTGTAAGTCAGGAGACACAGGGTGACGTCTGAAGGCTAGGATCCGACGTATCCGAAAGTATCCATGAAAACAATGCAGTGGGGGCCTAGCAAGACCGAGGGCGCTGTGGTCGATGCAGGCCCCGTACTGCCAAAGTCCTGCGCGCTGCGCTGGGAATAAACGCGGCCATGTCGGCATACCCGGGCGGAGACGGTGCGGGGACGGAATGTCCGTTACGGGATCCACCGACTGGGCCGTTTGCCTGTGGCTTTGTGGCCTGGTGTCCGTCTCTGAACTGTAGTGATCAGTGAGGAACCGTCACCGTCACCGAGCTCCGGCTTCGGCGGCTTCTCTTCACAGCCTCGCAGCTGGAGAGAATGTGCACTCGGAGCCGAGTCGGCCCCCATACCAGCAGTTCCGAGATTGTGAGTACATTGAAAGCTGAAGGAAGTGTGGCGGAGACATACCTCATTCACGACGAAGCCATTGCTACCGCCAAGTACAACATTGCTGAATCGTGCTGTGCAAGCCATGTACAGTGTACCCTGAGTCTCTGTGCGTGCCAAGCATGCATTGTATTCGACGGCGAGGGCAACGTTACCCGACTTCGAGCTCGGAAGAGGCCATTTCTAGTTTCAAGGTCTCCCACGGACGACATGCGGCAGCCACGACGTTCGTCTACCCCCCCTTTCAACCTCCTCTGTAGTTTCGAGGTTGTCCATGCAGCATCGACTTCCCCTCTCGACCCCGTACCCCTTATGAAGGATGTTCCTGGCTCATAAGGGCTCATGTTGCTTCGCGCAACCCCGGAGCGACTGCAGAGTGTGCCGTACTGGGCCACAGCTACCTGTTGACCTGCGAAGTACGAAGCTAACCCCTGGCCGAATTAACATGACAGCCCATGTAGTTCAGCGTCCCCAACCCCGGAATCTGGCAGCCGTGCAGCGTGTGCAGGACTGCGCAATGTGGATATTGGATCCTGAGGGTTAATATGGCGCTCATCTCGAACGCGGGCTCGAACAGTGCACAGCCTACACATTGCAGAGGTCCGAGCGTGCCCGCCATCATGTGATGGGCCGTCTGCAGAGGCTTAAGCATAGCCGCGGCATTCCAGTACCCAGTACTCCAGTAGTGCTGCCAACTCTTCACATCCTGGATGAACCAATCGTGAAGCAAACGCGGACGAACGGTGTGCACGGAGACCAGGAGACCAGGAGACCGGGAGACCAGCAGTACAGGATGCACCGAAAATGGGGCCACTGCGATGTGCAAGTGGTGCAGAGTCAAGATCGCCCAGCTCGCTCCTGGCCGGATCTGGAAGAGTGGGTCTGGCCGCTCTGGACATTCTGGGAGCCGACGCGCCGACGCGTCTTTTCACTGTCCGTCCAGTCTGCATTTACAACGCGTTGGTGCTCGGCCCTGTCAGAGTGCCCAATGCTCGGCGATGGCACTGCCTTCCCTCTTGCCTCGGAGCCTGCCTTGGTGTTCCAGCAATTCACGCTTCGCATTTCGCAGCGCTGGGCAACGCACAGTGAGAGAAGGAAGCAATAAGTGCAAGGGCAGATAGACTCCAGACACTGTCCATTCACCTGCCCACCCACACCTGTGGATGTGCGGCGCGTCGGTACTGTCGAGGTGAACTGGTGATGGGATGTCAGGGAGCGACCACGTGACTACCCCTGAGGTTGGGGATGGGACTGACGCGCTGGCGCTCGGGGCGGGATCTTTCGCTGGAACCGCGTCGTGGAACGAGCTCTGCTGGACAAGGTGAAGGGACGGGCAGGAGGGTCAGCCGGCAGGAAGTGGTTAGGGGCGGAGCGCTTCTCCTGCGCGTGCTTGCCTGTCCAGGCTGTCTGCACACCAGAGTCTTCCTGCAGGGACTGCCTGCAGCTTGTCCTCGCCAGGCTCAAGCGCTGGCTCTAGCTCTGCTAGCTTTGCGAAAAGCTATGCACGGCTCATGCAAGCAATAATGTCGAGTGCATCAATGAACAGCTGCCCTTTGGGCCGAAAAGTCACTTACTGCTCGCTCACCCAGTGGACGGCTCACCAGCCCAGCAGGCCAGCAGACCGCCCCTCCAGCCAACCCCGGTGGACCCTGGACCCTGCGTACAGTTACCCTGCACCACTAGACGCGTCCACCCGTCCACTCGTGAACCTGTCCACCGCACGACGAGAGCCCCTCTGCGCGCTCTGCGGCACTGTGCACAGTCATCACTCTGCTGTCTGCACTGTGCCAAGTCCGCCGTTCCTGCCACCACCGTAAACCCACCACTCGGCACCCCGGCACTCACTCGCATTTCGCTCTGTCCCACACAATAATAACATTACTCTCCACACGTACACAAATCCACAGCATCCGAAGTGCGCTTGCAACTCGCCCGTTCCATCGCGCCTCGCCTTCCGTCGACGCCCCGCCCACCCGACAACCATCCCCGGGTGTCCCAGTTGAGCAATAGCCCAACCCAAAGCCAACGCCAACGCCCGCGCCAGAACCGCGAGGGCCAAAGCGCACTGACTGCGCCCCGTACCCCCGTCACTGTTTCTGGTGCGCCATCGCAGCAGCTAGACCGCTTGACGATTCGCCTTCCCTCTTCACTACTGTCACTGTGCCGCCGCGAGCAGACACACGACACACCGTGATCGCAGTCGTCACACCCCCAGCCCATCGTCTCAGCCCCAGCGCTTCTCACTCTTCCTCGGCACACTCGACTCACGACTCACCCTCGTGCACTCGTGTCTCATCCCAATCTCGCAACTCGCCGCAACCAAAACGCCTCCCAACGCAAGGCCCTCCGCAGACACCTGCTCCTGCACCTGCTGCACCTGCCGCTTCTACCGCTCCTCCGCTCTTGCCGCGCCTCAGTATCCACAGCGCACAGCGGCCGCGCACCGACGCACACCCACAGCGCACCAGCACCACCGCATTACACCACGAACAAAGTCGTTCCGACCGAAGGACACAGCCGCAGTCACAGCGTCGACCCAGCCCTCCAACTGTCGACCGCCCGAACGCGACACGGTTAGACGGCCAGACGTTGAAGGACGGAAGTGTAATCTGCTGACCCGGCTTCTACTTCCGCCAGCCGTCGCGACTCTCTCTGTGGCCGTCTCCTTCCTTCCTCCTCTCCACCCCCTCCTCCATTATCCATCCTCCATACCCATAACCAGCCTTCTTCTCTCTCACCCCGACCATTCCCCCGATACAGTTGCTTGCTGTCCCCCACGTCTGCTTCCTATTCTTTCATTTCGTTTCGGTCAGCCTTGCTTACGTCGCGTCGGTCGCCAGGTAGTCGGTCTCTTTTCGCCCTCCCTCGCCCAACCCCCCGACCCTTACCAGACCTTGCCTCCCACGCGTGTCTGGCCCCGATCTCGATCTCGATCATTGCGTAACTGGCAGGTAGGTGCCAGCACTCAGTCCACCTCGACAACGCACACACACAGAACCGGCAAGCAGCAAAAGTTTCGGTTGCTCCACACCATCCTTATTCTCGGCACGCGTGCATAGGTAATGCCTTCCGTCGACATCTAAGGGAACACTCGAAGGACGCGCACCGCCAACCCTCCGTCACCATCGCACCACGTTCCGTCCCCCCCCCTTTGTCCGACCTCGAAACTTGACGAACAATGACCGAGGTCGACAGCACTCTTGCTGCCCCGGACCTCCCGAGGTCAAGGCGCTCCTCGCATCGTCAATCCGTTAACGGCGTGAACCAAGAGGCCATGTCGTCTGTCACATCTCTGGGCGAGATGGAGGCTCGCTGTGGAGGATGCAAGAAGGTCATCGACCAGGAGAACGGCGGAATCGTCGTCGCGTTTGGGTAAGTTCCACCGTCCCCCTGCTTCCGCTAGCCCATCCGACCGGCTCCAACGACCTCTATTCTTGGCTGTAACGATGCTGACCCGCTCCTCTAGCTCTGCGCTGTGGCACGTCGACTGCTTTCGATGCGCAAAGTGCAACGAAAAGGTCTCTGCAGACACGAACCTTCTCCTGCTTTCCGATGGCAATCCCGTGTGCGGAAACTGCTCTTATCAGGTAAGTTCGAGACAGCCGTAATAACATGCGCCGCGCATCGCGTTCGGCGACCTTCGTCCATCGAACAAGGTTCCGAGCCCGTGCCCTGGCTAACGTTGCAGTGTTTCGTGTGCAAACAAGCCATTACCGAGGAAGCGATCATGACGGGTGATGAGTCATACCACGCCCACTGCTTCACCTGTCGAACCTGCAAACGTCGCATTGAGGAGCTGGTCTTCGCCAAAACGACGCAGGGCATCTACTGCATGTCATGTCACAACGAGCGCGTGGCGCGATCAAGACGACATGCGGAAGCCAAGCGACAGCGTGCAGCGAGGAAAGAGCGCGAGCGAGCCGAGGCCGAGAAGAAGCGCGCCGAGCGGGAAGGCGGCACAGACACAGTCAGCCCGCTTCCAGGAGGCGTGGCACGGCTCCCAGCGCTGTCTACGTCGACATCGCTCAACCTGCTTGCGTCCGGCGCCGTGCAACCCCCGCAGGATCGCAACTCTTCTGCGCCGACGTCGCCGACATTCCAGTCCAGCGTACGACCGGCCTCGCCGCAACGTTCCCTCTCCAGCAGCCCTTACACTGAAACGCAACCCACTGGCAAACCTCATTCGCGCGAACCGAGCGCCGATCGTGGTAGCAG
Source organism: Trichosporon coremiiforme (assembly GCA_039545355.1). Classification (NCBI taxonomy): domain Eukaryota; kingdom Fungi; phylum Basidiomycota; class Tremellomycetes; order Trichosporonales; family Trichosporonaceae; genus Trichosporon; species Trichosporon coremiiforme. The sequence continues at coordinate 264,169 of BCJJ01000004.1, read as the reverse complement.
TCCGACAGCACGCACAGGCGCTCGACCTGGTTCTCCAGCCTTTGTCACTCCACGTCAAGGCGCCACCCCATCTCTGGACACGACGCAGGTCTCGTCGAGAGACTGGTCCAGCGACAACGAGGTTTCACGCTCAGCCACGGCCAGCCCAGTTATGCCACTGAGCCCCGCTAGCCCGTACGCAATCACTAATGTTGGAACGCCAGGTGGAACGTCGGTCCAGTCTTCACCCTCAGCACCAAATCTCAGCAACTCGCTGGCGACGCCGCAGCGCAACCCCTCACCCATGGGACCCAGGTCGCCGACGAACGCTCCTGGTCTCAGCCCGTCCGGTGTCACTGGCTTGGGTGTGCCGACCACGAATGCGTCGAAAAGGAGGTCGATCAACCCCGGCATGGTCTACACTGTGGACGGCGCTGCCGCCACGTTCGCGGCCGAGCCGCGGGCGCCGTCACCGTTACGAACGTCGTCCAGCGATCAGCCGCCCCGGTCATCGACGCCTTCGACTGTCACCTCGCCGACACGCGCGATCAATGTCTCGCCGGAAAGCTCTGAAGCGGCCACGATCAAGGCGGTTCCTACTCTTGACAAGGGACGCTCGTCGTCGCCTCCACCCCAGTCACCTGAAACGATCCGCGTGTCTGTTCCCAATGAGGAGTCGCCGGATGGCAAGGCCGGCCCTCGCATCTCTGCGCCGAAGCTCGGCAACATGTCGTTCTCGCTGTCCGACCCCGATTTTGCCAGTTTATTACAGGAGATGGAGAGCTCGGGCAAGTCTGCCGCCGAGATCGTGGCCGTCAAAGAGGCGCGCGAGAAGGCTGCATCGTCTGTCGACTCGCATGCGTCGCAGGCTCCGTCTCAGGCTGCGACAGGAGAGTCTTCGGCTTCGGCGTCCCCCGAATCCCCTGCCGTCGTTACCATCTCGCACAGCCCGCCTATCCCCAACGGCTCGGACAAGATGCCGCAGGCACAAGGACTGCTCTCGCCCAGTGACAGCAAGCTGCCGCCAGCCGGAACGCCCCGTCGTCGCCCATCGGTCGAGTCCGCCATCTCCGTCCGCATGGATCCCGAGAACGCCATTGTCACCCTCAAAGAGATTGTAGCCTCTGCCGCGCCGGACGCGACGGAGGTGGCGGTCGACATCACGCTACTCAACGAGATCATCCGCGAGTACGACAGCCTGCGCGACACGGCGACCATGCTGAAGAACAAGTACACTGGAGCTAAGCGTTCGAGTCAGCATTATAGCGAGGGATTGACGATCGCAGGTGAAGAGTATGACAAGGAGGTGGCGCTGCGCCGTGAGCTGGAGGCGGAGAACTCGCGACTGCGTGCTCAGGTTCACGGCCAGACTGCTCGTCTGTCCGTTATTTCCAGTGATGAGCGTCGGGCGGAGAGCATGCGCCGCCGTTCCCAGGATCTGGTCAACAGCCTTTCAACTCTGGAGCGCGACATCTCCAGGTTGCGTGCACAGCGTGACATCTCGCTCGCCGAGGTCGAGGAGCTGCAGGCGACCAAGGGAGGTGTCGCCACGGGTGAGATGGAGTACGTCGATGACGCTCCTGGTACCCTGGGTCATTCGCTTAGCAGGCGTCTCGAGACCATTAAGGAGCAGTACCGTGACGAGATTGGGCCGCTGTCCGCGCAACGTGAAGTGTTGCAGCGTGAGATTAACGAACTGCGCGAGACGAAGCAGCAGTTCCTTGAGGAGTCGACATCTCTTGCCGCTAAGAACGAAGAGCTTGCCGAACTCAACACGCAGTTGTCTCGCCAGATGGAGAGCATGGAGAACAAGCTCAAGAGCACGTCCGCAGTTTCGACTCTCAAGCCCGTTCTCCAGGGGCATAAGGCTGGCAGCCCGTCCATGTCCTCCCTCGCCCCGACCCTGCCAGAGGTCCAGGAGGAGACTGCCCGAGTCATCCGCGTCCCGAAGCCGGAGCCTATCGAAGCGGCCCCCGCCCGCCGATTCAAGTGGATCAAGTCGAACGCCGGCGCTAAGCTCACCGCGGCCGATCGCGAGAAGAAGAACGGCGGCATGCGTCCCTCGACCGAGGTCGGCCTTCGGGAACACAACTTCCAGCAGCACAGCACGATGCGTCTTGGCCGCTGCGAGCTGTGCCAGGACAAGATGTGGGGCCTCCAGGAGGTCAAGTGTGGCCGTGAGTATAGTTGGGGCTTGTTGTACAACATGGGACTTTTGCTAACAAGCTACAGAATGCGGCATCGTTTGTCACTCTAAATGCGCCGACAAGCTCCCCAAGTCGTGCACTGGCAAGGAGATCAAGAAGGAGCCCATCGACGAGGGACCGCTTCCGCCGTCCATGTTCGGCCGCGACCTCACCGAGCAGGCGGTTGCCGACCAGTCTCCCGTGCCCGTCATAGTCACCAAGTGTGTGCACGCCGTTGAGGCGAACGGCATGGAGTACGAGGGTATCTACCGAAAGACTGGTGGATCGACGCAGTCCAAGGCGATCACGCAGCTGTTCGAGCGTGGCAACTACGACCGCTTCGACCTCATGGACACGGACTCGTTCAACGACATCAGCTCGATCACGTCGGTGCTCAAGTCGTACTTCCGCCAGCTGCCGAACCCGCTGCTCACGCACGACCTGCACGAGAGCTTTGTGGCTGCAGCCAGTGAGTCCAGCTAGTTTGCTGCAGTAATTAGGCTGACATTCAGACATCCGCGACCCGAAGAACAAGCACCAGGCTCTGTGCGCCCTGCTGAAGGAGCTGCCGACGCACCATTACAACACGCTCAAGGTGCTTATGCTGCACCTGAACCGTGTCACGGCGAAGAGCACGGTCAACCTGATGACGAGCCAGAACCTGGGTGTCGTCTTTGGACGTGAGTACAGCTAACCCCTCCCTTGCATCATCAGCTAATGTCAGCGACGCTCCTGCGCTCGAAGGACCCCGGCCGCGAGTTCGGCGACATGGCGGGCAAGGCGATGAGCGTGCAGTGGATGGTGGAGAACGCGCAGACCGTGTTCCAGGACGACCGCGAGTAGAGTGTGTAGCTGCGCCGTCCCATTTCTTCTTCTTCTTTTTCTTATTCTTCTTCTTTCTCTTCCTTTCGTCGCTATCACCCCCCATATATTCCCACTTCGTCACAGTTTCCACCCCACAGGTTTTAGTTTGGCTTCTTTCTTTGTTCACAATCACACACAGACACACTCCCCGACATTCTCATACACACACTTTCCCAACACCCAGCGACGACAGACCAACGTGTAATTGTAAGAAATCTTTATCGTACAACCGGACGAGTTCAGTTAGTTCTCTCATAAGCTCTTTACTATTCCGTTTGGTGGTGCAGGGGTGGAAGTGGGTGGGCGCGGAGCACAGAGAACGGTGACTGACTCAAACACTGACGGCAATCTGGCACCTCGGGGCCGCGGCTATCGTACATGATGATGCATCTATGTCTACTTCTTCTGGACACTGCCCTTGTTTCCAACCGAGAGCACCATGTGTGCCTGCCCCGTCTTCTCCTGTCTCTTCTGGAACGCAGCCCCCATGCCAAGCGGCGTATCGCCGGCCAGCATAGCCTTGGCCTTGCGCTCCTCCTCGATCTTCTTCAGCCTCTTCTCCGTCTTCATCCTTCCAGAAGTCTTGCCATGGAAACGATGCGACAGGCTCTTCCACGCCTCCTTGGGCGTCATCTCGCGCCCAAACTCGTCATGGTACTTCAACTCGACCTCGGGGCGGTAGTGCTTAAACTCCTCGAGCGCCGCTTTCGCCTCGGCCATCTCGCGCTGCCGGTTCTCGTACTCGCGCTGCGCCTGGTCCTTCTGGTGCGCCGTGCCGCGCGACGCGAGCTTGTCCATCTCCTCGCGCGCGAGGCGCCGCTTGTGGTCCGCGAGCCACAGGTCGTGCTGCATTTGCAGGCGCTCTTTGCGCTTTTCGGCCTCGAGCGTCGCCGCGTCCTTCTTCTCGAGCGAGCCTTGGTTGCGCAACAGGGCCAGGGCGCCAGCCATGCCCTGCGTGATCTTGGGCTCTTCGGTGGGCGTCGACTCCTCGGCGCCGAGCTGCGACATCTCGGCCATCTGCGCGTCGATCTTCTCCCGGTACTCGGCGAGGGAGAGTCCCTCCCGCGCCGCCATTTCCGCGAGCTCGTCGTCGCCGTCCTCCTCGTCGGACATTTCCGCGTCCTCGATGCCCTCGACCCGCTCGATCTTGATAACTTGCGGCTTTGCATCGTCGGACTCCTCGGCAGCGGCGGAGGGCGCAGGCGCAGGCGTGCCCGTCGCGCTCTTGCTGCGGCTAATCTTCCCCTCGGCCGTGACGTTACGGACAAACTCGCTCGTCTCGTCAAACGTGATGCGGCCGTCATCCTCGTCGTTTTCCTTTTCGGGTTCGGGGTTGGCGTCGCGCTCCGCCTTGATGCGTTCCGCGAGGTCCTCGGGCCGAACACGTTTCTTCTTGTTGTTCGCGCGCCGACTCCGCGCCAGAGCGGCCTGCAGGTCGTCGTCGTCTACGAGATTGTCGGGCGCGTCCTCAACGCGCCGCCGCTCAAAGGTCGGTTCCACGTCCATCGCCGCCTCGTCCTCGGGGTCCACCTCGCGCTGCCGCGTCTTGCGCTTCACCTTGCGCTTCTTCACCTTGAACCCCTTGTCGCCCTCGCGCATGTAGTCGTCGACTTCCCAGTCCTTCGCAAAGTCGAGCGAGAGCTTGACCTTGCTGTCTGGGGCGTGGCCGAGCTCCTCGTCCTCCTCCACGACGACCTTTGGCGGAGGCGCCTCGCCCAGGCGGAATCCTTCTGCGCGAGACGTGTCCGCGCTGAACCCGTCGTCGTACTTTGACAGCACCTCGGCCTTCTTCCCGATCCGGGTTGTCGTGAACTCTTCGTCGTCGTAGCCCGTGTACTGCGCTTTGGCGCGGCGGGCGCGCTCGGCCCTTGCGGCGTCAGCCTCGCGGTCGGCGAGAGCTACATCCTGCAGCTCATCCTCGTCTCCGTCGAGAACACGAGCGTCGCGCAGAGTCAGCACGACGTCCTCGCCCTCGACGAGGTCGTCTGTGTCGTGCGCGACGCGCAGGCCGACGAGATCCCGCTCATCGTAGGCTGCCGCGTCTGCCTCGGCCATCTCCTTCGCCCTTCGGGCAGCGAGCTCAGCTTCCCGCTTCGCGGAGCGCTTCTTCAGCTTCTTCGCCCACGACTTGGCATCGATGTCGTCCTTGCCAGCATCGCCGAGTGTTGATCCCTTCAATTTCGCGTGCAGCGCGCGCTGGTTCTTCTGCCTGTTACATATTAGCAGTGGAACGAAGAGGGTTACGTACTTCTCTATCCGCTCCTTTATCTCGTTCTCGGCACGCTGGCGCTTCTCCTCCCTGATCCGATCGGAGAAGTTGCGCTCCGCAATCGCGTCTCGGTCCTCTTCCTCCGGCTCGCCGTCCTCGGGCTCGACGCCGATCGGCTTCAGGCCAAGCGAGATGCGCACCTTGTTCGTCTCCTCGAGCGAAAGCGAGTCTTGCGGTGTTGACTCGGACGCCATCTTGGATGCCGTTTTTGGGGTCGGATGAGTGCAGGTGTAGGGGTTGTTTTCGAGATGAAGTCGAATGACTGACGGAAGATGAGTTCGAGGGTCGTTGGGTGGCAAAATCACCCATAGGCTTGCGAGAGGCACGTCACGTGCCGCGCGCCTATGTGTCCAACATCGCCCTCCACCATCGACCTACGCCCTCACAATAAACCTGTGATCGTCATCTTGAGTCCGCTTCTTGCTTACATCACACCAAAACCCATCCTCTTCTCGCTCTTCGGCACGAACGGCAGTCAAAAGCATCGAGCTACCGACCATCGAACATCTATCTCCACGTTTTCCTTCTCTCACCGCGATTCAGCGACACCTAACTTCGCCCTCCTTCGTCACACCCTCCTGCCTTCCTCACCCTTAACAGCCAGTCATGCCGCCCAAGGGAGCCCGCCAGCCGCAGCTCCGCGCGTGCCTCGTGTGCTCGATTCTTCAGTCGCAGAAGGACTTTGTCGACTACGGATGCCCGAATTGCGAGGAGGTCATGGACATGCGCGGAAGCGCTGAGCGTGTCGTTGAGTGCACGTCGACGATCTACGACGGCATGATTGCCATGATGGAGCCGGAGGAGAGCTGGGTCGCGAGGTGGCAGCGAATTGGTGAGTAAGGCTTGTGATCGTTGGCTCAAGGGGAAGACTGAGCACTGAGACTCAACTCGCCACGCGGCTGCAGCTGTTCGTCGATGACTCGAAGTTGTGCCGCGTGGGCCGGCGCTCGCCTTCCAGACCAAGCCGTGTTGACATGAGGTCATAGCTAACTCCGCAGACAAGAAGAAGCGAGGACTGTACGCCGTCCGTGTCACAGGCCGGCCGCCGCAGGACGTGATCGACGCGATCGAGTCGCGGGGCGGCGTCTATCGTCCCCGCGACGCCGTCGAGGAGCTCTAGTGTAGTCGTGTTGTCACATATACCATGCATTATTTAGTGTTAGATATTCACATAACTGCTGCCGTGCTCTGCTGCTCTGTCGTGCATCTCCTCTCGTCTACATGTACATGCCGCCGGTGTCGTCCTGCCGCGTCTCAGTCGGTCGCTGACCCATCCCGGGTGCCAGGAAGGGCTCGTCGTCCGCCTCAGACCATAGTGGCCGCACAACCTTGATGGGCAGCGTTGACAGCGCTGTTCGCGGGAGGCCGCTGAGGGGAAGAGGGAGGAGGCGCACAGACACGTCGAGCTTCGACGCAGGGTGAGCAGCCTGGTTGTCAATTCATGCTCCACAGGGCTCGAACAGCAGGTAAACGTACTAGAGAAAGGAAGACGCCTGCGGCACCCGTCACGTAGTTCGGCGCGGTGTAACTGGCGATGCCGTCAGCCGGCGGCAGCGCACGCACAGGGGGCTGGTTAACTTTCTCGCCCTCCTCCGGAATGTAGAGCGCGGGGAGGTACGTCGACACGATCGTCCTGAATGTTAGCCCTATCATCTCAGCTCACCAGCTATCACAGCACCGCACTCACCACTTAGTCGCCTGCACGTTGTCGAGAAGCTTGCGAACGATTTCCCAGTCCTTCCCGTCCTTCACGGCGACGAGCAACTCGCCTCCCTCGAGCTGGACGGCGGTGCCGAGGCGATCCCCCTCCGCCTCAACGCCGAACAGGGGCTTGGCGCGTCCACCACTACTTCTGAGGAGGTAGCCACCCGCCTGTCCCACGCCGACAACGGCACTCTGGACCTGCAGCGGCGGCTTGAACTCGCCGAGCGGGCGGAGCGAGATTTCCGGGGCCGACACGCGCAGCTTTGGCGCACGCACGCCCTCGACACCGTACTGTCCCTGACCCTCCTCGTCTGAGCTGTCGGACTCAAGCAGATAGCGCGGCGGTGGCGCTGAGATGGTCGAGGTCGGGTCGAACATTGTTTGTGATGGTCTGGTGTCGAAGTTGAGGAAGACGGTGACGCCGAAATCGATGTCACTGGACGTCAGCGACGCGCGGCTTCAGGCACGGTTATTTGGCCCCAGGTGGTAGATCGCTCTCCTTCAAGTTATGGCAGCTTCCGATAGGTCCCACCAGGTGTTTGTTCTAGCCAGCTCTGCGAGCGGCAAGCATGGATTACACCACCTCATCGATGCTAGCGGAAGATTCTCTGCCGCTTGGGAGCCCTGCAGCAGTCAGTAGTCTAAAGATGACCAACCAGTGGCTGGACTAAGGCTCCCACAGTGCGGTCGTTTGCAATATCGATACATTTCGTCGGATTCAAGCTACGAGCTACAGAGATCGATGCCTCATGGTCCCTTAAGCGAGGGCATTGAGGCCACGGGCGGAGAGGCCAGCGCGCAGCTGCTCAGCAAGCTCCTCCTCCCAGTCCGTAGAAGCCTCGTAGCCGCGCTTGCCATGCTCCTGCTGGCCCCAGCCCTGCATGCCGTTCCTGTACTTCGGGTCCCAGACCCATTGCGGAATGATGGGTCCCGGGCCGCCAACTAAAGGCTTCAGCTTAAACCTCTTCTGCAGGTTGAGGCGCTCCAGGTCAGCGAGGGCCGCCTCCTCCAGTAGGTCGCGGGAGAACAGGTGCTTCACCTTATCCTTCACCTCCTCGACTTGGTCGGGGAAGAGCTGATCGGCCGCACGGTATGTGTGCCATCCGAAGGAACCGATGTTCTTGAGGTCCTGGAACTTGCCCCTCTCATCGAGGCCACGAGCGGCATTCTGCTGCTGGTTGTCGTTCTTGTGCTGGAACATGGGCAGGATGCTTCCGAGGATACCGCTGACCATGCCGGCGCCGCCGATCCAGTTGGCAGCGGTCGAAAACTTGCCTCGCTCCTCGAGGGTGAGGTCCCGGCCAAAAAGAGACTTGAGCTCATCCTCCATATCGGGCGAGAGACCAGCCTGGAGGTCCCGCCTTTCGTTCCCGTCACCGGTGAGTCCGATGATACTGGAGAGGGGGCCGAGGAACTTCAGAATACCGCTGAGACCGCGCTCTTCGACAGTCAGGTCTCGTCCGAAGAGAGTCTTCAGCTGTTCCTCCATCTCGGGAGAGAGCTCCTCGGAGACGTCTCGCTTGGAGTTCATCATATCACCGCCGAGACCCAAGAAGGGGAAGAGCTTGCCGAGGATGCCGCCGAAGCCGCGCTCTTCAACGGTGAGATCCCGTCCAAAGAGAGTCTTCAGCTGCTCCTCCATCTCGGGCGGGATCTCAGCCTGGAGGCCACGCTTGGAGTTCATGAGGTCACTGCCGATGCCCAAGATTGGGCCGAGGATGTTGAAGATGCCGCCGAGCTTGCCGCGCTCTTCGAGAGACAGGTCCCGGCCGTAGAGAGCGTTGAGCTGATCCTCAACCTCAGGCGAGAGTTCGGTGGCCTGGTAGTCGCGCTTGGAGTTCATGAGGTCACTGCCGATACCCAGGATGGGACCGAGGATGTTGAGAATGCCGCCGAGCTTGCGCTCCTCGAGGGACAAGTCCCGGCCGTAGAGAGTCTTAAGCTGGTCCTCGATCTCGGGCGAGAGCTCGGCGAAGTCGCGCTTGCCGTTCTGCTGCTGTCCGTCCTGCTGCTGCTGGCCACCGCCATCATGGTTGCCGAAGATGAAGGGGAGGAACGGGGCCACGCCGCCTGCAATTTGGAGACCGGTGCGCCAATTGAACTTGCGCTCCTCGAGGCCGAGGTCTCGTCCGAAGAGAGTCTGAAGCTGATCCTGGAGCTCCGGCGAGAGCTCAGTGGTCTGGAAGTCACGCTTGCCGTTCTGCTGCTGGCCTTCCTGCTGCTGTTCAGGCTGTTGCTGCTGCTGCTGCTGCTGGCCACCGCCGCCGAGGAGGGGCAGGAGACCGGTCACGAGGCCTCCCCAGCCGAGAGCCTTGCCCCAGTTAAACTTACGCTCCTCGAGGGTCAGGTCTCGTCCGAGGAGAGTCTTCAGCTGGTCCTGGACTTCAGGCGACATTTCGGTCACCTGGTAGTCGCGCTTGCCATTCTGCTGCTGGCCTTCCTGCTGCTGTTCAGGCTGTTGCTGCTGCTGCTGCTGCTGGCCACCGCCGCCGAGGAGGGGCAGGAGACCGGTCACGAGGCCTCCCCAGCCGAGAGCCTTGCCCCAGTTAAACTTACGCTCCTCGAGGGTCAGGTCTCGTCCGAGGAGAGTCTTCAGCTGGTCCTGGACTTCAGGCGACATTTCGGTCACCTGGTAGTCGCGCTTGCCATTCTGCTGCTGGCCTTCCTGCTGCTGTTCAGGCTGTTGCTGCTGCTGCTGCTGCTGGCCACCGCCGCCGAGGAGGGGCAGGAGACCGGTCACGAGGCCTCCCCAGCCGAGAGCCTTGCCCCAGTTAAACTTACGCTCCTCGAGGGTCAGGTCTCGTCCGAGGAGAGTCTTCAGCTGGTCCTGGACTTCAGGCGACATTTCGGTCACCTGGTAGTCGCGCTTGCCATTCTGCTGCTGGCCTTCCTGCTGCTGTTCAGGCTGTTGCTGCTGCTGCTGCTGCTGGCCACCGCCGCCGAGGAGGGGCAGGAGACCGGTCACGAGGCCTCCCCAGCCGAGAGCCTTGCCCCAGCTAAACTTACGCTCTTCAAGCGTGAGGTCTCGTCCGAGGAGAGACTTTAGCTGGTCCTCGACCTCGGGCGAAAGCTCGGTGACGGAGTCTCGCTTACTGTTCTGACCCTGGTCCGGGTGGATCAACTGGTTGATGAGACCGCCGATACCGGCGACGCCACCGAGAATGGTTCCAGCACTGCCGATGCCGGAAGCAACGCTACGCCAATTGGCACGCTCGTCGAGGGTGAGGTCGCGTCCATAGAGGGTCTTGAGGTGGTCCTCATCCTCCTCGGTCAGGACGTAGTTGTCGACATCGCGCTTGTCCTTGTGAATAAGGCCGTTGATGAAGTTACCGAAGGCTCCAATTCCGCCGAGAGCGGTTCCGATGCTGGCGACGGGTGCCCACTTGCTGCCACCGCTGCTGCTGCCGCCTCCGCCACCACCGCTGCCGCGCTCCATCAGGCCCATAGGCATGTCGTCGAGCGCGCGCTCCTCGTTGTCCTCGGCGTTGTCGTCGTCATCGCAGTCGCCGTCCTCGTCGGACTTGGCGTTGCCCCTCTTGGGAAGGATGGGACCCTTCATGACAATGCCGGGCCCGCCAAAGATCTTGGCGTCGCGGACAGCCTCGAGGCCAGAACCCTCACCAGAGGCGAAGCCAGCGCCAGCGCCGGCGTCGTCCCCGCCAAAGGGTGCCGCAGTAGCGGTACCGAGGTAAATGATAAGAGGAAGAAGCGTGTGAAGCTGCATAGTGAAAGTGTCGTCTGCTTGTCAGCGCTGATAGCTGCGTTTGCACGGGCGGGAAAGGAAAGCACTCACTGAAAAGTTGGTTATTGGTTGTAAAAGAGTGTGAAAAGTTGGAGATGCTAGTCGCTACAGGAGTAGTGCTACAGAGGTCGGTTGGTGAGACTGGCTCGAGAGGTGAGGCTGAGTGCTGATGATGGTTCGAGAGACAACATCAGCAGTCCGCTTATATACAGTACTCTATACTCGGGGCTCGCTCTCATCGAAAGGTCATGGAGTCACTTCACTCTAGGTCAGCACGGCCACTCCGGGGCTCCTGGCAGGAACACTGGAATCATACTCCATCGCTTTGGTGGTCAGAGAAGGTGCCCACCACTCATAGCACGCCTTGCTGGGCAACCACGGTCATGTCGAATCGAAACGCATTCGCTGACCGTTCACCGAGTAGTTTCATGCACCTGTCAGAGAAGTGTTAGAAACTGAGTGGTGCGGTCCTGAACTGCTGTGTCTACTGCTGTCAGTGGAGCGGAGTACGGTCATGTTGGTGGGCGATGTTGAAACAGCAGCAGCAGCAGCAGAACTCAGCCCCTCGTATCAGTCGACGGAGGTGCAGGTTCAAACAGACTCCATCTCCTGCGGGGTGCGGAACGACGCCCGTAAAATAGCAAAGGCAGCGCTTGGCCAATTGACCGAGTCCGTATCGAGACTCTCATTGCAGAGTCTGCCAAGGATTGAGGGCATAGGGGATGGCAGGAGTAGGCAGAAGATGAGCCGCGGGGAGAACGTTGTCGTCTTCGTCGGGCGAAACGCTGTGCGGTGTCGCAAGTGCGCCAAGGGAAGGCAGTGACGATGGTACGCTGCTGATACCATTGTAATCCTGGCCAGGGGCGTATCGTTTCGCAACGATTTCGGGCTCTCCCCGCTTCTGAATACACCGTTTCATCTGCATGCCAAGTACGCCTTCACATGCCATTGTAGCCATGAAAACATGCATGCTAACTGAGCGAGAGAACGCATGAGCAGAACATCATTGAGATGCCCGGATCGGCACAGGCTTGCACCAGGGTATGTTTCAAGTCGGTCGAGGCATTGCGCGTTAAGTAGCCGACCCCGTGGTCCGTATCGCTTTGAGGGTCGAGCCCAAGGCTTGCTGTGCCGCATCTGTCCAACATTCTGGTCAAGCATTTGGGAGATAGTTACTACGCTTGCGCCTCATAATGTGTGTCATCTGGTGATACTAGAGTCTAAGTACAGACGACCTGGGTGTGTTGCATAAATCGTGGTGAGATTGTTGAACTGCGATTATTGGGATATTCTTGAGTTGCCGATCATGGCGGAGATGACATGATTATTCTGCCGCGAAGAAGTGAGCATATTGTCAAGAGTCAGAGATCAAGGTGTCCTGTATGGACTGTATGGAAGTGTGCAGTGAAGCTTGGTTGAGGACATCCACATATCTTCCACGGCAGTTGCTGTTGACAACCCTTCAAACCACGATATCAGGCGGCCATCATCAAATCATCCGCCAACATTGGGAATGAGGCGTCTTCCACAACCACATCATAATCGTTCTTCCGCTCCAATTTCAACGTCAACTCGATGGGATCTATTTGACCAACTGCGTCGCCGCCTGTCTCTCTCGACGGTCTCTCTGCGCACGACGTTTCGACAGCCCCGTTCTACGCGTGACATGACCTTGTTCACGCCGCTGCCGCCCGCGATGCACGACCAGCATCACCCTGGCGGCGGCGTGGCGGAAAAGCATATGATGCAAACTCAATCTGCTGTATGTATGTACGCTGGTGCCGCAAGGTCGGCGTTTCGAAGTTGCCCGCTATCAGCTCCAGTCTCATTGGTCTTTGCCGATAATAAGGGGTATCTGTATGGGATGCTGCAATGATGTGTTGGGTGCGTGTCGAATGTGCTTCGAGCGTGTGTCGAGTACCTGGCGTGCATGCCATACGCCGGACCTATCGTTGAGATCCGGCCACTGGCTGCAACTTGCATTGCCAGGAGTTTGAAGGGGTAGCTTACAAAGAGACTTGCCTCATGGTAGGAAGCTCTGAGGAGTCGTCAGTCCGATTGCTGCAGTCCGGTGCACCGCCGCTCTGCCGAGACGCCACCGCTTGTCCAGGGGTCATTCTCATGCCAGATCACTTATGCATAATGTAACAAATGTCTAGGAGTATATGCGTACAGTTATGATACACGTTGCAGCATGTTCTAGACCGCCGGACTTGGCGGGCCTACTGGGCGGCACCGTCAGTGCCAGACTTGGCTTGAGGAATGCCGTCCAGGTTCCGGGTTCCTGGAGGGAGGGGGATGCGACGGCCGTTCTCGTCGCGCACGATACGCTGAACGAACACAGGGTACGAGTAGTCGCCCTTGAGGAAGCGGCATCGCTTCGACTCGGCCAGGGAGCGGTAAGGAAGCATCCAGACGACGGCGCGTGGGTCGCTGGCAGTGCCCGAGTCCTCAAGCTCGTAGCTGCTCTGGCTCCAGCCCTTCTCCTTCCAACTGCGCTGACCCCAGAGTTCACGGAAGACAATGTGGCTCATCGTCATCGTGGTCATACCTTCCCGCGCTCCGTAGGCGAAGCTCTCCAGGGAGACGACGGTGAAGGGGGTCGTGATCTTGGCGACACGAGGGGCGGGGAGGCGCTTGGCCTGGAGGAAGGCAGGAAGCTTGCGGGCAGCCTTGTTGTCGGTCAATGACTTGCGGTACTGCCCGACCAGGTCGGTGCACATTGCCCCGAGGGATCCGTGGAAGCTCGTCGTGTGCTGTACGAGCGGGTGCTCCAGATCCTTGTCGTCCTCGTCAAATACGTGAAGCTTCATGTTGGCCAACACTCCTGCTTTTCCCTCGTACCGACTTCCTTCCCAGAAGTCACCTTCCTCAAGCCCGGTCAGTCGTCGCATTCGACGCTGCTCCATCCCCTCGCCGAATACACCCGCCTCTTCCGAGTCGCTGATGGCCTCTTGCAGGTAGGTGATGCTTCCCCGTGTTGCCCAGAATTCGACGTTTTCACCGTCGAGGACGGCCTGGAGCGTCTCAACCACAGGCTGAATCATCTCATCGCACATGGCGCGATAGAGCTCGCGGCTGTTCTGGCTTTGCTGTCCATCACTGCCGAGGAGGTGTTCCGGGCGGTAGAAGCGGCGGCGAGCTTCCTCGTCATCCACGGGCAGCGGGTGATGGAGGATGTCGGAGCACAGACCCATAAGTGCCGTGGGGTCGAGATTGATCCGCCGCGTAGGCTTGAGCAAGGCGAAGGTGGTCGGCGTCGCAGGAAGAGCGCCTCCAGCGCCCGAAACGTCACTCAGATCGCCAAACACAAGGTTCACACCCTTCGCTCGCACCGCAGCAAACGTGGAAGCGAAACGGGGATCCGGGTGACCTCCGTCTGGGAACTCTTCAATGCGAGAGAGGCGAAGAGTAAGCCGGGGAGTGATCCCTCCGGGTGCGGGGGTTTGCGCGTGCATGACTTCGAGAAGCTCGTTGACGGTACGGATGAGGCTGTTGTCGAGGGACGGCTCCTTGTCGGGCTCGCAGCCAGAGTCTTCGTCTTCCGACTCCCAGTCCGAATTAATGTAAGAGTCTTGTTCCCGGAACTCAGCGATCAAGTGAGAGGGCTTCTTGCTGTACAGCCTGATCCACTCAGCCCCTCCCTGAGCGACAACATCGACGAAAGCTTCCTTCTTGTCGAGCCCCTTGAACGTTGTTCGGATAGCAGGGATCGGACCGCGCGCGTGGGTGATCGTGTTCCAGTACGTCTGGTGTCCAAGAGCGATGGGAAGGGGTGATTCGCGCGGGTTGACACCATCAGCCAGCATCTGGTCCGTCAACGCCCGCACCAAGGAAGGCACAACCTACCTGTGAGAATGCAGTCTCGTCGAGGAAGATCTTCTCCAGGAGCTTCCTCAGACCGTGAGTCTCATCGCCCTTCCAGACAGTGCCGCTTGAGTTGTCGATCACTGGAGGGATATAGGTGAACGAGTATGTGTCGAATTGGCGGATACTCTCTGTGATGCGTTCCATAACCTGGACCGCAGCCTTGAGGTCCTCCACATGTGACATTGTGGAAGGTGTTGGGTAGTTCAAGAAGTTGTAATGGTGTTGCAAGGAGCAGCTGAGGCACAGGGGACACAGTGCAAGTGTCGTAAGGAGCGTCAGAGGGAGTGTGGAATAGTAGAGGTTGTTGGGGTAGTAGGGTAGAGGTGAGGATGTGTGAGGTATCGATATGAAGGTGGCAAGCCGTTTGAATGTCGGAAGTCGCGAGTCATCTGGTGCCCCGCTTCGCGCCAGATCCTCCCGTCCCGTCACAAACGATGTGCGCCCTCCCTATGGAGGACATCGCGCCAGTTCACATTACGCCCTAACACTCGGCCTGCGTTGCGCTCGTTGCTTCGTCGTAGAATGCATGCTGAAAGCAAGAAAAATGGCAGTATAAGATACATGGAGGAGCTATGTACAAGGCAAGAACCATCGGCCTATGTAATGGGGTCGACCGGGTTCACTGAGAGAGAGGTATTAGTCGACGTTGAACTCCCATCGGCGCTCAAGGTAGCCCCTCAGGGTGTCATCAAGAAGAATGTCGTGTCGCTTCTGGACGTAGGCCTGAAATGTCAGCTGTGTTTCACGCATGGAGCGAGGATCAATAAACATACAGCTTGGTTGGTCACCTTCGAACGGATCTCAGCAATGGGCTGCTCAGCCATGTTCGATTCCAGGAGGTACGAGAGGTTCTCGACAGCAGCCTCGAGGTCACGCTGGTTGTCCTCGAATAGCTCAGTCATGTTGTTGCGCTTGAGATAGAATGCCATGCAGTACGACCACTTGAGGAGGATTCGGCTCTTGATGACGGTACTAACGGCTTCCTTGGCGAACTGAACCTCGATCCACGAGAGATTGCCGGTGTTCTGCATCTCCTCCATCTTCTTCTCTGTGGACTTGTAGAAGTCGGCGTCGAGCTTGGCACTTTGGTCGTGGTTCGCCCAACGGTTGAAGTAGTGCAGGTAGCGCTCCAAGCTGGCACGCGACTTGGCTTGTTGGTCACGAGCGTCGACGCCGGACTTCTCATCGTAACGGTTGCACTGGTACCAGCTGTTGCCGTGTTCGCTCCAGGCACCCATGCACACCCAACAGAACTCGTACTTGCACTTCTTGCACGTCATGTGGCTGCCGTCAGCTTTCTGTGCTAAACCCAGATACCCACTTGCATCCACCGTTCTTCTCAATGGTGGACTGACACTTGACGCACTCCTTCGTGTGTGCATTAAGCCAGTTGGCAGTCTCCGAGTCGTCCGCGCACTTCTTCTCCCACTTCTTCACGATGCGGCACAGCACCGGGCGGTGGTCGTCCGCGTAGCCGCACCCGAAGCACATGGGGTGTCCGCACTTGCACTCAACCGTAGGAACGAGCCTGTCAAGCATACGGGGCGGCGCCTGGTTGCACTCGACCGCGTACTCGCATCCGGGGTGAGGGCACCATCTGAGGTTGGGCGAGTCGGCAACAAAGGCGGCGTTGAGCAGTTCATGGTACCTACGTGTCAGAGTGGTGGATTACGGCTAAACCTACCTGGCAGATACAGCCGGTTCGACGACTGCGTCGACGACTTCCTCGCGGACCACCCGGTTGCAGCCGTTCTCCATGCATTGAATGGAGGCGCTCTCTCCTTCGCCCTTGACCTTGCCCGTAATGTACTCCTTCCAGCACATCTTGCAGAAGCGGTGCCCGCAGCTTAACGCGAACGTGGCAGAATCGAACTCCTCCGGCGGGTAGTCGCAGCAACAGATGGGACAGTCGAAAGGCTCCTCCTCACCGGTCAGCTGGCGTCGGAAAGGGTTTCGGCTCTGTAACGGCGCCGATGCGGGGGGAAGTCCGAGAGTGGACGTGCTAGGAGATCCCCGAGGGGGCAGTCCCGCAGCCTCCATTGACTTGGCGGGGTCGGTCCAAAACTCCTCCTGGAGCTTCTCCGAGTTCCAGGAGTAGTAGCGGAGCAGAATCGCTGCGGAAGATGCCTAACGTCAGCAACACACAGGGCTATGCCACTTACAGGAACCTCGAGCAGGTCTTGCACCTTCTTGATCTCCTTCTTCTGCATGTCCTTGATCTCCTGTGGGGAGTGGACCTTGTAGTCGACGTCGTAAGGCTTCTTGGCCGGAGCCTCTGCAGCAGTTAGCTTACATGCGGGAAAGCTCGCTTACCTTCAACAGTGGGGCTCATGACATCGAAGTCGTCAGGCTCCGTCTCCGAATCCATGTCTGAATGAGTAAGCACTACTATCACGGAGTGGAGGCTACTGGCAACTCACTGGTGTCGACATAGTCGTCCTCGTCGAACTCGTCGACGTCGTCGTAGAAAAAGTCGTCTTCGCCATCGGACGACATGGTGGAGCGGGTCTCTTCTAGCGGGGGCGTGGCACGTTGAACGGGGCTCAACTTGGTGCGCTTAGCGATAGGTGGCGGGGTATTGTCCGATTTCCGGTGTCGTTTACTAGTCGGCGGCGGCGGCGGCGGCGAGGCAGTTGGGGAGGGGGTGGCTAAGCTCTGCACGATGGGCGAGCCGCTTTGTTGTGCGGCAAGAGGGGTAGGGGGGCCCAAAGTGGAGAGGGAGGTGATGGTGGCGAAGCCGGCGGAACGTCTCGTCGGTCAGGTGTATGTGATATGCGCTGTAAGGGGAGGCGTGAATAAGCCTCAGAAATGGAAAATCTTGTCTATCTAGGTGGAGAGTGATCGATGTCGAGGTCGATAACAAGCGCGGATGAATGCGTAACGCCGAGGAAGACGGGCGCGGTGACGAGTGGGTATGCGATGATGACAGAATGTCAGAGTAGAGATGCGTGATGAGCCTGGCCTGCCGCGGACTAGGAGATGACGAAGAGATTGCCGGAGTTGTCCACCATGAGGAGCCTAAACCTGAAGTCTATCGGAGCGTCTGCGGGGTCAGCGTGGGGTTGCCTGATGAACAAAGGGCACGTGACCAGCTGACGCAATCAGCGGAGATGTCATCACGCGCTTATCGCGTGGAAAGGCACGATGCACACGTCATTCGAGATGGTTATCACAGTGCATCATCGAGGTTTGTATCCCACAACAGCGTCCACCTGATGACCTCTGGAAAGAATCGAATTCGACGTTACCATTGCGCTCCGGCATCCCATCGGGCTCGACGATATAGCCCAACATGTCTGGAACTATGGTGACGCAAAGCGTGTCCCCGGATGCGACCTTCGCCAAGGTTATGGCGAACTACCACTCCAAATACTCCGAGGCCGGTCCGTCATCCGCTCAGCTCGACTCGCCGATCCGCTACGATGTTGTTCTGGACGAAGAGGGAGGCATGATCTCGGCTCTCATGAACAGTCTGGAGGAGACGTGAGTGCTTTGCGTTGTAATTCCAAGCTAACAACAGGCTTCGCGCCCAGCGGAACAGCGGAGGGATCTCCCCGGAAGTGTTCGAGTCGCTCATGCTTGAGCATCGAACATGGGCGCTGATCCGGACCGTGTACGAGTGAGTCTAGTATTCCATTCGTAGAGCTGAGCTGACGAGCAGGAACCGGCTGCACCGCGCGGACCCTGAGTTCGTCCCGCCGTCATCTGAGGAGCAGATTGCACAGAACCCGTACACGCCACCGGAGGCGGCGGCGCAGACGATCGTGAACGAGGACTCGGAGCTGTCGCTCTGGGCGACGTTGCTAGACCACCTGCAGAGCCGGCCTCTGTTCTCGTTGCCGCCGCCAATCGAGGCGCGTCATGGCTACCTTCCCTCGACGCTAAGGAAGGTGAAGAAGGCGCGGCTGGACGGAAAGGACACGCCCAGCCTCGATCCCGACTTCACGCTGCGCGACCCGCATGGACAGGCGCTCGCCGGCGAGGACGAAACGTACCAGACCCCTCTGCTCGAGACGCTGTGGGACCTGGTGCGACATGGCGAGCTTGACCAGGCCGTCACGGTGTGCGACGAGGGCGGCGAGCCGTGGCGTGCTGCGTCGCTTATGGGCGGACGGAGGTGGAACATGGGTGGTATCAGTGAGTTGTTCTTTTGCACATCTGAATTGACAAGCAGCGAAGGAGAACACCGAGGCTACGGCGCTGACCGGCAACCGGTCACGGGCGTTATGGAAAAAGAGCTGCCGAGCGATCGCGAAGAATGTGAGTTGGAGCCCAGTACTCCCAAACTGACAATCAGCACACGCTTTCGCAGGCTGAGCGGGCACTGTATGCTGCCCTGATTGCGGACTTGCCGACACTGCTTCCGGCGTGCGAGTCGTGGGAGGACTACCTGTGGGCGCACATTCAGTACCGGCTCGAGGCGCGGATCGACCGGAAGTGGCACTCGCTCGGCGGGTTCTGGGAGCAGGAGGATGCCCTGATCGGCAACGACGACGAGGGTGCGACCGACGTAGGCCGCGGCGGTCTGGATGAGGTGTTCGCCTCTCTCGCCTCGGTGCAGAGCGGCTCCGTCGCCGCGGCATCGCAGAACCCCTACTACGTCGCGCAGAAGATGGTCATCCTCGGCCGTGCGCCCGTTCTGCTGAACACATTCGCAGACCGTCTCCCAACGTTGGCGGACAGCGTTGCACCGGATCTCATTGGTCCCCTCGTGCGTTTCTTCACGCATCTCGTGCTCGTCCTCCGCTCGCTCGGCCAGGACGTGCCCGAGGACGCGGCCAACGACATCATCAAGGCGTACCTGCACATCCTGGAGCGTGAGGGCAACGACGCGCTCGTGGCGGCGTACGCAGCGTGCCTGCGCGAGGGCAACGGCGAGCAGAGCTACGCGCGCTTCCTGCGCGCGATGGACCCCGATGCGCCCTTCGAGCAGAAGAAGCAGGCCCTCCTCCGTGCTCAGCAGCACAACCTCGACATCAGCGTGATCGCCAAGGAAACCGTGCGCATGATCCTCGACGAGGCGTTCTCGTCCATCCCGGCCCTCGTCCCGGGCGAGCCGGAGATCAACTGGCTCTCGTCTCTCTCCGAGAGGGACGTGCACCTCATCCGCGCCATAGAGTGGCTCACCATGGTGCCCGACACGCTTGGGGAGGCGCTCGTCCGCTCAAACGACGTGATGCGCTACTTCCTCGCGCTGGGACAGGCGAACGCGGCCCACGCCCTCCTCCGCTCGCTCCCCAGCCAGCTGGAGGGGATCCGCGCAGACGACGAGACCCAGTCGGACGAGCATCACGACTATGTCCGTCTGTTCCAGCTGTTCAGCGCGCACGACGCCGTCGACGAGGCCGCCGGCCGCGCACCGAAGGAGACGGCGGGCAGGGTCGAGCAGCATAACTGGGCCAAGAAGCTCAACGTAAGTTCAAGAACATGGCTCACCGGCAGGATTTGTATAGCTGACCCACAGGCTCTCATTGACGATGTCGCCGCCCAGACGAGGTCGCTCCTCACGAGCTCCTGGCTCCAGTTCCCCGCACAGGGCCGCTCGCTTTACGCCTCCCAGAGGCGGAAGGAGCTCGCGCGCATCCGCCAGATCTTTATCCCCTATCTCGTCCTGCGCTTGCACCAGATGCTCGTGCAGTACTCTGACCGCACACCGCGGTTCCTCCAGGACGCGCTTGAGATGGCGTCGCTCGTTGCGGCCGAGGACTGGCGCGTTTATGACGAGTTTGTCGCCGCTGGCAGCCTGGAGAGGTACCTTGAGCGGATGAGGGAGGCGAGCATGCTCGCGCTCAAGCGGGGGAGCACCGATGCTTTCGTCGTCAGGCAGTAGAGATAGAGTAATGGAGTAGTAGAGTAGAGTACAGGATGCATGGAGATATACAGTACATGAATCGTCGTTGTCGTGATCTGTGGTGAGCTCAGAGCGAACCATCGGGTAGCTCACAGTGTCGTAGACAGGAGGCTGCGTGTCAGCTGACCGGTAAGCGTCGGGTAGCTTTACGGAGAGCTCAGTTCAGAGTGATGTGCAGCCAGTACTGCTGTCAGCTTGTCTACACTGCTCAGGGAAGTTCACCTTCTCGGTACCCGGCGTAACGAGTCCAAACGCGACCTTGGGCTGGAACATGCGATCGAAGACTGCTGTCAGCTCTTGTCCAATGAATCGTCAGCCGGTCCGTCTTCTGCAACGGCTGGCCTCCCACACAGGTCGTACCCCTTTGCAACTGGCATACTCACGCGTGCTAACCCAGCTCTTCGCACTCGTCTGACAAAGTGGGTGTGGCATGACGAGACTGGGGTTGGTAGGGAAGGTCTCGAGCTGCCGGAGACAACGGAAGGCGACGCTCGCCTGTGGCGGTCCATACCGCGACACGGCCAAGTACGCTTGTCTCCACTTCTCGTCGAGCTGCGTTTGGCACTTGCTCGGATCGGGGCAGTCTGGCCGCTGTTTTGTCAGCTACAAGCCCACGTCGAAAAGCCCACGCAGGTGTACTCCTTCTTCACGTCGATCGTGCCGAGTTTCAGTAGACGTTCCAGGAACCATGTTCGTCTGGGGTCAGCTACAGCCAGGGCTGTTATGGAGCTGGAAACGCACCGCTTGCTCAGCTTCAGCTGCGTCGTCTCGCTCAGGCTCTCAAACTCTTCCGGATCCCACGTCGGTTGGTCAAGGAGGAAGCGGCTCGCCTCCCTGTACAGCTCTGCGTTGCCGTGCTGCTCAGCCAGTGCAATGGCCATGACTGGTCGGCCGGAGGCGTGCGTCATGAGGAACTGCTCGCAGAGTTTTGTGAGGCTCGGCACGATCAATTTCAGCGACAGTGCAAGGAGCTGGTCGTCAGCTTGGACTGGGAGAAATCGAGCTTACCCCCTCAACATTCGTCCATGTCGCTTTGCAGTCCAGATGCGGGTAGGCCCAGTACAAGAAGTCCTGCACATCAGTTCGTCCCGAGTACGAGTCTCAACTACAAGAAAAACATACCTGGAACGCCTCGGGCGACTCCTCCTTTAGCTCAACAACGCAGTCTGCATCTCGATGTCGCTCCCCAGCCGGTGCACTACACGGCCGCACGGGGGTGCTAATCGAGCCGCTCTGCGTGCTTGCGCGCTTCGGTTTCGGCTTCAGCACACCGCTAGACGACAGTGACGACAGCGGCGAGGCGGGCTTCTTCCTCTCATCTGTTTCGGGCAACTGGAACGGTTGCTGCGTCGCGGGGTGCGGCGGCGGGTTCGCCCCAAGCATGCTGAGCCGATTCGCAGCACTAGCGCCGCCCTCGCTTGCTGCCGGCGGCTCGGGAAGATTGCGCAGCTCGGCCAGGATCTCGGCTACGCTTGGTCCGTCCTGCGCATCGAGGTAGACACTGCCCTTCTGCTCGTCTTCCTTCCCCGGAAGGGACAGCGTATCCGTGTCCGGGGCGGCAACATCGTGGTCCGGTTCTGTGGCCGGTTCTGGGTCTGGAGGCATAGAGCTCGGCACATGCGACGAGCTGCTGGGAATGATCGTGTGAGAGTGCGAGCGCGTGTGAGAGTGGTAGGAGCGGTGGGAGTGGTGAGAATCGCTACGTCCGTGCCCGTGTGCTTGGTGTCCTTTGCCACCCGTTTCCGTCCACCTGGTCATTAGCAACACACACGCACACACACAGAGGCTAAAGATAGCAACTCACGGTCCCTTGAGAAGAGCGTTGAAGAACGGGCTTGCAAACCACAGCACCTCCTTATGGCACCAGAACTCGTACCCGCCGACGATCACGAGGACGCGGCCGGGGAACTCGGCGTCCCTGCGAAACGTGGGATGGATCTCGAGCGGTTCCGTATCGTCCTCGAGATCGAGGTCGAAGGCAGGTGTGGACTGCGAGCGCGTGTGCCGTGGGGCGTTGCGCTCACTGCCAGACGCATGAGGAAGAGTCGAGTCGTCTGTCGGGAAGGGGAAGAGATACGGCGAGGAGGTCAGCGTCGAGGCCAACTGGGGATGAGCGGGGGAGCGGGGGTTGCGAGAGATCAGCAGGTGCGACGGGTTGGCTGCCATGACGGCGGCTGGCTAATGGGAGAGGAAGAGCAGTCTGGCGATGATTGAGGAAGGACGGTCAGGTCGAGCGAGTGACGACAACGTGTGATGCGGGATAGCCAGGTGAAGCCAGGTTACTGATAGCGGGTGGCGGCCCTGAGTCGCGGCAATTTAAACTTCAGGTTTCAGAACGGCTGGGCTCTCGAAACCCGGCGCATTCTTTGACCTTGGGCGGGCAAGTCTACAGAGATTGATGCATTACTGGTACAGATGTCTATGAATTAAGGCCCAATTGCCTGATGCCCGAATCTTCCAATGCGATGCGAGTCCTCTACTTCCTCTTCTTGAACTTCTTCTTGGGCATACCACCCTGCACAACGTCGTCGTCGCGATCCCGGTCGTCGTCCTTGCCCCTCCTGCCCTTGTCGCGCCCGCGCTTGCCGCCAGCGCCGCCCGTGCCCGTCTCGCGCATCTCCATCCTGGCAGCGCGCGCCGCCTCGTTCACGCGGTCAGACAGGATCGCCACGGCCTCCTTGTCACAGTCGAAAGCGGGAAGCTGGCGTCCGATCGCCGCCTCGATACCCTTCAGCATGACGACGTCGTACTGGGTAACCAGTGTGATCGACTTTCCGGATCGTCCCGCACGCGCAGTACGACCGACACGGTGGACGTAGTCCTTGGAGTTGGAAGGAATGTCAAAGTTCTGCTGTTAGCATGCGCTCGAAACGGATAGGTCTTGTTACACTCACGACAACGAGGTCGACGGAGGGGATATCGAGACCACGCGAGGCAACATCGGTTGCAACCAGAATCTTGCGTCCTCCGCTCTTGAACTTGTTCAGACTTCCAAGACGAGCAGACTGGCTCATCTGTCCGTGGAGCGGAATGGCGGGGTAGCCGAGACGGTTCAGCATGATACTGAGGCGCTGGGCACGGTCGACAGTTGACGTGAAGATGATCATCGAGCTCGAGCTGAGCTCGTTCACGAGGTAAAAGAGGTACGCGTCCTTCTGCACCTCGGGGAAGAAGACGTAGTACTGCATCAGAGTCGAGACAGTCGAGTACCTGTATGTTAGCTTTCCCTCAAGGTCAACTCAGCTCGACTTACTTGGAGTCGACCTTGACCTGAATGGGTTTGTTCAAACTCGCGCGCTTGAGCTTC
The DNA here is from genome assembly GCA_039545355.1 of Trichosporon coremiiforme. Lineage (NCBI taxonomy): Eukaryota > Fungi > Basidiomycota > Tremellomycetes > Trichosporonales > Trichosporonaceae > Trichosporon > Trichosporon coremiiforme. The sequence continues at coordinate 240,397 of BCJJ01000004.1, read as the reverse complement.
TCGACCTTGGTGGACAGCGTAGCGGAGAAGAGGAAGGTGTTGCGCTCCTTCGGGATGACCTTGAGGAGCTTGTCAATGATGGGACCGAAGTCGAGGTCGAGAAGACGGTCAGCCTCGTCGAGCACGAGGTACTTGAGCGCCTTGAGCGAGAAGCCCTTCGTGTTCTCGAGGTGGTCCATGAGACGACCAGGGGTGGCGACGATAATGTGCGGGCGCTTGCTGAGCGCAATGGACTGCGACATCATGTCCATTCCACCGACGATGATGGCCGTCCTGACGCCGATCGGCGCTCCAAGAGCCTGCACCTGCTTCGCGATCTGGTCCGCAAGTTCACTACTGTCAGCTCAGTACCGTGTTTCGAGCTTACCGAGTGGGAGCAAGGATGAGCGAGTAGAACGGCTGAGGGTTCTCCCACAGCGTCTGAAGGATGGGAAGCGAGAAGGCGGCTGTCTTACCACTACCCGTCTGGGCGATACCGATGATGTCGCGGCCGGTGAGCGCAGGAGGGATGGCGGCGACCTGGATGTCGGTCGGGTTCTTGAAGCCGAGCGACTCGCAAGAGTCACACAGCTCCTTGCTAACGCCAAGGTCCGCGAAGGTCTTCTTGGGCTCGTCCGCGCCGTTTGCCGGGGACGACGCACGGCTGTTGCTGGCCGAGTCAGTGTCGGACATGGCTTAGTTGTTGGGTGGTGTTGGTGGAGAAGGCGAGATGGAGGTGAATGGTATTCAAAATTGTTGACGCTGAGATCACTCGAAGTGGTGAGACCCTGAGATTGAACTGAAGACTTGCGACGCGGCACGGGGATTAGGCCTGGATTAGAAAGAAAGGGAAGGCACGCATAGCCCAATTTACTAATGTAAGATTAGAGTTGGGGTGTAATGTTCTGGAGACAATGACGTGGCGTGGAGTGAGGGCACAGGGTGCAAAGACGCGCTTGATTTTTTTGATACGGTCGTGCAGTGTGCGGGTCCCGCGGGTGGCCGAGGTTACGACATGGTGAGGGAGCCGAGGGTCACCGTCGTGTTGACCGCTGCACATTCAGGAACAAGTCCATCAACAACCTCTCTTAGTGTGCGTTCCCACATCCAGTCCCCTTCAGCGTGCCCAACACAAAACATACATTACTTTACCCCTTCCATCTCATTTCCACTTCCTTCTCCCAGGCATGCTTGTTTGATAGCTCTCTGCTGCATCGACTCCAACCACCGACGCCCGACCGACACCCAGCCCAGCGACAAACCAACAACAACAGACTGGCTGGTCAGCCTTTGTTTGTCTCGGAGCCTCAGCTTCCAGCCGCACACTCAGTCCTCCGTTTGACCGCGTCTCGCCGTGGCTAAACGCAAAGCCAAACCCACCAAACATTCCGGCCGCGCTCCCACATTGCATCCTGACACACACTCGGCACCCACTGCAGCCTGGCCGCTGCATACATACTCCCCACTCCTCTCCACCTGACGCCGCGCAACCTTAGTCGCGACAACCCCAAACCCGCCAAACACAGCCTTCTCATTTACACTTCCCCCATCCTTTCCACCCGTTCCAACCCACATCGCCATGTCCAGCACCGGTCGGCGGACAGCGAGCGCCTTCTCCTCGGCGTCCGGCTACGCCGACGCCAGCGAGATGGACAAGTACCGCCTCGTCTCAAACATTGGCAAGGGATCATTCGGTGTCATCTCCAAGATCCAGCGCATAGAGGACGGCAAGGTGAGCTAGCATGGAATCTTGTTTGAGCTGACAAACAGGAGTTTGCCTTAAAGCAGCTCGACTACGCGAAGATGACAGAGCGAGACCGGAAACAGGTGTTAGCTGAAGTGTATGTCGAGCGGAGGTGTGATAGCTGATGGCAGGGCTATCCTCGAGTCGCTGAAACATCGAAACATTGTGCAACTTATCCAGAAGATCAAGGATCCGAAGAACGAGCGCATCTACATTGTGATGGAGGTGAGTTTGCGCAGCTAGCATTGTGTTAGTACGAGCTGATCTCAGTACTGCACGTCCGGAGACCTCGGCAGCCTCATCCGAAAAGCGCAGCGAACGAACACGCCGATTCATGAGGACAAGATCTGGAACATCTTCCTGCAGATCACACTCGCGCTGCACCACTGCCACTGGCCGGAGCAGCGTGCCGCGGGACGAGTTAGAAGCTCCTCCGAGCGGACGCAAGTGCTGCACCGCGACCTGAAGCCCGAGAACGTCTTTCTGTCCGGTGACATCGTGAAGCTGGGCGACTTTGGACTCTCGAAGGACATGGGCGGCTGCGCTTTCACGTCAACGTACGTCGGCACGCCGCTGTACATGCCGCCCGAGATCCTCGCCGAGAACCGCTACGACACGAAGAGCGACATGTGGTCTCTGGGCTGTCTCGTGTTCGAGATGTGCGCGCTGTCCTCGCCGTTCTCGACCGCGACCACGCAGGAGGAGCTGATCAGCATGGTGAAGAGCGGCCGACTCCCGCCTCTTCCGGGCCACATTAGCCCGACGCTGAAGAGCGTGATCCGCGCGATGCTGAGCCTGAACCCCGTCCGACGCCCGAGCACAAAGGACCTGCTCGAGATGGACGAGATGAAGCTGCATCGCAAGCTGTTCCAGGTTCAGAACCAGGCCTCGATCCTCTCGCAGCGGAAGGAAGAGTTCATCGCGTACGAGACGCGACTGTCTGAGCGGAACGCAGCCCTCGAACGCCGGGAACGCGGACTCGCCGAGCGCGAGGCGGCCCTGACGGAGCGAGAAGCAGACATGCTCGCGCGCGAGGCGGCGCTGACGGAACGCGAGGACATTCTGCGCGAGAACCACAAGTTGATGGCTCTTGCAAACGCCTCGCTCCGGGAACAGTGGGAGGCGCTCCGCCTTGAGAAGGAGGCGAAGGACGCCGAGATTGCGCGACTCGCGGCGCTCTCACGCTCCGCCGGGTCAGCCGGAACAGGCGACTCGGGGCGGGACCGGGAGGGTTCCGTCGGATCCCTGGACAGCGTGGACGAGGACGCCGAGCGTGACCCCCCGCCTCGGAGACGGTACCAGTACGAGGACACGCCGTCCAAGATCCCGCTCCCATGCACCTCTCCCCTGCCGCTGCGCAACCAGCGCTCAGCCGGCGCGCTGAACAGGAAGAACGTCTCGAAGAGCATGACGAATCTCTCCTCGGCGGGCTCCAAGCTCGAAGCGCCCCCTGTGCCCGGCATGGCGACGCCGAAGAAGCCCCAGCCCAGCCCGAACAGGCACGTGGCCGGACGCACGAGCATCGGGTCGCCGGGCGAGCTCGAGCGCGTGTTCGAGCAGGGCGACGTGTCGATGCGCACCGCGTCCTTCGCCTCCCCAGCCCCGGGCCAATTGCCCACCCCGGGCTCCCGCTTCCGCCGCCGACAGAGCAGCCTCGGCGACGCCGCGCGGGGCAGTTTCCTCCCCATGCGCGCCGAGTTACGCGGCGACCTGAGGGCCGAGTTCCAGCGTGCGGCCGTCGAGCGGAAGAACAGCGCCGAGCGGTTGATGGAAGCTAGGGTCGAGCGTGCCGAGCGCGTGGAGCGCGGCGAGGCTGGCCGCTTCGGAACGAGCATAGAGCGCAGCGAGCGGTTAGTCGAGCGCCTCACGCGCGGCAGTGCCGAGAAGCTCTCCACGCCCGCCAAGGTGCCCTTCACGTGGCGCCCGGACCAGACGCCAGCGCGCTGGGACGCCGCGGACCCCGATGCGCCCTCCCCCTTCCTGAAGAAACAGGCCGAGACGGCGAGCATGCTGGCGCTCGTGGATCGGAATGAAGCGATTGCCGCCGAGTTACCGATGCCCCCGAGGGCGCCGCTGGGGGCTATCCAGCCCAATGGCTCGACCAAGGAGGGAGCAGCAGGAGCAGCGACAGGAGGCAGACAGAGGACCAAGAGCGGCAGCCTGCATGCCAACGTCCTCAGGCATAATGCTAGGAGCATTGAGGCGCTTAGGAAGCGATAGCCCCATTGAAGGTGCCACGGACACTTGCATGAGTAGAAACACAGGCATAGCATCATACTTCCCCACCACCACACCACCACCACACCACCACCACACCACCACCACCCACTCCACTATCACCACCGTTCATCCGCTTTCCCAGATCCAATCCAAGCACAACCGCTGGCCGGTATCATAGAGCCCCCCATTGAACACAGACACAGACCACAGAACACAGACAGACCACATTAAAGGCAGCAAAATGCAATAAATGCGTACATATCTTTTCTCGCCTCGTTCTCCCTTTTCCTCTTCCTTGCACGAACTCTCTTCGTTCTGTCTAACTGAAACGTGAAAGCGTGAAAAAGTTGGTGTGATACGGACCTGGGAGGAGGAAAATAGACGAGGGCGGGGCTGGAGGCTGGGACTGGGGCTCGCTCAGCGAGCATTTGGGCGCTTGTAGGCGGCGCGTGTTTTGGAAACGACTGATCTGCTGGTGTGGTGGGGATTGTAAGGGAAGGAGGGAGATGGGAGTGATGTGGTGATTCTATTACTACTACTGCTACCGCTGCTATCTCGCTGCTTTTACTCAAAACCGTCGACTCCTCCTCGTGAAAAGAAACGGAAACTGTATATGAAAGCGGAACGCTCAACCATCGCTCACTGGTACCCCTGCGCGGGGTATCGCTGCGACCTTGTCGGGGTCACCGGTTGCTGCGGCTGCTGGTATCCCTGCGCGTGTCCCGCAGGCGGTCGATACGGGCCGGAGAAGGAAGCCCTGGCACCGTGTCCGGGCGAGTAGGCCTGGTAGCCGCCCGGCGAGTTGTACGGCGGCATGATCATGCCAGGGTCAATCTCGTGCGTCGCGACCGGGGGCGGGTACGCCGGCAAGTAGTTGCGGCTCTTAGACGATGGCTCGTACTCGTTGCGGCGGTAGTCGACGATCGGCATTTGGTAGCCCTGAACGCCGCTGAAGGACTGGCTGCCGCGGTGGTGTCCGTGGTGCGCCTGCGCCGTGAACTGCCCGGGCATGACGTAGGACTGCCCCATGTTGACGAGTTCGGCCTGCTCCTGCAGGTACTCGAGCTGCGCGTAGTGCGCGTTGTGCAGCGACGACGGCTTGTGGCCACCCTGCTGGCGCCGCTCCCACGCCTCGACCATGTCCTCTCGGTGCAGGACCGGGGTCAGCGACGTGCGGTTGCCCGATGGATCCGGCGCGCCGAGATTTGTCAGCCGCGCGAGCGCAGGCGGGATCGTGTCCATCTGGTTGATCGTGTTCGCCCGGTTGCGCGATGCCGGGTAGTACGAGTTCGGGGGCGGGTTTGTCGGCGCGTTGATGACCGGCACATTCTGCCGCATTGACCCGTGACCGTGCGATGACGACGGCACTTGCCCGCTCGGCAGGCGGTAGTGGCCCTGCTGTTGTTGCGGCGGGGCGAGCGGCTGCTGATGCGCAGGTGGCGGCAACTGTTGCTGCTGCTGCGGGGGCTGCTGCCACGACGACGGAATCGGTAACTGGTGGCTCGAGACGCGCGGCTTGTTATACGACGACTGCGGCTCGTAGCCGGGCGAGAACGGCCCAGGGCGGACAGCGTTTTGGGCAGCAGCGGCTTGCGCAGTCTGGTACTGGTGTTGCGCGAGCTGGTGGTTGTACGCGGCAGCGTCCGAGTAGACGCGCTGTCCTCGACCAGTCGTCGGGCTCTGAACGAGGCCGCCGTACTTCTGCTTCGACGGGGTCGTAGCCGATGAACCGCTCTGCGTTGCGGTTCCCGATGAGGACGACGCAGACGGCGTTGTACTGGCCGTCGTATTTGTTCGCCGCTTCGAAGGGGCGAGAGGAGGCTCGAAGGGGCCCGTGTACTTCTCGCCCGTGATGAACGGGTGCTTGGCAGCCTGTTGCGGTGACCATCGCTTGATCGGGTCCAAGTTCAGCAGTCCCTCGACAAAGTTGATGAAGGCTTTCCGCTGCTGCATCTCGCGGTCGACATCACCCTGCTTCGTGTTCTTCTTCGGGAGCGGGTACTCGTTGATGATATCCGGCAGTTTCGTCTGCTTGAAGTACTGCTTGCTCGGCTGCTCCTTCGTGCGGTGCTCGCTCGCGTACTGGTCCATTGGCTTCAGCTTGTACTGCTTGTGTCCATGGGCGTCCACACCGACGCAATTGAAGAACTCGTTCGTCTGCTTGCCGACTTCGAGCAGGTGCTGCGGCGGCAGTCTGGTTGTCAGTTTCCGGATTTGCTTCCCACAACTCACCCCATCATGTCGACAATGCGCGAGACTTGGTTGTACTCGCTCGTGCCAGGGAAGATCGGAAGTCCCAAGAACAGCTCGACAACGATGCAGCCCAGAGACCACATGTCGATTGACGTCGAATACGGGAGACCGAGCAAGACTTCCGGAGAACGGTAAAACCGCGACTGGATGTACGTGTACACGGTCTGGAGTTCGTGACACGCAGAGCCGAAGTCGATGACCTTAATCGAAGGCGACTGCAGAGACTTCAAAAGAATGTTCTCTGGTTTCAGATCGCAATGAATCAACCGTGCGTCCTTCAGTACGGCAAGACAGTCCAGAAGCTGCTGAGTGAAGACGCGGACGAGTTGAAGGCTCAAGCCCTTGAATTGGTTCTGCTTGATGAGCTCGTACAGGTTAGACGAGAGGCATTCGAAGACAAGGCACAAGTGATTCTTGTGTGTGAACGAGTCCTGAAGGCGCAGAATGTGATGCTCGTCACGCGGATCGTGGTCACGATTCAGCAGCTGCAAAATTGCGACCTCCATCTTGCTCTGGTTCAAGTAGGCCGGCTTGTTCTTGACGACCTTGACGGCGCAGATGTCATGCGTACGCATGTTCTGGCACTTGACGACCTGTCCGAACGTGCCCTGACCGAGGACATCGAGGATGAGGTACCGGTCGCCGCCGTGGTCACCTCCGAGGACGTCATTCACGTACAGAATGTAGTCCCAGTCCTCGTTGTCGGCGCCGTCATTGTAGACGGGCTTGCTCGGTTTCGTGAGAACGCGGCGAGGGTTGTCCGTCGTCTCGTACCGGAACGAGGGGTTGCACAGCGTGTAGGTTTGAGGAAGTTGGGATGTAAGGCACTTCAGAGGCTGTTCGGTTAGCATCGCAATGACGTTCTTCCCCTGGTACTTACGCTGAGATAAGCTCCGGGCACGTTCGGGTCTGCGCGGCGGCCTTGGGGATGAGCGGACACTTTGGGCTTGAGGTCGTCGGCGTTGCGCACTGTCCGGAATCCTTGCTTAGAGGACGACGGAGGTCGGGAGGACGATCCGTAGGCTGTGAAAGTGGGGTGGTACCTGTCGCTTGGGGTCACGGGTTGGCTCGCGGCAAAGCTTTGGCGATGGGCAGAACTTGACCTGTATCCGTGGCTTGGGGAAGACGAAGAATGGGCGTTCCCTTGGCGTGGAGATCCTGGAGGCAACGGCTTGTGGGAGCCATGGGGAGTAAGGAAGGCGTGGTCGGATGCAGATGGTGACGGATCGTATGGACCAGCTCCGGACTGCGGCGGTTGCTGAGCGGAGGCGGTCGCCGGCGAATTCGGCATGGGGGAAGTCGAGAGCGATAATCCATCACTGCTGGAGTGGTGCGAGTTCCGGCGGTAAGACTGCCAAGCATCGCTTTCGCGAGGAACGTAGGGGTTGCTGGGCGCGGACGTCTGAGATTGCGAATGACTCGGTGCCGGCTTCGCAGGGCTCGATACGTTCACACGCGCCTGGGGCATCGGGACCGGCGGAGGCGGCATGTTGGATGACGGGCCGGTATAGCCTGGGCGTCCAGGGGACATGACGACGTCGCTATCGCGGTAGGCCGGTGCAAGGTTGTCGCCTTGTCCGTACCCCGATCCTGAGCCCCAGGCGTCGCCGGCCATACCGCTCTCCACGTCGTCGGCTGCGTACTTGAAGGGGTCCTTCCTTCGTCCAGTACCCAGGCTAGCGGAACGCGCCAGGTTGCCGAGCGCGCTGGATCCGTGGTGGTGCTGTTGAGGCATGTCTTCGTAAGGGCTGGCAAACGATGCGGGGAAATGCATCGTCTGGCGGTTGTTAGCCTGGCCGTTGCCGGCGTAAGACGAAGGCGAGTAACCGCCGGGCGTCTGCGGATTCTGAGTTTGAACCGAGAGCGAGGCACGATGCGCGCGTTGCTGTCGTTGATGGTGTCCGAGGTGTTGCGAGTGTTGTGTCGATGGAGGAGGAAGATGAGGGGACAGGGGCGGTTGGGAAGGTGGAGCAGGAGGGTGGTAGGCGAGGGTCGGGGGCGGGTGAGACTGGAAGAGCGGTAGAGAGAAGTCGTCGTCAGTGTCGCGAGGATGCAGCGACGAGGGGCGGGACATTTCCTACCGACCGGGCGGCCAAGAGTAAAGACAGAAAAGAGGGGGAAGTGGAAGGAAGGGGGTGGCCGGGAGCGAGGCGCGAGGAAGAGTGCGCGGTGTACTGGTGGACTGAACGGGGCGCGTGGTGACAGACACAGCCAAGTGACCGACAGTCGACTGGTCTAAGTCTGGGGTGGTTGACTTTTGGGACGCCCTCTTGTTTTGAACAAGAGAGGCGGGGCCGCGTTGGAGGTGATGCCTTACGGGAAAGGCATGCACCTGGTGGTGTGGTTAGAAGTGTGCGGAAGATGTGACGCGAGATGGTTGGAGTCGCGACTGTGAGTGTGCGACTTGCAGTAGCAGTGACGGAGGTAGTGAGGGTGGACGATGGAGACGTGTGGGATCTCTGGGAAGGACCAGGGCCAAGGCCAGAGCCAGAGTTCGCGAGAGCCAGTAGGGCCGAGGACACAGGCGAGGTCCGGAGGGCAGAGGGTGGAGGGAACACCGGACGGGGGCGTTTATGACCGCCACGTGTGAGTGTCCTGTGGGGCTCGACCAGCGCCTGAACGGTGACCCGTACAAGGAAGAGGGCGCCTAAGGGAATGCGGGGGCGAGTCTCGACCCAGGCTGTGCTCTCCGCCGATGGATTGCTGGAAAACAGAAAGCAGTTCGCGGAAGTCTGTCCAAACGCAGCGAGCAAGATTGTAGTGGTAAGGGTGAGGATGGATGGGGTGGGATGGAAGAAAGAATGGTGATCTCTGGAACGGGTGAAGGGGGCATGCGAGTCACCTCCGAGACGAGCGCGCAGAGTCACAGCCGCAGCGCCTGACTTGAACCGACCCTGCGGATGGACGTCTCAGGTCAGCGGCTGCTCCCTCCACCCTCCACCTAACCTCCACCGAGGTGCTGACCGTCACTATCCCTCCTCCGTCATCAGCACCTGCCGGCTCTGCTCTCATCAGGCATCGAACATCATCAAGCCCCAATGGGATCATCCACAGCCTGAAGACGATCACGACCTGATACTTTGCATTCACTGCTTTTGTGCAACACGCTCCCACGAGGACTGCGGCAGTGCGTCAAACTTAGCGGCTGCACTGGTCCGCTCTGCAGATCTGTCTTGAATAGACTCATGAACGAGCTATTCGTGGCCGTGACACCGCGGATTCCGGTGCAGCAGTCATAGGAGGGAGTCGGGATCGGGTGCGAAGAGTCCGACTTGTCTCTCGGTATTGAGCCGTGGGCGCCGGCCGGCCAGGATCCGACGTCGAGGCCAATTGACTGCGTGCTGCCTGGGGGCGGCCTCGGCGCCTCACATCTTCACTGATCACTGGCGGGCCGGGCCATGTCTTGTCACAACTCACCCGCCCATCACACTTCTCAAGGATTGTCTTCCTTTCGTTTTTATCCCTTCTTGCTTTTCAATCTGACCTTCACTGCGCACACTCGCTCACAGACTTCAACCACACAGCAACCGGCTTGCGACAGCACATCTCTTGCTCCGCCCTCCACTCACGCATTTGCGCACCGCGACTGCTGTCACAACCTTCTTTCCATCGACACTCGACCTTTCCGTTCAACTGTTGCCCTCAGCTGACGACTTTTACTGATCTTACCACTAGCTGACCAGCTCCGTGCCTGGACGATCAGTCTTCGAGTGCATCAGGGAGCACATGTGCTCCCACTAAACCTTATCCTCGCTTCGTTCGGCAGAGAAGGCTACAGGCTTGTGGGTGAGCAACGTGGCCACGTCACTGACACAACACAGCCATGATAATCGCGTGCCCCGTCTATGGCCACTAACTTCTTCGAGCCCTCGTAAGGCTGCTCAACTAGCTCCGCGACACATGACATAGCAGCAATGATCGCTCTGTCTTTGGTCCTTCTGCACACCCGCCCGGTGCATCATCTACTTGAGATTGAAGCACCAAGCTGACAAAGGAAGCAGCGGTCGGTACAGGCTCAAGTGTTCCTTGCTCCGCCTGCCCCTCGACCCCTACCTGCTCCAGACACCTAGGACACATGGTATTGCTAGGTGCTCACGTTGCAAAACTACCCAACGCTCTGGACGAATTGTCACGGTGATGCTGCAGATCACAGCGCAGAGGAGGCGGTGCCCAAATTGCGAGACGGTGACCCGGGCAAGCAGTGCATGTGCTCAGAGTCAGATGAGCCTCCGGGACATCCTTGGCCATCTGGCTCAACGGCTGATCTGTGGTTCGAATGCGAATGGCAACTTGCGCCTTATCAGGGCTTGAACTCCGAAGTTCCGAAGGCCGCTGGAATGGAAGTCCGATCTGCGCCGCATTGGTGCACCGCCCGCAGCTTTCCAACGGAGTTGCATTTCGGTCGCCGATTAAGGAAGCTCCGGAAGCTCCATCCACATGATACACTTCCCTGTGTCTGTCCGTTCGTCTGCAGCGGAGCCGTCAACTTTCCGCAGACGGTTGCTCGTTCCTTCGGCCCACGGAGCGCTCGCAGTGTCTCTTGGCCGTCGATTGTGACAGGACTGCCTCGACGACCACCATGACGCCCGCGATGGCCTAAGGGCCACAACGTACCTTGAGGAAGGGGAGCTGCCGGGTGATGAATCGGACTTTGACAGTTCAATAGTTCAGCGGCCGACGCATCCAGAGCTGCAGTCGCGGACGCCACCCGAATGCTCCTCAAGACGAACTCCACTTATCCATGACAGCAGACCATCTCAATGGCTGGGATAGCCAATGCCGGAACCCGAGTGACTCGTGGGCTTGCTATGTCAGGCGGTGAATCTCCCGCGATAAGGTTATGTGTTAAGAGTGTCTGCGTCCATGCGTTTATGCTATGCACATGCCCCCATCAACACCGCGACGCGCGACTATTCAGCATGGAGTGGCATGGAGTGGTTGGAAGCCATATCATGGGCTGCTCGCTGACCTAGCAGCGAGCATGCCTGAAGCATATGGTGCCGTTGACACTACATCTCAACTCAACTCATCATCACGAGCAAGATGGACGTCACTGGCCGCTCCTTCCGCGGCACCCCAGGGCGGACGGAGTACCCCACTTCACCTCCCAACTTCAACCGGACGATCTACGGCATCAACCCCGGCTTCGTGTTCAGTTCCACCCAAGCGCTGTTCGTGTCCGACCACCCATCGCCCCAGAACGCCTCACAGTGGAAGCTCGACTTTCACCCCCTCGGCCGGCAACGTATCTTCCCTGCTTCAATTCCAATTCAATGGGACAGGTATCGAACTTCTCGTCTCTTCCGGTGCGAGTTACAAGGATCCGGAGCCGGGACAGCTACGTGTCGAGCTGAGAACACCCTCTACGCCGCCTGAAATGGCGACTGTGGAAGTGAGCTACTCGCCAGCGAACGCAATGTGGACCGCTAAAGAGCGACATGACGAAGCTCGTGCAGAACCAATGGGTCGGGACCGTCAGCATGCCACCGGGTGTCAGAGCCCGGGTGGAGAAGTTGACGTACCTGTACAACGTCCCGCTTGAAGAGTGAGTCACCTTCCATCGCAGGAGCTCACGCCAGTGGCAACGTGCTGAATATGACGGAGGCTCCGCCAACTCGTCCCAGATCGGGCCCTCGCAGCCCGTGACGGCGGCGAATGAGACCTGGCTGTCGAACGCACTGACGGCTGGTGGCGGCTCGCGCTCCGGTTTGATGGATCTGAACGCCTCAACTGGCAATATCATCTCGCTGCCGCCCAACATCTCTTTCCTATCCGTGCTCGGCCCCCGATTCCGGAAACCAGGCGAGGGTGGCGAGTGTCGGTTCGTATTTGACCCACCACTCCTGGCAGGATGGAGACTCTACGGTCCCAGCCAGGACAACTACACACACGTCGATACGGGCAACCCCTCCGGCGTCAATGTGTCATACCAGAGCGAGCCGGGGAGTGTGAACAACATCACTCGTCGAAGGATCACCCCCGGCCTTCCTGCACCTGCTCAACCAGCAGCTCAATGCAAGCGTGCAGTATTGTTTGGCATTGTCAGTGGTCCCAGTGGGCCGCTGAACGCACACGGCCTTGTGCAAGCTACGGGACAGGTCGATCCAGAAACTTGGATATCGCGGAATCCATGCCAGTTTAGCAGCATCCAGCTGTGGCAAGCGCAAGTTCAAACCCCAGCCTCGGGCTGACGACAGCGTGCCCGGCCCCAAGAAGCCGGAGAACGCAACGACACCCATTGCAGGAACCATACCGACAGCTTCGGGACCCGGTGCGTCTGGTGCCGCCACCGGGGCTTTCTCCGGGTCCAAGGGCATGTCCAGCGGCGCGATCGCAGGTACCGTCATCGGCGTCGTATTGGGCATACTCCTCCTCGCCGGTCTGGCATGGGGACTCCGCGGCCGGCGCGCGCGGTACTTCTCCGGCGACCTCGACGGGGAGATCCAGCACGACACGAGCGCGACGCCATATGTCCCCCCATCGGGGCTACAACTTGCCGACGTCATGGATGAGAAAGCGTATCGGCCACCCAGGCAGCGCGTGGTGCATCACGAGGAGGACGCAGGCGCCCTCCCAGGCGAGGGGGTTGATGTCGATGTCCTTCCCCCCGTGTATCGTGAGGAGTGGAATGAGATCTCTGGAGGTCAGCGTCGCGGAGAAGTGAGGCATGGGGGCGGAGGACAGAGCCGGGGAGTACGGGGGTAGGAGTCGTCGACTGTCGGAGACATCACAGCGAGGAGAACAAGTATATCGGCCTACCCGGCCAGAGCCACAGTGACATGACACCCGAGGAGATCAAGTACCTTGGTCGCCCTTCGGGATCGCACCAGATCTCGCCTGAATTGGGGGGCCGCAGCCCGATGGAGACATACGCTCTTACGTCGGAGGAGATCAAGTACCTCGGTCCCCCGGGCCATACGGTATCGGCAGAGTCTAGGACATCTGACGAGGTTCAGATGCTGACACCGCGGTCGTCTTTGCGAGGTAAGGGCAAGGGGGTCGTGTATGGCGAGGAAGCACCCAGGTAGACGTTTTGCGGCATTAGTAGAGCGTGGAGCTTCATCTTGAATTAATTTCTGGTAATTTTCAATAATTGGCGCAAAAATGGTGCAACCTCGTCTTCCGGTTGACATCGGTCCCCCTCTTCCCGAGGAGCGCCTTCAATCTTACTTCGACAGATGCGCTTAAGAGTTTGAGTGTGTGCGTGTCAGAGGCGTGTGAGGTGGTTTTCCTTGCGCTGATACCTCGCCTCATGGCACTGACCACCTCTGTCCATCACCACAGGGTGACGATCCCTGAATTTGGCCCAGGGACTAAGGGCTATGTGTATACGACATGCAGATGTACATGGCCCGTCCGGCAGCTATGGTGCGGTTGGAAGAGCTCAGACTGCTCGCTCAGGAAGAAGGGCGGCGTCGGACCACCCACAATCTGTGCCTCGACTTGGCGGGCATTGCGCGCTGAGGCGTAGGAGATGGACAGCCATCAGAACGCCGAGCGCTCGCGCACATCCAGTTGCCTTCCTGAGCGGACGAGAATGGGAACACAAGAGGTCCAGGATTCGCGGATTACGGAGGTGCAGGTCAAGCATTGCTCTCTCCACATCACTCATGACCATGGTCGTTCCCGTGGTTTTGTGGTCATCAGCGTTCCTCGTTGCGAACCACGTCTCCGCTCTGAACTTCCAATTCAACCGTACCATCTACCCCGTCAACCCCGGTTTGAGCGTTTGGACGTTGCACTCCTCCTATATCTCCAGCGTCGAAAGCTCGGCTCTCCAGGACCCATCCAACTGGGCACTCGACGTCGATGTGCGAGAGAGCCGTAGTTAAAGTGCAAATATGGGCTACACTTTCAACGGCACTGGCGTGAGCGTAGCGATGACTAGTCTCGTCAGAGGTGGGCCCCGAAGTCCCTCAAGTATCCTGCACACCTAGTTGGAGACACTGGGAGGCTCTCCTGCCAGCCGAGATTCGTATGATAAGCTACGGGTCCACCGACATGTATGCTGTAGTGAGCAATGAGAACACTTTCGCTCAGTACCACGTTTCTGTGGATTTCGAATCCCCACAACGCTGGAGGGTCAACGACATCACTACGAGCTACACCATTTCTCTTCAAGAGTGAGACCCCCGATTATCGAAAGCTCATGCCAGTAACCACACTCTCAACATGTCCGAGATCTTGTTGGGTGGGCCAGATTCTCTTCTCCTCTGCCTGGCACTATGCAAAATGACACATGGTTGACCGCGCCCTTGACGGGTCAGGAGGCTCTGACATGGGACCTAACGATCCGTCTTCTCTCGATAGCACGACAGCGAAACTCGTGGAACTTCCCCCAACGCGGCTTTCATCTCCGTCCTAGGCCACAGATACTCGACACCTGGGTACGGTGGGGAGTGCCCATTCGTATTCGACCCACCATTCGTGATCGACAGCGTGGTTATATCCGATCCCGAGTCGTACTACTCGTAGTAACCCAGCCTTGAGCAACCAGACCTACCCGGATCGTACTGTCAACTACTCCAGATACTATGGACCGACTGATCCGGATCGAGACACCGGTTGTGACACCAAACGTGCACCTCCTCAACCAGCAGTTAGACCCAGATGTTCGATACAGGTTCGCCATAGTCAATGGACCATCAGACCCAGGAGTCACCGGTTTATGGGGCGGCTGGGACGCTTCGGGTACGGCGTCGCCCCGCGCGCTGAGCCATTGCGGATTTACGAAGATCCGGTTGTGGCAAGGGGTAGTCACTAGTCTTGCTGGCCCATCTCCGCCCTGCCCCTCTGACGCGCAGCGTCCCCGATCCTGATAAGCAGAAGAACGAAAACTGCAAGTACAACGGGATTCGGAAATGGCTCCAGCTCCAATGTGATGAGCTCAGGCACGCTGGTACGACCGTCGGTATTGTTTTAGGTGTTATTCTCCTCGGCGCTCTGGCAGCCTTCATATGGAGACGCAGGCCGCGCTATAGGTATGGCGACCTGGACCTCGTTGAGGATGATGACGACACCGACGCTACTCCTTACGTGGGACCGCGTAACGCATCCGACGACAGCTCCCGATTCCATACCCAGCCCCCGTCTGAAGGCTTCAAGCAGCCGGGGCCTGCCCCACTGCGAGAGGTTCGGCACGAGGAAGACGCTGGCGCGCTTCTTGGCAACCATGACCTACATGAAGATAGCCTCGTACTGCCTCCGTTGTAAAGAGATGAGTGGAGGCTTGGGCCAACCGACGGAGCGAGCGGGGCGGCGGGCGAAGGTGCTGTGGCAGACGGAACAAGTGGCGCTCCATCTGCCGGACGCACGAAGCGCAGGGGGCCAGGTGGGCCGAGGGCGGTAATCGCTAGACTTACCCCCGTGCACCCTCCCATAGTCCCCGAGGAGGCTAGGTTGCCCGGAGCCCCAGTCATCTCCGAGCTTGCGGGGCAGAGAGCGAGCTGCCAGGAGACACCTCCGAAGCAAGTCAAGCTGCTCGGAGGTGCGGAACGGCCGAGCTCTTAGCATCAGTACGGAGCTTGGAAGGGCACGATTCGGCGGAAATTTCGAAGGCACAGGTTGAGTCTTCTGGTGTTTCCTCGTGACATCGTGAAGGGAATGAGAATGCACAGTCTGCCGTTCGCACAAGACCGCCGAGCTCATGTGTGCCAGACCCCGGGGGTTTTCCAGCAACGAGGTGGGCTGCATCCGCCAAATCGGGATACCGCACAGTCGCCGTCGTCGGAGAGAAAGGCAAGACATAATGGACGGAGAGAGGATGACAAAGTAGAGTCCGGAGTGGTCTATGCACGGGCCCCGAGTCGCTGTGTGTAAATTATTTACAGTTAACTGTCAATTGTTTGGGTTTGAGCGCAAGTTTAGCGAGCTAGCTTGCCAAAGTCCAACAAGGGAGGCTCCCAGGCAGACAGGCAATTATATACCGTAGCTGATGCTGCACATGGGTCTGGGGTGGATCCGCAATGTTGGACGGCGTGCGGTTGCTCGATACGGATATGTTCAACGCCCTCGGCGGGGACAGCAAGATGATGATACTGATTCGGTAACCTCAACCTCAAGCAAGGCGATGTTGACGTTCGCAAGCACAGCGCTTACTCACGACATGTCTCATATCGGGGTGTCACCTGTTACATGTCTCCGCTCAGGTGACGTCAAGACTGATATAGGAAGCCTCGCTAGAGCGACACCTTACTTCGGACCGCTTCTTCCGGCATCAGCCGGATGTTACGTGACGGCACCACTGGGAGGCCGATGGACTCCAATATCTAAGGCGGCAGCGGCTTCCAATGGCATTGGGTCGCACGCTGCGAAGAACATTGAGCGACCCCTTGTTTCCACTATAGACAACCAACAGGAGAGCATGCCGAGGGAGAGACATTGACGGTTGAATGTGGGGCCATCATCCAAACCCTCGTTTCGGACCATTGAACACGGGAACATGGTTTGTTGGTCATCGGTAAAGAATTCAAGCATGACAATGGTCTGGAGTGCGTAGCCAGCCAGCATGCGATGCGCTCAAGGGTTCGTATCAGAACCTGGCCAGCGCAATACCTCGGTCGACACCTTGATTCCATGACCCAGCTCCCACGAGTCTAGAACGGAAGGGTCGTGAAGCACGTGAATACTGTGGCTCCTCGCGTTTGATCGCCAAAGAGCGGCGCAATGCCGAGGGCGGGCCAGCCAGCGGAACACTTGGATGGCGACGACGCCAGGTACTGTGAGAAGCAAACCCAGTAGACCATCTAGTTCATCGCTTGCACACATTCAGTGCATCCTAACGCTGTCAGGCTGCGTACATGCAGCAGCCAGTGTTCAACGATGTCAGCCAGTGATGCCTTGCACGCGTTGCCGGGCCCGAAATAGATTATCCACTGCCTCTCTGTATTCTCTGGACACTATTACGCACAAGCTCTCGCGAACGGATAGCCTGTTCGTTGTTCGTGCATCAATATATACCCGTTCCCGAGCTATTGCGTGGTGCACACGAACTTTAACAGGAAGTCTTCGTCGGTATGCGAGAGTGTCAGCCCGTGCCTCGTGAGGAATTACGTTCGTGATCGAAGTGCACTGGAATCTTATGGCTAAGTGAGTGCGCGACGCTTTGCGGCATTGAGCGTCATTCAATCACTGAGACAGCAGATACATCCAGTGGTGATCCGGTCTGGGAAACAGGATCTACCTCGGTGCGAGAGACAGTCAGGAGGCAGCGAGCACAACGCACTCCCCAGCAGAACGCAGTCTCGAGCCATCGTCATCGCAACATCACTCTAACCACCATGGCAGCACTGTTGCTGTTGGCGTGCTTGTTCGCAAGGCATGCCGCGGCTGCGTTCATCGAGTTCAACCGCACGATCTCCGCAATCAATCCAGGGCTGAGGTTCTTGTCGCGGTACAGCAGATATGTCCCCCGCGCAGCCAACCTCAGTCACCAGGACCCCTTGTCCTGGGCGCTCGAGTTCGACCTGAGGAATGTTTCCGCCCTCGACGACTCGCTCTATGTCGCCGGTAGCAGCCCTGCGAAGGTCAGCTACACTTTCAACGGTACAGGGATGGAGTTGTTCATGACTCCCTTGGACAGCGTCCTCGGAATTCCCAAGGTTTCCTGCTTGACAGGTGGTCGCAATAGCAAGCGCGCCGATACCCAGGTGCGCCAGAACGGGAACAACCAGGAGGTGTCATTTGCAGCGGGGAAGGAGAATCAGACCACTCAATATCGAGTCGATATTGAGTTCGGTGCTCAGCAACGTTGGGCGGTCAACAACCTCACATGCACTTATATGCTTCCGATTGAAGAGTGAGCAGTACGCTTGCCAACATAAGCTGACCCTCAGCGACCACAAACTGAACGTGACCGAAATCTCGGCCGACGCGACCGCGATATCCCCTTCTCTGCCCATCACTCCTCGGAATAATACATGGCTATCCGGTGCGCTCACTGCCTCAAGGGAAGCCCTATCTGGGAACTCAGCCCCAGCCGCCCTGAACAGCACAACTGGGCGACTAGTTGATCTGCCTTCGAATGTGACCTTCGTATCTGTCTTGGGACCCAGGTTCATGAAGAACGGTGAAGGTGGAGAATGCCGCTTCGTATTTGATCCCCCGTTCAGCCTTCGAGGTGTGGGTCCTTACGACGTTCACTACACCTATGTTTTCACGGGGAACCCGTACGAGATGAAGATGGCCCCCTCAGTTAATGCTCCCGGTGCGCCTGAAGGGGCTGGGCAGGGAGCTGCGGACTATTCGGTGACAGTCGAAGATGTCCAGCTCCTTAACCAACAACTAGATCCAAAGATTCGTTACAAGTTTGCCATCGTGAATGGATCCACTCATGCGAATGGCGTAAGCTCATGCGATATCACGAGGATTATGCTATGGACGAGGTCAGTCGCTCAGCAACATTAGTGTACCTGCCGCTGACATGCAGTGTCCCGGATCCAAGTAAGCCGCAACGGCATAATGTCGGCCACAGATGGCTCAGCTGACTCCTCAGGTTCGCGGTCGCGCTCCAGTGGCATGAGCCCCGGTGCCATTGCGGGCACAGTCGTCGGTGTGGTGCTAGGTGTTGCCCTCCTCATAGCCCTCGCCGTCTGCATGTGGAGGCGACGGAAGCGCAGTCCGTATGGCGATTTGGAGGACGTCCAGGATGACAGTAAGGCCGTCCCTTACGTGGCGCCCCTCGGACCCGCGAGTCACGCCTCCATACTACGGGAGGATTCCGACGTGAGCAAACAGCCGCGGGACGGCTCGCCGCGACGCTACGTGCACCGCGAGGAGGACGCCGGCGCACTCCCTCGGGACGATGAAGACTCTCTCGCGTTCGACGTCCTGCCGCCACTGTACCAAGAGGAGTGGAACACCGCAATGAACACGGCGCTCGGGGAGAGCAGACCCAGTGGCGAGACGGCGGTCCGGCCGGCCAAGCGGCGGCGCCCTAGCGGACCAAGAGGCGTTGGCTCTTCCAGCCGGACGGAACAGACTCCCATCACCAACGAGGAGATCAAGTTCCTCGGCGCGCCTGTCACATCCAACGTTCCGGATGGGCTCGACAGGAGACATCAGAGCCTGACACCGGAGGAGCGGAAACGCCTCGCCGGGTCTCAGTTCACTGTCCGCAATGAGACGTCGCTGAGCTCGTATGACCTGAGCCCGCCCGTGGTACTCGAAGATATGAGGCTCTCCATCCGCACAAGTTTGACAGAGTCAAGCGGTCCGGGCTCGACGGAGGACCACCGGCGCGAAGGGAGATCGCAGCCCCCCGACCAGGGGAGCCCACAGCCTTCCCGACTAGCGAAGGGCAAAGAAGTGATGGAGGGAGAGAAGACGCCTGTTGAATGACACTGAATTCAGAAGTTGTGAAAAAGCTAAGGACAATAGGACAATATCTGTAAGACATTGATGCACTGGACTGCAACGTTGTAGGCAGCTTCCGGCTCACGCGGGCGGCTGTCGACGCCTTGGTGGTTCCCAACGGACGGTGAGAGACATCCTTGATAGGTGTAGATCGCAATGTATTTGATACTTAACCCGAATGTCGAAGGGGGATGAAGTGCTGCTGTGAGCGAAGAGCATGATCAGGAACAAGGTTCAGTAGTCAGAGGATGGACAGGGCCAACATCTTTCACAATGTGAAATCGGAAGAGACGGTAACGAGACGGTAACCACACTAAGCATATATCGGTAGATCTAATGTCCATGGCATGCACCGCGTGATCGGTGCTGAACCTCAGCCCGAGGATCGTGAACGAGGAAGGATGCCGAAACTCTCTGCCATGGATCAAATGTCAGTGTGGAGTCCTATGGGCAGGTGATCACCTGCCATCCCTCGACAGAGACTAGCGAGTTAGCGGTACCTGGACATGGGTACCCGAGGAGTGTCAAGTTTAGACTGTCATAAGCTTGTTCCCATGTGCAACCGCACTCGACACGGACACAAAAATCCCTTCCTTCATGGATCATGGATGCTGAGATTGAATGCGGCGGCGACAGCCGCGCTCAGACGACCACTGGACCTCGCAGAGAGCAGAGAGTAGACGGAAGGGACATGCTCATCCGCTCCTGCCAGCGCAGTTTCTGCTTCGAGTGAACCACTGTGGACTACGCAGAAAGACCTACACGCGGAAGACTGTCGTGAGCATGTCTCGCACGAGCTGTCAGTCGATACAGTGGTTCAGGCGGTACATGTCTCCTAATCGTACAGATATGCCAAATCTAGCCCATCTAGAGCTTTCCAACCTCCTTGTAAGGATACTCGAACTTTGCGTCCTTCCTCCTCCACAGCTTCCTCTTCTTCTTATCCCTCTGATGCTCAACCATGGCCTCAACGCAGTGCTCCGCCTTGAACTTGCGGATGAAGCGCGGGTCCCAGAGTTCGCTCGCGACTCCCAGATCCTTGCAACAGCGCATCAGGGCGTTCGACTTGCTCGCTTCAATCGCTGTCGGAACGCCAGAGGGGTCGAAGTATTCCTGCTCTCCGCGCGCGACGGCGACGAGGCGCCCGAGACACACCAGCGCCCACTCGCGCGACACGATGCGCGGCCCGACCTCCACCTCGCTGCGCGGCACCATGCCCCACCCACCCGGGCCGAAGGCCATGTTCAGCGTCCGCCGGTACTTGATCTCGGGGAGGTAGAGGAGTCCGTCGGGCTTGATCTCGACGTCCTCGGACGAGAGGGGCCGAAGGAGCGCGGCGGCGGCTTCAGGCGTGAACGGCGAGGTTGACAGACCGCGGTAGCTCGTCGTCCAGTCCACATCCTCGGCCATGGAAGCGAGAGACGATGATCCCGAGTCATAGTTCACGTATGCAGCAAAGCTGCTCGTCGGAACCTCCTCGGCGACAGAGGAGTAGGGCTCCGACGCGGCCGCATCCCGCGGAGCAGCGTCGCCGACAAGTCCCGGCGGCTTGGCGATCTCCACGTCCTGCGGCATAGGGAAGTCCGCGTCCTCCTGCAGTAGTCTTGGGCGCGCCCTCGCCGTCACAGCCTTCGCCGCTGTCGGCGTCACTGCCTTCGCCGCGGCCGTCTTCGTCACAGTCGTCCGGGCAGGGGTTGCGCGAGCTACGGGCTTCGCGGCCGTGGTAGAGGCAGCGGCTGCCCGCGGCGCGGCGGCGACAGCACGCGCGGTCGAGTAGGATGAGAAGGCGCGTCGGAGCATCATCCTGCGCTGTGGTCGGTGGATGTTGATGCTCGATTGGTTCGTTGCGCGACGGTGGGGACACGCTAGGAGAGGGTGTAGTGTTCGAGATGAGACCCACTGGACTTGGCCGGTTTGGGAAATTGCGAAAATGACGCGTGAGTGGCAAACAGCCCATCAACACGCGGGAGCTAATGTTCGGGTCTCACCATCGGACGCGAGTCGACTCACCTGGCAACACCCGCTGTACACCACTGGCGGCAGTGGCGGGTTATTACCGTGTACTGTCTTGCACGTCGCCGTGCACTCCGTCAGTCACCTTGTGCACCCGCTCGACAGCTCGCTTTAGGCAATAGTGTACATACAAGGGCCAAAGTCCCTCTTTTTCGTTTTACTAGGGAAATGGAGGCGGCCTCTACTGGCGCGCACGCTCCTCTATACTACGTGTAACGTTATAACTACCCATCTTATCAACCGTTCGAGGACAAAAACAAAACGTGAGACGAGAGGAAAACGAAGAAAGAGTGACTCTATGTTGTTGGGGATGTTGGTGCGCGTGAAGGGCCAATGTTGCTGGTGATGTGATTGAGGAAAATGGGGGTACTGCCAGGAGGACTTGAGAGCCGAAAGAAGGAAGAGAGAAGAAGAAATTCGTTAAGACATAACAACGTGCGTTGAACGGTGTGACAGTGGCCCTGGCGCCCCTCACGTCGCAATCAGCTGGATCTGCTCAGTACCAGCCTCTGCAAGCATGGTCTGGACATCCATGTCGGTTTTGATGACGACCTCGTCGCCATCAGAGTCGAGCCACTTGATCTTGACAATTAAGTCAAGCTCGGCGTTGGCGTGCCGGGCGCTGCATAGTCGCAATTTCTTGACGACCTTTTCGTACAGCGTGCGATACTGAACGTCTGAAGCAATGCCGATAACAAAGTTCGACTCTCCAGATCGTACTTTAACCAATACAGTGGATGGGGTGGCGCCGTTTTCCTGGCTGTTCTGTCGAGAGACAGGAGTAGCGCCCCGTAAGTCGCCGGGCGTAGCGTTCGTGTACGGCGTTCGCGGGCTCTGGCTCGAAGAGTCAGACGTCTCGGTCGTCTCCGACTCCTGGCTAGTGCGCTTGCCGTTGCTCTCGCGACGCGTAAAGTACGCCGTTCCGCCAGGCGTGGATCCCAATCCGGTCGATGACGACGAATTAGATCCAGATGGGTACGGCGCATTGCCGTTGGACGTCGCGCCCCAGCCGCTGCTGCTGCTCCCTGAAGCGGACATCGGCGGCAGCTGTGCCTGCTGATGCACGTTAGGGGACGACACCGACCGATTTCGCGGTGGCTGGCCAGCGGACTGCGACATTTGCCGCGACCCTGGGCCACGAGGACCCTGGTTGTACTGCTGATAGGCGGCCGGGGGCATAGGCACGTCCTCGGTGCCCGTCATTTGCCGCCGAGGACCGTGACCCCAGGAGGCCTCAGATCCCACCGCGGATGACGACGCAGAACCAATGTGAGGCAGAGCAGGAAGAGGTGGCGCGGTATGCATGTTCTTCCACATGACCATGTTCGGTCCGCTCTGGTCCTCAGTCATGGCGCGGTTCTGTCGGACATCGGTCTGGGCAACGGAGGGGAGCGACTGCTGGCTCTGCACCCGCCTATTGGTCGGAACCTGGGGACCAACGCCGGGCACATTGTACATGCCGAGGCCGCTGAGGTTGGACGATGGCGGCAGGCCACGGTCCTCCTCGTCGGGAAGCTCGCCAGGGCCGTAGGTAGGGCTGAACGCCGATCCGTGAGGGAACGACGAGTGCTCCGCGGCAGGGGTCGGTGGCGCAAAGGAGGACTGAGCCCAGTAAGGGCCGGATGTTCGCTGAGAGTGCGAGCCCGTGCGAGCGTGCTCGCGGGCGCTCTTCTCCCTGCGGGCGGCGTTGGCGAGCTCCATGACCTTCTCAGCCCACTTCTTCATCTGCTCCTCCGACTTTCCAGACATGATGAAGGAGTCCTCGATGTCCTCGGGACCTTCGCCAGTCTTAGAGGGAACGGTCCAGACAATCTGAACGCGGGAGATGCCGAACGGCTCGGTCGGGGGAAGGAGGTGGGCGGCAGTAACGTTGGAGACGAAGATGCGGCCCTTAAGCGCCAGCCGCGGCTTGACGTTGACGGGCTTGCTGTTCGTCTTGTCCTTGCGAAGCATGTTGCTATTCTTGCCACCCTTCGACTTCTTGTCGACTTGGACCTCCTTGCAGCAGAGCATCATCTTGGCGAACAGGAAGACGTGGTATTCTCGCGGCGAGTCGGCCTTAGAGACGGTGAACTGGGCGTCGAGGTGCAGGTCACCGAATCGCTCGTAGTCATGTCCCTTCCAATCATCAACACGCTCGACGAGCTCGCGGACAGTCGCCTGACGTTCCTTGAGGTCGGTCGTCTCGTTGATGTCGTTAGCAATGCGGAGAGCGGCGGCGTGACCGGCCTCGAGCTCGGCCCGGTGGGGGTAGTCGTGCTTGGCGGTCGCGTGCAGGATGGCCTCGAGAAGGAGGCGGTACTTGAGCACACGCTGCACAGGCTTGATCATGAAAGCCTGCAGCTCACGCTCGGGGTGCAGACAAGGTCGCTGTCCCTCGGGAAGCTGCTGGCCCGCCATGAGATTGATCATGTAGTCGTTCACGACCTTGGTCGCGTCCATGAAGCCAGCACAGTAAGGCCCATAGCACTTGAACTCCTTCTCCATGTCGACGAATGGTCGTCCCCATCGGCCGTCCATCCAGGCGCTGGGTCCGCCCTCCTCGATCGACTCCCACTCCGTCTCAAGTTTGATCAGGAACTTGCGCTGGAAGTCGAGGATTTGGCGAAGGTTTGAGAACATAGAGTACACAGTGTCGGCAGAAATAAGCTCAGCCTTGCGGATCTCATCTGAGCAACGTTCCAGAATCTCAAGTTCCTGGACGAACGAACGCTCAGAAAGAACAAGCTCCTCGACAGACTTGTACGCATTGTTGGACACGGCGGAAGCCTCGGACGGGACGACCGAGGCAGGACCAGGCACGTCATCAAGGTTCACGACCCCGTTGGGGGTCATGTTGCCAAGCAGAGGCGTGGTGCTTCCAGTGCCGGCACCGTCTAAGGACTGCCGTGTGCTAGAGTGCACGCTAGTCATAGGGGCGATGCCTCCCGCGAGGCTACCGCCACCGAGACCGAATGGTGTCGTGGGAGTCGTGGGGGTGAGAGAGCTCTCGGGAAGGTTGTCGAGGATGCCCTCGACAGTAAGGAAGACCTTCATCAGAGAGGCAGAGTCGTAGGACTCGAAAGCCGCATCATCGTCCCCTGCCGTGTTGCCGAAGAGTTCCGTGAGGGACCAGAGCTCGCCGTGCCACCGCCCCTCCTCTTTCCGCTGAGTCATCGCCATGATGAACGTCGCGATGTAACGCTTGCACGCCTTGACGTTCGCCGGGCGCTTGGCCCAGTTGCGCACACCCTCAGGCGCCTCCATGAAATTCGGCATGTCATACGGAATATCCGGAGGGGCGGGAAGGTCCGCGAAGAGACCAGAGTGCTCGTTCGTGAAAGTGGGAATGAGCTTGTTGTAAAGGTGGCAAAGGGACGATCCCAGTCGGAAGACATGGCACATGTGGGACACGACGTCGAGCTGGGGCGCAGATGGTGGCTGGTCTGTGCCATGGTCAGTTTCTCTGGCGACATTTCACAGCAGCTTGCTGCCAAAAGTACTTACCAAGGAACGGCGCAAAATCCTCGACATTTCGCAGCCGCTTTCGCAGACTGGACGCCATCTGGAACAGCGACTTCGTCGACGACAAAGCCGCCGTCTTGAGCGCGAGAGCGTTTTGCCTGAGATAGGTCAGTGGCGGCGACACCCCGGCGACACATACGGGTTGCAAGGCATCTGGATGGACTGAATGTCAAGCGGCGGCAGTGGAGAGTCGTTTCGTTGACTGACCGAGCCCACGCGCTTGCGTGAGATGGACATCGTTAGACGATGCTGGGGGAGGGGAAGCTGGTCAATGCGATTGACTGATCACTAATGTCGTCCGCGACAGACAAAGTTGGAGTGAACTGCAAGAGTTGATAACACCAACAGAATATCGAGAAACGTGAAATAAGCTGCTGGTTGATGACCCGAGAGAACAATGGAGGGCGACACGTGAAAACGAGGGTTGCGAGATTGCGATGGTGAGCCGAAAGTGTGTCGTCGATAAGGGCCGTTCGGTGGTGTGTGTGTATGTGTGTAAGTTGTGTGGGTATGAGTAGAGTAAGGTTGGGAGATGGGAACGCGGGTGTCGGTGGGTCCAGAGTGCGCGGATTCCGCGGTAGATTGCAAGATCGAGGGGTGGTCCGTTCGTCGCGGGTTCCAGGAGACAGATGCAAGGATGCAAGGCAGGCGAACACGCGAAGTCAGAAATAGGGGGAGTGGTGGTTCGTGCGGCGGTGGCAAAGGGTAGAGATCAAGGTCAGCTGAGGGCACGGTGCAAGATGGGCAGATGGTACTTACGAATCGAGGATCCACCAGCAGTGTAAACAAGCCGATATCGCACTGAAAGTTTGGGCAGAATGAATGTGTTGACGAGGTAGTGGACGGAGTGCGTCGGGGTGGACGGAGACGGGCGGGGTAGGATGAGAGGAAGGGTGCAAGTAAGGAGAGAATAATGGTTGAATGGGCGCCGCGGCGGGGTCAAGCGCACGGACACCAGAAACAAGCAAGTGGGTTGGTGGGCCGAGATAGATCAAGGGCAAGCGTCAGCATAGGCAAACGTTACGATGCGGCAGCGTGTGTTTGGATGTAGTCGGCCACGTTCCAATCGCCTGCAGCCCTTCGTGTGTCCCGTAAAGGGAAGAAAGTGTGTGCGTGTGTGTATGTGTGCAAACGGAGGTGGGTGGGTAGGAGCACGGAGATAAAAGTGATGCGCGTGATTTCAAGACTCTGCGTGCCGGCGGCGCGATGCCTTCGATCGGGGAGGAAGCAGCGAGACAAGGGTGGATGGGCAAAGTCGAGTATACGGTGCGCAATGCGAATGCCGAGTGCGAGTGACGGGCAAGGCGGCGAACAGGATGAGAGAACGAGATGCGATGCAATCACGAGCCGGGCTCCGATCAGGCAGGCTGTTCAAGAGTTAAAAGGGTGTGTCTTCCAACCGGCTTTATGCCCTAAGAAGCACGGTGCGCAACGTGCTCAGGTCGAAGATCGAGGGATGAAGGAGCAAGAAGGTGTAGTGGACATCATGGGCAGAGAAGAGGACACGACAAGAAGACAAAGACGAGAAGCATCCAAACGGTAAAAGGTTTTCGGCAAACTCACCCTCTGGCTTTGCAAGTTCAGATCACGTTCTGGACGAAGGCAACGCCGTCTAGTAACTCAGTGCTAGGCACAGTGGACACTAATCGCTGTGCACGTAGATCGACCTAGATGAGCAAGGCGTGTCGAACGGGTTGAGATTCGGACAACGATGTAGGAGTGAAGATACGAGACAAGGCCGATGATCTCTGGTGACAGCGGCGAGGTCGGGCTGGGGGTGGCGTGAGGGCTGTGCGTTCGAGGGGACAAGTCAAGAACGTGCTCAGAGTGTGGAGGCGTCGAGGCGCTCGCCGGTGGTTCCGGTGGAGACAACTTCTTCGGTCTCGTTCGACGTCGTGTGTCGCGTTTTTGGGTGAGGTGAGGTTGGACTTGAGAGAGCGGGGGCGGGGGGAGGGGCCGATGGATTCGGGGTGGGGAGTCGGGAGGGTCGGGCGACCTGGGGCTTGGGTTGGGGAGGGATGGGGGCCGCCGGTGAGCCAAGACGCGAGACGGGGTGTTGCCGGGTCAAGGTATGGTTATGGCGAGATGAAGAGCGATGGCGAGGAAAGAGATCGGGACGATGAGCGAGGGTGAGGGCGGGGAGCGGGCTCTGGCTGGTTGGGACGATCGTGGTGATGAGAACGGCGGTGTGTCTGGCGTGTGTCCAGATGCTCGCTGGAAGCTTGATTGCGATCGCTCTTTGGCTGGGCTGTCAGGTTTGGCTGCCGGCAAGGGAGAGTGTTAGGGGAGGGGGGTCAGAGACCAGGGTGCCGTGGGCTGAAGCCCAGCTGGCAGACCACCTGGGTTCCTGGCGCTGCAGCGCTGCCTGCCTGTGCAGGCTAGGTTAGAATCAAGGTGCGGGCGTACGCACTAGGCCAAAGGTGAGGGCACGCTGGGCACGCTGGGCACGCTGGGCATGGCCAACGCTCGAGGCTCGCCAGTCACCGCCCAGGCGTAATGCCAGAGGGGCCAACGGGCGCAGGCCGAGTTCTCGTCTTTCTGTCCACAGGGTAGCTCAGGGTTCCCCCGGTGTCGAGACAAAGGGATGGCATCAGGTCTGGGGACCTGGTCGCGGCTGCTCCTCTGCTGTTCCGCCGGGAGGGGACACCTTTCGCCAGGTCCAAATTCGAGGGTTGCTCCCAAAACTCAACCCCCGCATCGACCCTTGGAAGAGACGCTGGGTGTCACTTCCGTCTGCAGCGCTGCAGCCTTGCTGCCAGAAAGTCGCTATCATGGGCCACGGCACACCAGGCGGACGCCATGCGCTCAGTCGAGCGCCGTGCCGCATCAGGCAATCGATCACGCTCAGACCTCGACCCAGCGTTCAGTTGATTAACAACGATCAAAATCGACGGGCCTTCCCATGTCCTCCCATGTCTCTCTTGTTTGCCTCCCGTCCTTCTCAAGTCACGTGAGAAGAATGCTACATCCCCTCCGCGCTCTGTGACATTTAGTCAGGTCGCGGCCTGCCTTCCTTCTTCCGAGAAGCGTCGTTGTTTATCATGCTTCGAGCTTCGATGCTAAAAACCGCATTCTCTCACCCACGCAGGACCGACCGTTGCCATATTCAGAAGCAGGTTCGAGAGATGGTCGGTTGGGCCGCGGAATGAACTTGGCTTTGCTCGCGGGCAAGTCTAGGAAAAAAGTTCAGACGACATAGCCAAGGTCCGCACTACTCGTGTTCCTTCCTTCCTTACGAAAAGGGCGCACACTGGCACACCGGCTGGCTGCGCGGCATGGCGTTTGTCGCCGCTGTGCGCAGCACTCCACTGATCCACTGAATCGTTTGCACCCTTCTGCAACGCATTCAGATAGACGCTAGACGCTAGAACCCCGGCCGTCAAAGTAAGCGTTAGGCCATGAGGTCACCGATGGCGGATCGCGGTGGGTCATGTGGCCGCAGGACAGCGCGCGTTACAGGACAATCAAAGTCACACCCGGCGGCGCCAAACCAGGCGCCTGGGTGCGCCTGGTGCGCCCCGCCGCGCCGATTGAAATAAACAAGGAATGTTTGTGTGCCAAGCCCTCGTCGCGAGTGGGTCTGGTCGTCTGCATCGGTCAGCCGTGTCTCGCATGTGTGGGCTGCGTTTAGCCTTGTCTGCCGGATGCTGATGGGCCGGATGTTGCACTCCGCTCTCTGCGTTCGAAGCGTTCATTGCTCAATCCACAGCACGTACCGGTCAGTTGCAGGCCGGTGACCTTCCTCGAATCTGTGCTGTTGTTCTCCGTTAACCTACGGGCACCTCCTGGGCACTCTCCTTGTGTTTAACTGGGCTGTGAATCTTAAATTGACTCTTTAGAGTTGCACACGTCCCCCTCTCCGCGCTGCGCTGCAGTTGCAGCGCAAGCATAGCCACCGGGCACCGGGCGTCAGAGCACTGCCCTTGCCCTCCTCGCACGCGTGAACATGACAGGACATGACCGTACATGAGCAAGACTTACGCGCGCGCACTCGAGTTTGCCTTTTCATCCTTGCTTATTTAATCTTAACCTTGCCAGCTTGCCTGCAGCTGTGCCACTGCATTCTGTGTGCAGAGCTAGCAGAGCTTTACGCATGAGAGACTTGATTCCAGTCCCTCGTTGAATGTCACCGCGCGGGGTGCCGCGTCATGACCGCTCAATTTGCACGTTTGCCCGGCACGCCCCTTGCTCACGCGCTCACTCGCCACCTGTGCCGGCGATGATGCAACGTTCATTTACTCCAGGCGATCCAGACAGCCGAGTCTGGACTCCCCCTCCGCTTCACGACTCACAGCCATGGCCAGAATGCAATGTTGTGCCTCTCAGCGCTCTGTGCCTCCGAGCGCTCACTGCTTCCAATACTCTCTCACACTCGCTCACGTTTGCTACTCGGTACCCTAAGCCCACTCGACGGATTAACTTCCTCTTGGCCCACCACGAGGCAGATTGCAGACATGACGGCACACACAAAAGGGCATGCCGTACGTCTGTGACAGATGTTTACAAGGATGGTAACCTTAAAAATTCATCGATACGATACGTGGTAATACAACTGCAGAGCTTGCGAAGTCACCGAATCCAGAAACTGTTTACAGCCCGATCTTCCTCCGGTGCTGGTTCTTGCGAGAAACCTACGGTGGGCCACTCTCAGGGAGGCGCACCGACCGAGACCACTACGACGCTGGGTTGACAAGCAGCAAGGTACGCCGTCGCCGTCGCCGTCGCTGCAGACATCGCCTGCGCTCGGCATCCCACTGCGTTTGGCTTACTCGGACCCCAGGCTGTTCGCCACCCACACTTCAAACACGGTGCCCGCCCTGAACCGCAAACGGCACAGGACGGTCATCAGATTTTTAACCCCTCAGCTCCTCCTTGAGCTTCGCGAGCTCCTTCTCCTGGCTGATCAAGCGTTCTCTGTGCGTGTCAGCGTCCACTCTGCATATGCAGATCTGAGCTCCGGGAGATTCAATGTGGTAGGTTGGATGCCTTTTAAGCTCAGTGGGGATGTGGGTTCGCACAAAGCAGGCTCGCGAAAATGATTTCGGTACCCATTCTGTGCTGCGCTTCATGTCCCGTACATCAAGTAATGAGGCCCCACTGATTCCTATTCCAACGGCCGGCCACGAAAGAGCACATGTGCGCAACCAGGTCAGAGAAGGAATACCTGCCCGCCAACAAAGAAACGGCAGCGCGGGATCCTCCCAAACTTGTGGAGTCTGCGACCCGCCCTTCGGCTCGCGCATAAGGCGAGAGGATCCTCCCGATCTCATAAAAAAGTCCTGGTCCCGCAGACACCAGTTACGAGGCCCCGTAACTATGAAGTCTGTTGGTCCCAAGGCTCCCGGTGTGCATACACCGCGCTTTGCCACTGCAGCCTGCGATCACTCTGAAAAGCTGATCACTCAGGATCACCATAGCATGCGACTCCTGCCAGCCTGTGCAAATGGATGATAGCCGGGGGGGGGGGGGGGGGGGGGGGGGGGGGGAATGTGATGGGCAACAACTTACCTCCAGCGGTCCATCTCCTGGACGATGCGTATCCTCGTCTCGGTGAGTTTATTGAGCTCCCCTTTCTCCATCTCCAGAGAGAATTCCAGCGGGACGTCCGCGCTTCCAGGTTCGCCGGGAACTCCCACCTGACCGGGAATCAGGGTCTGGGGGGTCATGGGCGTAACTGGCGTTCCTTGTCGTGTCTCCGTGCCCGTTCGCGAGCCCACCCGGGAGATGGCGCGCTTCTTCTTAGAGTTACCAGTCCTCAGGTCGTGCTGCTCCCTCTGGTCCCTGGGACGACGATTGCGGGCGGGCAGCGGGGTTGGCGGGTGCTCCTCAAGGATCTGGAGGAAGTTCGACGGCGGGTCGGAGAACACCATCTCGTCATACTGCCAAGAATGCACAGGGTACATGGATGCCACGGTCGGGATGGGCACGGCCGCAGCTGCAGGCGCAGCTGACGGTGTTGCGACAGTCGTTGAGTCGACAGCCGGGGTAGCGGTTCCTGTGGCAGCATCTGTTGAAACTTCGGTTGATGCTTCACCAGCTGTCGAAGCGGGTACGGAAGCTTGGACAGGCGTGTCAGGTTCAGCTTTCGCCTCCTTGATGTCCTCCGTCGCTGCTGTAGAGGCGTCTGCGGGCGTCGCCTCAGCGCCTGACGCTGCCGTTGCTGGCGCCAGCGTCTCCGCAGGGGTAGGAGCAGCCGTGACGGCAGGCGGAGCCTCGATAGGCTCTCCCCAGTGGTGCAGCTTGATGGGGTGCTGCAGCGTAATGGCCTTCTCGCCAGCCTCCGGGACAAAGGTCACCTTGATCTGGACAGTGAACTCTCCCCATCCGGTCTCAGACACTTGGTACGGCGGCTTCTCGCACACTGAGACGTTAGTTCAGTCGCAGACAAGACAACGGCATATCAAAGGCACAGACGCGGGTAAGAGCAGGAAGCGATGAAAGAATTGCGCGGCTCCACAACACACTCCTACACGCAGGAGGTGCCTCTCCGCTCGGTGCTCCGCACACGATTGTAACGGCCGCAGCCCCGCTCCATAGATAGTAGATGCGGTCTTGGAGCAGGCACTCCGGATCTACTCAAGCATATTTCGCTCATGCTCATGCTCAAAAGTGGAGCCGTGACTACTCTTCCGTGAATGAGCGGACTCATGCGTCCGACCAGCTCTCTCGCCCGTTCACAACAGTCGTGAGACGCTGGTGCGACACACTAACAAGCTCATCCGGCACTCACTCCTGTTAGGGGTAGGATAGGTATCGTGGAGTCGGAACACAACACGCTTGATAAGATAGCTCATGTCATCGTCTCCGCCCGGAATGAAGTCCTGGTCGATCTCGACAGGCGGCGCGTCCGTCGACGACTTGGGCTCCGGAGGAGGGGTAGCAGCAGACGTCAAGAAGATCGTCCACTTGTGCGTGTCTGATGTTAGCTAATCACTACAAAACGCAAAAGCTGATATGCTGAGGTGCACCGGACAGGCCGTGCGCCGCACATGCATGTGCTCGGTGCAATTTCCATCGGTTTTCTGGGATTCCCAGCAGCCCGAATGCCTTTATACTCACGTCCGGGCGGCGCCTTTGCCTTCTCCTCTTCTGTCAACAACCGTGCTTGCGAGCCGTAAATGATCGGACGGTGCACCTGAATGCCCTGTTCGGTCAGCTACGTGCGCATATGAAAGCTCACCTTAACACGCTCGTTTCCCGGGAGCATGGTGGATCAGGATGTCGGAGTAGCTTTGGCAGGTGAGAGATGGATCGAAAGTCAACAAACGAGAGTCAGTTGCCGTCGCGACATTAGCAGGCGGAGGTTGAAAGTCACGTGACACCGGAGGAAGCCATGGGCTTGATGTCGAAGATGTCCCTCCTCATCCAGTAACGCGAGGCTGCATACAAGTACATCTAGGAGACGATACTGCAGTGTTCAGAAAGGACATTTTCCCATTAAAGATGATCCAAAACGAAAGGACAAGTGGCGAGGAAAGGCGTCATGACGACGAGAGCCACGCCACGTGCCGTGTCTGGCCGATCCGAAATGTTGTCTTCCCTGTGCTCATACCTCCACTTTCTCCTTCCCTCTCATCTTAATCTCGACTACACCTCGACAGAATGAGACGAGTACTCACTACAGCGGCCGCGGCGCGCACGCTAGCCAGCTCCTCGCGACTAGCTCCGGTTCAGCGTGTGCGTCCCGTCCTCGCCGCTGCCCAACCGCCGACGCAGACCCAGGTTCGGCATCATTCGCACGCTTCCCCGACGCCCGTCGTCGCCCCGCCCGTCTCGCCTGAGAACACGTATGACATTGTTATCATTGGCGGTGGCCCTGCCGGTCTCGCTCTCGCGAATGCGCTCGGTGAGTTCAGATGCTTACGCAGGTAGCTAACGGGTAGTGGCGCAGCCTAGCCTCCGCGACGGCGCGCGTATTCTTCTTCTCGAAGGCGGTCCGCTCGACCCGGTACGCAACTGGGACGACCAGGGACCGTGGTCGAATCGTGTCTCGTCTCTGACAGCGGAGAACATTGCCTGGCTCGACAGTGAGTTCAGCTTTTATAAGTACGGGAAGCTGATAGCAGGCATCGGAGCGTGGAAGCACATCGCACAGGACCGTTCCCGTGAGGTCGACGACATCATTGTGTGGGCGAACCCGGATGCGGACTCGACGCCTATGCTCCACTTCCCCGGTCCTGATTTGGCGCGAATGACTGAGAATTTGAACCTGCAGCGTGCTCTGCTCCGGCACCTCGACGAGGTGAAGCAAACGAAGGGGCACAAGCTCGAGATCCGGGAGAAGACTCGCGTGGGAGACATCACCTACACCGCCGGACGAGGGAGTGTCGCGCTCAATCTGGGCGACGAGTGGGTGCAGGCGTCCCTGCTGATTGGTGCCGACGGTCCCAATTCCCCCGCGCGCAAGTTCGCGCAAATCGACACCTTCGGACACGGCTACAACGCCCATGGCGTCGTCGCGACCCTCGAGACTCAGCGCGACATCTACGGCAACCACACGGCGTTCCAGCGCTTCCTTCCTACTGGACCGATCGCGTACCTCCCCCTCGGGGACGAGACGACGACGATGGTGTGGAGCACGATGCCCGAGATTGCGGCCGCGCTCAAGGCGCTTACTCCCGAGGCGCTGACCGAGATGGTGAACGCGGCCTTCTCTCTGTCTGAGAACGAGCTCAAGCTCCTCACCGAGGCTGTGGTCACGGCGCACAACGACAAGAGCGCGCTGAGAGCCGAGGGTATCCGCTCGATCATGGCTCTCTTCGAGCGTCGGGTCAGCGATGCTCCCCGCCCGCCGCTCGTGCGCTCCATCGACCCCAAGTCCGTCGCCAGCTTCCCGCTCAAGCTCGCCCATGCGGACAAGTACATCGACCACCGCGTTGCGCTCGTCGGCGACGCGGCGCACACGACGCATCCCCTGGCCGGACAGGGCTTGAACGCCGGTCTGGCCGATGGGCAGGCTCTGGCCAAGGTGCTCGAGGAGGCGCGCCGCGTCGGCTCTGACCTCGGCGGCATCACCGCGCTCGCGCAGTACCCCCGCGACCGGTATCTGACCAACCACATCCTGCTCGCGGCGGTCGACAAGCTGAACTCGGTCTTCGGCGCGCGCAACCCGCTCATTAACTGGGCGCGCGCCAACGGTCTCGAGGTCTTCAATGAGCTCGGCCCGATCAAGGACTTCTTCATGCGCAATGCTGGCTCTGGTGTCGCTGGAAAGAGGACGCAGCAGCAGCGCGAGTTCGGACGCGCGCGGGCCGAGGATAAGCTTAACGCGAAGGCGGCTGGCGCGCCCGCCGCCCTTGCTGACGCCGTTGAGGGCCTCGACATGGCGAGGAGAGTGGCCAGCTCTGCTGGCAGCGTCATCGCCGAGGGGCTCAAGAACCTCCTCCGCCGCGGTGCCGATTCGATCGAGCACCAGCAGCGCAAGCCGTAATCTTTAGCAAAGCACAAGTGTAATCTGCATGCATCCATCTCTCATTAGGCCAGCTGTAACAATTCAGAGGTATTTGGTCTGTCATCACCAGAAACCTTGCGCATGTCTTAGATCTCGGCCCCTGTTCGTCAGCTACGATGTGTATTTGAAAGCTACACTCACACTCCATTCTCTGCCTCTCGTGCTGAGGGGTGCGCGCCGCGTTGTCGTCACCGAATGGGTCGCCGAAAGGGTCGTCAGCCGACAGCAGACCCTGCTTGCCGCCCTCCTCCTCAAGTGCAGCGTATCCCGCCGGGTCGGGGTGCCTGCTGTTGGAACCGTACGGGTCGAAGTCGCTGTTGTGGCGCGAGTGGGTCCGCGAGCTCTTGGCGCGCGAGTTCTGGCGGCTGTGTCCGCGGCGGTACTCCTCGTCACTGCTGTCGTAGTCACTAAAGTCGGACAGCGATCTGCTTGATGTCAGCACTGCGGTGAACATGTGGTCAGTTTGGGGCAATCACTCACCCTCCAGAGTACGCGTCGTCATCCGAGTCGGGTCGCATGGGAGGCGGGAGGTGAGGGTTTACAGCTCCGAAGTCAAGGTCCTGGAGGTCCTGGAACGTGTTTGTGGTGGCGGCCGTGGGGCCAGAGGGCGTCGATGCCGATCCGGTGTTGCCGGTGTTGCTGCGGCGAAGAGCGCGGGCCTGCATCTTCTGCGACTCGAGCTTTTGCTGCTCCTGGAGATTCTGGAGCTCACCAGTCCTATTGGACTCCAGCTTCTGAGCCTCCAAGCGGCGACGAATGCGCTCCACCTGCTCAGGCTCCGCCTCGTTGGGGTCGTACTCGTCAAACTTGGCCTGGACCTCATGCTCGCTGTCAGAGTCAAGGGCTGCCGGCTTGGACAACTGTGATGTCAGCGCAAATTCTCGATCGCGGCACTAGTACGAGAGACAATCGAGAAGCGATACTGGAACGCTGTCTCCGGTGGACTGCTTTCATGGAGTTTGGGGAACTGGACCGAGAGCCCACGGGGAAAGGATCGTCAATTTCTGGGGAAGGGGTTTGCTTGGAGTTTCGCCTTCCTGTCTTGCTCGACCTCTTCTCATCTTGCCGCCTGGAAAATCGCCCCTTCTGTTCTTTGCGTACCTTGTCATAGAGCTGGATGGCCTCCACAATCTTCTCGTTCGCGTCGAGGAGCGTACCGACGTACTCCTCGTCGGTGACTTGCTGGATGTAACGCACGACGGTGCGGCGCGCGGCCTTGGCCTTGTCGAGCTTGTCCTGAACGTTCGGGTTCTGGGTGACGTTCTCGGTCTCGCGGTTCACGAGGCGACACGCGTTCACGAGGCTGCTCGCCGACTGGATGGCCGTTGCAACCGACTGCATGATAGCCGGCTTCTCCTTCTCGAAGTTGAATCGCGGCCGAACGGTCTTGGGAAGCTTGCCCTTCTTGCGCTCTTCCTTGGCTTTGCGGCGCTTCTCCGCCTCAACTTCGGCTTCACGTCGTCGACGAGCCTCGATGTCGGCCATCTCTTGCCTGCGCTGGAGCTCGCGCTCACGGCGCTCAATCTCGGCCTCCTTCCTCTCCATGAGCATCCGTTGCTCGCGTTCCGCCTTGCGGCTCTCAGCCTCCGCCCGGGCGGAGGAGAGGTCGGTGTACGTGTCGGCACCCTTGGTGGTGGGGTTCCAGTCGTGCGAGTAAATGTCATTGGAATCATCGAACGGAGTCGACGTCGATGCCTTCGGAGCAGAGTATGAGTCCTTCTTAGCGTGTCCAGCCGGACGTCTTCCTGAGTATTGACCATACAGGCCAGCGACCTCACGCATGCGCGGCTCATCCTGGCGCGTCAGCCTTAGTCGCGATCGACAAGAAACTTTGGCCAATAAAACTCACAGCATACTGAATCGACCACGCATGGAAGACGAGAACAAGCTGCTTCTTTACCTTAGGGTCGAGTAGATTCTGGGGGTCAGGAACATGCACACGATGCTTGTCTGTGCTTGACCTCGCCGGCGATGGGGAGATCTCGCAGCAGTGCGAATCACAACTGCGGGGAAGGCGCTTCGCTCGGTGGTTGTACTCACATCAGTGGCCATAATCTTGAGCCTCTCCATGAGCTGCTCGTTGGCCCAGTTCAACTTGAAGCCATGCCCGCAATTCTCGGTGAGGGCACGCAGGATGACGAGCGCACGGATCTGTCGATGCGAGTTACCGTACTTGAGCTTCTTGCGGATAGCACGACTCGCCTCTGTGGTACCTTGCGGGCCCAGGATGTTGACACTCTCAACGAGCTCGGGGATGCCGTCGAGAGAAGTGGTGGCATACCTGTCGGAACTGAGGACCTCAACCCAGTCCGTGATGGACGAGTGGGGCTTCTCGCCAGCGAGCTGGTTCACGATGGCCTGGGCCGTCTTGAAGTAGTTCCCGGCGCGCGACATAGTAGATGCGAGGACTTGCTAAGGCTTGTAGACGTCGGACGGACACGTCGGGATGACGGATGTTATCGATGCCAGGGTTGGATCGCTCGGAGACCAATGACACCAGGGCAGTACAATCACGGCTGTCGGAGTTGTCACGATGGTCACGAGAACCGGTCCGTGGCGTTGCGGCGGTCGGGATTTGGCTGGG
The DNA here is from genome assembly GCA_039545355.1 of Trichosporon coremiiforme. Taxonomy (NCBI): domain Eukaryota; kingdom Fungi; phylum Basidiomycota; class Tremellomycetes; order Trichosporonales; family Trichosporonaceae; genus Trichosporon; species Trichosporon coremiiforme. The sequence goes on along the minus strand of BCJJ01000004.1, from coordinate 203,296 downwards.
GTGATGGAACGAGGCTATGCGCAGCAGCAGACAGGTGACGATGAGGATGTCAAGGGTGGGTAGACTCCAGTTGAGAGCACAGTGGGGTAGGGGTAGAGAAGGTTAGATTGCACCTCGTTGAGCTCGCCTTGCCGCTGCCAGGGCCGTCGTGCAGACATCCACCCTAGGACGCGGCCAATCAACGTGCGTTGCGCCTTGCCCATAATGATCGATTGTGGGGCACCACATTCCGAAGTTCCATCGACGTCATTTTGTTTACCGTCCACAGACGCGATCGGACGCGACCACACGTCCCACATCCGCTCCAGATGGTAGGCGGCTATGCAAACGAATACATACAACATGACTGTCTGTACTATGCTTCCCGACCATACCACCTACACACCCGTCACTACTTCGGTTTTTCTTTGTTGGTGTTCAGCGAGTCCCACAGGAAACTGCGTTGTCAGCACTCTTCCCCGAACGCGCTCACTAGTCGCATCGATACTCAGGATTGACCTGCTCTCGCGGCCGCTTAGAGCGACCCATATCGTACCCAGGTCCAACAGGTAGCGAGCACAACCAGAACCGTTTGCCTTTGTTGGAGCCTTGCTTGACGACTGAAAGTGGTCAGTTTCTGACAGTTGTCAGCAGCTCACTGAAGTCTTTGCAGGGTCTACCGTGCACTTTGCACTTCGGGGGCACCTTCTTGGCGAAGATCTCGGACCACGCAGGAGCGTTTTTCTGTTTCTGGGCCGTCCGCTGCTTCTCGCGCTCCTCATCTTCCTCAGCCATCGCAATTGCGATCAGAGCATCCCTGTCCGTGTCGGGACTATCACCATCGGCTGTTGCAATGATCGATGCAGGTGATCGCTCCAAAGACCGACGGTCTGCGACCTGGACTGGGGCGCCCATTTTAGCCTTGGTTCCCGGCTGCGAGAAGAAGGAAGCAAGTTTCATCTGGCCGTTCGACGTCTTCTTCACGGTGGCACTTTTCGAACGCTCCACCGTCGACCGCTTGCGAGGTTCCTCGTCCCTCGTCATATCGATGGCGGCTGGACGTTTGTGAGAGCTGCTGGTCGTCGCAGCCGTCGCCGCAGTCTGAGCACGCACGGCCGGGGTAGCTGGCGGCGCAGGGGAGTCCAAGGATGAGAAAGCAGCACGCGCTATACCAAGTGTGCTGGACGCTAGTCCCTCTTCTGCTGGGAGAGTGGGGTCTGGCGTGTCTGGTGTCGGGGTAGTTGACGGGGACGGCGCAGAAGCCGGCTCGACCTTCGGTTTCGAACTCATTGCTTTGGGCTTCGCATTAGCCCACAGGCTTTTCAGCGTTTGCTGCTTCCCCGAAAACTCGTCGAAGAACTTGGTTGCAAATCGAGGAGGTTCCGGGGCTGTTCTGGGAACATCACTCGGGAATTTCGGCGCCGTCGACCGCGGACGGTCGGCAGGATTCAAGACATCTTTGAGTCGGATAGTCTGGCCATCTTCCTCGATCTCGTCGTGCAGATCAATAAACACCGGGCAGTGATCTGACCCAAACACCTTCGCCTGTATGTCACCTCCCTTGATCCATTTACGCAAGCCCGGCGTACAGAGGATGTAATCGATTCGACTTCCGTAGTTGGCAGGTCTGGACATTCAGCAGAACGCCCACAGCAGCTACCTACCTCGCATCAATCTTCGTGTTCCAACAAGTGTACATGCCCTCGCGGTCAGGGAAAGACTCGCGAACAACGTCGATGAGCGGTCCTTTCGGGTGGCACCATGATTCGAAGAGGTGCCGGTCCGGATGGTCGAGGTAATGAGTCCCAGGTACGACAATTCCTTCACCAAAGTCGATTGGTTGTCGAATCACGTTCATATCTCCTGCCAAAATCACTTCCCGGCCCGCGGCCATGAGTGCCTCCACTCGAGCCTTCAAGACAGTGAGGAAGTTTAATTTGTATGGACCTCTGGCCTCGCTGCCTCTGTTCGGCACGTAGAGATTGAAGAGCACGAAGAGGCCGAAGTCGCACACCACCGCTCGGCCTTCGACATCAAGTCGCGCTGGATCGAATGAGACGCCGTCTGTCTCCTCTAATAGGTGAACGTCGTCGAGCTCGGGATAGCATCCGATCTGCTCATCAGGCGTCCATGGCGGTTTCATCGTTCCGCCCTTGCTTCCAAGCAATATCCCAGTGATCCCCTCTTCGGCCTTCAGCGGGACGCAGTAATCGGAGTTGACGTAGGTACACACGCCAGAGTACCCAGACTTGTGACGGGGAAAGGTCCAAAACCCATCGTAACGTCCAGGGCACGCCGTGGCCTTGTCCAGAAGTTCGCGCCGCGTTTTGTGCTCTGCTTGTTAGCGGAGAGTGAGGAGAAAGCTGACCTTGGAAACAAAAGATATCTGCCTCAAGCGTGTCAAGAAGGCCTTCGACATTCTTCTTGGGCATACTCGAGAAGCTGATGTCAGAACCAACAAACCCCTCGTGTGCGGGAAGTGGACCTACGGGTGGTAGTCGAGTACAGTCCGTAGCACGTTCTGGGACATGTGGTCAGCAGTACAACAATGCTTCGATACTCTTTTATGCTACTCACAACGTTCCAGGTCAGTATCCGCATCGTGCATGTCGATTGTGCGAGTGGAAGGATGCAGTCTCCTGAAACAGACTAAGAGGCAATAATAACAACAGACGCGTGCAGGTGAGGTGTACGCTTTCCCACGGTAGCCATCCGCAGTTGACATGGCGGGGATGGAGGCGCGCTACACCACGTCAGGTCACCTGCACCTCAAGCAGCGACATCCCGGCTGTTCTCCATTGCTTTGATAATCATATCCCTTTTCTAGTTCCTCTTACCCCTCCCTCGCCATATAAAGGTCGCGTTGTGGATCGCTTTCTGTCATCGATTCTCGACCATCTGATCGAGTACATCACGCCCTGACCTAGTCACTTGCGCTTCAGCCTCCTACCTCACACCGACGCAGTCAACGCGACACTTGCCTTCCTCCCGGTTCAACTGTCGACCTTGTTCTTGACGACTTTCACTCGAACTCTCGTCAGCCATGTCCAAAGCACCCGTCACCGTTCCCTGTCAGGTGCGTGAAGCCGTTGCGCCGTGCTGTGTGTGCTTCCTGCTGACGCATCACAGTATAAGACGGGCAAGACTCTTGGCAGGTAAGCTCAACGTGATGTGAGGTGGCGTAACTGACATCGCAGTGGTACATAGTATGTGTTGGTCTCGACTAACGTACTCTTGGCTGACGCTGACCCTCAGTGCTGTTGTCAAGGAGTGTGTTCACATCAAGGTGGGTATCTGCACTAGGGGTGTTGGCCTGGGCGATCGTGGCTTCCCTCTCCGTCCCTAAACGCACAGCCGCTGACATCAGACCGGGCAGTACTATGCGTGCAAGGTCTTGAACAAGAAGTTCCTCACCGTAAGTCCTGCATCGTCATTCGGTTCCGTTCTGACACGAAAGGGCCGTGAACACATGGTTCGCAACGAGATTGCTATTCTGAAGAAGGTCTCCGCCGGTCACCCCAACATTGTTCAGCTTCACGACTTCTTCGAGACAAGTCACAACCTCTACGTGAGTGCTCGTGCGCTGATTCGCGTCCAATGCTGGACTGTGCCAATATGTCACGGTTCGCTGACCGCAGCTTGTCTTCGACCTGTGTACTGGTGGAGAGCTCTTCGACCGTATCTGCGCTCGAGGAAGCTATTACGAGAAGTGAGGTCGATATCGATCTGCAGTAGCTGATCGTCAGGGATGCCGCCAACATCGTCCGCACCATCGTCTCAGCCGTGAAGTACCTCCATGACCAGGGCATCGTCCACCGCGGTGCGTTGCGTGGCCTACCGTCCCCCGCGGTCAGCTGATCCCATACGCAGACCTGAAACCCGAGAACATCCTCTTCAAGTCGAAGGCTGAGGATTCCCCGCTCATGCTGGCTGACTTCGGAGTACGTTGATTTGTAGGGTTGTAAGGCATCGTGCTGACCAGCAGCTGTCGAAGGTTCTCGAGGAGGACAACTTCTCCATCCTTACCACCACCTGTGGAGTGAGTGACTCAGGTTCAGCACCGTTGACGATCCTCAGACACCAGGTTACATGGCGCCCGAGATCTTCAAGAAGGCCGGACACGGCAAACCTGTTGACGTTTGGGCCATCGGAGTCATCACTTACTTTCTGCTCTGTGGTTACACGCCCTTCGACCGCGAATCGCAGTACGAGGAGATGCAGGCGATCTGCAATGGTGACTACAAGTTCGCGCCGGCGGAGTACTGGCAGGGTGTTTCCGAGACCGCTAAGGACTTTGTTCGCGCGTGTTTGACAGTTGACCCGACCAACCGCCCGACGGTCGACCAGCTGCTAGCTCATCCCTGGCTCGCCCAGGAGGCTCCTGCTGTCGCAGACGCCTCTGGTCACGCCGTGAACCTGCTGCCCAGTGTCAAGAAGGCATTCGACGCCAAGAAGACTTGTGAGTTTGCTGATACGGCCCGATTGAGTCCACGCTAACCTCAGTCCGTCGCGCAGTTCGTGGCGTTATGGCTGCTCACAGGCTGCAAGATGGCGGCGCTGCGCACGCGGCACACGGCCCTGGTGACAAGGAGAAGCTTCGCGAAGAGGTCGCCCTTCGCAAGGCTGAGGCCGAAAAGGTGCGTTGGTCTGGAACCGCACAACGTTTGCATGAGCGTGACTGACAGATTCCCAGGAAAATGTCGAGGACGTCCTCGTCGACAACGACACGCCGTCGGCTTGATCCAACGCCCATGTAGATAAGTTTTAGCCCCGGCCGTGATCGACTTTTTGCTCTGTGCGCTCGCGTTATAAACTGTCAAAAGCTGGTCAGTCAGGTATGAGACCTAGTACCTTCCGGCTATCGTCTTCGGACATCTGCGGCAATCAGGCAAAGTACGGTAGGAACGAAAGAGGGATACACGCAGGTGATGTACTTTATTCTTCAAATGCGCTTTGCATCCGAGTCGCGCAGGGCTGTTCTCGGTTGAGGTGTCGAGCCGTAAGGCAGGCACCATGTGTATCTGACGGTACCTCGATTTTCTGTGGGAGGACGTACTCTCCGAACATGTTGAGTTAGGTGACGTGATCTCAAGAGGAGAGAGGAGCGAGTACTGCTCAGCGGCGACGCAAAGGCGCAGAAGGGGCAGAGGCACCATGTCTCTGTGGGAGCGAGGGTCAAGTTTTGTGGAGTGAGAAAGTCGCGATAAACGTTGTTATCGCGTATGTGTCACCCAGTCATCAGGCATCGGCTGGTGCACAGCCCCACAAGGAGGATAAGGTACACAAGGATGGTGATGCCCGAGACCGACGGAGGGAAACAGTGGCCGCCGAGGGACCGGAGGTTATAGGCTATATCTCGGCACAAGTCCGAGTGGTTTTGGATCAGTAAATAGGAGCTCGGTGCTTTCTCCCCAAGATCCAGCGACCGGCGGCCTGCAATATACCCGTGTCAGTATGGGTACGAGTAGAGATGGTCTTCGGCGGTCCGGAACACGGCGGAGCTGCAAGCGAGGAACCGTGCTACGGTACGGGAGCTGCGGGTCATATGGCAGTGCGTCCTTGCGCGCGGTTGGCGGAGGTACGAACGGCTAGGGGTGCATTGAAGGGAACGGAGGTACGAACATGAGGTACGGGGTACACGGGTGGTGTCTGCGGGCGAGCAGGAGCAGCAAGGGGAGCGGGGCAGATCGAGATCGGGGAATGTGGTTATATTGCATGCTAGCATGAATGCTTTGTTGATCCGCAACCAGCGACGTCGAGAAAACATTCCGAAAACCTTGCTCGCATGTCAAAAGTCGTCACTAGTCCTCTCTCTTCTTCCTTCCTTCCCCTCCATTCATCTCCGGGGCCATCGGTTACGCACCAGTCGTCAAGTCGACAGGTACGAGATGAGACTGATGAGACTGAGAGACGACAAGTCCAAACGTTCCCCCTCGCGCTGCCTCAGGCCAGGCCAGGCACATAAGGTTCGGCGGCATCAAGTTTGGAGATATGGCCAGCTCCAGGTCAAGTATTCGGATTCTTCCTCGATTTACGCTCCGCATTACGCAAGACCTGCTAACCGGCCTGAACAGCCTGCATGAAACTCACTACCACAGGTTGTTGATTTGCTGAGCTCAGCCTCGGGAGAGGCGGGCTCACATACAGTAGCGTGATGCGTTTGAATTGGCACCTCCGCGCCCTTTCCAAATCCATGTCCGCTGTCGACATAAACGCATGTTAGACCGAAGCACTCCTTGCTCGAGACTCGGACCGCAGATCTACGCCGGCGACAGAGCTACGATGTAACACTTAACCTTGACGACGATTAGCTTTGGGGAGAGTGTGCGGCTGGTGCTAACGGCGAGTGCTTCCCCTCTGACTCGTGCACGATAGACAAGTCAGCACCGCCCGTTGCAGATTCTGCCGACTGGTCCGCGCGCTGGAGTGGCTCTTCCGGTCATCTGCATCTCCCCCAGGGAGAACGAGGGCTGCGCTGAGCTTACTGGTCAGGTGGCAAGCTTGGCGGATCCGGAGCAATCCAGCTGTCCGATGTGATATTGAAGGATAGAGCTCGGCACATCTCCGCTGTACCTCTTCACCAGACCACGCTCTGCACTTCCCTGACGGGCATGGTGTCTGAGCGGGCGTGCGGCCCATGTAGCAAGAAGCGCGGTGAGTGACGGTCGAATGGTCAGGTGCCCGTGGACAGCGCGGCCACCAGCAGTGAGTGCGATAGTACGCACGTCTTCACGATGCTTTCTGTGAATTCGCACCGGTGCGCACTGAATTGAGCAGGCCTGAGCAGGCTGTCTCCGCAAGGGGAGCAAAGGCGGAGTAGCGCGGAGAGAAGTGGAGACTAGAAGATCCAGAATCGGCGTCACTCTGTTTTAAGCTCTCGGTCCAAAGGTAAAACTTGTCCACCAGATCGAGCTCCCCTTCAAGCACGCCCAAGCTCGCCAGAAAGGCTCAGGTATGCAGAGCTTCGCGGCTCCTGCACTCCTGGCATCCTTTGGAGTCACCGCCGCTTCCCGGTGGTGGCCGTTAGAGTTGTAGTACGTGTGTTGTTGTGCAGGATGTGGTGGTGCGTCGTGGCACTTTTGAGCATTTCTTCGTGGAAGGATGTAGATCGCTGAACCCGTCGGAAACAGCAGTCCCCACCCCGTTCAGCCTACCCAGCCTGCTACCCTTGCACGCCTCCCTCAGCCTCTGCGATGCTCAACGTGATCGACAGTCGTTAGCATGACCAGCCCGATGTCGTACAGTGACTCGTATGTCCCGTCAGCGATGTCGAGAGTCGTTCCTGACACGGCCAACTGCCCGACCGGGCCACTCCGGACCGGTGGACCGAGGCATGCGGTGGTTCACATTTCGTAGTGATGATGTGGTGCCAGACTCCCGTCTCTCACTCGGCATCACCGATGTCTCACTCGCGGCTCGGACGTAAACCATACTGCTGCTCGACCCGTGGATGAGCACTGAGACATAAGAGCATGCCATCCGTTGGTAGCCCAAACCTACAAGCCAAGGGCCTACAAGCCAACGGCCCATAGGCCAAGGGAACAAGTGCGGAGCCACCTTGTTGCTCGGTCTCAGCTGCTGATGATCGAGTTGCTGCTGATCGAGCTGCGCTACACCGAATGTCTCACATTCGAACCAGTCCTAGTCCCCACGCCAGCCTCACCGGGAGGTTCCACCAGGGTGGAACACCGCAGCTTACTGGTAGCGTCTCCTCGTTACCTGGTACCGTGGTACCGGACTGCAGTGCCGTACACCACCTCGAGTGGTGTCACACTTGACCGGCTGTGTTGTCCAGGCAGCGAGCAACCGACCTGAGCAACCTCCTGTGCATGCCGAGCTCGAGTGCATTGGTTCCAGCGACTCAGCAACCCCTTGGCGGCGCCACCAAGAAGCAGAAAGCAAGACATGAGCATTCCAAAATTCATTCGCCGTGGATCGCGCAATACACGCCACGATCGCAACGGACGCACAAAGTCCGAGTCGGCCCCGCCTTGAGCGCTCGCGCGCTCCTTCGGATTTATGTTGGCTTTTTGTACGTCTAGCTAAGCACTCGCCTCAGTTGCTTACGACTGCTTACGACATATGACGGTGCTGCGACCAAGCGAGTGGGCACGTGAAGCCGGGGCAGTGCTCGGCGAATCTGAGGAATCGGCCAACAGTGGACTGCGAGCACGTTGAGACTGTCGAAGGAGGATCAGGTAGACAACACAAATGGCATATTCGGATGAGCCAGTGGCCCCAGCGGGCCTGCAGAGAGATTGCGACTGCGCTCGCGGCGCTTATGCCAGCTTCGTATCGTAAGGTCGTAAGGTCTACGATCACTCCGGCGCTGATGGAGCTACCTGACAAGGCGGCAACAAGCGCAATCACGGGTTCGCGGCTTCGCGACAGGAGCACCCTCAACGCTGCGTCAGATCACAAGCTCGCAAGCGAGTCATCAGGATCGGGAATTCTACCGGCCCAGAACCGCTGTCCTGGCATCGCTCCTCACGTCCAACCAAGAGGTGTCCCCACGGAGTAACGACACGGTACGTGATCGCCTCAGTTTGCGGATTCTGCCTTGGTGCTTGCCCCTTCTGTTGGCTGGGGTTCTGCCGTTCTTGGCGCCATGCCCTGCTCCAACTCGTGGCGCAGCTTATATAAGCGCGCGGCTTGTCCCCTGGTGCGTGGTGCTGTAAGTTCGTAGCGCACCGACGAGCCGCGCACCGATCATAATTGTGTCATGTTATGATACACAACTTCCGTATCTTTCGCGCAACGCGGGGGTACGATGCTTCCCTTGTTGAGTTGTGGCCTACCTATCATCTCATGAGGTGCTGTCGTCTGCCGTCAAATCTGAAGGTCTGACACGATCTGGCTGTCCGGCCAGGCCACCACCTCGCCGGCCACAACAGATCTGATAGGTCTCCCTTTGCGGCTCCAGCGGCAGCATCGTGCTGGTCTGGGACATATTGTGCAGATCGATGCGCCTGACGCACCGTTCACTGGCACATGCGACAGCTCGAACGCAGGTTTCAATTTTACGAGGTTTAAGGATAATTCAATCGAAAGCAGACTAGCGCACTGATAGTGCACTAGCGCTGCGCAGGCTGTAACGGGCGCGCGGTCAAGAGGGGCTTCGTGGCGTCGCGGCCTGCGACAAGCCGCTCAGCACTTGTGCGTGTTTTGCGGCTCCATTGCCGCTTTCGATCTCCGCGCGAACTGCCTCGATCTTGATGCCCGCTGACCGCTGCGGACGGTTTGCCGGACCAAAGACCATGCACGCTGCTTACGCTTGCATACGTTCGGCGCAGACCACACGCATACCAGAAGCAGTAATAAAGTCATTCAAGATGCATCTTCTTTCCTGATTCTCCTGAAATCGTCCTGATCTCTTTCCGGTGCTTGAACCCGGCCGGGCCGGTACCCCTGTCGTCATGAGTTTGCTGACAAGGCGTGCACCACGGCGGCGACTTAAGGTTGGTTTGGGGATCGCAGCTTGAGCGTCTTGCGGCTTTGCAGCCCGGAAAGAGGGAGGACACACTGGGACCCGTGATGATGTAGTGAACGGTATGCAGTGCGTAAGGCGACCGCTGCGTCTACCGATCGTTCTGGCAGGCTGGACCTGCTTGGGACCTGGTGGACCTGAGGAGGCTGTGGGCTGGCGGACCCGATGATAACGAGAGACCACACTCTGAATTCGAAATCTCAGCCAACTTAGGTTAAACACCCTACCGGACGGTACCGGTCATGCCGATAGTGCGGCGCGTAACACCACGAATCGTGTAAGAGCAGAGATCATGCTCGTCAAGGGTCACAGCAGTCAGGTCAGCACTGGGGCGCGCGAAACGACGGAACAAAGTAGGAGCCAGGCGAACACCAGAGCACAAGACAAGGTCAGACGAGAGTTTGGTCGGCGCAAGCCGATGACGAGAGCAACAATTATTGTACGAATGACATTCGCCGTTACCATCTCAACAGCACGACGACATAACAGTATCACAGCCGAGGCCGATGGGGCTGGTTGAAGTACAAGAAATCTTGAGGTACAGCTGGACGTCGTAAGTTCATCTGTTTCTCTGGGGGTGGGGGGTATACGGTGGGGATGTATCACTGTTTCCAAATCCTAAGTCGTCGCGATTCTTCATAGTTCCCATGTCCGGCGGTAGTCGCCGGGGAGACCGGGGTGGCCCGGCGGACCTGGCGGAGGAGGAGGAGGATGATGTCCTCCAGGCGGTAGAGGACCAGGTCCGGGACCTGGAGGCGGGGCAATGGACCGGCGCCGCCATTCATCCTCTCTTCGTACTTGTTCGTAGCTAGGGTAATAAGCAGGAGGGTAATAGCGTGAAGGGTATGCAGGTGGTGGTGATGGTGATCGCCTGGCCGGCCCTGGAGGATACGGCTGACGCGGGTAGTAATGTTGGGAATGTCGGTAGTCGCGGTGTGGATCACGGGGATCACGGGGGTCACGAGGGTCACGAGGGTCGCGATGGTCTCTCAAGATTCTGGAGTCCCTCGGGTCGCGCGGGTCTGGGCGGTCCACAACGCGTGGAGCAAGATCCCTCGGGTCTCCGCGTACATCTCTGGGATTCCTCAGGTCTCTGGCGTCTCTCGGATCCCTCGGCGGCCCATCAACCGACGCAGCAACCGAAGTAAAGGAGGGTAACATATGCGGTGGCGGGGGCGGCATAGCCGACACTGGTGTCGGTGGTAAGGCCGTCGGAGCCCGTCGCGAAGAGGGACGGTCGGAAGGGGCATCGCGATCGGAAATCAAGAGACATGACACCACGAGGTAGATGTTGCCCTGTGATTCCGGTTCCCAGAGCGAGCCTCCCAAACCGCCCCCGAGATGGAGACGGACGTTGTAATAGTTGTACCCATGGTCGGCGCCCAAAAGTCGAACATTGACTTGCGGGTAAGGTTCAGTCATGCCGATTGCAGGGGTCAGGAGCTCCCGCTCACTATGGGATCGGATGGCTTGAGTGACCTCTCGTGTTGATTGAAGAGAGTTTTGGTGGTATGATACAGAGAGCAGATTGACTCGCTCCATGTCGAGAACATGCTGGTCGGCTGGATGCACCCATCGATTTAGGTTTAAGTTGATAAACTCTTGAGGGTGAAATCCAGTCAAAGCGTGACAGGCGTTCGTGATGCGTAAGATGTTAAAATCGGTCGTGCAGAAGATCGTGAAAAGGTCCGGAACCGGCTGGGTCCCATGAGCTGTGGGAGGAGCAGACGCTGGTCCAGGCGGATAAGGTCCGGCTAACGGAGGAGCAGGATCCATCTGACCCACAGGCACCATCGAACCGATAGCCGTTCTGGGTGGTGAAGGCATCATCCGGGACGACCCAGGCCGGCCACTGTCAGCCAAAGGTGACGGCGGCGAATTGATGGACGACGAGTATGACCTCGACGGATCGTACGGAGCTGCACCTCTTCGGCCCGCGGACGAGCTTCCCTCATCACCGGGTCGCGAACGGGTATACGGTTCGGTCACCGGGGGCTTGTTCACCTTGGGCCGGCCCCTCTTCTTGTGCTGCACCGTTAGTCTTTGCACAATTCCACCTGTTGCGCGCACATGGCATGTGGAAACTTACCGGAACGTCTTCGCATTGGTCTTCCTTGTTCATGTTCACGCAGCGCTTGCATGGCCGGGCGACATCGCAAGCCAAATGCGCACGCTTGCATGGTCCGCATGCACTGGACACGTTTGCCTTTCCTCCTACTCGCTTGATCACGGGTGGTGAAGGTGCTGGTGCGGTAGTGGTGAGCGGTGACACACGCTGTCGGTCAGGTGAGGTGTGACGGCGCGGCGGCGAAGCCTTAGAGGAAGTCGACGATTGGAGCGGTGGCGGAGGCTGAGAGTAGCGATACGGCTGTCCTGACCCGGGGTGGTGACCTGGAGGAGGGCCCGGATAGGGAGGGTACCCATGGGGGTCATGAGAATGCGGCGGAGGTCCGTAAGAACGTCGGGGGCTTCCATACCTGTCGCGACCTCCTCTGCTTGTGGGACGAGCGTCGGGATGATGTTGGCTACCAGAAGGACCAGCTTCACCGAGGATAGGCCGGGCACCAGGTCCGTCGAAGGAGGACCTGTGGTGAGCGAAGGGTGGCCGACTCATCCGTGGTGACGGAAGCGAAGGGTGCTGAGGTCGAGAGAAGAGCAACACAATGAATGGTAATCACCGGAGCAGTGTAAAGCGATGGGGAAACGTCTGGTGGGAGGTGGCAGGCTGTTGATCTCAGCGATGGAATTCAGCCAAATCGAGAGCAAGTGGCGATTAATTTAGCCGTCAGCTTAGACGCAGCCTCCCAGCCGATGATAACGTGAAAGATCTAGTAGCGCGGAGCCGTGTGGATGGAGTAGCGACGAAAGATGGGCCGTTTAGCTCGATAGGAACGACGAGGTCGATAGGCGATCCGCAGTGACCTGGTGGAGGGCGAAGCTTTCGTGTATAGGCCGTGTTTCGCTTCACACCTGGTAAAGGTTGCGATCGCTCTCCTACCTGCGCCCAGGTATGGTGTGTCGTGGAGGGCGCGTTGACGATCTGTGTGCAAGTCGACAGTGTGGCAGCCGGCTGAGGTAATGATCTGCGTTTGGAGGGGGCTTAAGATCGTGGAAGGAACGCAGGGCTGTTGCAATGGAAGCCGCTGATTAACGTGAATTAGGTTAGGTAAATGGTGGTGATGAGGGCGAAGAGAAGAGTGGAGATGCGAAAAGACGAGATATAGGTGAGGGAAGTTGTTTGGACGCGGTCGCGATCGCGGCTGACGGATATAATGTCTCTTGGGTTGGGTAAGGCGAGCCGTCTGGTGTGGACCGATGGTATGATGGGTGGTAATGATCAACAAAGGGGGAAACGAAAGACGGACAGGGTCGGGGCGTGGTGTAACTTTGCGGTCCAAGGGTTGCTCATATACAGCGCACCGATTGGGACACAGAGAGAGGTTGGAACTGGAGACGAGACGTGTTCACGGACAAGGAGCGCAAAGCGTAGCGACAGACGGCCGGACGGTCTCAGGCAGGTGAGGACCTGGTGTGCTCCCTACACCGACGAACGAGGATAAGGACGAGGCTGCGGCTGGGATATCAGGACGATGTACTACCAGGCCAGAGAGTTTAAGAGTAACAATGCTGCCGTTGCCCGTGGCTGGGGTAAGGCACCACTGTGACGGCACCGCTGAGCTAGATATTTGATCAGGCCAGGGGCCTTAAAATGACGACGCCCGGTGCCTCTGCCTCTCCCCTCGTACGGCTCGTCAAGTAGGGCTCGATGGCCAAGCAAGGGAGGATGGCAAGTCCAGGCAAGCAAACGCAGACAAGGCCCGTTCGAGTTCTGGTGCCTGTCTCCCACTCATCTCGTCACCTCTGACCCATCTCCACAATGCGGTCCTGGCGGTCCTGGCTGAACCTGGATCAACCTGCCTGGTCCTCGCCGTCCTGGAAGGATCCTGCTTGCATCCTGCGGTGGTGGTCCTGGCTCAGGATATTCAACGGGCCCCTATCGTTTTCCGTATGGCCATCCCGCAGATCGTCTGATGCGTACCGAAAACATTGTTGCCGAGTCGTCGCTCGCACTGGGCCGGCGGCGTGGGCCGAGGGCGACGGGGGCAGGTTCCGCGCGCCTAGCATCCAGCGCCGCACGTCGGCGAACCTGGACGATCTGGCTGGGCAGCCTAAGCCTGTTCGGTACCACTGCATCTAGCCTTGGGATCCTGCAGCGGCCTTGCATAGGCCTTGCATAGGCCGTGGGACGGAATCTGCCCAGCTGTGGATACGCTGATACGACAGATGGTCCGTTCGACGGGTCGCTGTCGTTGTCGCCGTCGTCAAATCTGGAAGGAGTGCGACACTGAAAGAAGGACACCGGTATACCGGGCTTTCGATTACCCTACCCTCAAGCTCTCGGCCTGCTTCGCCCCTTGATAACTGTACGGCACCCTTGACGAAGATCCGAGATTACTGCGCAGCACATCGCTCGCACTGCGCGATATCGTTAATTGCTCGCCAGCACCTGAGCACCAGTCAGCTATCGACCACAATCAGAGAGCATGGCACGTGCATGCGAGCTGATTTCTAACTCGCCAGGCTGCGTTGGACGCCCGGTTATGATCCGTACCTCTCTATACTTGAGCTTGACGGTATCGAATAACCCGGTGCGTGATGCATGAACTCCGAACCGGGGTAAGACAAGACATGCCCAGCACCACTGCTTCGCTTACAAAACGGAGGACGGTTATCTAGCCGGTCCTTAGAGGTCATGAGGTGTTACACGTCGTAAGAGACGTGCGCCGACGCCGCTGCTGCGCCGTGCGGCGCGAGGAATGCGCATTCCTCCCCTCCGCACCTGCGGTTCATTGGCAGTTCAATAGATTAATTAACGCTGCCTTAGACCTCGTGACATGTGTAAGTCCTGGGGCTGATGCAAACGCCGCCGCATGCCGTAGTTGTCTCACCCGCCCTTGCGCAGCGCACGCTGCATGCAAGATCGAGGGGAGCATGGGTCATGCGGTCGGTCGTCGGATGGCCGATAGGTGCAGTCGGTGTCCCATTCGCATCGCGCCCGCTGACCCCTGCGCATGCCGAACCTGTCTGCAGTTCGGCGCAAGGGCACGTCAGTTGACGCCGCCGCGAGACGCGGCGAGGCCTTCAGGCCCAAGCACGTTCAGGGGCCGTGCAAGGGGGCCAGTATAAGATTCCAGCATTCCGCAGAGTAAAGCCAGTTCAGGCCCGCTGGGCCCTTACATCTGCTTTACAGCCCAGGGAGCAAAACGGCAATGCGTTGGCAGGTAGTAACTCCTGTCTGCTTCGGCCGGCCGTTCGCGCCCCTCGCCTGTCCTCACCCGTTCTTATTCCGCCCTCGTCACGCATACCTGCCCACCACTGAGGCCGTCGCAAACGAGTCATGCGGACTTGCGCGGCCACCGATACGCCGTTCGCTCCAGAATAAAGCCCTCTCGGTGAACCGCTCATCCTTTGTTAACCTTACAGCCTACTCCTGTACGTCCGTCATGCACCCTTCGCACTCCCATTCGGCCGCCCCACTATTCCATCATGCTTGCTCGTATCCTGGACCCCAGGTGGACAAGCGCCTGTCGCAGCTCGCAGTCTCAACCGTCGAGCCCACTATCCACGCCTTCGATGGCCCTGGCGTGTGCCTGGGATAAACATCCGAGACCGGCGGACCGCCGGCTCTGTCTGCCACTTGGTCTCTTCCCCCTTGCCAGGTGGGGTGGTCTTGAGTGACAGACAGCTCAAGGTCCGTCAGTAGCGTCGGCGCGCGGATTGCAAACACGGTGCGACCTGCAGTGAGTCATGCCCACAGGGCAGTGGAATCTGCGCAATGCATTACGTCTGTCTGAACGTACTTCGTATGCAGGGTCAACAAGCCTCTACAACACCGTCTACGCCACCTAGGGAGACAGCTCAGGATCATACAAGTCTGGTTCCAAGAGTGACCTCAGTAGTGCTGGAGAGACGTAACAGGAGAAGCCCAAAACGTTTAATGTGTCCGCGAAAAAGGCCACCAGTGGTGGCCGTGGAAAATATGCTAATGCAATGGGGGAATATGGAGAAACTTCAGCCAGCCAGGAACTCGTCCGTAAGGGTTTGGTAAGCCAAGGCTTGGTGGCTAGTGCAGTAGAGAGCTGAGACTGGGTAATCTTGGCGGAGAGGTCGTCTCACCCGTGCGTCCTGGATCGTGTGTAGGAGGCTCACGCGGGTGCTGTGGACGTGAGCCGCTCGGAGAAGGCGGATGATGGGGCCTGGTGGGTGCAGGTTGCGCGTACGGCGAAGCATGCCGGTCTTGCAGCCTTTGATGAACCGCTCCGACTGCCTCTCGCCCCCCGTCTACCATGTAGGAGGAAGACTGGCGCCTGTCACGGACTTCACTTTCCAATGGCCTGTCTATCGCAAGTGCGCTGAGGGAAGGAGGCAGGTATGAAGGGCCCCGCTGTCGACCAGACCCTGGACTGGAGGTTGAGTGAAGCGATCGCAGATGTTCGTCCATCGGAGAGCGCAGAGATTCGGGCGCGTAGTAGTAAGGGTGCCGTGCGCCGGATGCACCTAAAGCTCCGGGGGAAGCCGTTCTCTCGGTCGCAGTTAGCATGCCAGGCTCGCCAGGCGGCCACGGCGGATGTGGGGATCGGGAGTCGCGACCAGAGTAGAGACCCAGAGCGGTGGGAGGTGGTGGAGGATAGGAGTGATGCGGCGACAGCGTCGGTCTTGGCGGATGCTGCCAACGCTCTTCGTGTGGCCCTGACGGTAGCGGCCCGGGGTAGTAATAGCCGCGCGGTCGGGAGGACAGGGTGTCTTCGCGCTCACCGGTGAGCTCCCGGACAAACTCACGGCCCCGCTCGTATGATCGCTCCTTGTCCAGCGTCCCTCGGTCGAATTCGCGTTCCGGATCACGCTCCCGGCCCAACAAGTGATTGCTTCGCCATCGCTGAGCGTTTAGCTCTGGCCACCCTTGACGTGGATGCTCCTCCCGGTGCGCAGGCCCGTATCCGTGGCTCGCATAACTTCCTTCCTGAGAGCGATGATCGAAGCCATTGTGTGGGTGAGGGACAGGCTGTCGAGAGCTTGATGAGGAATACGGTCCTCGATCCTCTGCGTCTGCCCAATGCCGTGGAGGTGGTTCGCCGTTCCAGCCATGAGGGAGCTCCACAGTTCTGGTTGCCGCAAAGAACGGAGAAGAGGCAACGAGGGCAGCGTTGGCTGCATCGGTTTCACGTTCTCGACGACGCTTCTGCCTTTGATTCTACAGCTGTCAGCGAAATTCAAGCTCAATAACTGACCTGAAACCAGACCTGAACCTGTCGAGGCGTCAAGCCAATTTCTCGAGCAAGTGCCTCCCGCTCTGCCGTGGCCGGGAAAATGGTCTGGAAGAAGTTAGCAATCACCAAGCTCTCCCAACTTACCCGGTCCCACAGGCGGCTGAGGGCTTGCCACTGGTTGCGGGACATCAGCATGCGAGTCCGACGCTTATGGGGTGATCGCGGTCGACTTGTCGGCTCAGAGATGGAGGACATCGCAGCATCAACGTCCTCTGGCGGCTGGTAGCGATCGGGATCCCCTCGACTTCCTTGCTGCTTGCGGTCATCATCTGGATGAAGTGATTGCGGATCGTCGGACTTCACTGAGTCCTCGAAACCTTCAGAGTCCGCGGATCCGCCGGGGAACCTTTGCGCAAGGCCATCTGCTGAGCGCACGTTCCGGTCTCGGAATGGCGGAGATGATGAACGGGGCCTGGCTGCGCTGAGTTGATGGATGGGCGATACACTTCTCCTGTCGCTGCGCCCGCGCTCATAACGAGTCGGCGCGTCCCTCGCCCGGCGCACATCGACTGCTGTTGGGTAATAGTGTGGCGCATGAGAAGCGGCGTTGGACCGTCCCAACTTGGAGCTCGACGGGTGTGAATGAGGGCCGTGCTCTGCTGTTGAACTGTCCCTCGAAGGATTCGGATCTTGAGATGGCCGGCGTGGTGAGAGGTGATGTGAAGTTGGGTTTGGTGATTGGTGAGAAGGTCGATCTGGTGCCGGCAAACGTGATGCGTCGCCAGGTCGACCGCTCATCTTAATCGCGGCTGGGGGAGATGAGCGATGGCCTTGCAGCGCCGGGAGGTTATACCGCAGTGTCGTCTACAACAGCCTCGGCGCGCTCTAGACTCCAATCAGACGTAATTCTTTGGCTTAGCGCTGACTGAAAGGAGGCAGCTGCTTTCCAGAAAGAACCTGAGATCCTGTATAGGGGCAGCCAGACGGAAGACGGCAAAAGTCGATATGACGCGAGGGCGTCAAGTCCGGCGCGTATGATGAACGTAGCTCTATCGCTGGACGATCAGAACTGCAGGCTCGGCAGAAACTGTATCCACATTTATGTGGAGGGGGCGTCTCAATGTCGGTACCCTGTGGACGCGGCGGTGAGGTTGGCGCAGGGATGTCTGAGAGCGCAAAGGGTCGGCAAGGGTGGAGGTCGGTTGGCGTAGACGAGTGCAGGGTAACGGTCGATGGAAAGAAAGGGGTAGATCTTCAGTATTGCCGACAACTGGAGTAAGCATGTTAAGCCGTGTGTCGAGGTTTGAGAGGGAATGGTGGGGCTGCGCAAGACATGGAGGAGAGGGTGTAGTTGCAACAATGCAATGGTGAGGCAGAGAGAAAAAGTCCTCGAGGTCCGGAGCAGTTAGGGTGGGGTGACAGTCCTATGGGCCAATTGTGCCGAGTGGTCCAAATCCAGCGCCACGGTGAACCGAATAGGACAAACCTAAAGGGGGGCGTCTGGGTGACGGTGATTATTTGAATCACATGCCGTTACTCTGATCCATTGCACTGTGCAACGAGCCCGAGATGCCAGGCTCGGGATAGTATGAGGAGGGAAGAGGGGTAGACCAGCCTTGCACAGCAGCACCATTAAGAAGGCAACGAACCTGGCAAGAGAGAAGAACACCTCGATACTTCAGCAAAAGAGCGTCGGAGTGGAGGTCCTCAAGGATTGACTGGAGTCGTTCCTGGCGGGGATGTTTGTGTGTGACGTGATGCACCTCGTATCAGTGCCCGCTCACTTGGTCCAATTACGAACGATTAGCAATAGCGTCGACCCTTGTCGAAGAAGCCCGCAATGTTCTGCAAAGTCAGCAACACCCCTACCCCCCGGAGAAATGCGCTGGTACTCACCTGTCCGCCTCGTGAAGTGAACAGCGCCGCCGAGGTCCGTGGTTCTTACAAGACCGCGCAAGCTGTATTGTAGTAACGAGACGGCCGATTCCGACTTAACTCGTGTCAAGTGTCGTTCCTGATGTTTCACCGATTCGGTGTGCACTCTTGAGGTTACGACCGACCCGTTGCCGTGACACTTCGAGTAGGGATAAACGTCCACTGGAGACAGAAACAGCACTTGCTCCTTCCCAAGAGCGTTTCGCGACGATCCCTGTGCGTGGTAGGGGAGAAGGGAGGAGGGGCTCTGCAGTCCTCCCAACCTGAGTTCGGGTTTGCTCGCCTGGAATTTGCCAACGCAGGGTGGTCAGTTAATCGAACCGACGACCGTCGGAGAAGTCGGACAGTGAACGTCGTGATGGAGAAAGGTGGCTGATGGAGCGCCGACGGCACGGCGATACGATAGGGCCTGAAACCGTAGCAGCGATGAGATGGAACTTATGGACTCGGCTATTCACCAAAGTCACTTTTCACCTGCATGTCTGTCAGCCTCCGCCGTTGAACAGATCAAGATCTCGGCTGCAGGGATAGGTGGTAATGCTGTAGAGTGTGAGGGCAGTCTCGACTACCGGATGCCGCATTAACTGCGGCGGCCGAATGCTTTACTGTGTGTCCTATATAGGCCCCAATCTGCATGCCCAGCTTTGGATAACAATAGCAGGGACCCTCGGGTAGGGGCGTTGGCAACGCCAACGCCGGGAAAGCCTGCGGCAGTCATGATGACGCCAGGGCCAATCTGCTGAACAGACCACCCCAGTGACTAACTGTGTGCGTCGAGTTTGATCGCAACCACCAACATGTCTACGCAAGTGCGCAGTAAGAATGTCCACGGCACACCACCTAATTCGGACGTCTCCAAAATGGAGGAGCGCATGCGGCATTGCACTGCGCGCGTGGAGTGTCGGTGGCCGCCTCTACGGTGGTAGGATCGGTCCTCAACATCTGAGACGGAGGGCGACCTTAGCCCACGTCATGGCAAGGGGTGTGAGGGGGCTTCCCGATGGTTTCGTCGCGAAGTCCGCACATATGGGATGTGGGGTGAAGGAAGATCGCCTGATGAGGAATGTGGACAGCTCTGAAGGCAGCGGCAAGTCAGGTATCAGGTAGCGGGTCCGATCCTCCTGGGCCATTGACACTCGCGCACGCGAGGGAAACGCTCTTGAGATCGACAAGCCCAAAAGTGAGATCCCTTGCTTATTCACACGCTGAGTGCCCTTTTGCCCATTCGGAGCCACTCGAACATCATGCCATCCGAAAGCGACCCCGTTGCCTCTTGGTGAAGTGAACAGTGAACGCCCCAAGCGGTAGGAGTGCAAACTGAGTTTCCGTATCACTCACCATTCACAAGCAGGCCGTCGCAGCCTTGACAGAGTGCCGATCGTTGATGTTGAAGAGGATAGGGAAGACCAGATGAGTAGCCTTCTCAGGGGGCTGTTAAGGATGTCGATGTCCGCGGACCGGGAAACAGAGGAGAGCTCCGCAGATGCGGAGCGGAGGACAATCGACAGCGCTGTGAAAAGTAGCTGCTGAGGCGGGTGGGGGCGATGGGTGAAGTGATAGGATTATGAAGAGACTGTGATCGAGAAGAGGGAGGAAGGAGGGTTGTCGGATGACGAAGCAGTGACGGCGAGGACGACGTTTGAGGTATGTCAAAGACCAACGGACAGCGAGTGAATGGAATCGGCTGTGTAGCTGTGTAGCTGTCCGCGATGGTCTAGATAGCGCCGCCGCGGATGGATGATTACGGTCGCATTCAGATGGACCTAAAGCGTCAGGCGCATCCAAAGTCAATCGGGCGGCTCAGGCAGCCGACACCGGCGGTATGGAAAGCCAGGGCACGCCTGGACTGTCGGGGGCGCGGGGGAGGGCCAGGGCGCAGGCGCGCAGGACGCAGGATAGGGGAAGAGAACTCTGGAAGGATGGGACCTGTGGGACGTCAGGAAAAGGAGGGAGAGCACGGTGATGTTTGACTAACAGCCGATGTGCAGGACTCGGGCCGCAGGCAAGAGGCTGCGGTGGGCCGGTGGGCCTGAATCACATGAAGATGAGGAGAGGGCAGCGAAGGAAGGGGGGCAGAGAGGGCGAAGGGAATAATAGCTGGGAGCTGGGCAGGGCCTTGTCGGATACGGAGGTCATACAGGAACGCAGGATCGCACCTGCAGCCAGGGAAGGAGAAGACGGCGCGACGGCGGTACGGCGAGAACTGCAAGGAAGCGGCTGATACGGCTGATGGATGCATTCACCGTCGTTTCAGCGCCCTCGATTTGTTCGAGCATGATTTTCTGTTCAAGATTTGCAAGACGATCAGACATGCAAGGCCAGGGCGCTTCCTGACCGCAGAATCTGTCCAGAGTACTTGTCAAAGCATACGGAACCGCCTGGCAAACATTGACTCTCGTAAGTAACCGCTGCGTGTGCGCGACCAGGCAACCTCCAGAGAAACAACAAGTCGGGGACTCAGGTGTGGTTATTCACGTGGCTGCACCGCTTCGCTTCAAGCAGGAACGCCGCTGGCTCTTGTATGCGTACTCGACCACCTTTCAAGGGCCCAGTACTCCCAGCTCGCCAGCTGGCCACATCGGGCGCCGAGTGTGGACATTACGCTGGGTTTGCCCATTACTCCCTGAGTGAGTCGCAGGGAAGTGAACGATAGCGTACTGCTGTCTGCTAAATCCCCAGCCCAGGCGTACGCAATGAGCCCAGTGGCAGCTCGTTGCCGTCCAGCGTGGCGCTTGTGAGAACCACCGGAGCACCATTCTGCAAGACTCACTGCTGCAGCGAAATGCGAGCGCCGCCTTGGTTCCTGCAACTCTTCAACTTGAGCGTTGTTTCCACGAGCAGCTGTAAACGTTCGATCCACTGAACCCGGAGACGACATGGAAGACCAGCTAATTAATTCATTGATAATTTCATTATAATTAATCAAACAGAACTTGACTCGATACGACTTTGCATACCCGTCTGGATGGTCTAACATGAGTAAGTCCGACACCACCAGGTTCACCCAAGAGTACACAAGCTTACGCGGCAGGATAGATGCCTGGACCCTCTGTGGCCGGAACTAACCTCCTTGTTTGGCCCGTTGACGGGCTCGCGCTGCCACGGCTAGGTGTCCATTAGCCACGGCTGACGTGTTACGAGAAGTACCGGGAGACTGACAATCCCCGCTGCCCAAGTGAGCATCACGCACAGGTGTGCGCCACAGCTAGCCGTCTCTATGACCTCAGAATCGATCTTTCGCCCTGTCATGTGGGGCTTTTCGGACGGGACAGGGCCGGCTCAAAGATCTAACGGACATCTAACGGACACCTTGCGATAACTTTCATAATGGACCTGACTCCGATCCTCTAGTCCCGCGGCCGCCTTCTGAATTCTGATTGCTAATTCTGAATGCTCCCAGCGTATGCAGGTTTTCCGGGAACGGGAAAGGCTGTCGATATGGGGGTGACGCCAGGAGAGGTTCCGCTAAACTTCCGCTCAGCGACACGTTTGCAGATTCGCCTATTGCCTGTTTGCACTTCCGCACGCAATGGCACCAAGCGAGCCGTCTCTCGTCTGACAGAGAAGATCATACGGCACCAGGCTGTGAGAACGAACAAAGTGCGTGCTTGATCCGCGTTCATCCGCTTTCCAGATTGACTGGCACTACACTGGTCCCGGCGGCAATGGCGAATCTCAATTGCGCAGTCCGGCATAGGGCGCCGAGGGCCGCAGAACGCACGCACAAGACGTCGGAAGAACACGCTTGATCCACCCTTAGGCAGAACAGGCAGACCCTTGTGACTCATCGACGTTGTTTGTCACGGATCAGATTGCTGTGTGTTGTGTGGTGCTTTCGCCAACCTCAACGCCCCATCATCCGCGACACATCTGTGTGTTTCCAAGCGTCTAACCTTTGTCTTCACCGCCTTACCGGCAGTTGAACCGGACGGTCGTCGCCGCCTCACGTTGCGGAACATTGCAGTCCCCGGGACATGGGTTGCGTGCGACACCGGTCGCAATGGTTCAGCAATCCACAAACGGACCGCTGCATTCAGCACAAGCGCACTGTCCGTCGGGCCGCCAACTGACTTCATCAGTAAACGCAGTCGCGCCCGGGTATTGCAATAGCGGAGAGTTGCGGAAGCTCGATGATAAGGCATGCCCACGTACCACAAAACCGGGTGACAGTCCGCCGAGACATGTTTACTGAAGGACATTCACCCTTGGCTCCGCACGTCTCGGGTACTAATCGCAGCCCACCAACGATGCCAGCGACGTAGCCGGGGCGCAGAGGCTACCAGTCGAAAGCGCGTTATTATTAATTGTCGAAAATTGACTTCCAGACGTATCAGTGCGCCCGTAGACAGGTTGGGTTAGCCTCGGTCCAACGATCATCCGGTGCGGTGCATACCGTCCGAAGGTCGGTGGGCGACGAAGGGCGGTCGCAACCCCCCCTCGTCTGCAGCATCGAGCCTTTCCTTCCAATGGCCTCCTGCGATCGCTACAAGAAGACGTGCTTGGGAAGGGAGGTGGAAGGCTTTAACGTGGCCCAAAGGATGTCTCGGTTGAGGCGGGTGAGGGAAAGGCAATTGGTGGAGCGCAAGTCGATGGAGCAGGAATGTCTCGCGTAGCACACACTGGAGCACAATAGCGTCGACAGCTCTCGGGGGCACATGACCTCACAATGTGCAGAGATGCGGAGCTGGACATGCGCGAGTCTATTGGAACCCCACCACCGCCGCCGACAACACCCGGTGTCCGGATCGTCACAAACCCACGAACCCACGCCGCCACCGCCCTTGCACGTTCTCTATCGTCGAAGCGCTCCTGTGTAGTCCTCCTCGTTAGCACCGGCATGCAGTTCTGCTGCAGAGATCTCGAGTCAGCGTCGCGCGCCGAGCTGCCAATACTGGGCTGGCTTTAGTGTTCTGGTCAGCTGGATCTTATTCGAGCACGGAAGAGGAGGAATCGAATACCCTCCCTATACACATGTCGCTACTCGTTCCTCGGCACGATCTGCTCCCTCGCTTGTTTGCTTTGCAGTCACCCTTCTGCCTGCTCCCCTTGGGCTTCATCTACGTTTTCGTAAAACCTGCCCAGAGACGGCTCCACCCTCTCAAGCGAAGGGTGCCAGTCGCCACGCTCTCCGCACACTCACGACTCCAGAGCACCGGTCAGTCAAGCATGGTCACTGACGTACAGTGATCGGATCACGATCGGGGAAAAGGAGCTCCAGCAAAGGGAGGCATATGCAGTCCTTATTCCCCACCACTTTGCTCTCCAGTAAAGCGCAAGAGTGCACCACATGCTTCCCCTCTACAACTGCTAAACGAGTGAACGAGTGAGCAGGTCGCGGTCGTGGCGGTCTCTTTCCCCGATCCCCGTCGCCATTATCCGCGACGTGCGCATTCTGAAGCTCCGGGCAGGAATCACCGACCCACCCCTTAGGTGCCACCCCGTGTACCCCGTGTCCTCTCCTGACCCCTGTGCTCTCTCCGACGGCCCTACACTAAGGGAGACCCTGTCGATGCCCTATCCCATTCACCGTAACCTCCGAGAGGAAGCGGGACAGACGAGGAGCCAGTCAAGCCAGTCGAGCTAGTCGAGACAAGAGACGAGCGGGGCACAGGGATCAAGTGATCCAGTTACTAACCTTGGTTCCGCATGGGCTTCCACCCGCTTCATCATTACATCATGCGCCGCACTCGTTGATGTCGCCTCGTCGAATGCGGCAGGGAGAGCCCACTCTGTACCCCAAAAGTCGTATACTGCGTATATATCTCACACCAACAACGGACAGCCTGACACCGATCCCGTCAATTGCATTTAGGCAGAACCTCCGGTGCCTGCACGACCAACCCTCCTTTGGACAGGACGGATACCTGGCTGCGCCGCAACTCCGGAACAGTGCCAGTCAGTCGGCGCTGGGTGCAACAGAGTGACCTGGCTGAGAAACAATCGTGCATGTCACGAATTCACCATGAAGAGTACAGACGCCCAACAGTAACATGCAGGACGGTGGTGGCCGAGTGAGAAAAAATGAAAATGATTGAGAAGGCACCAAATGAAAGGATGCGTGCGATAATGCGTGTGAGGGATGCGAAGCGGATTGTGGGAATGTCTCGGTCGAATTATTGTCTCTTGTTCAGCTGCCCGATGCTTTCACGTGTAGCGTGTGTAGCGTCGAGCTCAGAGTAGTGTTCTGGTCTCACCTAGCCCGCAGGCGCTGGGCAGTCAAGTCAACTAGGGCGGTTAAGTTCTCAGCGTTCGCCCAGCGCGCCTCAGCCTCCTCCATGTCCATCGCCGCAGCACTGTTGGCGGTGACTTCAGCCTTGGCCTGCTTCAGAGCACCGGCGCGATCCAGCTTCTTGGAGATCGTCGATCCTTGAAGCGCTACCAGACGAGTGGCGTACGTGAGAATGTCGTCATCTGCAAGTGAAGAAAGCATCAGAAAAAAGCACAGAAACAAAGCTCTGCAACCGTCAGGACACACCAGTAGGTTCACTGCGCATAATGTGCACGTCTTCGCACGCAGGATCTGCGCACGACCCTCCGGCGGCTTCCGAGCGACAAATCGACGCAGCGGGGTCCTTCTGCAGACGACATGTTAGTATGATGGAAGAGACCAGATTCCAGTCTACGTCAAGATTTCTGGGCTCATCTTCCTTCGGCAGCAAGTCAAGTGAGGAAGCGGCGAGTTGCGGATACAACGGGAGCAGAGGTCGGTAAGCGTGGAAATTCTGGGCTGCTCAGTGTCCAGAGATGAAGACTACCTACGCTGTTGCCGGAAGTTGCTGCAAGTTGTTCTGGTTGTCAGTACACGGGAGGGAGAGGCCAAGTCACCAGTAGCCTCAGGAGCTTGACTGCCATCTGGGAGGTTAGCAAACGGCTCGGAGAGCGGAACATTGAACAAACCAAAGGGCGCGGGGTCTGCCATGAGAGCGTCATCTGCGGGGTCAGCTGGCAGCGGCGGCAGCACCCACCATCATCTTGCTCCGCACTGCTAGCAGCAACATCCGGATCCGGGTTCACAGCCTTTCCCTTCCCCTTGGCTTTGCGTCGGGACCCGGCTTCATCCGACCGCTTGCGCTCCTCTGCTGCCGCCAACACAGCAGCCTCCACAACATCCGAGGAAAGGCCCTCCACTCCGACGTTCTGAGCCGCTGCCGCAGCCTCCTCAACACGCCGAACGTCCTCAGCGGGCACTGGAGTACTCGACATCGACGCGCCCGGCGTGCTGCGGGAGCTCTTCTTAGCGAGCATTCGAGCGGCAATCTGCTCCTTCAGCTTGCGAATGCTCTCCGCCTTGGCTGCTAGAAGAGTTGCCGTATCCGGTTCGGGGAACGGTGAAGGAATGACGATACGCGGGACCACAATAGCAGGTTGCGGAGAATCCTCGTCTGAGCTACTGTCACTGTCGCTGCTGTCGTCCAGACTGAAGACGAGACGGTTGGAGCGCTGCGGCGCACCGAATGCACGGCGGTTAAGCATCACGCGAGCCACCGATTTTGGTCTTCCAGAGTTGTCGTTCAAGTCCTCTGCAAGGGGTCGCTTGACTCCGCGCGAGGACGCGGTGCGTCGAAGGCTAGTGGAAGTGACAACCACTGGGGGTGTGGGAGCTGCACTGGAAACAGGTGTCGAAGCGGCCGAGGCGGCGGCAGGGCTATCTTCAATCTCTCCCTCCTCTGGCTCTTCATCGTCGATGTCCATGGGCACTTCCGCCGATGACCCTGTGACCTCACGCTCCAACTTGGCGGCCTCTTCTGCGAAGCTCGAAGCTGGAGGGGCGGATGGGGCAGCCGTTCTCTTCTTCATACTTAAACGCATGCTCTCCAATGCCTTCCTTCGCACTTCCGCAAGGTCGGTCGATGGAGCTGGGGAAGCGGTCGTTCCTTGCGAGACAGTTGGCGGGTGGATCCCATCGACCTTGACGTCCTTATCGGTGACCATCAGCGCGGCAGGAGTCGGGCGGCTGATCGGCTCGGTTGTAGCCAGGCCCTGGGTAGATGTGAGAGCGCTCTGACGATCCACCGAAGCAGGGCGAGCTGAAGACGCGCCGTTGACCGACGTCGTGGTAGAGGGAGTAGACGGAGAAGGACCAGGAGACGCATCCTCGTCGCCGTAGTTCAGTAATGTCTCGTGGTCGTTGACACTGTCGTAATCCCTGTGTCGCTTGCTCCGCTTCGACTGTTGGGGCGGTGGCGGAGGGGGGAAGGAAGGAAGGGAAGGCGGAGGTGGGCGGAAGGCGGCGAAGTGTGGGAGAGTGGACAATGGGCTAGGAATGAGGGGATTGGGAGCAATGGGCGTGTTCATCGCCGAAGTTGGTCGTGACGGGGGTCTGTAGGACTCTATCCGAACAGCTCCTCCGGGCATCGGGCCCTGTGGGGGCGTCCAACTTGACGTGGGAATGATCCGCGGGATGCTAGGTCGTTGTGACGGCGCTGGAGGAGCGGTCATTCGTTCGACGGCGGCTTCATTCTCGCTTTCCGACTCGGAGCTCTGTCGGACGCTGTGAACCGCCACCTCGATGCTTGAAGATGGGCTTGGAATCTCCGAGGATGCAGGTTGTGAAGAGTCGACCGTCAAACCAGCAGCCGCGTTCCTTGCCTCCAGATCTTCCTCCCTGTTCGGCGAGCGAGCTTGATGCCAGAGTACCTGGCGCGACTTGCTGCCAGCCACGATCTCTTCACAAACACGCGTCACTAGACCGGACGGTGCACCATTGTCGATGAGAGTGTCGGGCTTGACACCATCGTGAAGCAAGTTGCGGATGATCTCCAAGTACTGCTTCTCGTCCTCCTCGGACATGGCTGGGTCGTTAGTGGGAGACAAAGAAAAGTTAAACATACTCTTGCCACCGGGAACTGGGAGCGTACGTTTCACTTCCCCCGCATTGTTGCTGATCGTGACTACGGTCGAGCGTTTGATCTGTTCTATGGGAGATTCTGGCGACAAGGCGGCCTTAGACTTTGACACAGGGCGCTCTAATTTCGAGGTGGTCGCCAGCAGCGACGCCGTCCCTCGAACCGATGCCAATGGTGTCGTGCTCACGGCCTTGCCGTCGTCGCCCTCACTAATTTCTCCATCTTCCTTGTCTGTTTCTTGAGGCTGGTCGGTTCGGCGCTTCTGAAGAGCGGACTTCAGAACAGCGGCTCTGAGAGCTGCGACATCGGGCGCGATGGACTTGGACGGCGTGTCCGTTCCCAGCGGCGCGTCGGTTGGTTTGCTCGAGGTATCGTGTTCAGCGCTGGGATCGGCGCTCATCTTCGACCAACCCGACCCCATCTATGGCGAGGAGGATAAGAGGAAGCGAAGAACTAAGGTTCCGCGAGGGGGCAGTTACTTTGCTGGTCGGCGGCGGGAAGATGTTGTGTCGTCCTCGTGACGTCCGCGTCTATCACTACTGACGCTTGAAGATCGGTCAGCGGAGGCAAATTTGAGTTCGTGGCCCCACGTTACTGATGAACATTCAAGACGCGTTCACAGATCGTGCTGAGCGTGAATGCTTGTAGGCACTGAGAAACCGGAAATGCATGCAAGGAGTCTATGGTCGTTAATAATGCAACATGTTATTCTACAAAGTGGCAACTTGGTGGTTGAACGGATCAACCATGTTCTTGAGGGCGTCAAGGAGCACTTCAGCACCTCGCTGAATGCCCCATACACTGACTTGGCGGAGTCGTTTCGAGTTGGCTGCCTCGGACGAGACATGGTGAGCGAGAGCGGAGTAGATCTGGTTGGAGATGGAAGTCATGAGACCAGCCTCAAACAACGTCCACGAACCATCAAAGTCTTTCAGCTCTGCCTTCACCTGACAGTGAATCGGGATGAGGGTTCGATTTGCGTTGATGAAAGCCACGATGGGTCGGATGAGAGCGTTGTTGGTGACACTTAGGTCGGAGGTGAAGACGGGGACCGCTGCCTTGAGGTCACGGAAACGCAGGTCGATGTCAATCACGACCTGACGCTTGGTTTCGTCTGGCTCGTTCGAATCTGACCCGGGAGCACGGAGAGGGGGCCGAGCAAGCCTTGCTTGACCGGGGATGAGAGCTCCCGGACCACACGAGTCGATGGCGGCGATGGTATCCGACATATGATCTCCGGCTGCATCATCGGGATGAATGCCAGAGTGCGTAATCGTCGCGACGTTCCGGCCGATCTCTTCGAAAATGGCCATGATATCGACATCGTCATCGTCGGGATGGAAAGGGAACTTGATGTCCAGCACAGCGTCCAGCTTTCCAGACGTAATCCATGAGATCGCGCCGGTGTTTCCGGAAGCAAACTGGGCGTGTTCGATAGGCAAGCCGTCAATGCGGAAACGAGCCATGCGCTTTACAGAGTGACTGCTGTCGCTGTGGTCTCCGTGCGGGCCGCCAAGCTTTTGCGGCATGTGCAGACTGAAGAGACAGTTGTCGTACTGGCCAGTCATTGACTCGGCACTGAGCATGTCATAGAACAGCCAGCGCTTGCGGAAAGGCTTGAATTTCGCATTGAAGATGGAGACATTGAAAGGTCGTTGGCCGCCCGGATGATAGACAGTGACCAAAAAGTCCTCGACAATGAAATTCTCGAGTTCGAAGTCGCCGGGCCCACTGGGGTGACGGTAGTCTGCCGGCTCGAGTGACTTTGTAGTGTCCCACCATACAGATCGGCGATCAATCACACCTCGAACGCCCTTGATCTTGGCGTCCTTCACAAGGCCTTTTCCGTCCAACCACCGGGTGAAGCTGAGTGTCACGTCAATCTCGTCGAAGTTTAAATCAAACATCGTATAGTTGTCAGCTTCAGGAGCCTTCGGAGGATGGAGGTATGTGTCAGGCGGAATCAGCGAGGACAGGTAGGGAATCGGACTAGGCTGTGTCGACTTGTCGCCCTTTTGGGTCTTGTGCGACTTCGGGTCGCTCTGAGGGTCCTGAGGTCGACGCGAAACGTAGACATTGCGGAACGTGATCTTTGAGGCACCCCACTTCGGTACGATGGCAGACTCGAAGCTGTCTGTCAGTCACGACCCGGAGTCTTGCACTTACATGACCGTCACGCCAGTCTCCGCCGTAAGATAGTCCGAGATCCAGCGGGCAACGTGCTCTTGCAGCTGGAGAGAGTTGAGAGTGGCGAAAACCGCTGACACGAAAGTGGTGGTACCCAGGATGACCCATAAAGCTGAATGTCAATGGGTATGCCCCAATAGCGCACGGCAAGTGGAACTCACTGTTTCCGACCACGAACCAACTGAAGAAGGCACTGAGGTCATCGGTGTTGAAGCGGCGCCATCCTCGGATGAAGAACCACTTCAGGCGAATGCGAAGGCGTTGCCACCAGCTTTCAGCTGCGTTCAGCAGATCCTCCTTCGTGAGTCGGTGCGGGAGATTGTGCGACAGTTCTGAGCTCCTGTTGATGAGGCGACGAATGAAGGGTGAGTATTCTGAAATATGTACAGGGTGCGCCTGGCTGGCGCTCGGCAGTTGAGTCTTTGGTATTACAGGGGGCGTGACCTGGCATCGGGGACATGCCGGTGGTTGTGTCGTCGACGTTGACGTTGGCGATGACGCTGACGATGCGGGTTGCTTTGCCGGGGGTACCGTTCCTCCCTCGACACTGTTCTTCTGCGGTTTTGGAGGATTGGACGCGTTGGTGTTCCACCTCCGCGAGGTAGGCGGGAAGTGGCGGGGTATGGATGGTGGGGGGCGAGCTACCGTTGCTGCTCGTCCATGTCTTGTGAAGAAGGCGTGGATGGTGGTATACCGGTCGGTATGAGCCTGGCGCACGGGATGCGTCGAGTGAGTCCAAGCAGACCTCGAGGACGTCGAGCAGCTGGCGCGCAGAGGAGCCAGAAGGCGTGGGGCGAGAAGGTGAGCCATAGCCCGCCCAGAAGACGCCATTCTGCCTGATCAGCAGCTTATCACTTAAGCGCTGTCCTGTTGAGTGGATCAGGCAGTGACTGGGAGGCCTGTTGAAGAGCCGAAGGAAGCGAAGAGTGCTGGAGGGATGGAGAGCAAGCAAGAGGACCCCCGGGTCCCCTGCAAATCTACTGACGTACATCGGCTACAGACTCGGAAACCTGATAAGCCGCGCACTGTCTTCCCAAGGTCACGTGGAAGAATGACGTGGGATTGTCTTGATTTTGCCACCATGCCGACGTTTCAGGGCTCGTGCGGGGCAGTTGCAATAATTTCTGAGCATCTTTAGCACGACGGTGAACGGCAGGGCGGCACCTCTGCATCTTAACTCTACCAACTCCCTCGTACAACACATCAGAAAAATGGAGTACGAACCCGACGCGGCTGGTCAAGAAAGCTATATCCTCTGTGCCGACTGTGGCACGGTCATTTCCTCGGCGAACGGCTCCGGACTTTGTGCGTACAGAATGAACTGCTGACACATCACGCGAGCGATGCGCTGACAGTTGCAGGTGTGGGATGCCTCCGTAACTCTGTCGACATCACCGACGGTATCCCAAAGGAGTCGGTCGTCAACTTCTGCAAGGGCTGTGAGCGCTTCCTGTCTCCGCCCAACACCTGGGTTGCTTGTCAGCCCGAGTCTCGCGAGCTTCTTGGTGAGCGCCTTGCGTCATTATGCTAGTGGTAGAGTGATTGCTAATACGACAGCCATCTGTCTGAAGAAAATCGCCAAGCCTCTGTTGAAGGTTCGCCTGATCGATGCCCAGTTCATCTGGACGGAGCCTCACTCGCGCCGTATCAAGCTCAAGATCACGATCCAGAAGGAGGTCCTCGCCAACACTGTCCTCCAGCAGACCTTCGTTCTGACCCTCGTCGTCCAGACCGGTCAGTGCCCCGCCTGTACCCGTCTCGCCGCCAAGAACACCTGGAAGGCCAGTGTCCAGGTCCGTCAGAAGGTCACCCACAAGCGTACCTTCCTGTTCCTCGAGCAGCTCATCCTCAAGCACAACGCACACAAGGACTGCACGAACATCAACGAGAAGCGCGATGGTCTTGACTTCTTCTACACAGAGCGCAACAACGCCATCAAGATGGTTGAGTTCCTTGCGTCCGTTGTTCCCGTCCGCGTGAAGGGATCCGAGCAGCTCATCTCGCAAGACACTCACAACGGTACCGCCAACTACAAGTTCACTTACTCTGTCGAAATCGTGCCGATTTGTAAGGACGACCTCGTCTGTATCCCGAAGACGCTCGCCCGCCAGTGGGGCAACATCTCGCAGCTGACGATCTGCTCGCGCGTCGGCAACACCCTCCATCTACTCGACCCCCTGACGCTGCAGCAGACAGATGTGACCGCCCCCGTGTACTGGCGCCAGCCGTTCGAGTCGCTGGCTCAGACCTCGGACCTGATCGAGTTCGTCGTGCTCGACATTGAGCCGACCGGTGTTCAGCGCGGACGCTGGGTTCTCGCCGACGCTCAGATCACTCGTGCTTCTGGATCAGGACAGGCGGCGGACGCGGACGGCATGGGCGACGACGGAATCTATCACGTGCGGACGCACCTCGGCGCCATCCTGCAGCCCGGAGACACCGTGCTCGGCTACGACCTTACGCATACCAACTTCAACAACGACGCGTTCGAGGGTATCGACCCGCACCGGATACCGCATGTGATTCTCGTGAAGAAGACTTACCCGAACCGCCGAAAGAAGAACCGCCCCCGTAACTGGAAGCTCAAGTCGATTGCCAAGGAGGCCGAGGAGGACACGACGGTGGGACGTGGTGCGCTCGGCCGCCGTGGTGGTGTGGACCAGAAGAACGTCGAGCGCGACTACGAGCTCTTCCTCCGCGACCTCGAGGAGGACAAGGAGATGCGCGCCGCCGTCAACCTGTACCGCGCCGACGAGGAGCAGAACATGGAGGACGACGACGGAGACGTTGCCATGGGTGGCCAGAAGGGCTCGGGCATGCGCGGCGGCAAGCGTCGCGGAGGTGCCTCTGCCCAGGCCGCCGCCGCCATGGAGGTCGAGGACGGCAACATCGCCGACGAGGACGACGACGGAACCGAGGAGGAGGACTTCCCCGAGATCGAGCTCGACGAGCTCCTCGAGAACTTTGACGACATGGCGATCGAGGGTGAGGAGGCCAACTAGAACTTGTATAGGTTTATTCATTCAATGCATCTTGCACATTGATCTATCAGCTACCATACCGGTGATAGATTGTCCGACCGTCTGCTGTCAGCTTCGTACAGACCTCTCAACTCACCGCACGTATTTCCTGATCCACGGCTTGGCGACGGCTCTGATCTCGGCCGCATCGTGCTTGACGCCGGGAACCAACTTGAACCCGTACTTGATGCCGTGGGCATCGAAGCTAGCCTTGAGGGCGTTCGTGCAGTCTAAGCGGGACATGGGAGCAAGCGACCCATCGGGCTGAACGGGTCGCCAGTGGTCCTGGTCACCGATGAGAAGCTGCACAACCATCTCTCCGCTCTGCGTCCTCTCCGCGATCTTCTTCGGGTCGATGCCGGAGCCATCTCGCCGTGTCGGAGCGCCAACGATACCAGCCGGCCACGGCTCGTCGATCAGCGGTGTCGCTCGTCCCGGCGCGCCGATGGACACGGCATGCAATCGTTCCGGGTACAGGTAGAGGAAGCGGTGGACGAACTGACCGCCTCCGGAGAACCCAATCAGTGCAAAGGTGCGCGTGTCGACGCAGCCCCACTCTCGCTCAACCGTGTCGATCATTTGCAGCAGCACCTCGTCGTATCGGATGATCTCTCCCGTTGCTGTCTCCCATTCCAGCTTCTTGAAGTTGTCCGGGCCGTCGGGGAACTGTCTGTCAGCAAAGGTGTACGTCAGCCACAAGCCATAATCACGCGCTCGACACAAGCTCAACAAGGGGATCTGGCGTCCTGAATCGCTAGCGCAAGGCCTGTGCGCAGTGGGGAAAGAAGACGACTCACTTTGATATCGCACGGGAAGCACGGTGAGAGAAGAATACAACCCTCTTCCTCCGCAATGTCCGCCCACTCATCACGGAGCTTCTCTGCATCACGCTTCGAGTCGTGGATAGCGACCATGAGCCCGAAGCCCTTCGGTCCCGCGCCGCGCCCAAACACGAACGTGCCCTTCATCGGCGAGTCGGTCAGTGAAACTGTTTTCGGGCCAGTCACCACGCCGTCGACGCCGACGTCCTCGCCCCGCGCACGGCGGGTGATCGGATGGCTGCGCGGGGTGTACACGTAGAAGCTGAAGCGGGGGTCGGAGGGGAGTGTGTACGATGCGCTCTTCCGCGCCGCCATGATCAGCGTCAGGTGGCCTGGCGGCGCGGCGTAGAGTGTCGAACGCTCCGATCCGGCGGCTCCCATGGCGAAGGTGTGAGTGAGTGGATGTGCATTGCTGAAGTGCGCACATCAACGCGAAGTGACGGGGTCGCTGACTCGGCTCATCCGGCCCGGTGTAGGTTGCCGACCAGCCGAGATTTTTCCGTCTCATCGATGCGCTAGTGTGCTTTAGGCCGTTCCTGTGCTGCGCCCTAGTGCTGTGGCACTTCGACACCTACTTTCTCTTTCTTACGAGTGTTCAGGAAGCTCCCGATGCTTCTGCTTCATCAAAAGAATATTCTCGCCTGCTGGGAGAGAACAAAACACAAAAATGAATGACCACTGACAGGATCGAACTGCCGACCTCCGCATGGACTGATAATCAGACTGATTATTAGTACGATGCTCTAACCAGCTGAGCTAAGCGGCCTTCGATATATGCTTAGGCCGGGAAAGCCTAAGTCCTGACTTCCGCAAATAGTTTTGGTGTCGAAGCCTTTTCTGTCCTGTAGGAGGGCTGTATGAAGTTGTATGCAGGGGTCGTGTTACATGCAGTATAATACAGGTATCTATATAGACTGTTCTCTTGGTTCAGGCTAGAACTGCGACTATCAGGCCGAGGACGAGAGCAGCCAGCGAGCCCGAAACAGCAGGGCCGCTGCTGTTGCCGTCCTGGCCAGTCGTGGTGGCGCCGGCGGCTGCAGCAGATGATGTCTGCCCTGAGGGATTCCGGGAACTTCCAGCAGCATTGTCGACAGTCGCACTGTTACCGTTCGAGTTGGGGTCGGGACCAGGGCCGACCTCGGAGCCGTTGCGGGAGATGTAGTTGGACTGGCCGAGGACAGTGCCGTTGTCATGACGTGCGCGGACCATGAACATTTCGAGACCCGGGTTCAAGAGGCTGAACTCGTCCTCGAAGCCGTCATGGGTCACGTTCCAGAGCGATTGGGGCTCAGCGGTTGTGTCGTTGGCACCAACCACCTCCCATGTCTTGACCTCGGTCGCACCGTTCCACGACATGTAAAGAGTGTGCTCTTCCGTGTTGTTGCCGTTCTGGAGCGCGAGGCTCGGTTGCGTTGTCGGCTGACCGGTCCAGTTCGCGCGGTGTGCTCGGTAGCCCTGCACGTCGCCTACGCCAAACTGGACAGCCCACAGCAGCTCGCCGGTCGGCGAGTACTCGCTGACGTAGGGAATCTGGCCCCAACCGCAAAGATAGTTGCCGTTCGGCTGCAGCTCGGTCGAGCCTTGGCTGGGAGAGGGCGTGCGGTTGAACGGCAGGAACTCTGTGTTGACTGCGACCGTCTTGTTGTCAAAGTCAATGTTGAGTAGTAGACCGCGAGCGGTTTCCTCTCGGGCGTCCCAGCCAGTAGCTGCGTTGTCAAACAGCGAGATCGTCGTCTCGTTGTCGCGCCACCGGGCGTCGTGCTGATACCAGAACGTCGTGTTGTCGCCCATTGTGAAAGACGAGTTCTGGCCCCCGAGCGTCCAGATGATGGAGCCGTCGGCACCCGAAACGTAGTACAGCGCCGAGCAGTGCCTGGACGAGATCAGGTAGTTGCCCTTGCTGTCCTTCTCGATTGAGTTGATATGGAAGTAGTCCCACGGGTTGTCCGAGCTGCCGCCGGTGTCTGCGGGCGTAGTGAAACAAGTATGCGGATCAACGTGATCCAAGGAATGCCAAGTGAAGATGACGTCTCCACTCTCAACGTCGATCTCTTGCGCCACGCCCTGCATGATGAAGCCTTCTGTCGGGTCCTGCAGCCCAGTCTCGTAGGAGGAGAGGTCATAGGACTGTACGGGGTACACGGTGAAGAGCGCGGTGCCGTTCTCCGTCAACGTGAACTTCGATGTCAGCACCGCATTAAACGCACCTGCATCAAAGTACTCACTTCGTGGAAGTCCATCTGGGCATTCTCGACTTGAGCGGAGCTGTGGCGGTCAGGTGTGCCCGCCAGATCGTGGGATGACCGATGGCCGCTTTTTTCACTTACATGTTGGCGACAACCTGGTAGGACTGGTTGATGAGGAGGCCGTGCCCCATGCCGTAGCCGTTGCTGTTGAACTCGCCCTGCCACATAGCGATGACAGGCTGGCCCTTGTACATCCTTGGGGTGAAGGACATGGCTTGTCCGAAGTCGCTGCCGTCCCAGATGAGCTCCCCATTCCTGTCGAAGATGTATGCTCCAGGAGCCTCAACGGAGGTTCCACGGGGGGCGATGAAGAGATATCCATCATCTGACTTAGTATCCGGGAACTTCTGGAAGTTGAACTGCACCCTGGAACAGTTTAGCACCGTTCGTCTTTCCGCAGTACCCACGGTTTGGAAGGGGACGAAAGGAATGTCTGATACGGAGATCCTCCGAGGCTGCCATTCTGGTAGCCCACCGAGGAGTTGAGATAACTCTCTCCGTGAGCGGCGTACGCGGTTCCTGCCAGAGCACTTGCGAGTGCCCAGCCGATCATGTTGTGTAGTGTAAGTGCTGGGGAGCCGACGCAGCGGCTGACGCTGCTGTCTTTATAACTATGCGCTGAATGCCCACAAGCCACTGCCGCATCGCACACCGCCCAGGCATTCCGCAGCGCAGTCAAAGTGCTGCGGTCGTGACGAGAACGATGTCGCAGACGATCCCCTGGGCAGACAGGGTTTCGGGCGGGGACGGCCCGGATCGTCTCCAGATCGCGCGCTACCCCAGTGGCGTCTGCCAAGCGCCACTGCAACGTAAACTGTGGTGCGGACCCCGACAGTTAGGGACGGAGGAACAGCATTGCGATACTGGAATTGAAGGAGCACTCGTGCATTCAGGAGGTGCAGATCTGCCGCGGAGGATAAGTTAGTATGAGAAGAGGCTGACGTGCGCCCGTTTGTCGCTTTTACTGTTGCAGCTGGCTATTCTTGAGAAGCGTAACCACCAAGAGCTTGGACAGATCCAACACCAATTAACCGATGTCAGCCCTCGCGAGCCCGTCTTTTGGCCACTCATTTTACGTCACCTGTGACAAATCCTTGGGTGGGGGATATACGACATGACCTCCCACCAACCGGAGCGCGCTCAAGAGATCTCTCACACGCTCAGATGTCGCTACAGTAATCGGACAAGATGCGTCGACCGGCGCACCTGTCGATGCTGTATCCGTTGTTGAATCGCACAGTTGCTTTAACGTTTCTCACGGGGATATCCAGATCGGTTAAGGTTGTGTCCAGCTCGGAAAGAACGTCAGGGCGACTTGGAGATCGACGTCATGCTGGTTTCAGCGCTCGTGTGCAGGTACCACGCGTCACGTGATGCGTGTGAACTGATTAGCCTTTGCACTTACAGTTGGGCCACGGGCCGAATACCGTCGAGGTTCTAATGAATTCTAATACCCCGATCGATTGCGATTAGCACCCGTGGGAGAGCACAATTGCTCCCGCTCAAAGACGAAGGAGCGCTAGTGTCGCCAGCGAGGCCGCGGGCGCCAGCAAGGCCAACAGTCATCGACACGCACGCCAGCACCGAAGTCAACTCAATCACCTTCCAACTGCGTTCTCGTCCCTCCACCGTTCATCCCCACCCCTCGAGCGCGCAAAATGAACGGAGCCAACTTCGAGGACGTCGAGGACCGCGATGGTAAGTCCGTTCGGGACGGAGCCCGATGCGGAAACGCAGTGTTCGGACCCGCCATGACCGAATCGCATGTGGACATGTCGCTGACCTTTCGCAGGCGTCCGCTTCTCCTGGAACGCCTGGCCTTCGAGCCGCATCGAGGCGACGCGTACTGTCGTCCCCATCTCGGCCCTCTACACTCCCCTCAAGGAGCGCGATGACTTGCCGCCGGTTCACTACGAGCCCGTTACTTGCAAGGCGCCATGCAAGGCCATCCTGAACCCTTACTGGTGAGTGCGACGGGAGATAACAGCTGCTTACATTGTCAGCCAAATCGATGTCCGAGGAAAGATGTGGATCTGTCCGTTCTGTCTTCAGCGCAACCCCTTCCCTCCTCACTACAAGGACATCTCGCAGACCAACCTTCCCGCCGAGCTGCTGCCGAAATACACCACCATCGAGTACACTCTGACGCGACCTGTCCCCGTCCCTCCCATCTTCCTCTACGTCGTCGACACCTGCATTGACGAGGATGAGCTCACCGCGCTCAAGGAGACCCTCATGGTTTCGATCAACCTCCTCCCCGCCAACGCCCTCGTTGGTCTCATCACCTTCGGTACCATGGTGAGTTGACACATCGGGACGGAGCGAAAGAAGCTAACAATTTAGGCCATGGTTCACGAGCTCGCTTACGCCGAGTGCCCGAAGTCCTACGTCTTCCGCGGATCGAAGGAGTACCAGCCGAAGCAGATCGCGGACATGCTCGGCCTCAACCCCTCGAACCGCCCCATGGCAGGCATGCGCCCCGGACAGCCCATGCCCGCCCCCGCCGCGTCGAGGTTCCTCATGCCGCAGCAGGCTTGCGAGTTCCAGCTCAACAACATTCTGGAGAACCTCCAGCGCGACCCCTGGCCTGTTGCGGACAACAGGCGTCCCCTCCGCTGCACTGGTGTCGCCCTTGGAGTTGCCACCTCCCTGCTCGAGTCGGCTTTCCCGAACACCGGTGCGCGCATCATGCTCTTCTCTGGTGGCCCCTGTACCGAGGGTCCCGGTATGGTTGTCGGCCCCGAGCTGCGCGAGCCCATTCGTTCTCACCACGACATTGAGCGCGACAGCGTCAAGCACTTCAAGAAGGCGACGAAGTACTACGAGGGTCTCTCGAAGCGAGCGTCGGTCAACGGACACGCGGTCGACATTTACGCCGGCTGTCTCGACCAGGTCGGTCTTCTTGAGATGAAGTCGCTCCCGAACTCGACCAATGGCTTCATGGTCATCTCCGACTCATTCATGACCGCCATCTTCAAGCAGAGCTTCCTGCGAACCTTCAACAAGGACGACCAGGGCTTCCTCAAGATGGGCTTCAACGGCACGTTCGACGTCCAGACGACGAAGGAGCTGAAGATTTCGGGTGTCATCGGACATGTTATTTCGGCGAACAAGAAGTCGCCCTGTGTTGGAGAAACGGAGATCGGTATCGGAGGCACGTCGGCCTGGAAGATTTGCTCTCTCACCGACAAGACGTCGCTCGGTGTGTACTTTGAGGTTGTCACGCCTGCTGGCCAGCCCCTGCAACCGAACCAGAACGGTCTCATCCAGTTCGTCACGCACTACCAGCACTCGTCTGGCTTCTACCGCCTCCGCGTCACCACTGTCGCGCGGACGTTCCATGAGGGTGGCCACCCCAACATTGCCGCTCAGTTTGACCAGGAGGCTGCTGCCGTCCTCATGGCCCGTATCGCGACGTTCAAGGCGGAGATCGACGACGCGCCGGACGTTCTCAGGTGGCTTGACCGCATGCTCATTCGCCTGTGCCAGAAGTTCGCCGACTACAGGAAGGAGGACCCGTCAAGCTTCCAGCTGAGCCCGAACTTCTCGATCTACCCGCAGTTCATGTTCCACCTGCGTCGGTCGCAGTTCCTGCAGGTGTTCAACAACTCTCCGGACGAGACTGCGTTCTACAGACACGTGCTGAACGACGCGGACGTGAACAACTCGCTCATCATGATCCAGCCCACGCTCATGTCGTACACGTTCGACCAGGAGCCCCACCCGGTGCTGCTCGACTCTGTTTCGATCCGCCCCGACGTCATCCTGCTCCTCGACACGTTCTTCCACATCCTCATCTTCCACGGCGAGACGATTGCGCAGTGGCGCAAGGCCAACTACCAGGACCAGGAGGATTATGCTAACTTCAAGGAGCTGCTCGAGGCGCCGGTTGCGGACGCGCAGGAGCTGCTCGAGGACCGTCTTCCCATCCCCCGTTACGTCGTGTGTGACCAGGGCGGCTCGCAGGCGCGTTTCCTCATGGCCAAGCTCAACCCGTCCACGACGCACACGAGCGGCACGGGCTACGGCGCCGGCGCCGGCGGACAGGCCATCTTCACCGACGACGTCTCGCTCCAGGTGTTCATGGAGCACCTCAAGCGGCTCGCTGTTGGCGCTTCCACCAGCTAGACTTAATTTAAAAAGGAAGCAGCCAAGGTTAGACCACCCGTAGTATATGTATCCCGGAGAGCATGGATTAAGATATAGGATAGGCAACAGAGTGAGGCGCGCAGCGCTGAGCTCTCCCTGAGGAGGAGATCTGAGTAGCGGAAGAAGTACATGATGCATTGAGGGGAGCGATGCTGCTTTGATATATAGGTTGAAGTAGCCCAGAATAATGCTAAGAGACTAACATAGGTGTCGGCTGGGCTTTTAAGCCGCCGCCAGGTGGTGAGGTGAGGAGGGAGTGGAAAAGGGGGATAGAAGATAAGGCTAGACCAAGTGGCACGCTTTACTGCTGCGCCTGGCCCTCGACCTGCTGCGTGTGCGCCTCCTGGTTTCCCTTCTCGACAGCCGTAGACGTGAGGGCGGCGTACCATTCCCTCCGGGCCTGCATGACGAGGGCGTTGCGCTCCTCGGGCGAGAGCGCCTTGTACGCCTTGGAGAAGTGCTTGAAATCCTTGCGTTGGGGGGCGACGCCGGACGAAGTCTTCGGCCACGGGCCGAAGGCGGGGAGGGACTGCTCCGGCTTCTCAGCCTTGGTCGAGACGTAGGGCTTGAGCTGGGGGTTAGCTGTAATCGAGCAGCTGTGTGCTTGGAGGGTGGTTGGAGAAAGGTGCTGTGTTGGCTGATGCTAGGCGAGGAAGATTAAGCGAGGCGAAGAAGACAGGACGCTTCAAAGATGTCACTTCTACCAGAGCTACCGCTCGAGATGGAGCAGTGCAAAGCTATACTCATCGCCACGACGAAGAGTTAACATCCGCTCCTCGATAACATTCCTCTCGTCTTTGCAAGGGGAGAGCTCTCAGCCCAGTGGCCGTCTCCCTTGCCAACATCCTTCTAGCAATGCCAACAACGCAACCCCCTTTCGTCTCACCACCCGCACTCCTGTGTTTTGCCTACTCACCGAAGTCGCCTCAATAGCCTCAATTCCCGGTCCAACGTACACACGCACCCGGTCGTCGAGCAGCCTGTACTTGGCCTTTCCGCGGATAACGTGCTTTCCGGGCGCACCGGTTCGAGGTCCAGCACCGGGGGTGACGGCCTGGCGCGTGCCCTTGTAGAAGTCCTTGTTGCCGCGCTTCGTCGTCAGCGGCAGCCGGGAGGCGCCGCGCGTCACTGATGTCGGGATCATGGTCGATTGTGGGGTTGGAGAGCGAGGTCAACGGTCGATCGGATCTTCTGGGTCGTGATCACTCGGTTGGTATTGAAAAGTCAGACTGCTGGGTTGAAAGTTGGATTAGGCCCGCGAACGTGTTGCCACGTGCCGACACGCCTATGTCCGTTGGGAGTCGGCCTCCACCCAGCCTAAGATGGCCAGACTTCTCGGCTCTGGCCCTCCACCTATCGTTTGCCGCTCTTGGCGGATCGTCGTGGAGATCGGCGGTGTCGGGAAGGAAAATCATGAATGATGAATGCGTTGACTTTTGACTTGTGTCGCGTCGACGCGCCATACGCGTCCCCATTGCACTGTTACCAACTGCCTTCTGCATGGACTAGTACAAACAACTCGTCACCACGGCACTCGCGCTCCGCACCGGTATCAAGTCCATCCTTACGCTAAATCTTCCGCCTGACACTCCGCTCCTACGATGGTCGCCAATCTATCTACTGATCGAATCGCAGGCTCTAGTCCTGAGTCTGCCAGAGGCCGTACGACTTGCCGGGCTGCGTCTGCCACAGCCTGATAGTGCCGTCCTCGCTTCCAGAGGCGTAGACCTCGCCGTCGGGAGAGTAGGACGCACAGAGCACGGGACCGTGGTGGCCCTTGTACACCTCGCGCTCCTTGCCCGAGTCCAGATCATAGACGCGCACCCACGGGTCCTCGGCGGAACCAGCGACAAAGCGATCGCGCAGGAAGGGGTGGAGAGACGCCGAAGTGACCTCGTGGGGAAGCTTTATCGAGACCGGAGGGTGCTGGCGCATGACGTCAAGGAAGTGAACATTCTTGCCGGCCGCGACCGAGAGGGTGCCGCCGCCGTGAGCGAGCTCCATCGAGCTCACGGGCTCTCCGAGGTCAACCTCGCCGACCTGACCAAGAGTGCGGAGGTCCCACCAACTGTAACGTTAGCTATCAACATCTGGGATGGCCATAGCTCTGTACTCACCGGACCTTGCCGTCCTCGGCAGCGCTGACACCGACAGCACCTCCCTGACCCTCGTCCCACACGATGCTGCGGATAACACCCTCGCATGACAGGCCGTCGGGGTTGCTACCCAGAACCAACGGCTGGGCGTCAGTGCGGTTCAGGTCGAACAGGCGGATCTTCTTCTCGTTACCTCCGGTGAGGAGATATTGCGGCTGCGCCTGAGGGTTGAGGGCGACCGAGCGAACGATGTGGTTGTGCGAGAAGCTGTGGAGGGCCTCGCCAGTGTTCGTGTCCCAGATCTTGGCGGAGAAGTCTGCCGAACCCGTGACGGCGCGAGAGGTGTCAAGCGA
Source organism: Trichosporon coremiiforme (assembly GCA_039545355.1). Taxonomy (NCBI): domain Eukaryota; kingdom Fungi; phylum Basidiomycota; class Tremellomycetes; order Trichosporonales; family Trichosporonaceae; genus Trichosporon; species Trichosporon coremiiforme. Next base: position 160,909 of record BCJJ01000004.1, on the reverse strand, counting down.
GATCTTGGACGACCACACGGCTCCCTTGTGACCGAGGAAGGTGCCGATCCAGTCACCAAGCCAGCTGCGGAGCATCGGGTTTCCGTCCTTGCACGCGGAGATCATCAGGTAGGTTCCATCGGGCAGACTGAGTTCGTTTAGCTTGACCCAAAGACTCCTTAGCTTACATGTTGGAAAACTGGAGGTGGACGACCGGTCGGGTGTGGCCAGCACAGAGCAGGGGCTGCACCTTGATCTGCTGGTTGCCGTTCGACGGCGTCTGCGAGCCGCCAAGGGCACCCTGACCGCCGCCAAGTCCGGGGTTTCCGAGTCCATTCGAGAATCCGACCATGGTGATTACGCGAAGAGAGGTCTTTAGTTGTTGAGAGTTCGAGGAGAAGAGAGTTCTGTTACAAGTCGGGACAGAGAGTCAAGAACACTATAGATGATGAGCCCCAAAAATGAAGAAAAATGTAATCGATGCGATGCGGTGGGTGGGTGGTTGGAGAGGACAAAGGCGGGGTGATTTGTTAGATATCTAGTTCGATGGGCGAGAGCTTATTAAAGCGCGATCTTTGATAACAAGCAGAATATGGTGCTGTGATAATGCGGGATTCGTTGAGTTACACAGTTGCGTTCGGAGCTGATGCTGATAATGGAGTTGGTTGATTCGTGGTTTGGTTGGAGGTTGTGGGGAGAGGGAGGCTGTCAGCCAAGGCGTTTGTGGTCGAAGAGTCGAGAGGGAGCCTTGCTGGACGATGGGGCCGGCCCGGTGTTAATGGATGACTGAGGACCTGAAAGCACGAGAAGCGGGTTGAGCGAGTCGATACCGAGCGATACAGTAGCTTGCCTGAATATCGGGGAAGCCGACGCGAGTCTTAGTTCTTTGGATAAGTTGAAGACGAGCCGAGGGTCGTAGTCGCGAAGTCGGGTTGCGCTATGCGTGGGGCCAGCGTGCTGTGCGTGGGTATATGGCTTATGTAGAATTGTTGTGGAGACTGAGAAGAGAATAGAAGAAAAGGGAGCGACAGAGGGGGGAGGGAGGAAAGGAAGAGATGGGGAGGGGAGGTCGAGGTCGAGGTGGTGGAGAGAGGAGTCGAGATGTGAGCTTAGTAGCGAGGTCTGCCCAATGGGTCTGATGGGTCGGATGATGACGAGGAAGACTACGGCACTGCACCATAGGCTGCTATGCTGGCTGGGGCCATAGGGCCATAGGGGCGGCAGAGAACGCGCACTCGGACACTGCGGCTCACGCTGTGAGGCTGCCACGTGCGACGCGCTTTGCAGCGCGATTGCATCTTGCCACCGAATTTTGTCGCCGAAACGCCGTACCTCTGGGTGGTGGCTGCACTCACCCACCGTACGCTGCACGCGCGCTCGCTCGAGAGCAATGACATCGACCGGCCAGCTCCTGCTCGAGCATATCCCAATCCCTGTTGTTGTCCCAAGCAGCAACCTCCACCAGCTCCTCCAGAGTCGACACCGTTCAAAAGTCCTGACGGACACGACCTCCATCCGACTCCGTCTTTCACAATGAAGCTCGTCAGGTGAGCTACACTATGGTATTCGTCGAGCTGACAATGACAGATTTTTGATGAAGCTCAACAACGAGACGGTCACGATCGAGCTCAAGAATGGGTCTGTCATCCACGGAACGATCACTTGTGGGTATCTCCTCGCTGTGCTTGGTGGATTGGAGCTGCGCGCGGAGCAGGAGCGGATGGAACCGGCACCGATCGATTGTTGTTGTTGTTCAACTCGGAAGTCAGGTGCCAACCTCGATCGGCAGCCTGGCCACGGTCCGCGGCGCACTCTACCTCTCCCAGCTAAGTATCCTTGCTCGCTAGCTAACTTCCCCCCAGCCGTCGACCCCCAGATGAACACCCACCTCAAGTCCGTCAAGATGTCGCTCCGCAACGCCGCCCCGAACACGCCCAGCACGCACCTCGACTCGATCGCGATCCGCGGCAACAACATCCGCTACTTCATCCTGCCCGACTCGCTGCCGCTCGACACGCTGCTCGTCGACGACTCGCCCAAGGCCAGGAAACGCAAGGAGGGCGCTGCTGCCGCTCCTCGCGGCCGTGGACGTGGACGGGGAGGACCTCGTGGAGGACGCGGTCGCGGACGTGGATTCTAAGCGCTGCGACTGTTCTATGAGAGCCGTGGATGGGCAGACGAAGGTGCCGAAGGAGGCGAAGGAGACGCCACAACTGGCCGGCTGAAGTGGGCGCGCCGAGTACGCTCACCGACCGGCTGGAAACCCGCGGACGGACGACACGACGGCGGAGAAATCATGTCAACTAGAAGGATTCGGTTTTGTTCAGTCAGAGGAAGGAGAAGTCATCCCGCATAGATCCGGGGTCTCCGAAACATTACACTCGGGGGCTATGTGCCTGCGCGTCGTGCGCCGACGGCGACGCGCCTACAATACGCATGTACTTGATTGCTGTACCACAAACTCTCCATCGCAAGACGTCCAAGAAGTCTCATCGGCAAATCTACACTGATATTCTACCATGGTCTAGCAGTGCTCACAACAGGAAAAAGGCTTAGTAACCCTTCTCCGGGTCGATGACGTTCATGGGCTCGCCACCTTTGCGCACCCGCTCAACGCTGGCGATCATCATGTCGGTTCCGGCGTCAAAGTATCCCTCGAAATCACTCGAGTTGTGCGGCGTGATCACAGCTCGCGGGTGCGACAGCAGCGGGTGGTCCTTCGGCAGCGGTTCCGGGTCTGTCACATCGAGTCCGACGGCGAGGAGACCTTCCGGCTGTTCGAGGGCGGCGATGATATCCTCTGTGACTGTCAGCTACTTTCCACGCCACCCAGCTGGAGACTTCGGTGCTCATGGACTCACCAGACTTGGCCAGATCGCCTCGACCGACGTTGATGAAGATGGCGTCCTTGGGGAGCTGGGCGAAGTGCTCGCTCGTGAGCATGTAGTGCGTCTGCGGCGTTGAGGGCAGAGACGCAATTAGAATCTCGCTCCGGCCCAAGAACTCCTTGAACGACTCGGGGTCATTGGTCGAGTAGTACTTCTCCGGAATCGTGCCCTCCTTGTCGCCAGTGCCTGGAATGATGTACTGTGGAGTCAGCTCATGTCCACACCGGACCAGCTAGGTTGCACACGCTGTAGGGAGGGGGTCGACTCACGCCGTCGTCGACGCGACGCTCGCCGCGCGAGTTGGCCGCAATGACCTTGATCCCGAACGCTTGCAGGAGACGAGCGGTCTCCCTCGCGATAGCGCCGTACCCGAGCAGACCGGCCGTGCGGCCGCGCATCTTGTAGAAACCGGTTGAGCCGAAGTTGGACTGATGCGCCTCGTTCGGGTCGGGACGGTACTTCATCTCGTTGCGGGCGGGCCAGCGCTTTTCCGCCTGAGGTCAGCATATAGTCTAATGGGATGGGACGAAGGTGATGTAGACTCACTCGGGTAATGTACACCGACGTGTGGATGTTCATGTACACTGTCCTTGTCAGCTCGCATAGAAGGACAACAGCTTACGGTTCACGATCTGGCCGATGATGTACTGCGGGATGCTGTATGCGTGAATGCCGGAAGTGTTGCAGATCTTGATCTGCTTCAGCAGCTTCGGGTCCTGGAGCGCGGGGTGCTTCAGAGCCATGTTGGCGCCGGCTGGGCTTGTCAGCTACTGGTCTAGGGAGAGCTGCAGCTGCGACACCTTGCTGCACACTTCCCCCTCTTTATTCATCGACACCTGCCACCTCCACTTGCTGGCATATGCCTTAACGTAGTCGCACTCACCGCTCGTAAGCTGCACGATCTTCGTGTTGCCCAACTCCTCCTTCCTCACATCATCCGGCAACCCGAGCCAGTTGGAGAACCAAATCTCCGTCTCTTGCACGACCTCGCGCGGGGGCGCCTTCTCGCGGTCGGGGTAGTAGTGGACCGTCTTGAACGCCTTGGCGCACTTGTCGCGCGACTCTTGCGCCAGCTCAAACGTGATCGTGAGCGTGTCGAGGACCATGATGCCCGGTTTCGGTTTCAGTATTCGACCACGGCGGGACGAGGAATGGGGAGATGGGGAATGTTGAGGCGTGGGGGCATCGGGCGTCGTGGGGTAGGTATGTCAAGACACCCAGCAAAACCGACGATGTGCAAGAAGGATATGGCTGACGTGAGCACTTGATGTCTGGACCCGATGTTGGCAGAAGAGGTGGTGGAGATGAAAGCTCGAGTCGTGGGTGACATACTTTCCTGACTTTCCATTTCCGCCTTCTCCGTCATGTGTCGGGGCTGGCCGAAAACACGTGATGCGCCATGACACTCGTTTAATCTCGTTTGATCGTCTCCAGCCTTAGCTTTTGTATTGTTTCATGCAGCGAATGCAACCAAAGCAAGGCAAGTTATGAATGCAAGGTCGTAAGAGCTACAATGCCTATGTGGGGTATACTATGATCGTGTGCGTGCGCTCCTCTGCACGCCAGAGATTAAGACTGCCATACTCCAAGGGAGGCGCTGGGTCACGCTGCGACATCCTCCCTCTCTCCTCTGCTGTGATTAGAGAGCTCCACGGATTCACTCCGCTTGCCTAGTATCCGCTCACCACCCGCCAACCATGCCTCCCGACTCGAAGAAGAGCTTCTCGAACCCGTCGAACGGATTGCCCTCGACCTGAGAGATATCCTGGAGCTCGACAAAGTTGTCCTTGATCTGGTCCGGCTTCACGTTCGGGTGGATCGCGAGGTCGGTGCACATCCACGGGCTGAGCTTGACGTCGAGCAGAGCATAGTTGAGGCTGGGCTCGGAGGCGCGGTCAACCTTCATCTTCTTGATGAGCTTGAAGATTGGGCGCTCCTGCTCAGCGCCAAGGTGCTTGAGAAGGTTGCTGTGCACGAACAAGGGCGGGTAGTTTCCCTGTCCGGGCGGGATCGTGATGTCGTACTGCAGCATTGTGTGGCCGCAGAAACTGCCGCTGTTCTGGAGATAGCCGAGGGCCGAGAGCCAGCGCTGGCTCCGCCCGTAGGGGATATCGAGCGCGCGGAACGCCCACCGGAAGGTATCCTTGTCTCCTCCGCAGAGCTTGAACCAGAAGCTGTCGTCTGCCATCATGCCCGTCGCGAGCCAGAGGGCGGCGAGGTTCAGCCCCCCATTGCCCGCCTTGTCGAGGACGATCTGGCCCGACTCAAACGTCCACTCGTCGAACGAGCACGGTTCGCCGACGACGCGCCAGATCGCATTGTCGGGATGATCCTTCGTGATATCGGGCCAGAAGACGGCCCCGCCGCCGGTCTTGTACAGCTCCGCGTCGAAGAGATGCTCCACCGTGCCCAGGGGGATGTTGTCCGAGTCTAGCGACAGGACCTCGCGGAACGAACTCTCAATCATGGCGCTGCTCTTGATCTGCCAGTTCTTCCACCGCCCCGCCTTCTTCTCCGCGTTGCGCACCTGCATGACCTTGCCGCCTAGCTCCTCGATGGCACTCCGCTGCCCACCGTCCGTCAGCTCACCCTCGTAATGGAACACCTCGATCGGAAGCGTGTTGCCATAACTCTTCAGCATGCGGAGGAGCGTGATCGCGCGCTCGGTCGTGTCCTTGTTCCCCGCGGTGAGCACGATGCCGCGCCCCGTACCCGTGCTGTTGCCGTCCTCTGAGTGCACGAGGCCGTATCCCTCCGCCTGCCGCGCGGCGAGGTACTGCACGAGCTCGGCACGTTTCTGCCTGATCTCCTCCGGCTTCAGCGCACGCCAGAACGGGCCGTCATTTTTGAGCTGGTCCGGGTTCACGAGCAACTTGGCGAGGTGCGCGGGACAATGTTCGTGGTTCGCCGCCTCGTCGTGCGACAGTGCCGGCCGGCGGAGAAACGCCTTCAACGCCTTGCCAAGCCGCGGCTCGCTGTCCAGCTCACTCGGAAGCTGGCCAGAAGGGAACCACTGCTCGTACTCCCTCGGTAATGGCGCTTCGTCGGTTGCGGTGATTCCGACTGGTCCACCGCGACCAGACCCGCCGACCCAGGACGAGGGGACGACGTGCTGCCGTGTGGTCGGATGACTGAGCAGCAGGAGCGATGTGACCACCAACAGCAGCAGGAGCGGTACGACTGGCGGTGCTCGACGCAGTATCGGCGGGATCGGGAACGCCATGTTCGGAAAGTTGCCCGGGCTGAGTCTGAGCCTGCCGCTTCTTCCTCACGAGTGCGTGTGATGGGAAGTTGCGGTGTGGTGTGGTCGTACGTCGCCGTTTGCTGTGTGCGGTGCGCGGTGGCGGAGCCCAAGCGGCGGGCAGTGTCAAGGCGATGGGGACAGGTACCTGTTTGAGGTGTAGCCCCGGTCGATGGTCCTGTCCAGGTCCGTTGTCTCCAAGGATACGGGCAAGAGATCCAACACCGCTATCGCTGTGTTCGGTTCGGTATTCGCAATACACCCGGCGCTGTGGGATGGGACGGCGTCGTCGGCGTGTCGTGCGACGATGGCGAGTGTTAGAGTTTAGCGGTGTGCACGCGTCGTCTGGTGTGGTCAGTCAGTCGCCGGCGGTTAGTTGGTCGGATGACGGGACATAGTTGCGCCGTGCTGTCGTGTAATGCTGCGGCGTAGTGGTGCGGTGCTGTGCGCGTCTCAGGCGCCTGCGGAACGAGACCTCCACCGCACCCGGTGGTGGAGGGGGGAGGGGACGTGCATGGTGGTGGGAGTGGGAGGTGGAGCTGGCGTGGGAGACCTCGCCCCAGCTGCGGCCGTGGGAGAGCCAACTCCACCCGCAGGTCGAGATCATTCCGCGATCCAAGCCGAGGCGCGGAAACAGTCTGGTCCGGATGCGCGACGTGCTGCGGGTACCGCTCCGCTGTGATAGACTAGGTGCAGTACAAAGTGTTGACTAAGCTCTTATGTGTGAGCAGGCTAGGGATGGCAGCTGCCGAATTGCCAGTGCCGTGTCATGCCGTCAACCGTCCAAAATTTCGGCAAGTGGCGTCGAAATGTTGACAACAGCACGCGGTACCACCGACGAAGCCGGCCAAGCCCCAGCCACAGTACCCAGGCCTGAGTCTCATCCTGAGTTGCGCCTGGATGCTGAGCCGCGAGCTGCCGAGTGGCCGGACGGCCGGACCGTTCACCGAGAAGCGAAGACGTGAGCGAAAGTCGAGCGAGCCCCAAGGCTCAGCGAGGCCCAGCTGGCCAGAGGTGGCGTCGAACATTGAGGGTCAGCTAGGGTCAGAACCTGGCCGGCCTGGCCGATCCCTGAGTTCCAGTTTTCAGGGGTGCCGTAAACATTGGGGGGCCGGGATTGCATCGAGGGTCGAAGGGGTGTGCACCAACGCCTGCTCCTGGACGTACATGGACGTTGTGCTTGTGCCTGTGTGTGTGTGTGTGTGTGTGTGTTCAGGTGCAGCTCACGGCTTCGGGCGCTTTTGGTGTGCTCGACGGCATGTTCCAACATGGTAATCGCGGTGTGGCACATTGACTCATAGACATATGGCATGCGATCGCGCCTGTTTGATGTCTGACCGCCTTTGCGCCTTTGTCCACCTTCTCATTGTCCGTGAGAGTGAGATAGGGCTCGATCCTCTGACCCGATCCTCTGACCCTTCATCGAATCATTTACATGCCGCTGAGCACGATCACGATCCTGCCCAGATCGCGATCTAAGTTCTCGCGCTGAAATACACACGCAGGGCCCTTTGGAATTTCGGAACCGCGTGCTCGCTCCACAGAAAGGCAGGGTGTGCGAGTCGATAAGTCGCCAGAACGTCAGTGGGCATCGGTGATGGGCGATGGGCGATGTCATCTTGATGATACGAAGCTCATGCTGCGGCATTCAACGAGCCGCGTCAGTTCTGGCTGAGCTGGTCGACGCAGACACTGCACACAACAGTTTAGCCAGAAGGCTGGAATGCCGCAAAGGTAGCGGATCAACTACCGCTGCCGCTGGCGGTGAAATGATTGCTCGGAGCCTCATGCGATCCATGATGGACCATGTTTCCGTGTCAGCGTAGCCGTGACTAATTGTGCGGGCTTGGCTGTGGCCAGACGAGCCTGGCTCACGCCAGTGGCCAACCACCGGGTTCGGGCTCGGCTTGGCCCCATGTATTTCCTCAATACTTCCACATGAGCAGGGCTGAGTAGGGCTGAACTGGGCCTGAGCGAGGCTGGGCGCTCTGTATTGCCTGGCTGAGGGTGTGTGAATGGGTGCGGCTGAGTGTGTGTAGCGTGTTCGGATCTGCACGCCGCAATGTGCGCATTGCCGTGGCTCGTGGCGCACGCACCGCCCGCAGCGCATAGCGATAAAGCCGGTCGGCCAATATGCGTACCCGGAGCTGTCCGGTGCTGACCTGCCCGATGTCAGCTGGTGGTCAGTGGCAGCCACCAGCGCTTGTCCCTGCACTCTTTTCCTGCAGCCTGTGATGGTTTCGTATCCGGCAGACTGGGATACTCGTCTGTGCGCACATCATACTTGTCGTCCTCGCGTACTGGCATACGCGCACTTACGCAATAGCAATATGGCAAAGCTTCGCGGAGCCGACACTCGCACGTCAGCGCTGTCTTGCCTCTCGGCCAGTATCTGGCCAATGTCAAGCCGTGACAAGCCTCAAGGTCTGACGTACGTGCACGATCGGGGTAATCATCCACTACTTTCTGCACCTTGTTCATCTGCGTACATCTCTGCATACCCTCATAGCACGATCGATGTCGCTTATGCACCGTTCTCCAGGCATGCGCCTATTGACACCAAGTGATACAAGGTACATGCAAACGCAAACGCTACGAGGCGTAGAGGGTGTTCTGTTAGAGGAGGTCGCAGATGTGGGTACGTCGACTGCCGCAGCCCGCTGCCGTGCCGTGTCGAGATGATTCGCACGTCAGTATCAACGGCAACAGGTACTGAGGATACCTCCGATACGCATCTGGCGAGACGAGACATGAGATCTGACCCCCTTCACGTCTGAGCTACACATCCCAGTCGAGTGACCCCTCGTTACTCGTCGGGCCTGGTTGGAGCCTCGAGCCTGTGACATGACGGGCCTGGCGGTGCCTGCAGGACCTGGGTGGACCTGGGCGGGGATGTGGCCATTTTTACAACCTCACAGCCTCGGATTACGCTCAAGATTTCGACATTTCGAACCTGAACCTGAACCGAAAAAGCTACATGACTACCGGCACTGGGAACGCGGTCTCCGCGAGCGCGGTGGGAAACAAAGTTATCTCGTCGCTCGCGGCATCGCTCTCCGTCTGCGCTCCGGTGTAACCCTTCATGTACCCGCCGGCTCTAGCTCCAACCAAGACTCTGCAGACACTAGGGGAAGCGTTCCTTTTGCTTGGTCTTGCTGGCCGTTGCCCGGCGCAGCTGTGTTCAGCCGTGTTTGGACCAGGTCATGTCAGGCGGCGACCGGTGGCCAGTGGCGGCCACGATCATGCGACCGAAACCGCGTATCGAGATCGCAGCCCAGCGGGGCGGCCGAGATGGCCAGACACCAGCATCGCAGCGGCGCAGCGGCGTTCAGTGTGCAGTGTGCACAGCGAGCTGAAACACTCAGGAGCAACGTAACATCTGCAAGTTGTGGGTCTCGACAAACAAGCATGTTCGCGTCAGTCTGCTGGAGATTGTGGGACGCATGGCGCGACATATCGAGTGACGCCGTAGCCATGGGCAAAGTTTGGGGGGACTCGGGCAGCAGTCAGCGGCATTGTCAAAAGCACACGAAGGTCGCGAGGGTGTGAGGGTGGCGAGGCGATCCCCGACTGCGAACTGCGAGCTCGCCTCCGTACCCGGTCGAAGAGACATATCAGTCATCTGACACACCCCCAGACCCAGGCGAGAACCTCTGTCCTGGTCGTTCCAGAGATCGACTGAATACCTGGCGCTCCACTCAGGAGCTTCGAGAGCGGAGGCAGGCAAGCTCGCTCCAGCATGATGCAATGTGAACCAGCCAGGCAGCGCTGACTGTGAAATATGTAACAAGGTTTCCGCCCGCGTCCTGAGTGAGGCATGGGGGGGCATGGGATAACGATGGGGGCATCCCGGTCATGCGTAGGTGATGCGACCCCAGCCTAGCCCGTCTGGCCCACCTGGCCCTCGCAGGCTGCTTTGTTCGCACGACATGAGAGTGAATGCAATGGAAGCAAAGAAACTCCTGGCAGTCTCCATGCACTTGGGAGCGCTCTGGGGGTGCACTCCCTGATTAAATACTCATACGACAGACCGCCGCAGCACACCTGCCTCCTGCACGTGTCGGGGTGAAACGTCGGTGTTCCGGTAGTGCTGCCAGAGAGTGTTCATGGGTAGGCTAATGTGCTGCAGAGACCCGTCCGAAAGTCGTCAGAAAGCCATCACGGGGTGCGACGGGACTGGGCAGTGAAGGGACGAGTTCACCTGGAGACCTTTCTTCTGCAGCAAGCAATGAGGCCTGAGGCCCTCGGTCTCACCCACCACAGAAGCATGCAGGAGGACGAGCGCGCAAGTGCATGCGCGGTGGTGCTGTGCCGTGGTGTCCCGCCCGTCGGCCTGCCACTGCAGTCACAGGCGGCGGGCACGGCCCAGTCGGCGGGGTGCCCGTAAGCGCGCAAGCGCTACGCAAAATGTCTCAGTAACCTTGGAGTGAGCCTGGCAGGGCTTCGGTTAGTTGCTCAGAATACTGCACAAACTGCATCGCTCCATCAACGATTAAGATGAAGATTAGGGTTCTAAATCGCGCTAATCAACAGGTCAGAAGGAAACGGTGATTGTCTCGTTTGTCGCGAGCGAGACGGCGAGCGAATCTGCGCAAGCGCGCCGAGGGGCAAGGTTTGGCCAAAGTGGGACGCCATTGGGGCCAGCCTGGAGCAGCCTGGAGCAGATGGAGTCCGGCCCATGTCACCCTGTGATCCCTGCGTAGAAAGAGATGTGAGAGATACGACTGGCTGGCTGGCTGACTAGACTGCCCGCCTGGCGGGGTAGGTGTACGGTGGTGTGTGGTGTGCATGGTGTGTTATCAGGGGCGGAATGGCGAGGGCCAGACTCGCCCCTGCACGGATCGGACCCTTAATCCGAACCCTGAGGAGGGCTGGCCAGACCTCGTAAACCGTGCGGCAGGGACCAAAGGTCGGCAGGGACAAAGACGATCACCAAGGCATGCTTCCAGAGGATCAAAAGAGGATCGCGGTCCAGGCGTTGTCTGGCGTCGTCTGGCCCGGCACAACGCCCGAGGGGCCAAGAGTGCCCCAGCCCACCGAGTCCTCGAGTTCCACCCAGCAGAGCTTGGCTGGACCAGTCACTTGAGGATTCTGCCCGGCATGCGGCCCGAGGGTCCAAGGCGCGAGTCGCGAGTATCGCGGTCTCGAACTAGGTCTGTCTCGTTTCTAAGATTCAAAGGGACGGCCTGGGCTTTTACGGTCCACACCTTGCACGCCCTTGACACCCCTCACCCTCCCCCCCCCCCCCCCCGACACCCCGACACAGGCGCTGGTGCAGGCGCATGCACGCACGCAGCGAGAGGAAGACGAGCACTCGAAGCCCGCAAAAGCACACCTGGACACCGGACCGTACATGCGTCACTAAGCTGTTGCCCTAAGCCTTGCCGCTCGCGCTCGCTCGCGGCCTTCTCGCGGCCCTCATGGCCCTCTAGAGTATTCGTCGCGCTGCACGGCACGCACGCTCCCAGGTCCTCGCCTCCAGGCCTCTAGGTCCAGCATCCTAGGTCCACCCTCGTCAAATCAGGTCCTCACCGTCGCTAGAGTTGGTTCTCGTCGACGTCTCTCCCTACCGCCCTTATTCCATGGCCCCTCTCCTCCCGCTCTCCTATCACACCTGCCTTCACTACTAGATCGACTCCTCCCTAGTTACCACACAACCAACCGTACCGCCAAACCGCACAAACGCTCGCTCGCTCGCTCTACGCTCTGCCGCCTGCCGCGCAAGCGCTCGAGTCCTTCGACACTTTCCATTCGCACTCATTCCCTTCCATCTCTCTCACACACACACTCACACAACACTCATCTCGACTTCTCCTCCGTATCATACTCCTCCCTCCGTCTCACTTGTCCCGTCCTCGTCGACTTTCTTTCCCAGCTCGACCCTCGGCGCCCTCCCCCACCGCCCGACTCAGCTGTTCCCGCCCTTCCCCAACAAACGCTCGCTCAACTTCCATTAACTGGAACACCTACTCTATCAAACGATCTCCGAGTGTTCACATCGCCTTTGCACACCCGTCACGCTGCCCGCTGTGCCCCTCTGCGATCTGCGCGACCTCACGGCCTGGCCCTTCCAACGCCCAGCTCACCACACGGCGCACACATAATACACACACGGTGCTTTCCCCACCTGTTCAACTCTGCGCCGTCCGCCAGCAGCATAGCAGCACACACGTAGGTCACTGGGTTGACTTCCTACAAAGTAGCAAGTGCAACTCGTTAGCATTCGGCAAAGTGTCTTCCACACTGTCTGTCCGTCGCTCCTACCGCGTTCGTTTGGCCTCGGCTGCCCGCCAACGTCGTTTACTCAAGGCAGCTGCAGACGCTGCAGACACAGCGACAGCAGGCAACGACAACTTCTTTAAGCGCCATCGCCGAGAGCGTCTGCTTCGACACAAGCAGAGGCCGTCCCCCCAGCAACTCAAATCGCAACAACGCCTCCGGCGGAGCAGCTTTGGTGTTACGAGGGGAATGCCCGTCGTTTCGCAACCTGTCCCTCCCACCACTCACCTCCCCTCCCACGACAAGGCGTCCTTTGCGACGTCAATCCCCTCAGAAGCTACCAGACCCCTCATCCCTTCTGTGAAACCCGTCACCATGTCTCCGATGGCGGCGTCTCCGATGGTTTCCGGTCCCAGCACTGCATGGCCTTCATCAGCAACTCAGTCTAGGTTCTTCCTCGTCGACATTGACGAGCCGGCCATGCCCACAGCAGCTCTTGGGTCGCCACCGCAGAGCTTCTCTCGTTGCTCGGTGAGTACTGTTGTTTTCCCCTGCCTCTAGCCTCCCCACCCAAAACGACCTCGGCTAGTCACACTGGGGCTGCAGAAACGCCCTGACATTGCGCACTCCACTTGCCTGCCTGTATATCTCGGAAGCTGACCCGGACACAGAGTGAGCCACCGTCAAACCGTGATGGCGACTACCGCCGTCAGCGGTCGTCTAGCGATTCGATCTCGCGGACACCGAGCATTCGTCTAGCGATTCGATCTCGCGGACACCGAGCATTCCAGATTCCAACGACAGCCATGTCGATCTCAAGTCGATGGGTGCTGCGCCTGTGCCTATCACTGTAAGTGTCCAGAACCAATCCGAGTGCGCACTTCGGTCCGGTGGAGAGTCCAGAGTCCAGATCCAGTTCTCCCGCAGTCTCAGCCTGAGTCTCATCGGTCGTCTCGAAGCAGCTTCGGAGAGCGAGGCACCACCCTCAGACGAGTCTCCCGCGTTCATGCTTGCACGGTCCTGAAAGTGCCGTTTAATTTTCTGGACTCTCTGTGCATGACATGTCGGACAAGCTCTTTGCTGCTGCGGAGTGAAGATGAAGCGGGGTGGAAGCCCCCTCTTAATTACTTCCATGGTTAAGGGACCCTGTATTCAACGGCGCCGATCCTGTATTCCTGGCCTGGCTGGCAGGCTTGCTTCCGAAATTGAGGTCACACCTCGACTCGCACCACCCTGCATCTATGGCTGCAGCTGCTCCCTTCCCCTGTCTACACCCGACCAACCCCTTCCACCCCTCACACCGCGCACCGTCCGTTGAAGCATGCACGCTGACGTTCGCAGCCCCCAAAATCCGACAACGCCAAGTTCCTGCCGCCCGAGTCTCTGACGTCGTTGACTGTTGCATCCGAGCCAACGTCGCCGCTGCGACAGTGCAGCCTGCCCTCCAAGGCGCCGCCACTGCAGCCTGAGCCGCTCGAGCCGCCGCCATTCCCGCGCCACGACTCGGAGCCGCTCACGACGACGTACCACCCGTTACGCTCGTCGCAGTACACTGACCTGTTCCTGCTCGAGCCGCACGAGTACGACTCGATCGCCGACTCGGAGCTGATGCGTCTCTACGACCGCGGCGTTATCGAGGGGCGTATCCTGGAGCAGATTGTGGACGCCAGCATCCGCATCCAGCGCGCGTGCACCGACGCCGACCGCGCAGTCAGCATCAAGACCCGCCGCGCTATGATCCGCCACGCTCTCGAGGAGTAGAGACGTCGTGACACAGGGTCGAGACCCTCGGCCCCGAAGTGTGGGCCGCCGAGGGCTGTGCGACATGCGACACAGAGAGATGCGGGCGCATGCGCCGGTGCAACATCAATGCACAGGGCTGCGCACGCACGCACGTTATGCGGCCAGGCGGTGGGGGCCCAGACCAGCCGCCTCAGCACCAGCTGCTACTCCAAGCGACAGGCGATCTCGCGGACCGAGGCAAGAAACAAAGACGACATGTACGAGACCATCACACAGCTGTACGACATATGAATCCAACAACTGAACGGAAGAAGCATACCCTCATGCCCACTTGCACAATCCACGGCCGACTCCTCGGCCCAACCGATCGACCGATCCACCGACGCATCTCCATTGTTCTGCATAGCATCACCCCCAAGCTCCCCCTCACTACGACGATGGCGGACCGAACGCTGGTTCTCGTCGAGCGGCTACCGCGTACCTCACCTTGCCGCCGACCTTGTGGCCGACGACTGCACCACCACCGTCGCAAACCTTGTTTTTATTCTCCTCTATTTTGGGATAATAATTGGGATCATTTTCATCACTACACTTTGTATGGAACACACGGAGCCTTCTGCAACCAAATACCTTCGAGCCGAGGGACGAGGACGGCACAGGGCGGCTTGGGAATCGCGGATCTGAAGTCTGGTCTGGGCGGCAAAGTCAATGTGCCTGGCATATCTGGAACGAGGAGACAAGGACGCAAAACGACAACGACAACTGACCGAGCCGCCCACCGAGCTACCGAAGAGAATGCGCGGAGTGTACGTGTGCGATCCGGAGCGCCCGCCACTGCCGAGCATTCGATCGTTGCCCGACAGATCTCTGCCTGCTCCAAAAGGTACGAAGGGGGCTTGTCCGTTGCTGTTCGGTCAGTATTGTCCGCCTCGTTCCGTCCTCGTCCCTGGTGGAACACATGTGCATTCCCTCTCGTCTCCCCCACCACTTACAACCGCCACACTGTCACCACTTATCATCACACACACAATCAGCACACACAGATCGTCACGTTTCGTCATTCGTCACATGTATACCACCCCCCACACAACCACAAATGCAGCAATACACGCTCCGCTACGCTCACGACACCTCACGACTGCGTAGACCGTAGATATCCTGGCCTGTCGGCTTAGCCTATGTACTATAACACCAATCACTGAACAATTTGAAACGTACATAGATCCTCTTTTCCTTCAGGGTGTACCAAGTTCAGCAAGTCAGAAAGCATGCATGGACAATACTTGGTCAACCGACCAAACCGAGCGCAGCGAGGTTGCCCGAGGCAGCCAGCGAGCGAGCAGGGCTGGCAGCGCAGTAAGTTGAGTGTGGAGGTGGGCAAGCGCTATGCGAGCCGAACGCCACTGACGCAGACCACCCATGCCAACCGATCTACTCTCATCAGCCAGAGCCTCCGGGCCTGCGTAGATGGGGTAGCACATGCAACCAAAAGGAGATCGGTGACTCAGCCATGAGGTCCGGACTGCATCTGCGTCTGTGCGCCACTGCAACGCTAAAAAAAGTCAGGATGACGTTCTCAGGTGTGTGGCCATGCTAGCTGACGCGAGCGCGCGAGGGTTATGCCCCTCATCTACCGGATTGTGTGGCGCGTACTCGCCTACTCGCATCAACCAGTGTCAAGACAAACTCTTGGGGACACACTGGTGAGATAAGGCGTTATGTCCCACCCGCGGCACGGCGGCGCAGCCTGGCAACGTAGCCACGGTCCAAGGAACTGTAACATGGGCGGCGACACTCGTCCGCGTTTGTAGGAGGCACCACCTCCATCTCCGTCCGGTCCGACAGACTCCGACAGTTTTACGCATGCACGACTTCCTCGAGTGATCGCTTACCTCCCTAGCCTTCCCCATGTCCCGCGCATGCCGTGACATACGTACAGCAGTCGGTGTCGGCGCAGCGGTACTAAGGAAGTCCCAGGGCCGAACGCCGATCAAACGTGAATGCGACCCAGAAACGAGGCAGTGGTGACGCATGCTAGACGGCAGCGCCGCGGCACGACGACCGATCATATTGCGTCCAAATTAGCACGACGACGCTCGTTTGAGGGTGCGTATGGACATGCATGGACTGGGCGATCACACATCAACTGTGACAGTGGCGACGGGTGACGAGTGCATGCCGCGGTCTCCTCACGCCTCCTTACGCAGTCTCAGTCGTTCGATGTAACAACACTTGAGAATGCAGCACGCCATATTTCCGAGGTACAGACATGACGGAGCCGGAACCTCGGGCTTGGTCCCAGCTGGCCATCTCTCCGCTGTGTAGCTCGGAGCCTCGACCGCGACTGCCCAGTTGCCCAGTTGCCCAGTTGGCCGGTGGCGCCAGTTCCAAGGCCACGGCCCGAATCCTCCACAATGGCCAGTGTCCCTCGAAAACTTGCATGAATGCCAGTAGAGAGTCTGTTCCAAACTCTCCAGCGC
The DNA here is from genome assembly GCA_039545355.1 of Trichosporon coremiiforme. Classification (NCBI taxonomy): domain Eukaryota; kingdom Fungi; phylum Basidiomycota; class Tremellomycetes; order Trichosporonales; family Trichosporonaceae; genus Trichosporon; species Trichosporon coremiiforme. The sequence continues at coordinate 144,359 of BCJJ01000004.1, read as the reverse complement.
CATAGCGAGAATGGGCTTCAGAGTTGCGCCGCTTTTGCGGGTGAATTGCGCGCCAGAAGGTTGTCTGGACGTCAAAAGCCAAAACAAAGCTCACTCGCACTGGGGTTGAATTGCTGAGCCTACCATCTGTCTAATCTCACCGACTAGCCGGACTGTCCAGTCTGGCCGCCTGAACGCCTGAACTCTGGGCCACTGGGACCACTGTGGCGACAGTGAGGCACAGGCACGATGAAACGTTCATGTTGTTAAGTTCGACTTTAGGGCGGTCCGACCCTCTGTGGCTCGCGCCGCCGCGCCGTCGCTCTGAGGTGTCAGTACTAGGACAGCGTTAACCACGCAGTGTGGGTTTGTTGCCGAGCTTAAATCCTCCGAGGGTGCTCCGAGGGGTAGTTCAAGACAAGATCGTTAGATCTCTCCCTGTGCTCCAGTCGCATGCCCGCCTACTAGTGCAACCGGCGTACCTTTTCGCCCCCCGATAATCTGAAGCAGTTGGTTGAGACTAGCTGTACCTGCCATGGTTCTGGCTCGAAATCCAGCATAGCTTGCACTGTTCACACATGTCCACAGATGTCAGAGGAGAGGTACGCTGCCGTGTCCACCGGGTACCGCACAGGACACGGCAGTGAGGCAAGTACGACTGTCGGGTTCGGGAACGCTAGCGCGATCTCCATCTTGGAACCCCACTCTGGCTGTACGACGACGGCTGCTGCCCGGACACTAGCGCGGCGTAACGACACACCACCGTTGGGGGACCGTTGCCTTGGAATCGGCCCAGGCTGGCTATGGCCGAGTAGGATAGCTGACATACGACGCTCAAGCGCCAGATACCGCCCAGCCGATGCTCACAACCACTCCAACCGCTGACATCCAGAAATGCAAACTTGACAACATCAGTGCACCAGTACCTCAATGCCTGGATTAAGGCGGGCCTGGATCGTCGAGGCACTCGAGGCACTAGCCGTGACGCTGAGGCAGGAGGCACTGGATATTCCCCGGTCTGAACTATCGCCCGAACTATCGCTTCGCAGTACATAGCGACAAGGATCGAGGAGGTGTTACCCCGTTCGTGTCAGGTTTATGCCCGCTCAGACACCGGTACCTCCTCCGATCCTCCTCCTCCTTCTCGTTCCGGTATGCCTTCTCAAGTCCTCCTCCTATCAAAGTGCAGAGCTCGCGCAAACGCTTGTGCAAAACTCTCCGCCGGAATGGGACTAGTTCGTTCCTTTCGTCGAGATCCTCGTCGTCAGTCACTCGTTAGCAAGTCAGATGTGGACGACGACATGATGCATCGGATGCGGCTGGATCGCCTCATTCCTGTACCAGTGCCGAGGACTGCGCCGAATCAGGAATTCGGTCGTCGAGGCACTCCTCCTAGCTCCTCGGCCTCCTGTACCAACAAAACTCGGACCGGATCTTCAACCAGCTTACCGCGATCGTGTTCATTCCTTGTGCGACCTTGTCGTTCCATCACGGCGTGCTAGCTCGCGCACACTCGCGGCGGCTACTAGCCTACTGCTCCCCAGCCAGCTCCCTAGCCCGTCTAGCTTCCTCGAACATCTCCTCCAACTCCCTCCCCTCTCCCCAGCCCATGGCCTTCTCCCACTCCTGCTCCTTGTACCCTTCCTCCTCATCTTCACCCCCCCCCTCCTGCTGCAGCACAGGCTTCATCTGCCGATGTGCCGTCAGCACGCTCTGGGCCAATTTCGAGTTCGCGCCGTCAATCATGGACGATGTGTTCCGCGCTTTCCGCGCTGAGGTGACTGAGGGCGGCTTAGGGACCAGGGCTGCAGGTGGCGGGTTGAGTGTCGGTGGGAGGGGGACGTTGGAGGCCGTGTCGCGTTCGCGGATCACGAGGGTTTCGAGGAGGTCATGCACTTCACCTTCGCTTGGAGCTGGAGCGTTGGGGGCGGTGGTTGTTGCTGGTCCCAGGCCGGAACTCGCTGCGGTACTGGGAAGCGCTGATGCAGGCGTCGCCAGGTGTTGAGCGTTCGTCGGTCGTGAGAGAGGCGCATTGGAAGCCTTGACAGCGCCAGCAGGAGCGCTCGTGACGCCGGGCGCCTGGCTTGAGCTCGATGCGGGTGGCTGCATCCCCGTCGCGGCAGGTAGTCTCGGCAACGTACCCCCGCTGTCACCGGTGGCTGCGTCAACATCCATTGCCTCCTCCCCGCCAGCGCTAACAGCAGCCTTGACGCGTCGATACTGCCCGTTCCGTCCGCCTTCCCAGACCAACTCCCCCCTCTCCTCCATATCCTCCAGCAGCTCTAGCGGCTTAACCTTGCCTCTCAGCCATGCTGCCTCGCTGCCCAGGTTCTCGCGGACCCATTGCGACTTGACGCGGCAGCGCTTGGAACAGAACCCTTCGTCCGCATTCCCTTCAACTTCCTTTATCGTCTTCGCCCTCGCTGAGATTTGGAAGCGCTTGTGGGCTCGATAGGGAGCTGCTGGCGGGTTTGGACAGAGTGGATAGGAGCAAAGACCGTTCAGATGGCGTTCGTGCTCTACCTCGGCATACTGGCCTGCGTGCATGTATGAGAGCTGCTGTTAGCTCCACCCCGACGGTTGAGCTCATCACTGTGATCTCCTAGTCACCTCCTGGACGTCGGCTCGACCACCTGAAGACCCGTCTAAGGACTCGGCGCTCGAGACTTCCTCAGCGGAGCCTGTCGAGCCTGTCGAGCCTGTCGAGCCTGTCGATCCGGGCCGAGAAAAAGTGAAGAGGGGAGAAGCACACTCACAGCTTTCTGGAACTGTCCCCGATCCACCGTCTCCTCCATAACCCTGTCCATCCACTTATCAACCCGTCTGGCGAGTTCCGCCTTCCGCTTCAGCGCGCGAAAGTACTCCTCCTTATCCTGCGCGCCTGCTCCCGCCAACGAGCCGGGGATGTTGGACTCGGCGACACGCAGCGTCATGGGCTGCTTTAGGGTGCGCGATGCCGGGGTGGGTTTTGATGCGGCGGGTTGGGACGGGGGACGGGTGCGCGTTCGTGAGGGGCCGGCGACGACGTCGCCCGGCGAAAGGGAGGTGCCGTTCATCGCGTATTCGTTGCCGTCGAGGTCGCGTATCGGTCGAAAGGAGCAGAGAGGATTGTCAGATGGTGGTGGTGGTGGTGAGGCGTTGTCGATGCACTGGCTAGTCGGTAGCGAGACTCTCGACACTTCCAGTGTCTTGATGATGTCAGGATTGTGCCGAACATGACTCTCGGGCGGGAGCAATTTAATCGGCACCTCGTATCATCGGACTTACACGACATCCACCCCAGCTTGGTGTTACCTGCGCGTCGTTTTCCGGACGCGTATATGCGACACGTTTCCAGCTTATCAGTCACGGCTACTGCGAAATTTACCGTACGCCTCAGCACACAGCGAGCGACCTTCGTCCTGATTATGCTTTGCATCCTCGTACAAAGTATTGCGGATTCAGATGCAGAGTGGAAAACTGTAGGGGTTTGCTTTTATCTGACCTCGATGGAAGGTCCTGTGTTCTCTACGAATGATACGAATGGTGGTGGTACACATACACACCAGAGTTTGCTACTTCCTCATTCTATTCGTGTCGCCACTGCTCCACACTATCCCCGCTCACGCCCCTGCTCCCAAGCGACTGCGTGTTGTCGCTGAGCACGCACACAAAGTGTCAGGTTTAGCACGCTGGGGACAGCGCTTAGAAGATGTCGTTGAGACCGGCGGCGTCGAGGCCGGCGTTCTCCTTGACCGACAGCTCGAAGTAGCCGTAGATGATGGTGACGGCCATCAGGATTCCGGTACCCGAGCCGAGGGCGCCCATCATGTCGGCGGCGAACGAGAGGAGACCGAGGGTGGCCCCACCGAAGGCGGCGGCGGTGGGGATGATGCGCTTGAGCTCCTTGTAGATCGAGGCGTCGCGGTGGCCAGCAAGAGTCATGTTCTGGTCCTTGAGCTGCTTGGCAACGTCACGGGGGCCAGAGCCGGAAACCTCGATCCAGGTCTTGGAGAAGATGGCGCAGGCAGTGACGATGAAGGCGACGTAGACGACGGTGTGGAAGGGGTCGGAAACAACGTCCTTCAGCGAGTGAGGAGCCGAGAGGTAGTAGGAGAGACCAGAGACGGCAGAGAGCTGGGCCGAGCCCTCCTCAGCCTCCCAGACACCGAGAAGACGGACAAGGAGGTTGTTGGGGAAGCGCGAAGCGAGCATCTGCGAGATGAGGAAGACGTTCGAGGTAAGCGCAGACTCGAGCATGATGGGCATGTTCGAGGTGTAGAAGAGCTTGACGGGGTAAGTAGCACGCTGGCCGCGCATCTTGGACGACTTGATGGGGATCTCGACACGGAAGCCCTGGAGGTAGATGACGAGAGCAAAGACCGCAACGGTGGAGATGAGGTTCATCATGTTGGGGAGGCGCTCGCGGAAGAAGGCCTCCTTGAGGGCACGGGTCTTGTTGTTCGAGGTGAAAAGGAGGTGGAAGAGGGCAATGACGGCACCCTCAAACTCGGGGCCACGGCCAGTGTTGACAGTGTTGGGCGAGAACGCCTTCCAGATGATAGACTCGCAAATGTTGGTCGCGATGAAGAGCGAGATACCCGATCCGAGACCGTAGCCCTTGGTGAGGAGCTCGTCAAGGAGGATGACAATGAGCGACGCGGCAACAAGCTGGAGGATCAGGAGGAGACAGACACCGGGGCCGAGCGAGCTAGGGGCGCCGTAAAGGCCGGTGAGGACGTAGACGGTAGCCTGGCCGAGAGCAATGATCAGGGCGAAGAGCTTCTGGGCCGAACCGAAGAGGGCGCGGTCGTCCTTGAGAGAGTAGTCGACCTCAATGAGCTGGGCACCGGCGAGGAGCTGCATGATCATGCCCGAGGTGACGACGGGGGTGACACCGAGCTCCATAAGGGTACCACGGTTAGACGCGAGGATGGCACGGAGCCAGTAAAGGGGGTCGCTCGAGTCAGACGACATGATACCGTAGAGCGGGACCTGGGCCATGACGAGGAAAATAAGGAGCGTGGTAGCAGTCCAGAGGACCTTGTGCTGGAACGTGACCTAATGGTTAGCAAGCTTGCAAAATGCGTCAACCAACCTTGCGCTCAGGAGCAGTGACCTCGGGGAGGATGCTCATGAACGGGCGGACGAGCTCGAGAAGTCGGACTGGAGGGGGATTTTCAGCATGTAGTCACACACGACCAAGGTTAGGCGCGACTTACAACCCATTTTGAGGCGAGATTCCACGAGGGGACGGAGGAGCCGTGAACCGGAAAGAGAGAGATGAGAGGAGTCCTGGTGTCGACGAGGACTGGTGAAGCGGTAGGTGGGGGAAAGGAGGAAGAGAGATGAGACGGCGAGGAGAGATGACCAAAGGGGGAGGGAGGATGAAGCGCTGGCGCGGGCTCGCAGTGGGCGACACGCTGGCATCCCTCAGGGACAAAATCCCGGCCGCGAAGTGCCAGCGCTGCGGGCCATGCCATTTGGTCAGCCGGTACTGCTTACGTAAATGCGGCTTGCACGTGTGGCCCCGCACTTCTTTTGCCTCTCAAAAGTTGGAGACCGGGTCTGGTCACTCACCCCTCCGCCTTCTGCAGCTGCCTTTGCTCGCCGCGGACCCGTCAACAACATCCTCCTCTCGCCGCCATGACGCAGGAAGATACTTCCACCGCCGCCAACGGCAACTCCACCAACAACCACGATGATCTCCGAGGACGCGCCGGTATCGCCCCTATCAAGGCCGAGTGAGCTACCTCGCCACCATTTTGAGCTGACATCCAGGTACATTCTCCCCGTCGAGACGAAGCCGCGGCCCGTAGTCGACGATGACGCGGCCGAGGAGCGTGGCGACTCGCGGAATACTCGTCCCGCCGACTCGCGCGACCAGCCCGGCGCCAAGCGCCAGAAGACGAAGGGTGGTGGCTTCAAGAAGCGTACGGAGCAGCGCGCGCGGCCGCAGGGCGAGGCAGCGGTCAAGCTGTGCCGCGCCTGGGAGACGACGGGGGAGTGCGCGCGCGGCGAAGCGTGCCGTTTCCAGCACTCCTGGGCCGGATACTGGGAGGTCAAGCCGAACGACATCCACCACGAGGTCGCCGCGCAGCTCGCCGATTCTGAGCCCTACGTGCGCGCCATGGCGCCCCGCGTCGGTGGCGATGATTTGATGGGCAAGGCGATCGACCTTTCGACGCAGTGTCCCGTCTTCAAGGATCTGGGGTACTGCACGTACGGGTGGCGGTGTCGCTTCCTTGGCGGACATGTCAAGTACCACGAGGACAAGGAAGGCGCGGACCAGTGGGAGCTGCTTGGGTTCAAGGACCCGTCGTCCATGTCCGAGACGGAGCGGTACAACGAGACCAACTGGCCGAAGAGCGATACGCTCACGAAGCTGAAGCACAACAAGGTGAGCTTCGCGACTGTGATCCAGCTGACATAAGTTCGAGTGGACGTTCTCAACAAAGTACCTCGCGAAGATTGAGCCGGACAAGCCCTTCGCGCTCGCGCTCCCGAAGGGCTCGGTGTCGAACCCGAAGTATGCGAAGAAGCAGAAGGCCAAGCAGGCGATGGACGAGGAGAGCGCGATGAACGATATGAACGAGGAGGAGGCCATGAACGCTGCTCCGGCCCCCGCTGCGCCTGCCACCCCGGCCCCTGGCGTCATCGATGGCGAGAGCGAGGCGATGGACGTCCCCCTTCGTCCGGAGGAGAAGCGCCGCCTCGACTGGGAGAACGGCCGCTACCTCGCCCCGCTGACGACGGTGGGCAACCTGCCCTTCCGCCGCCTGTGTACCGACTACGGTGCGACAATCACGATCTCGGAGATGGCCCTCGCGCAGCCTCTCGTCACGGGCCAGACGGAGGAATGGGCCCTGGTCCGCCGCCACCACAGCGAGAAGATGTTCGGCGTCCAGCTCGCCGGCGGATACCCCAACCGCATGGTGCCCGCCGCCGAGGTGATTGCGAAGGAGCTTGGTCCCAGCGGCGTCGACTTTGTCGATATCAACATGGTAAGCTTAGGCAATTGTGACGTAGCTGACGGAAAGGGATGCCCGATCGACATGCTCTTCAACCAGGGCGCCGGCAGTGCGCGTGAGTTTACAGGGTACTGTGCGAACTGACGAAAACAGTGATGGAGAACCCGGGTCGTCTCGGCAAGATCCTGGTCGGCATGAACCGCGCACTTGGCGAGAGTAAGTTTTTCTTCTGTCTCACAGCTCCTTGACCACCACTCTAAGCTAACCCCAGTCCCGCTCACGGTCAAGTTCCGCATGGGCGTCGCGCACAACAAGCCGACGGCGCACAAGCTGATCCCCAAGTTTGCGACCGAGTGGGGCGCGTCGGCCATGACGCTGCACGGCCGCTCGAGGCAACAGCGCTACTCCAAGCTCGCAAACTGGGAGTACGTGCGCGAGTGCGTCGACGTGCTGCACCAGTCGTGCGACGACGCGAACATGCCCCGCGTCCCCATCTTCGGCAATGGAGACTGTTTCTCCGCCCAGAGCTATTGGGAGGAGAAGGAGCGCAGTGGCGTCGACGGCGTCATGGTCGCTAGGGGGGCGCTGATCAAGCCGTGGATCTTCACTGAGATCGCCGAGCGCAGGGAGTGGGACATCTCCGCAACCGAGCGTCTCGAGGGCATTCGCAAGTTTGCCGAGTACGGCCTGAGTCACTGGGGATCAGACACGATGGGCGTCAACACGACGCGCCGCTTCCTCTGCGAGGCACTCTCTTTCCAGAGCAGGTACATCCCCATTGGGCTGCTGGAGCGCATGCCGCCCATGATGAACGAGCGGCCGCCCGCGTACCGTGGCCGAAACGAGCTCGAGACCCTCCTCTCCAGCCCGGCCGTTAGCGACTGGATCAAGATCTCGGAAATGTTCCTTGGTCCCGCTGGAGAGAACTTCAACTTTGTGCCCAAGCACAAGTCGTCGGCGTACGGGAGCGAGGAGGCGCAGGGATAGGCTCGGGCTCGTGTTCATTAGTCATATGTGTCATGCATCTTGTATACCTTCTATCGTTCTGCCTTCACCGGCCGGCGCCGGCTCACACAAACGTCGCCGTCGCCTTCATGCCAACCTTGCCGCTCTGCTCGGCCCACAGCTCGAGTTTTCCATCCTTGCCCTTCTCCCCCTCCCACTTAGCGTTGATGCTGATAGGCTTGTCGACGTACATGGGCGACGTGGCGCGGTACTCGAACCGGGCGAGCTTGGCTCCGGCATCGCGTCCGGCCCGATCCGCCATCTGCACGAGCAGCGTCGCGTTGAGAGGACCGTGGACGACGAGGTCGGGGTGACCCTCGACTTGCGTCGTCCAGTCCCGGTCGTAGTGGATCTTGTGCCCGTTCCAGGTCATGGCGCTGTAGCGGAACAGCAGGGGCGAGGTGGGCGTGTAGCTAAACGAGAGGTCGGGCTTGGGGAGCTCGGCTGTTGGCGGAGGGCCGAAGGTTCGGAGCGTGCGTCACACGGGTCATTCAGATGGTGGTGGGTAGAGGTCAGGGCGGAGAGCGGAGTGGCCATGGCCCGCAGGTATCGGTACGCAGCGATTCCGGCGGACACGCAAGCAAAGGCGAGTTCACCGAGTCGCAGAACATCAGTATCGGTCAGCATGCGCGGTTGTTTGCGGCAGGACGAGGAAACAGCGAAAGATAAGCGAGTCGCGTCGTTTTCCGGGACGGGTCGGGAAAGTGGTGTGTTGACGTGTGGGCAAGTCGTTGCGGAGGAACCGATGTCAGCATGTGTTTCGGAAGATAGGAGACGGGCAGATCCGAGGCCGAGTCTGAGCGGGGAGAGTGTGCGGAAGAGTGCTCCGTCGCTGAATTGCCGGAGGTCCGGACGTCACCGTCCCAGTGGCCCCTCCCCGACCACCACACGCAGCCCTACGAGCTCCGCCAGACTCCAGCCTCGCAATTCTGGCCATCGGCCCTCGGCGCTGTAGCTACTCACCGGCAGGCTTCTTCTTACCGCCCGGCTTCGCGCCGCCCTTGGCTTCCTCCTGCTTGGGAGGGAAGAAGACGTGCGTGCGCTCCTCGCGGACGGCCCACTCGCCGCCCTTCGGCGCAAGCTCGCGCGCCTGGTACACGAACATCATGCCTGCTTTCTCCTCTGCGCGCGCAACGCGCACGGCCTGCTCGACCTCGTCGCCCAGCTTGATTGAGCTGTTCGGGTTCCACTCCATGAAACCGCCGGCCCACATGCGGCGGACGTACGGCGAGGGCGCGTTGTACTCCTGCGAGCGTCAGCTAGCTCTTCCGCGTTCATCGTTGAGTCGGTCTCCTATAATGCATTTGGGCGTGCAGAAGCGGTGGTCCGGAGATGCGAAGTTGAAAGGGCGGAGCCACTCACAGTACTCGTGCCGTCCTTTGCGAGGTCGTCAAAGTGGTCCGTCGGCGAGAAGTAGATCAGGTGCATGCCCTTGGGCAGTTCGTCGCCCTTGCCCACGCCATAGTTGGCCGGCGCCTCCTTGGGGGCAGGAATCGTGTTCTTGAACTGGGACGCGCGGAGGGTGTCAAAGTCGTCGTTCGAGACCGTCGCCGGACGCGCGGTCATGTCCTTGATCCACTCCTGGGCGGCGGCGCTGGTGCTTTGAGCGCGAGCAGCGAGCGGAGCGAAGCGGGGAGCAGCGTTCCGGGAAATGGAAATGAGGGGGCGGGCAAGTCGAAGCATTGTCGTCAGATGATGGAGAGAAGATAGATCGTGTGCATGCATCCCGAAAGAGTCTATATGCTATCAGAGCGTCGGCAACAAGAGTACCCCGCCGGGATTCGGCAATTCCCACCTCACCCCGTGCCGGACCGGCAATCTCAACCTGGCCCCGCATCCTCCGCAGGGCCGAGGGCGGTCCGTCACCCGTCACCGATACGCGTTCCTACCGAAGCATCTGGCTATATTACCTTTCGGACATCTCTCGTTCTTTCCACAGACAACCATGTTTGCCCGTAACGCTACCAAGTTCAAAGCACCCTTCGGCGCGCGCGGCATTGCCGTCGTGCCAAACGACCTGCCGCCGGTCCTCCGCCGCGCGATGCTGTACGGTGAGTCTCGAGAGCAGCATCCACCATCTTCGGGTTAGACAGCTAATGCGACCCCAGTCCCCAGCTCGAACCCGCGCATGCTCGAGAAATCGCTCTCCTCGCCCGCCGACTCGATCTCGTACGACCTCGAGGACGCGGTCGCGCCGGCGCAGAAGCCAGAGGCGCGCCGGCTCGTGTCCGAGATGCTCAACTCGGGCAAGCGGCCCAAGGGCGAGGTCATGATCCGCGTTAATGCGGTCGGGACGGGATTCGAGGAGGACGACGTCAGGACTGCTGTGAGTATGAGGTCGTCGAAGGCGGCTGAGGAGGACGACGAGGGTGTCTCTGAAGAGCTGGCTGGGGGTGCGGGCTGAGGGATGATGAAGGGAGGGGATCGACGAGTGAGGGTGGTGTGAGAGCGGCGTTGCCAGTAGAGACAGGTGACGGACCAAGCTAACATAAGCTCACGACACGCAACGTCTCGGCCATCGCTTTGCCCAAGACAAACTCGCCCGACCACATCCGCTGGCTCATCTCTCGCATCAACGAGTACGCCCCCGCCGAGCGGCGAACGGGCGGTTCCTCTCCCATGCGAATCGTGGGCATGATCGAGTCGGCCGAAGCGATGGTGAACATCGAGTCCATCGCAGCTTCGGGCCCAGGACACCTCGATTCCCTCCTCTTCGCGGCGGAAGACTACTGCGCCGACGTTGGGATCACGCGCACGCCCTCGCTTCAGGAATTGCTGTACCACCGCTCGCGCCTAGTCGTCGCAGCCAAGGCGTGGGGACTCCAGGCCATCGATCTCGTCTGCGTCAACTTCAAGGAACCCGAGGTCCTGGCCCGGGAATGTGAGGACGGCCACCGTTTGGGTTTCACGGGTAAACAGGCCATCCATCCCAACCAGGTCGAGGAGATTCAGCGCGCGTACGCGCCGAGCGACAAGGCGATTCGCAAGGCGGCGCGCGTCAAGTTCTCGTTTGAACTGAATGACCAGGCCGGCAAGGGGGCGTATGCGCTTGACGGGGTCATGATTGATGCGCCGGTTTATAAGCAGGCGCTCAGGGTGCTCGGGCTCGCTAATGCTGCTGGACTCCCCATTCCCGAGATCACGGAGAAGGACATTCAGTAGAGGCTGAGGTTGGGGGCCGGGGACGCGATGCCAACTTGGAGGATAGAGTGAAAAGGATAGTGAAGAAGAAACACAAAGCCTATGCATAGAGATCCCAAAAAATGCCACATCCCCCACCATCTATCTTTTCTCTATCGACTCCATCTATTCCGCTCATGCAAACAGAGATATGTACTTTTTCGCAACCCTCAATGATCGACTTCGATGATCGTCATGGGTGGTGATATCCGGGAGATTCTCGGGTGTTGGGTGTTGTGTGACGACTTCACTTCTGCTTAGTCCTCGCCCGACTCAGAAACAGGCCCAGCCCACTCAACGTATTCCGTCTCGAACTCTTCGGGCTTCCAGGCGCACTCTCAGTGGTACTGAGATCCCACTCGCCCACTGCAGCACCTGCCAATTTCCGTTTCAAAAATTCCGGACTGGAGGGCTGGGACACACTCACATTCGGCCCGCTGTCTCTGAGCAGTCCGCCAAATATTTCCCTCGCATACTCCCCCGAACTCCTTGGGGTCATCTTGGCCCACTCGAGGGATTTGCGGCGCACACCCGGGGGCGCGGGAGAAGAAGAGGACGAGGCGGGGGAAATGACGCCTGCGGCACGCAACGATTGCCGCCTCATCTCGTCCAGGCGCGAGGAGCGCTCGCCCCTTCCCCCCAGAGGTCCGGTCAGAGGCGACCGGGCCAGTTGCGCCAGGGCAGCGTTGATAGCGACTGCCTTTTGCAGGACTGTGGGGGAGGAGGGGCGGGTCTGGATCGGCGTCACTGGTGCCGTGAGGGCGGGCAGCGGGGCGCAGCCGACTGTCGGCGTGTCGGGGGGCGTGGAGGGCCGGGTAGTGGCCAACTCTGGGGCAAGGGGACCCAGAGACGCGGCGCGCGGGTCGGCGAGTCGCGCACTCAGGTCACACGTCGCGTAGTGGGCGTAAGGGACGTGACCGTTGATCTCGGGCGAGCCGTAGTGCGCCGGATAGTGGTCGATGCCGGCGATGAGGTCTGTGATCTCGCGAGAGAGAATTTCGGTCTCGGAGGAGCTGAAGGGCGGGTCAAACTCGAACGCCTTGCCCTCGAGTTTGAACCCGGTCTCAGTCACCACTGGCCTGTTGCGCGGCGCTGCGGCCGCAATGGGCGTGGAACAGTTCGATCCGTCCGAGTCGGGCAGGACGAGTTCCTGCACATCCGCGTTGGCGTCGAAGCCGAGGCCGAGACTGCCGTTGCCGTTCTGGGGCTCGGGGAGAGGTTCCGGGAGAGGCTCGGGGGCAGCTTCGCGGAGAACCTCTCTCGCTGCCGCACGCACGCTGAGACCGCCGCCCCACCATGCCGTCGCTGTTCCCGTCGACGGCGACTGAGACGGCGAGTTGAGAGGCGACGCAACGGGGCTCTTGAGCAGCGAGGCGCGGTACAGTTCCAGCATGAGGCGGGCCGCAAAGTCCCTCCCGAACACTGGCCCTTCTGCGCCTCCCGCAGTGCACGCCGGGGGACAGCTGGCCAGACTCGAGCACGCAGTCTCGATACTCCCCTTCCGATCCCTGCTAATGCGCGAACACGTACTCGTGCTGCTGCCAACACTGGACCCGAGCTGGGATCCAAGACTCGACCCACCAGCCGCGATGTCAATGGCGGCGTCGCCCAGTTGGAACTCGGGGATGTCCAGCGGCACCATGCCGAAGTCCGGGTCGGCGCCTGTGCCCGCTGTGGCCGAGGCGGAGTGCACGCGCCGGTCGATGACGAGCTTCTCTGCCGAGAGAAGGGATACGCGGGGCCACGAGGGAGGTAGCTGCAGGACTCGTAATTCGGCCACGCTCAGGATCCTGGGAACGTGCGCGCACGCTTCGCTCGATTCCTGGGCTCCCTGCGCTTCTGGGCGAGCTTCACTAGCTTCTGGGCGTGCTTCACGCGGTTCACGGGCTTCGGAGGCGTCCAACGCACCTTCGGCGGCGTCGCTTGCGTTCTCTCCAGTCAAATTGCTCGCAGTCACGGGCCGAAATGAGCGCTGGGCGCCCGTGGCGCCATCGTCGGTTCCTTCGTGCAGCATCTCGTCGTCGTCGCCCTCGAGGCTGAGCACGATCGTGGGCTGGGGCGAAATACCCCTGCTTGTGCTAGCCTTGGAGACGGCGGAGCGGACGGAGCGAATCGTGTTAGAGCGGGAAACGGAGCGGCTCGCACTGCGCGACACTGTGCGGCTCATGCCGTCGAGCTCGAGGCCGTGCGTCGACCCGCTCGCGACAGAGGAGGCGTCGTCCAGCTCGAGGGCCGAGCCAAACTCGTCCCGTACCATGTCTAGCAGCCTGTTTCTGTACACTGGCTCGCAGCAGTGCTCGTGTCCTGCACCGGGGGCGGCGAGGGGATGGGCGCAGCGAGAGCGGGAAGGAGAGGGGGACTCGGGGTCGGGAAAGTCGGCCTGCCACGGCGAGGAGGGGCGGGAGGCAAAGTCCTCAACGCTGGGGAGGGGGACGGAGCGGGCGATGGGGCTGTCGGGCGTCGTGGTGAGAGACGGGGGGAGAGAGGGCTGGATCGAGATCGGGTTCAGGGGAAGGTCGGCTTGCGAACGGGAGCGGGCGTGGGATTGATAAGGATACCGTTGCTGGTCGAGGGTGAGGACGGCGTGGGCGTGTTCCGAGTACTGCAGGGAGAGGAGGGATTCACGCGTAGCCTGGTGGTGGGTGTATGCGTTGTAAGAGGAGGAAGAGGATGAAGACGAAGAGGGCTGTTGCCAGACCGAGTGCTGGTGGTGATAAGAGGAAGTCGAGCTAGTGAAAGTAGTTTCCGTTTCGAGAGTGAGGCTCTCGAGTTTCAGGTCGAGATCGAGCTGTTCATCTAGTTGAGCGGTCGGCGCCCCGGGACTAGATCCACTAGCACTGTTCATAGCAGCAGCGGCCGCACTGCGACCGGAGGCAGCGTCCGCCCCGGGGGCTCCAGTGTTGTTCATTTGCGTGTGGATTTGCATTTGCGATTGCGATGCGATCTGAGCGAGGGAGGTGCCGGAGGGAGCAGGGCCACGAGGACGAGGGGGGCCAGGATCGGACAGGATCTAACCCGGACAGTGGACTTTCGGTCGCCTTGCCGCCTGGGGTCTCCTAGGGACTGGGCGCTGGACGTGCTGGGGAGTCCTGGGGTGTTCCGGGGTCTCCTCGGGTCGTGTGTGGTTCAGGCTTCGGTTCCTGAGCACGGAATTCGCAGAGCTAGACTATTGCAGACTCTGGAGCTCTGTGGATTCGGGTGCGGCGTGCTCTCAATTGGTTCGCCGTGCTTGCGTGTCTTAGAGTTGCTAGGGGCCAACTTCAGGCAACAATCTCAGGCAAGACACAAAGCAGGGGCTGGCGGGGTTGGAGGGGGGTGTCCGTTCTCGGCCAGCTAGGTCGCGAGAAGGGGCGTGGGTATGCAAAGAGTATTGCCGTAATGAATTCGAGTGCTCTTGGATGTCAGAATGTTCCTGACCACACTACTGAGCTCAAAGTCCCGGACCCAGATCAGAGCTTCAGAGGTTATCCAGAAAAATGTCCAGATGCGGATTCGGCATTCAATACCTCTCAATGAATGAAGGCACACGTTGGAACCCGCCTGCCAAGTTCAGCAACTTGCAATCTCCTACTCGAGCGGAGCAGGGACAGGGGCCGAGGAACTGATACCGAGACGGACCGAGACGGCGGGGCGGGGCCGCGGTGTTGAGCTACGCGTTCGGCCAGGCCCGGGAGGCTGGCGAGGAACAAGAGATCTGAGGAGGCACTTGGCCAGACGTCGGCGAGAGGGCGGTGGGGCCGGGGCGGGGCGGGGCGGGGCGGCAGAGCTTGCAGAGCGGCGTCGCGGCGTCGCGGCGCGTCGAATGATTTCGGGCCGGGCCGGTTATTCAGCAACTCTGACTTTGGAACTCGGAACACCGTGAATCGCAACAACAAGAGAGCGTAAACCTTATTGCGTGCGATGTTTCGCGGACTCGACACGTCGCAAGCGATCACTTGCTGATGTCACTGGATTCCTTGCGCGAGGGAACTGTTGCAAAACTCGAACTCGGATCGCTCGGATCCTCGACACTCGAAACTGTGCTGATGCGAGCGAAGCGGGTCTGAGCACTGGTGCGGGGCCGGCGAGGTCGGCAGGAGCTGCTGGAGCAAGAGCGGGCAAGACGTTTCCGCACACCGCGGTTCTGCTGTGGGCAAGGGCTAGTTCCGTGGTGCGGCCGGGGTATCCAATTGCTGCGCTTACTTGCCCGGTCGGTCGGTTGGCCGGGGCGATTGAGCGGTCGAGTGGTTGGACGGCGTGCTGGTGGGAGAGGCCGCTAAACGCTGGTCGTAGTGGGCGGCGTGTGGGAGAGCGGCGAGGGTGAAGGTGTGCGGGGGGTTGAGGGTGAGGGTGAGAGTGGGGGGCAAGTATCGAGCTAAGCCGTCAAGTTCGATTGTATGGTCGAAGGGATGGCAAGGGCCAAGGGGGAATGTTCGGACCGAATGTGTGTTCGGTGAGACGTGATGCCGTACGCAGGGGTGTGCCGAGCCGGAATTCTCGGCTTCCTTGCTTCCTGGGTAAATACTTCGAACTGTTCGAGCGCTACACGTCGATTGGGACAGGGTTGGGGTAAACTGGGGTAGCTGTACGGCTGGGCTGGAAGTTCCTGTGGAACGGTGGGCGAGTATCGGTCGGTAAGCTGGTCAGTTCGAGATAAGGGCTTTCGGAGTGGGCGTTGCCGTTAACGACTGGACTAGCTTGGCTAATCCAAGTGCGGATCTGTCGAGTTCGTCGGGAAAAACGTTCTGTCCAAGAGAGAGATGGAGTCTCAGAGTGGACCAGACTGGAGAACCACGTCGCAGCCGCCGTCATGCGATGAAGCCCGCAGAGAACAGTGCATGCACCCATCGTAGAAGCTCGCACAATCTCGCACAAGCCGGCAACGTGCAAGCTCGCAAGCTCGCAGTTCGGCCTCGCTCGACCCCTCACTCGGCCACGCTCGGCCTCCAGAATCCTGGGCCTCAACCTCTAATCCTGCATAACATCCTGGTGTCATTCTGGTGTCATCCAGGAAGTAAGGGCGCCCATCCCTGTCACCCTGCCACCCCTACCGCCAAAGATGCCAGTGCGCTCGTCCGTGAGCGATGCCGAGCGGCTCTGGGAGCAGCTATAGGCTCATCGCATTCATCGCACGCTCGCTCGGGACGCGCCGAGGCACCGCTGGCACAGTTGGCACAGTTGGCCCAGTGCACGGCGCACGCGGCGCTCCGATGCACCGGGTCCGCCGGCCCAGGCGCAGTCGGCGTGGCGGGGCTGAAGACTTGGCTGGGCGGGGCTGAGGATGCCTGAGAAAGCCTGAGCTGGGCTGCGGACTGGCTGAAGGGTTGGGCTGAGGCACTGGAGGCACCGACTACGGGGCTTGCTGCTGGGCGTGCTTGGGCTGATGTCGGGGCTGAGTGAGCTGGGTACCGGAGAAGCTGACCCCGCTTCCTGAGAGTTCCACCGCAGTACCCATCCCAGCCAGCCAGCCAGGCCACCCCAGCATGCCACCCCAGCATGTCACCCCAGCATGTCCAGCGACCCAGGCTCCAGGAGGCCACAAAGTTCGGTGGGTGGGATCTATGGAATCCGGTGGCGCCCATGCAAGCAGCTGCGATTCGTCAAGTTTATCCGAAGTGCATCCGAGATCCGACTTCTTTTGGCCCACCTCATCAAGTTAAGTTGCGCCTCATGTTCCTCGACCCTGTTGCCCTGTTCTACCCTTTCCTTGTCCCTGGCGTTCTCTGGCGACCCTGCACGCTGCAGCCCCGCGAACATACCCGGTCTTACAGGTCTGAACGTGGGCTCGCCAGCTCAAGCCTCTACCAAAGCCCGGCACGTCAGCCCGGCATGTCCTGCAGTGCTGCCAGCGGCCATTAGCGCAGGCATAACCCCGGACAAAGCTTGCTCTCCTCCGTCTAACGTCGAAATGTCCTAGATTCCTATTGAGCCACTGACAACCCACCTGACGACACGCGCACAACTGCGCAGCGTTGCAGATGACCATGGTGAGCATGGCACACTACATGGCACTGGTACATCGCCGCGGAATATGCCCACATGGGCAGTCTGCCTGTATGGCCTATAATACAAAGTCTCCGTTGTCTTAGCTGTACAACCAACCCTTATCTCGCCATATCGCCTTGTTCCAGAGTGACGGAGTAATGCGTGTTGCGATAAACTGCACTTCGCCGTTCGCCTCCCCCACCTGCACACGCTGCTGACGCAACTGACGCGCTGACGCGCTGAGCCACTCACACGCCCATCACCTTGCGTGCAATCTCCCGCAGGCGCGAGGTCGAGGTCTGGCTAGGTGGCGGTGCCTCTGGTGCTGGTGCGGCTGCCACCGCATCCTCCTCCTCCTCCGCTTCTGGGATCACCCCAGAACTCGAGCTCTCTGACTTGGTCGGGGCCGGGCGGTCCATGCGGCTCTCGACCGATTCGGTCCGCTCTGCCACGACCGACAGAGGCCGCGAGGGCCCTCGCGTCATCCGGCCGCGTCCTCGCCGTGCCCGGGCCACGACGGTTGTGCGCGGCACTTGCAGGTCCGGCTGCGTGTTCCCCATATTGACCTGCGTGTCGTCCGGTAGGCCGTCCGATGAAGAACCTGCATCGGCGTAATGATGCTCGATTGTGGCGTTCTGAGCATTCTCGTCATCGGATGAAGACTGTTCTCCCGGGGACTGGCGCTGAGAAGTCATGGAAGCTCGAGTGGCCTGCTTGCTGGCGAGCTGGGGAAGCTTCAGTGACGGCCTGGGGACGAACCCGTCGTGGTCCGAGCTCTCGCTTTCCAACTGCGATGGCGATTGCCGAGGTCCGTGTCGGCTCCGCACAGCCTGCGCCGGCGAAGATTGAGCGCCGCGAGTGGCTGCTTCGCGCGCCGCAGATGCAGAGCGACGGCGTGGTCGCGGTTCCGTCTGAGCGGTACGTCGCATTTGCGGGGATGCCGCGGTCGGTCCAGAGCGTGGAGTGCCGCTGCCCGGCCTGGTGCGAAGCGCAGGCAACTGCAGCACAGCTTCCTCCTCGCTTGAATCAGATTCACTGCTCTCGAGTTCCCGCTGTGGCCGAGGTAGCTGGCGGTATGTGGTCGGCTTCCGCTTGGGCGCGGGTAAAGAAGGACGAGCTTGCGGCTTCAGCAGCGGCCGCCTGGGCTCTGCACCAAAAGTGTGTCTGCGCTTCGGCGTGCCACTCTGCGGCTCCGTCGTGCGACGCTTGCGAGAGTTGAGGAGTGCCACGATGTCGATGGGAGAAGGGAAGTCCGCATGTTCGGCAATACCCACATCGTTGTCAACCTGGACACAGTTAGCGGTATGATCATGCAGAACAACGCCCGCACTCACCACACTGAGGTCGTCGGCGAACTCGCCTGACGCCTCGGGCTCGCCTTGGTCGGACTCCAACTCATCCACCTCATCATCATTGTCAGTGCGCCAGCGAGCACCAACGGAAGTTCTTGCGGCCCGCACCGTGCGCCGAGCTGAGTGACCTCTTGTAACGGGGGCGCCTTCTCGAGTGGCTTGAACGACCACTGCGTCTTCGTCCTCACTTGTTTGAGGAGCAGGCTCCTCTCCTCCCACATCAACCAGAAGATCGGCATTAGCTTCCCAATCCAGTTCCATGTCCTGCGACTCCTCCACGATCATCTCGTTCTCCATCTCTACATCCTCCGCCTGTGCAGCCTCCTCGAGGGCCTTGCGCTCCTCCTCATCCTCCTCTTCCTCTTCCTGCTCCCGCAGGAGTCGCTCATTTTCAGCGTCGGCCCAAGCGGCCATCTCCTCTTCGTAAGCCTCCCGATCGGGATGGCCAGCGGGGAGCCAGTGGCGGGCGCGACCTACGACAGCACGGTCGTTGCGAACTCGGGTCTTGACGATCTCGCGCATCTTGTCCTTCATGTTCTGCACACTGAACGCCTTCAGTCTCTGGGACATCTGGCCCCATTCCCCGTGCAGATACCAAGCCACCTGCTGGGCAGTGCGCTCCGACCACCACGCCTTCTGGATGGTTCGGTAGAGAAGTAGCGCCTCCCCCTCCGTCCAACGGCGCGACTTGCGATGCATCGGAACCCTAGTCCTTCGCTCGGCGCGTTCTTGCGGTGGTGTTGGGTAGACGTCGGGAGTGACGTACTCCGGGTTCGGCTCGAGTGGGCCGCCGTCCTCATCGTGCAGGTACAGGTCGTTCCGCGGAGCAACGTAACCGAGGCGGCCAGTGCTGGACCTTGCCCTACGAGGAACAACCGAGGCCGCACCTTCAGATCTAACGTGCGCCACGACCTGTCGCCTGACGCTCTCCAGAGGGGTCTGAGAATCGATCCTCCGCACGGTTGAGGCAGAACGCACGATGCTGGAAGTGAGAGGGCCAGATGCGGGTTCTCGGGCTTGAGCTTGACTGGGCGTCCTTGGTGACGCGGAGGAGGCATGAGCGTGGTGAGGAACGATGGGGAGAAGCATGGGCGGCGAATAGCGCTGCGGCCTGCGAGTGGGCGAATCCGTCCGTAGGCGGTGCACACGTCGAGGGCCGTGGAGGTGACCGGCCACTTCACTTGAGGTGCTGGGTCGAGACTCGACAGGGCCGTCGTCTGGATCAGGAGTTGCAAACTCCGTGAGATCCGGGCGGCGCGGGTGAAGGAATCTAGCGGGCAGGCTGACTCGAGCACCGGGCCGAGAACCAGAAGCATGGAGAGCGTGGCGAGCTGCGGGAGAGGAAGTCTTGAGCTCCGTCAGAAGTGGCTCGGCAGTCTTTGACAGAGCCGCAATTGCAGCTTCGGCGTGAAGGACCTCCGCGGCCACCGTGCTTTCCGCGACCCCCTGGATCTCATCGACGGCAGATGATGAGATAACCTGGAAGTGTTGACTTTCGGGTTGAGGGATATTGAGCGCATCGGTGGGGGTGACGTCGGACCCAGGTACCTCTTCGGGCACCATCGGAGTGCCTTGAGGATCTGTAGAGGCGTTTGCTGATGTCTCAAGGGCGTCAGGCTGCAGAGGATGGCCTGGGTGTTCCGGCGATTGGCTTGCTGATGGCGATTGCAGATCCTCACTGTTCAACTGCTGGGCGACGGTCAGCTCATCGTTGTCGGACCAGGTCCCTCCTTCACCCTGCAGTTGGTCAGCAGATGGCAGTTCGTCACCCTCGGTGTCCTCCGTTGGAGCACCATTTGTCTCGTGGCCATAGGCGGTTGCTCCCTCAGGCTCCCCGTCTTGCCCATCGTCAAACGGGTCCGGAGCCTCACCGTCATCTCCGTCGGCGTTAGGCTCAGAAAGAACCTGGTCAGCTTCGGGAACCGGATCTGATTCCTGCAGCTCGCCTTCCCCGGAGACGGCTTCGGCCTCCTCCTCGGGTTCCGAGACGTTGAGGGCGGCATAGTCACCGGCCAGCTCATCCATGTCCGGTAGCCCGCTCTGCGTCTCTTCGAACGGCTGTTCGTCCACAGCTTCAGACTCGGGCGGATGCTCGTCCTCCTGCTCCTCAGCATTGGACTGCGATTCATCCGCTTGGCGGTTTCCAGCCGCAACCTGAGACGCCAAGGCTTCGTCGTCACCCGCGAACTGGTCAGGATCGGGGAAGTCATCCGATTCAGGCTCAGGTGGGGCCGAGCCCTCTTCCTCTTCCTCCTCCACAGGTTCCAGAGGCTGAATTGGCGCTAGGGCGTTGCTATGTCCGTTGAGTTGAGTCTCTGAAGGGAAAACGTCTTCCTCTTCGTCCTCCAGAATGGTAGCCTGGATGTCCACAGACTCTACGAATGCACCAGCATATCCATGCAGTTGGGTCGCGGTCGGGAAGTCATCATCATCCAGGCTGCCGATGTCGCTGCCTTCTCGGTCGATCTCGACTTCGGCCAACGCGTCCGACCCCCTGTTCAAGAGCGACTCCGGAGGAAGGCCGACTTCGTCAGGATCCTCGGCGTCCCCTGCAGGAGAGGCCGGATCATCTGCGAAAGGCGCGAGTGACCCGCCCTGCAGCTGGGTCATTGTCGGCAGCTCCTCGTCGCTGTCCATGTCATGGTCATCTTCAGCCTCGGAAGCTTCCGGATCGGTGTCCAGGGCCCCTTTTGCTCCCAGCAACTGCGTCTCACCCGGGAGCTCATCGCAGCCGCCTTCGCTGGAGCAATGGAGGGGTGCTTGCTGCTGAGGCGATTCTGACTCCTGGGATTCCCAGCTGATCTGCACAGCATCCTTCTGCCGGGCGTTCCAGTCGAAACTCGGGGTTGGGCGTTCAGGGCCGAGACGGATCAAGGGCGTCACCGTTGGCCGCTTCGGCGAGCGGACCACCGGAGAGGACATTGCCTTCTCAGCCTCCAGCTCTTGGGCAAGCTCCAGGAACATGCCCATGTCGAGCGGCTCCGCCATTGACGCGTCCTCGGCGCGGTCCTGGAAGGTGTCGTTACCTTCACCAGCATCTGCAGAGTCGTCGTGCTCGCGAGCTTCCTCCTCTCCGATTTCAAAATCGAGTAGCTCGCTGGATTTCTTCCTAATGTATTCCAACACCGAGTCCTCGAACGTTTCCCAAAGAGGCGGTTTGCTGACGGACTGGGATCAGCAGAGCAAACCTGAGACACTCACCTTGGGGCGTGCAGACGTTTTCAGGCGCTCCCATTGAGTCAGAAGCGCTCGGTATTCACGGCTGCTGTGGTCCAGGTTGCTGTAGTCCGGAAAGACGTTCTTTCCCCAGAAAGCCCCGTAACCCGGCTTTGGCAGCCCGTTGTCCCTGACTCGTTCCTCCTCCAGAACTCGATGACTCTGAAAGCGGCCCGACAACTAAGCGTGGTCAGTACGCGGTTGAACTGCAGACATACCTGGACAGAGAACTGCACCCATAGCTCCATCTCTTCACTGCTGGCGCCCGGAACGATGTGCCAGAAACTGGTCCACAGATTCTTGAGCACACGGTTGCGGGCTGTCACTCGAGCGGGGACACTTCCAGCACCGAGTTCCTCGAGGTCGGTGGCAACAGAGTCGGGGAGGTTGATGTTCTTGACCAGAACAATTGCGTTGAACAGAGCGACCGCCTTATCTAGGTAGAATGCAGCTGTGTGGGTCAGGGCGTTCTTGCGTTGTCGCACATCCTCCTTGACCTTTTCGGCGATTGCAACTTCGTACTGATTGCAATCGAAGAAGACTCTACCGGCCACTAGGCGTCAGCGGGGCTATCAAATCTGATAACTCACGCAGCATGTCGGTCCAGGTGGACATCACATTGTCCCGCTCCTGTGAACGGTAGTCGCTTTCCATTTCCGCCTCCTCCAGCTCCATCGCGTCCATTGAAGTCTGAAAGCATCGCCGGCTAGTTTCCAGAAAGAGACGGGCTGCCTGCTCCACCTGGGAAGGAGAGCCTCCCTCAAGCGGAGCAACTCCGCTGAGCTGCTTCTCCTGCTGTTCGATCAACAAGTCGAGCAACGGGTCCTCGCGGAGTCGTCCTCCCACACTGGACGCAGATGTCGTTGAGGCCACGGTCGGCGAGAGCCCTATACGTCTCGACTGTGAGCTCATTGCTGACGACATGGGCTGAGAGGGACCTGCATCTTTTGGCGACGACGGAGTCTCGGCGGTCTCTGAGTGTTGGGTGATAGGTAGTGGCGGTGACCGCTGTCGTCGAAGATTCCGGCGACTGCGAGTGGAGGGTCCCGATGCAGGTTGAGTGAGGGCTGCAACGGACGAGGTGGGGGAGGACTGTGATGCCTGTCTAGCAGACATGAGTCCGGACGAGGTCAACGCCAACGTTGCCCGGCTTGCGCTGGGGAGTCGAGGTCGAGAGGGGCGATGGGGTACATGAGCACCTTTGTTGTGGACTTCTGGACGCGTTCGGTACATGACGCGCCTTCCGTTGGTGGAGACCACGTGCTGTTACTGTGACTGCCATTTTGGTCCCGCGCTGACGGTAGCTGACGTGGGGTCGAGTGTACCAGGGTGGTCGCCCGGTGCCTGGATCCAAAACATGGGGCTGGAAACAGTGGTGCCCCTCTCCCCATTGTGGAATCTGCACATCGCTCATCTCTGCTCAATGACGACGCTTGCAACGGTATCATGCGACAAAAGCGACGACACGCAGTGAACAGGAAGATCCCCGATCGCTCCTAGCATCACTTCAGTTTCCAAGCCGTTTGCTATCTGCGTTGCGACAAAAGCCCCTGGGGACACGCTTGTTGTTCCACCTCTCCCCGACCCCCTTCTCGTGGACAACGGGACCCTGTCTCCATGACAGGCGGGGCCAATGAGTCGAGAGTAAGAGGACAGTGATCGCATGATCGCAGGTGAGAGATGGAGAGGAAGAACACGAGTGATACAGACCCCGACGACCCGGTTGGTTGTCTCAGCCTACTGCAGCCTACGGGTCGCTCGGGCCACCTGGCGTGATTGACGGTGCCTCAACCTTAGTCTGTGAGATCTTCAACTTGGCACTGGCGCTCCCCGTCATGTCGACTAAACCCCCAGCGTTGTGCGCACATCAGGTGGAAGCTTGAGGGGGCTTCAATTCACCTGGACCTCAAGATGCCGATGGACTGATACTCGGTTCAGGATCTGCCGAAGGGTTCAGCCGTGGCCAGTGAGTTCCGGGTGAGACTATGATTGCATTCACCGCAGTCCGCTAGCCTCAATGTGCGATGTCCTTGTCAGTCGTGCAGACGCTCCTCGAAGCACAAGCAAACGCGCAGACGCGACGGTACCCACCACGAAACGGGAACCGCGCTTGCCGTTTGTCGGCACCACTACACTGACCGCCCTTCCATGCTCTCTGCCGCGAGAGCCCCGTTGTTACTAATGGCAACGTTGAGAACGTTTTAACCCGCACAGTGATCATCAAATTTGGACTCGCTACCGCACAAGACCGCATCTCTCGTTCTTTCACGGGTCCGACCCTTGTTTCTCCCTTGACTCTCTCACCGTAAGACATTGCTCTTGTTCTGAACAAGACCAGACCTTGCAAACAACGCCCAAAGCTTCATCCTTCGTCGTGTGATTCACGTCTAGCCCTCCCAGTGATCTGTCACTTCGCCATTGTATTCATCTCGACACCGCGACTTAGCTAGCGCCCCTTGCTGGCCCCCCACGCCTTCGCCCTGTACTAGCCCTCAGGCCGCGAGCTATCACGCACACCGACAGCGCCGTCACTTATTCATCGCAACTCTTTTCCCCTTTGACCAACCCCTCTCTAGTTACCAAGTCACTCGTCCACTATCTCCCGCCGTCGCTGAAGGAAGTCCTCTCTCACATCTTCCTCCCCGAAGAACTGAGCGACGCCGCCACGGTCATCGCCTCGATCGCCCTCCATCCGCAGGAGCCTTCTCTCTGAACGTCAACCACAAGCTGCCTTCCCTCAGGAAGCATCGTCGATCGTCAGCGCCTTCCAACATGGTTGCCGATCATTTTGATGAGCCCCGAAGCTCAATGTCGTCGTCGGAGAGCAATGCTTCTTCATTGTTCACCGGTCAAAGAAGTAGGGGAGGTCATGCAGCGGCGTCCAACACCAGACGTCACAGCACGTATTCATTACACCGGTTCCCATCCCTTACGTCAGTGACCGAGCTATTTCAAGGACGACCCCGAGCTCGATTGGGACCAGCTGCTGTTCGTCGCAAGATTACCCATCTCTTCAACTCTAACCAACACCGACGCTCCTCTTCCGACACTGCTTTCCTCGCGAGCGACGTTGCGCCTTGCCGGCACGCCGCTGCACCTGTGGTAACCGCACCTCTGCCATTGGATCACTCGTCTTCCATTGACGACGAGTCGACCATCGCTCACGGTATCGAGCGCTCGGTCGCCTCCCGGCGACATCCCTCCTCTTCAGCTTCGACTGGTATCCGACCTCATTCCTGCCCTGCCCCGATCCCATCAGCTGCCTCTGTAATTCCTGAGTCACCACCTTCCTTCACCATGCCTGCGTCACACTGTAGACAGCGCAGTTCCGCAGGGCGCCGCAACAAACGGACGATCACCAAGGACCTCGTCGCCACCAACACCCACCCCTCCACTGAAAGCATCAGCCGTGCTCTCTCAGCGATGGTCGAGGTTTCTTTCGAAACTGACGTTGTTGATATTGTTGGCTGCCCAAACACGTCGTGAGTACCTGAGCCTTTCAACAAATGTTATGATCGGTGCCTGCGTGACAAACTGGTCGGCATCCGACGGGGCCGGTGCATACCCTGATCAGATATCATCGCTGCAGCCACTGTCATGACTAACCTCTGCAGAGTCACATACAGTCTTCCGGGATCTGTCTTCCTGACTTTTCCCGCGTTGCCCAACGCTGAGCGAGAGCATGTCCGAATGCTCCATGATGTGAGCGTAGTTCTGGAGGGCAAAGCTGAGTACTGGGATGACTATGGTGCGTGACCAGGGATGCACGGTCCTCCTGATTTTCGGCATTCTTGTCTGGCTAACTTCGCTTCAGGTCGCTTCAGCCCCTATCGCCTATTCACGACCACGCTGCCTCTCATTCCTGCCGACAGCCCGATCACTATCCCTCCCTCTGATGCTGCTTGTCCTTTCGTTACGGTACGACTCGACTTTGACCTTCGCCTGCCTGGGTGGCTTCCTCCGTCTATCCGGGTGTCAGGACGAGGTTCGTGCGCAGAGGTCGGCTATGGCGTTGTCGCCACGGTTGTTACCAGCTGGCGTGACAGTCGTCGGGTCGCCTCGATGCACAGGCTTGCAGGCTTGCTCCAGAAGTCATCGTGCTCGCGATACACCGAGTTCACGATCCGCAGGCACCAGATGCCAACAGCTATCTTCCCTAACGCTCCGATCGAACATCGCAGCTTCATTCACACCGAGCAACAGACGTTCTCGTACGATATCAACATGGGCATGGCTTTCCTGCCTATTGAGGCCACTTTTACAGTTCCTGACGTTGTGGACGTCTGGGGCGATGAACGGGCCCTCAACGTCGGGATCCGAATCCGCATCCAGCCCGAAGCGTACCACGCCTATCGCCTCAGCCGAGCAAGCCTGAACGGTGGCATGGACGATCCAGACCCCACCGTGGCGCATCTCATGGAGCTAGGAATGATCGTGGAAGAAAGGCAACGGTTCTCGTGAGTGCACACAGGAGAGCAAAGTTGATCTGACCGACAACAGCTCTACTCCGTTTGCTCAGTTCACGGATTACTTCCCTGTCCCGCTTGAGCAACCGGCGTATTCGAGCCAGTTCAACCTGCTGGGTCCACGCTTTGCTCCTCAGGAGGAAACGGTTTACTGCCCTAATTCCAGCATTCAGTGCCGTAGGGATGTGCTCCGACCTTGTCTGCTCTCGGAAGAAGGCTGCCAGCGGCACTTCGTGTTCAGTGATGGTGGAATCGGGCTGAGCGACAGCTGGCGCCGCATCAACGTCGTTCTGGTGTTGCCGGCTCGAAACGGCCCTGGCCGCTTCCGACCTTGGCCAGGTACTTTCACGCCGTTCGTTCACATCTCACATACGCTCAAGACGTTTTGCACGCTCCGAACGCCAGGAGTCATCCCCGAAACCCGGCCGATCACTTTCACAACGGCCGTCAAGTTTGCTTCACACCCAGACACGATGCCCTCCTCCGGAACCACCAACCCCCCGCCATTCCTGCAGCTCTACGACGAGAGCGGCGAGCCGCGTGTGCCAGACCCGCTTCCCGTGTACGCTAAGAAGGATCCCATGAGTAAAGCAGTGTACGCGCTTCTCATGCCATCTGAAAATATCATGTCGCGCGAGTCGAGCGAGTCCAGCAACGCGAACCTGCCGATCGGCACGCCGCCCGGTCCCGAGCTCATGTCCGGCTCTGACATCGTATTACCAGCGAGCATGTCGCTGCCCGACGGTGCAGTAACGGTGCTCGCAGACGAGGAATATCCGAAGCCGACGCTCGGTCGGGCGAGCGGTCGCGCACTGTCCATCTCGCCCTCCACAACCTGAGCGAGCAGGTGTGACATTCTCTTCGTATCCTTTGTTCCTTCCCGTCGCCTTTCACCTCTCCCATGACATGTGACCCTCAGTCATCCTTGTAGAAATACAAATCTCCTCCTTACCCCCTGTCTTGAACGACCCACGGTTACCTCTTCCTCTGTTGTTACTCTTTTCTTGGTTGAGCCCTAATGCATCCCCCACAGTATACAGTGCAGGCGGCACCGTCTCCGCATCCCGCAAACGTCTGCATCGTATCCCGCAAAGCCGCGATATCCGGAACCTTCATCTGAGTGAGAGCTGAAGCCGCGGAGCTCCGCACAAAGTCCAATGTCAGCCAGACCCAGAGCCCACTGTGTCCCTCATCTGTACCTCATCTGTACCTTTCCTCCATTCTCGTAGATCTCGCTAATCTTGCTTGTTCGCTGGGTTCGGCCATGCACGTGCCTGGTTATGTATGGGGCGGCCCGGCATGGCCCGCCCCGGCCCGCCACACTGCTGACCGAGACGAAGCCAGAGAGCGACGCAAACGAGATTAAAACGGAAATCAAGATATCCGTTCGACCATGTCCAGACGATCTGGTGACCTGGTCCAGCGATGATGGAGGAGGCTAACACCGCAATTACGCGCGATGACTAGGTTCGAAAGGTGACAGACTTGCAGACGTGCGTGATGCGTACGTAGTAGCTACGTACGCTCTGGAATCATGATACTTTTGGCTGGCTCCTCACGACCTCACGACCTGACGGCCTAACGGGTTCACGGGACTGCCTAGGTACATGATGCTTTGCCCGCGGGGCGATAATGTTGCGATAACGAGTTTGGTTTATTCGATTTAATTAACGTGCAATTATGGCGAGGCTGTGCTGGCTGCCGATAGTTGGAGCTCAAGATTCACTCACTCACTCACGCTCTCCCCTCTCACACATACCTTCTCCACTGTCCAGCTCTCCGGTCTCCACGCTGCCAATCTGGTTTAAACGACCTATGACAGCAGTCCATCAACGTGGCGTAGTCTGCAGAGTCGTGGACTCACGGGACCAGTAGTAGTAGTCCCCCCGGGCTGCCTAGTTCACGGAACCAGAACATCGGGGGCCTAACCCATGGCACGTCTGGCAACACCTGGCACGCGAAAAGAGTACGACCTTCCGTCAGTTTTCGGATCCGAGATCAACCATCAACTAGCACACACCGTCTAGACACCAGGCACAGCGGCAGGCACCAAACTTTCATTTGGGCACTCCGCACATCGGGGATGTGTCTCGGCGCGGGTTGCCCGGCTGCCGGCCCAGACGCATCGAACCTGGCCCGACGCACTGGCACGTGCGGTGCACATCTGCTCCGCTCTTCGCGCTCTGGGGCTGTGCTCGCTACAGTTGCTCCACTCCACTCTGAACCTACGCGCTCGCCGTAATTATGCTCGGAGAATAAGCTGTGCAATCACGACGAGCAAGGCAATGCGTACATACAGCAAGAACGGCTATGAAGTACAGGGGGATTAAACTGGTCAGATGATGAACAAGAAAAAATGGCGAAAAATTGTCCTGTGGTCCTCGGGGTTGGGAGGCGGCATCTTCGCCGCCCGGTTCGCCATCCGATGAGGATCGGTCGAGTTCTATGAAATGCGGATGAAGGTACAAGTGTCCGGGCACTACGGAGAAAGGAGGACATGGTAGCAGGGTAGCGATTGCCGACCTCGGCCCCTCAAACCTTGGTACCAGCGGGCCGGCCGGGCCACCTGTGCAGCGGCCAGGTGATCACCGCTCGCGACTGGTATCTCGGACCCGGTCGCCTGTGCGTGCCAGGATGCGTGCCATTGCTAGGGTCGGGCGGGCACAGCACCACAGTCGTCCGAGTCGGCTGACCAACTGGTACCATCATGTGGCACAGCTGCAGGTGGCCGAACGCCGCCGAGGCATGCAAAGGTGCACTTCGCAGCGGGCAACGGGCTCCAGAGTTCTGGCGGAGCATCGCATTTCCGTTTACTATGCTGGAGGTGTTGAGGAGGCGGAGCAGATTGATTCCATTCGTAAGCTCCCCGAGCTGAGGCGCAGATTGCGATGTGGTTGGAAAGCTTGCTCGCGTTTGGCACAACGTTGTGGAGCTGCACTGCCTCATCCACGGGTGAACTGTTGCGGCCAACAAATCGTTCACCAGACAGCAGCTAAAATTTTGCCCGAACGGGTCGCAAGGGCAGCTGCTCGAGCTGGTGCGCGGTAGTTGATTCCAGACAAGCTGAACGCGATGGGGATGGTTGCAAGACCGCTTCCTTGCGACCGACTCGCGATCCGCGGTGAGATGATAACGGGCAGTGCAATCTTATGATGGTGCAGACATCGTGGGGAGAATATCGGGAGACACAAACACCCAGTCATGGCATGGAGGCGGAGTGAAGGCATGCCTCAGCCAGAGCCCGGACCTATCCCACGGGCGAGGAGATCACACCACCAGACGGTGCGATTTTCTGGCGCTCGTCAGTACGCCACACAAAGTTGTGAGATCGTCAGTAGGACGAACCTTCAGTGACCAAGAGCGAGTTCGAAAGCGTTCGAGCAAGAGTCACCTGCATTCTCCTCCCACTTCTCAGCAGAATCAAAGCTGAACGGCGAAGACAAGATCGACACTAAGATTTTCTGGACGTCAGCTTCGCTCTCGGTCAGATATCGTGATACTCACATTCGGATCTTTTTTCTTTCTACAACTGGGTATCGAGATGCATAGGCGCATCGAACAGATGTGGATATTATACATACAATGTCGAACGAGATGCGTCGTTGGTGCGTCAGGCGAGGCTGGCGGAAGACACGGTGGGCGACAGCGACGTCGCGGGCACAGTTGCGGCAGGCTTAGAACCGTTGCAGACGCAGGCTGCTCCCGCACAGACTCTCATGATTGGACTGCCCCATGGCATCGAGCGAGCCTGAATCCAGGCCACCTGTGACAGTCAGTCCAGGCTCAAGCTCTAATGTGGAGACACACCGCTCGATCGGAGGGAAAAAACCTGGGAAGGGGGTGATGCGCCACCGGAGGGCAGTGACTCGATCGCTCGATCGCGTCACCGCAAGCGGCAGGACACTCCGTGGTAGGTCCGCGCCGTGGACCTCATTAGGAGATGAAAATGTCATGGACAGGTGCGTCTCGCAGATGAAGGACGACGGTGGTATCCTCCGCCCATTAAGGGCTGCTCCGCCGCATGCTCCTGCGTGCCTCCGAACTGGCCCTGGGACGAGCGTATTACCTTGTCTCTAGGAGCCCACATGTAGCTGGGATCCATTTGATTGGGATCATCGTCGCGGACAAGCTCGAGAACGTCATCGTCTTCGTGTTCCGAAATCGTTCGCTTCCTTCCCGCCACGCGGGGCTGCTGAGTGCTTTGACCGCTGTCGGACCTCGATGGTGGGTGGGAGGGAAGGCACACGTCCGAATTGACTCCAGGTGAGGCGGTGAAGCTCTGAGGAGGGAGGAAGGCCGCTGTCGACGTCGACGAGGAAGTCATCAGAGGAGGAGACAGAGGGGAATGGAACAGAGGCTCCAATGGAGGCGGCGGCACCGACCGACTGCCCATGGCCGAGGGAAGTGCAGGGAGGCTGTGGGCGTGGGCTGGTGGCGCTGGAGGCACGACCAAAGCCGTCTCCCAGGTGGACACCTCCAATGCATTCGAAGGTGCATGCATCTGGTGAGAGAAGGCCATCCCATGTTGTGCCTCAAAAGCGAGACCGGTCCAGTCATCGAACGGTGGTGCACTCCACCCGTGGACGGGGTGAACGGTGGGCGACGGGATGGGTGCGGGCGGAACGAAGCTCGCCGTCGGACCAGGGTGGCCGCTGTTGCCCGGCATGTTGAACTGGTGACTACCAAACATGGGCATCACCACGGGGGGATTGGGAGGAACACTCGATCCACTGCTGCCGCCGGGAGTTGCCACGCTTGGGGAGCGCGGCATGCTCGCACGACGAGGTTGAGACTGAGGCACGGGGGTCGGGGCAGAGTGCTGGAAACCGTCACTGCCGTACATCTTCTTTGCCTCCTCGATCCGTTTTCCACCCTTGTTCGGTTTGGCGGGGTTGACGATCTGGTTAGTTGTGCAACGAATGCCCTTCGATACGCAGTTCGTGCAGGACACATCGGGGTGCTCGCGGACAAGAGCGTGCAGGGGGCGTTCGGGACCGCCGTCCTTGGGCGTGAGGAGAGCGAGCATGTCGCATCTGATGAGGTAGTCAGCCACAGCTCAAGATGAGTGATAAGTTCGAGGAAGGAAGACGAGGAAGACAAACGTACTTGACTCGACGAAGGCGGCATGAATCGCACGCAACGTTCTGGCCTGTACATGTCAGTATGATGTCGTGCTGAGCGGACAAGATACGTACGCCTCTTCTTGCGTTCTGGTTGATCGGACATCTCGCACGCAAAAACGCAAAGACGATGGGAAACCGAGGAAGGTCGATCAGAGTACGGTTCGTCTGGTTGCCGCCAAGAAGGAATGACTGCCACTGGTCGTTAACGAAAGTGGAGGCTGCCCAGTTGGGGGAGCCGAAAGTGGGGGCAGCTGAATAGCCGGGTTGGGTGATCGATCGGAAACCAGGAAGGGGCCAAAAGACGCTGTTTTTGTAGACGACGTCGAAAGAATATGTTGCTTGTGAGAGAGAAGGAGTAGTTGACAGACGTGACGGAGTCAGGTTGACGAGGTGGTGAGCCGCGAATGCAGGCAAGTGCAGGCAAGTGCTGGTGCTGGTGCAGGTACAAGCGGGCAGTTGGGCAGTTGAGGGACGAGGGAGAGTGAGGGTCGAGGGTGAGGGGCTGAGGGACTGAGGGACTGAGGGCCGGTCCAGGGAAGAAGAGAGGGGAAGTGATGTGAGGGTGAGAGGGGTGTGCCGGGGGGTTGGAGGGATTGAGGGAGGGTGAGGGACTTGGAGGATAGAGTTGGGAGCGAGTTATATCAACTGAGTCCTCTATCTCATCACTTCAGGCACAAACGCGTAGAGGCACAGTTCGGTCAGACCCCAGCCCGCCAGAGGACCACAGCACGTACAGCGCCAGACCAGAGCATCCGAGTCATCGACTGCAGAACCTCAGACACGCCAACCCCGCAGAGACACACAACGACCCAACGACTCTGGACAAGCAAAGGCACTGGCGACGCTCTTGCCAATGCCTTCGCACTTGTGCAGCTCTTGCGCCGTGCCGCTCGCCGTCGTCCCGGGCCATGGGCGCACCGGAATCCAGATCTATGACCGCCCGTGCCCGTGCCGCTCCAGGACTCAGGACTCCAACCTCGTTCGGATCGTCCCTCCTGGGTTTCGGCTCTTGCACTGGAGAGGCATGACGAACGTCGACATAATCCCGACCCGCCGACGGGTCGTCGGGGGCATGATGCTTCATAGGCTGTGGACCAAGATGCGCGACGTCAAAAACCTTCGAGACACAGCACTTCGGACTGTCGTCATTGGGGCACAGCTCACAGCCCGTCTCCGGTGCACGTCAAATGCGTGCCGTGTTGGGGTAGGGAAGGTGTGGTAGTGTTCCAGACACGTATGGTTGGGACAGTCCTGCGTGCCAGTGTCCAAGTCAACTTTCGTCATTCGTTGGATTCTGGTCTCTTACTCTGTCTGGTCAGCGGCCCTTCGGAGCGTAACTCCAGTCCGTGTCGTCGTTGCCCGCAAGTTGAGGTACGACATATCGGGGCGTCCCCATGAGTGCGCGACTGCGCGTCATGGACTGTATGTGTCGCTGTGTGGGTGTGCAGTCATCTCGAAGCCACGGTGAAACAAGGCTTGCGATTCTGCGATCGTACGTGCCACTAGGAACCTCCCGAGTTCCATGTCTTCCTCCCGTCCTTCCGAACGCCTCGCCACCTGCCCTCGCCATCATCCAATATCCACCGGGCCTCTTTCAACATCAAGATCCAGACAACTCCAGGCATGCGGACGAGCCGATCTGAATTCCCTCACCATCTCACGACCAACTCGTGTTCGCGTGCTCAGTCTCGTATTAGCCGGCGAGCCCGCCGCTGACATCCTGACGCACCCCATGAAACCTTCCTCCATGATCACCGTCACCCGCTCCTTCATTCCGCTTCACCTAGTTCTTCCATCCTCTTGATGCTTCATCGTCGTCGCCAACAGTGTTTCCACCAACAGGGCGTTACTCTCATACGGCATTCGCAGACGCCCACACGCGCTCTCCTCGCATACACTTCAACATGTCCTCAACAGCGCCCTATTAGCCGTTCTGAAGACCGCACTTTCGAAAGAAGAGACACAGGTGGGGGCGCCCACCACTAAGGCCGCACAGATGGTCGATCATAATCACTATGATGTCACCTCGGGTCGGCGCACAGACCCCATCATCTTCATCTCACTCCGCGCCGCCGCAAACAGACAAACAGAGGAATGTTGCCCTCGCCTTCCCTCTCCCCGTCTCAACAAACCACATCACTCCGTGGGGTTACCCGTCTCTAATTCCTTCCTCGCGCTTGTTAACCTTGCTTGGAATCTACTCAAATCGCTCGTCCCATTCTCCTGGAACCGAGGTCACAGCCCCGCTTTGACCTGGCACGGACACTGATCGCGAAACGCAGGTGCACAAAGAACTCCTCAAATCGACGGTGCCTGCCAAGAGCCCGGATTCGCACCGCTCGAGCGAGCCGAAAGAGCGTTCAGAGGTCTGGGTCCTAAAGCCTGACGCTTAATGCACATCTTGCAGTTTGCTTGCGGCGGCCCCTGGTTGGTTCCTGCAGGCGTCGTATCCTTTCATCTCCGCCGACTACTGCTTGATTCCGCGATTCCTTCCGCCGCCCACCAATGCCCACCGCCTCTCATCAACTGCTCACGTCACCATGTCACCTGATGGTGCTGCTGGGTTCGCTTAAACCAGGTTCTTACGTTCTCGATTCGCGGTGGGTTCAAGGGCAGTGTCGCAGAGTCGAGCGGCCCACCTTCCGGTCCGGATGCCGTCCACGTTTCGACAACTCTGCTTCCTCGTTCTCCATTGGTCTGTATCGCTGGTCAGCCTGCACCATCCGCCAACCGCTTCCTGCTAATGCGATTCAATGTTGCCCCGTCACGCTCACCTGCCCTAGATCTGATCCTCTGCGGCACTTCGTGGAGCCCATTGCCTCCATCACGCCTGCCCCAGGTGTTCAACTGGCACACTCGATCGCCCCGAAGTTCTGGTTAACACTCATCGCCACAGCTTCGCTATCGCATCGCCTTCTGTGATAGAGCTCCGGAGCCGACCTCGAGTGACCAGCCTTGGAATGTCTGAAGCAAACTTTCCAGCGAACCCCTGCTCAACGGTGCGCGACTGATGGTTCTCCCGCCTCAACTAGTCCATCTGCGTCCGTCCCCAAAAGGACTTCAAACCTTGATTGGGGACGTTGGTTACTTAATTAACCAAAGTCCCGGGGCATGGCCGGGCAAGGGGCTGGGGCCGCTGCCTCGAGAGGGTCAACAGAGCATCGTCCCTAGAAACTGTAAGTGGACGGGTTTCCTGGTTCTCGGATCCGAGATGAATTACTCCCAGCCAGGCGGGGCAGCCCCGCCAGCCCAGCCCAGCCCAGCCCCGGGTGATCATTAACGTCTGAACGACGCCCGGTCGACCCGAAGGTCGGTCCCCATGCACGAAGAGCGGAAGCCCCGCGCACAGAGTTGTTCGGACCCACGCAGGGTTCCCTGACTGTTTCTTCCCTGCCCATGCTCCCCTGACTCCGCATCCCCCGACCCTCGACCCGTCTGCAATAGTTGCTCCGACGCCTGCCTGGCATGGAGCGGCGGTTGGCCCCGTGTAGGCCTCGAAACGTGTCAGGCTGAATAGCTGGACCGGCCAGGTGGACTGTGGCGCACTGCCTGCTGCGCGATCGTGCGTGCTCGTGCGGTCTCGTGGGCGTCGTGCTTCGCCGCGTGTCAAGAGTCGCTCGTGTCGAGGCAAGTTTTACGAAAGGAGTTCCTGAGTGAGTCGCTGTGTACCAATGCAACAGCCAAAGAGGTCGGCTGGAGTGCCGAGAGCGGAGGGGCAAGTTCCGGGCGAAATGACTCGCATGGGTAGTCCGTGCCGATCGCGCGGCAGCGGTGCCGCCTCGTGGCCGCAACTACTCGGCAGCTGACTCCTTTGGCATTGCAAGGTCATCGCCTTTCGGCAATGGGTGGCAGTGGAAGGTATCCTGGGTCGGTATTCGGTCACCACTGTAACATCGTGGCACAGTTCGATCGATTATTGTGAATACTTTCACGACACCTGTTCTCTCCTCGATGCGCGCTGGGGTCTAGAGAGGAGCACCGCACACATCTTGCGCTGCTTCTCAGTGGGGACAACCACCGTTAGGGCGCTCTATGCTTGTGGAGTCTGCGGTGCGCGGGCGGATAGAGTTTAGCGCCTTCTCTGGCGATGATCCACGGCGGAATCGAACTGTTCCTCGGTGCCTCTCAGCCTCCCCACGCGACCAGCATTTCCATCGCCTTCTCTTCTCTCTCATCTCATGTTGCTCTTTGCTCTGACAGCGCCTCTCATCGGCTTTTTGGGATCACTTCACGACCGTCGTCCACCTCATACCCACACTCATCAGCTACAGACCCTCCGACGATCGACTAAGCATCACTCACCTCTAACCTCGCGATGCGCCTCACCTCGATCGCCATAGGACAGTGTCTCGGAGCGGAAGTTGGACGCATGACAAGTCACGAGCCGGGGCCCGTTTATGGACGCTCTGCACCCACACAGGGCATACACTGCACGATCGATGCACTGCGCTGTGTGCGTCCTGGCGTTCCACACATACTTTTAACTCCCGCCACTCCCTTCTTGGAGCTGTGTGCGCCACCCTCGCTGTAGTCGTACGGGCTGCAATGCCACACTGCGCAGACTAGCGTCGCATCATGTGCCATGTAGCATCGAGCCGAGGTTATCGTCGGAGCCTCCACCGAGCTAAAG
The DNA here is from genome assembly GCA_039545355.1 of Trichosporon coremiiforme. Classification (NCBI taxonomy): domain Eukaryota; kingdom Fungi; phylum Basidiomycota; class Tremellomycetes; order Trichosporonales; family Trichosporonaceae; genus Trichosporon; species Trichosporon coremiiforme. Next base: position 108,494 of record BCJJ01000004.1, on the reverse strand, counting down.
GACGGGACTAGACTCGCCACTCGATCCGTAAACTGTGTGTGTCGTCGTTGTTGTGTGCTTGTCCAGATCTACTCGGCACCGCACCCAACATACCTTTAACCCTCGCGCGCCTTACATACTCACTCCAACATACGACCTTGTCATCTGCCTCCTTGCCCCTTCTGGAACCGTCCGAGTCTCTGGCCGAGGAGGACGATACGACGCTGCCGCCGCTCCCGCCGCTTTCGCCACCTGGCCGCAATGCCTGCCGAGTTTTTCCGCCGAGCGAACTGGACCGGCGTGTGCCTCGGCTTCCCGCCCTACAAGGCGAGCGAAGTGTGAGCTGGGCAGATGGTAGACCGTAGCCGGTCTGAGGCCAGCAACGAAGACTACCAGGTGGACCGTATCAAGACGCACCCAGCCCAACGGCTACTCATGACGTACGAGGGCTGGCTGGTGATATGGACCAGCTCGTGGAGGCGGTGTATGAGCAGGTGAGTCATCCCCTACGCTCTTCACTCGCCCAGGCTGTTTCTCTTCTTCCGCCGCATGCGCCGCAGACGCCGCTCAGCGAGATCCGCTCGTTTGTTTCTCGGCCGCGCTCAAGTTCATGGCATTGACACTACCGACCTAGACAGCCCCATCCGTCCCTCTCCCCACCCGCCCTTTGACGTTGCTGAACTGGGCCGGTTTGCCGCTGTATTCTTCCCTCACACTATCGTTGAGATAACGGAGGATGCAAACGGAGGCGTCACGACTCAGCTGCATGAGATTGCAGCCAAGGAATGGCTGGCTGATGGCAGCCGCTCCGAGTCGCAGGTGTCCCGCAAGGATGGCGCAAGGAGGGCGAAGGTGAGGCTGTAAGCAGCGGTCGCCGCTGGCACCGCCGTCTTCCATTCAGCCCCCACTTGCATCCGCTATGCAGTCACCAACGTGTTTTGATTGTCATAATGCAGCAACCGAGGCGCACCTCGGGCAGACCACTTTGACGTGAGGCATATTTAATCATGAATGAAGTCGATATCAATGGTCGTGTACATACCGTACAGCTTACACTGTTGACACATCAGGCAAAGATAGCACACCTATGCAATGCAGCTGACTTCAAGATTCTCACACTGGCTGCGAACTGCGCTTGTAGACGCTCAGCGCAGCAGGCGCAACTGCGACCGTTAGTGCGCGAGCAAAGGCCGCCACTACCGCCACCCAATCATTCAACGCAACACTCGCAATGGTACTGCAACACACTCTCCCATCCTCTTCATTCACTACTTCTCATCCTATCCCTCTCATTCGCTGCTCCATCGCCGCTGCCTTCATACCCACTGTTGTCTCACCACCGCCCGCGTTCGGACCATGATTACCTACCCCCGAACAGACTGGACAGGGGTCCGTCTCGGCTTCCCCCCTACGCCGAGGGCGAATACGTGTACTGTACGAGCTGTCCTACGCCGCGCTTCGCGCTAGTCTGGCCTGGACCCGCGCCATGGCCGAGGGGGACTGAAGCACGATCGACAGAATTACTTGGCAGCTGGGCGTGTATGACAAGGTGAGCGAGCTGTAAGTCTGCCTCTTGGCGGCACTGACGGCAGGAACATAGGGTATCAGACGGACCGGATGAGGATGCCAATTGCCTCCCGCCCGATCATGAGTTACAGCGACTGGGAGGCGGATATGGAGGAGCTCGTCGAGGCGGTATATTGGGCCGTACGTGTTCCAGAAACGACTGTCAGCTCACCCCAGGCACTGCACAGATGGTCCGCCCGCCCCTCCCCACCCGAAAAGCGAGAGTATAACGCCCTTTGTAATGAGTGCGCTCAGGTTTAGAGCCCGGGCTACGACGGTGTTGGACACCACACGCTACGAGGCGGTTCGAGCTGGCAGAGCTCGGCAGGTACGCGGCCGCGTACCAGGACTTCACGATCTTGGAGGTCTTCGAGGACGAAGACGGCAGCGGGCGCAGGCGCCGCCACCCTGTCGTCGGGGAGGCGTGACCCCAGCCGGCCCAGTCTGCGGCTCAAGGATCGGCAGTGACGGGGTCAAGCTGACCTGGCCGCACCCACGTCGCGCGGTGAACGGCGGTGGCGTTGTCAGGGCTAGCTCGTCACGGTAACTAGCCTCGCGCTGACCTGACTTGGTTCGACATTGACGGACGTTGGCGCCGATGGATCCCGACGCGTCCCGACCGGGTTCCGAGAGTCTAACCAGGCTACATGTATCTGGTGCTGGTATCTGGATCTGGAACTGGACTGCGGATCATCCACTGTAGATTTGCGTGTACTCTTGTGATCTTGTCCCTTGCATGCTCTACTGCTATGCTGCTTTGAAGCTTTGCGGCTTTTCGCAGTGCTAGTGCTGCACCCATCGGACGCTCGACGCGCCGGGGATAGCGTCGGATCCGTCACAACGCTAGCGTTGCACAGAGGAATGAGCAGTCACCGAGCACTGGGGATACATAAGGCTCTCGGACCCGGTAACTCGCAGTTAACCTGCATTCTGGTATTCCCATCGACTTGCTGATATCCCTACTGAATTACTTGGTACTGATCCTCCCTTGAGGTATTCTTCCTGCTAGCAACGAACATTACCCGACCGCTCTACTCGTAGCCCACAAGCCCCTCGACCAGCTTCATGCACGCCAGCACGCCCTCCTCGTCCCACTGCCGTCCAATCACTTGGACGCCAACAGGCAGCCCCTCCATCTTGCCCGCATCGTAGGCCGGATCCTGGCCGCCATAAACCCGCTTCTCGAGAATACTACTCCTCGCCTCGCCCTCCCCCTGTTCCAGCCATCCCTCCGGCACAGCATCCAGATCCTTCCTGACCCTCGTAACGGGGAGGACGCCAGCAGTGGTATCGAGCACGTTCCAGACACAAGTGCCGATACACAAAGGCGAGAGCATCTTGGTGCGTCCATGCTCGAGCGCGGGGACAGCCTGCGGCGGACCGAGCACAAAGTCGAAGCCTTCCTGCTCCCACGCCCGAGTCTTAAACTCCTTGTTCAGTTTGTTCCGCTTGTCAACCCATTCGAACAGCTCTGAGGCGCTCTTGGCGTGGGACGTGGCCATGACTTCGGCAAAGGTTTGATCGCCGATGACGTTCTTGACGAGGGTCGTGGCGAAGGACAGAAGCCAGCGCGGGACGGAAGAACCGGCAGTCACGAGTGCGAGGGAGGGTTCCTTCGGGTCGGGGCCGATGTTGGATAGAAGCTGGCGATAGCCGTCGGCAGAAGTGAGGGCCGCAAAGACCTCGAAGACCTTCCACAGCGGCGGGGGTGTCCACTCGACGACTTCGTGTCCCTCGGCTCTCAGTTTCGCGACCGTGATGTCCAATGCGCGCAGGAGGGCGGGGGAGGTACGCACGACGCCCGTCTCCCTGTAATAGCCAATCTTCATCTTCTTCGGGAGCGTCTTCTCGCGCCAGGGGATGGGCAGGAGACCCTCGGCGGCCATCTTGCCCTCTGCCAGCGCCTGGGTCGTGAGGTCCATCATGGCGCGCGAGGCGTAGATCAGGTCGTCGACGTTGGACGCCATGGGGCCCGTAGTGGGCAGAATCGCCTCTTGGCCACGGACGACGGGTCGGTTACCGTGGAGCGCCCACCGGCCGACGGTCGGTTTCAGGCCGTAACAGCCAGAGTAGAGTGCCGGAATGCGGAGGGAGCCGCCGACTGATTGTCAGCTCTAGCATCCTTCACACAGCTGAAGATACATACTGTCGCTGCCCCATCCGACGGGAGTTCCACGGAGCGTTACGAGGGCTGCCTCGCCGCCCGAGGATCCGCCGCAGGTACGCGTCGAGTCATAGGGGTTGGTCGTTGTGCCGAAGACGGGGTTGGAGCATTCGAACGCGAGGAGCGTCTGCGGAACGCCGGTCTTGCAGAATGGGATGCCGCCGCCGGCGCGGAAGAGCTTGACGAGCTGCGGGTGAGCTTACAACACGGCTGATGGAGCTGCGGGGCTTTGGGCAGCGATGCGTGGGGAGGACAGTGGTCAAACCTAGGGAGCGGCGGTCTGAGAGAAAGCAGGCGGGAGCGGCGCGTCATGGGTCACACACTAGCCTGCACTTCTAGCACTAGCCGCTTATCAGGTTCGGCTCTGCCGAACGACAACCTCGCTCCGCCCATGAAACCTCGCTCCACCCCGCTAGCAAAAGTACTAGACTTACATTAGCCTCATCCGCTGGATCCGTCGTGGGATCAAAACAGTACGGCGAGCAGCCAAGCGAGGTGTCGACGCCGAGAATGTTGTACGTGTCTGGGAGTCAGCTAAGCCGCGTGGGAGCTCAGCCGGCAAGAGCGTAAGTTGCGCAGTCGGTGCAGTGAGCGCGATCCATGCTCCACCTTCTCCACCCACTGCCACAAGTTAAAGATAGGTTAAAGATAGTTCCTGGCTAGCTTGTCACGCTGAGTGACGAGGAGTACCAAGGACCGAGTATCGGCCCGATTTTGAGAGCTGACTCACCTTTGAAAGACGAGGGGAGACCGTAGAACGGGCCCAGCTTGCTCGCGTCTACGCCCGTCGCGAGCTCCTTATCCACGGCGCGGGCGGCTTCGAGCGCTTCAGTGAAAAGGGCTGCGGTTAGCTCAAGGTAAACGTGACAGCGCACCTTCAGTGAGACAGTTGGTCTTCCTGTGTGCAGCGCAGGCGGCGCGGATCTGGCGTCAGCTTGGACTTCGCAACGGGTGCTGGCCCGGTCGGGGCGCCGTTATCATAGTCGTCCGTAGATGCACTGCCGTACTTCTGACCAGACTGTCGCGATCCGAGACCCTCACGGGCCAGTAGGTCCGGTACCGTACTCCGTTCTGGTGCTTGACCCAGCGCCAAGCGCGCCGAGCACGCCGAAACACGTCGAGCGGACCCAGCATACCGACAGACAGCACCGCTCTCGGATCCGACTCGTCGGCGGCCGAGGGCGCAAAGAACCAGAAGAAGCAGTCGGTGCGGGTCCGAGCTCCTTGATCGGCATCTTTCACACTCACAAAGGCAGCAGTCACGGCCTCGGATGTCCAGCCCTCCTTCCTCGCCTTGATGTTGGAGACAATGTCGCCGGTCCTGCCTATCAGCTACTTCTTTCCGCGATAAGCTGATTGGGAGGGCGGGTAACGCCAGACTCACTTTGCGGAGAGGATTGCCTTGTCCCCGGCCGGAGCGGGACCGAGGAGTGCCTCGGCGTCCGAGACGAGGGCGTTGAGGTCGGCGAGCTTCCGCCGGCTCGCTTCTTGGGTTGTGAGTGTCATTAGATTAGGGAGTGACTGTGGTCGGGTAGATGGAGGATGTAACGAGTGTGTCTGAGAGTGAGTTGGGTGGGAAGAGGATCAGAGGAGAGACATGGAGGCGTCGATTGATAAATGCAGTGTCGAGTGTGTCACCTGGATTCGATGGACGTCGGATGATGCGAGACCCGGTTACTTATTGTACACGGCCTGCAATGTCCATTCAGCATCCATCCCCGCATCTCCGCATCAACCAGGATTCCCCGCAGCCTCCCTCCGGCAAGACGCGGTTCACGCGGTCATTCCGTCGCGTCTCTGGCCATCTCGGTGATATCCAATATCCGGGGCCCTGCACCCGACCCGGACTCGGACCATGCCACGCGGCCGTGGCATGCCGGTTCCGAACCATGTTCTCCCACGGTGGAATCCCCCCCGAGGCTCGGCCCAGATCCCACCATACAGAGCGCACATTCATGCCCGAGGCGGACTGGACCAGATCTCCTGGGCAGCTCCATCGCCGTCGGCCTCGAGTCATCCATCCTACCTTTGATCGGCAGGCGACGGCACAACGGCACAGGGGCCACGAGTCGTTCTAGTCGTCACCATCGTGCATGAACCTCGCTTCGCACTCTCTCAAGTGGGTCTAGTCACCTCTCACTCCGTCTCTCCTCCTTGACAACGACCTCTTCCTCACCACCAATCTCACCCTCCTCACTCCCCCCACCCCATCCACCCAGCCACCCCACTACACCCGCTCCACCTCCACCCTCTCCCCGCCCCCCCGGCCCTCAACTGGCAGTAGTGGCAACCACAGCCCACAAGCGATCGAACAACTCGACTTTTCCATCTCTCACAGCTCACGACACCCATCACACCGACCCATCGACAAACGCCCGTGCCCCGTCGCTCAACCCACGGACCCGGCACAGCAACGCGGCAATCTCTTCCACCAACGCAAGCGTGCACACTGGGCAGATGCGATAAGCCCTCGAGCTAGCTCCCGACGACAACAATATTTGTACTGACACTCATCAACCATGGAAGAGGCTGAGCAGTACACCGACATTCTCGACGACGAGACCCTCGCGCCTCTGAAGCGCAACCACGCTTGTCTCCAGGTGAGTCGGGCATGGGCCGAGAGTTACGAGCGTTTTCCAGGTTGGACTTGCTGCCGGATTCGCTCCTCACTCTTGGCCGTTCAGCTTCGGAGCCTGTGGGCGATAGCTAACCCCAGTGCAAAAAGCGCAAGGTCAAGTGCGACGCGGTACGACCGACGTGCAACCCGTGTCTCCGCAGTCATGCACACGCCGTCCGCTCTGCGCAGCGTAACAAGAGCAAGCCGCCCCCGCTCTCGTGCACCTATGCCGATGACGATGAGCCCGAGCCCCTCGCTGTTGCCAACGGGGAGCGCAAGCGCGTCTCGTCGACTACGGCTGGGCCAAAGCGTGCTGCGCTCGGCGGGCCGGACAAGCTGACACGTGAGCGCGAGCGTCGCGCGGAAGAGGAGCGTGACACACTGAAGGCGCGGATTGGTGAGCTACCACACCCAAGTCGAAGCTAACGCCCAGCCGAGCTTGAGGCCAAGATCGCCACGCTGACCACGTCCGACAAGCCCCTCCCGACGAGCCGGTGGGGCGAGCCTTTGTCCAACTTCCAAATCCCCGCTCCCCAGATCAACGCCGTTCCAAGCGACACGCTGCCCTTCGTCTCGATCGAGGCAGGCGAGGCGGGCCAATTCCAGTCCTTCGACTTCAGCAACTTGCTCATGATGCCGATGAACTGGCCCAAAAACCTGCCATCGCCCGCCGTGCTCGAGCACCTCATCGACATCTTCTTCCAGTGCGAGCCGCAGATCTCCCGCATCCTGCACCGCGACACGCTGATGGCGCGCGTGGCGCTGTCGCCTGCACACCCCGACTTCCCGTTCTCGGGACTGCTGCATGCGATCTGCGCTGCGGCTGCGCCGCACACGGCCGTCGCGACCAGCATCCCCCCGCAGCAGCTCGAGGGTGTGCGCCAGCGCCACATCGCCTCCGGCATCGATCTCGAGAACTGCGAGGACTTTGCGACTGCCCAGACCGAGGCGGCGGAGCGGTGTATCCGCCACAAGACGGGCGCGTGCATGCTCGGATCGGGACCGTTCATCTTTGATGTAACGAGGGCGAACATGATCCTGTCTCTGACGTATCTCAACAAGGGCATCGCGCTCAGGTCGTGGATCATGTCCGCGGCGCCTGTACGTCTCATCCACGCGCTGGAGATCACGAACCGCAACCTCCGCACGGGCGGCAAGCCGCCCATCATGGGTGCGCCGGCCACAGACCGGGAGCGCGAAGAACGCCTCGCAACCATCTGGCTCACATACATGTATGACGTGGGTTTCGCAGTGAACGCGTGCTGGACGCCAATCTTCAACATCGACACGATCTACAACGCGCTGCCGACGAGCGCGACCGAGTTTGCGAAGAAGCAGCACCTCGGCGCCACGATGGCGGGCAACCCGCAGACCGCGCACGAGGCCGACGTCATGGTCCACCACCCCGTGCACGACGCATTCGTCCTCGCAGTCAAGGCGAGCATGCTCTTCGGCCGCGTGAGCAAGTGGCTCGGGACGTGGAAGCAGCGCCACGTCCGCGCCGGCGACGCGCAGGATGCGCTCTCTTCGCCGAGCTTCGTGCAGCTCAACGCGGAGATCATGGCGTTCCAGCTCAGCGTGCCGGCCGCGTTCAAGAATATCTACAAGCTCGTGGACAGCGGGGACCTGACGCCGTTCAACGCGGATTTGCTGTCGCTGCACATCTTCCCGAACACGGCGCTGCTGCTGCTGCACGAGCCGCTGATTGACTGGAAGGGGCCCGAAAACTCCGCCATGCGGCAAGTGCAAAAATCCTTCGAGGCCATCGTCGGCCTGCTGCACCTCGTCCCCTCTCAACTCGACTTATCCCTCGTCCTAACCCCGCTGCTGATCTTCTGTCTCTTCACCACAGGCAGGATTATCACGCTCTTCATAGGCCGCGCGGGCAAGGAGGAGGCGTACGGACACAGCATGCGGTGGAAGACAGACCTCGGCGTGATCCAAGCCGTGATGGAGCGGTACGGCACGAAACACAGCATCGGCGTCCTCCTCGGCGAGTTCCTGAAAGTGCACATGCAGCTGGGCGGCGAGCCGGAACACATGGACGAGATGTGTGCGCGTAGAATGCGCGACGTCTGTGCCACCTCGAGTGTTGGCGAACTCAACTCTGGATCGGGCTATGGGGCGGTGGACGGGCCGGCAAACCCAGAGACGGGGGGGAGGGCGTACGAGAGCCAGTCTCAAAGCGCGAGCGGGTCCGGACCCAGCACGAACAGCATTCCAGGCCTCAGCCCGCCGACAAAGGGACACTCGACCTCTGTTGGCCAGACACCCGAGAGTGTGGACGCGGTCGACTTCGAGACGCAGGCACGCACCTACTTCCCGCCCACGAACGACAGCGGCACCATGTCCATCGACGAGGCGACGAATGGGTTTATGCTCAATGGCGGGTTCAGCTTCACGCCGAACTCTCACACGTCCTCGGGCTCCACTCCCAACGGCACCAATGGCGCCGGCGTCAATGGGTTAGGCAGTGGGAGTGCGTTCGGCGGCGCGGCGGGATTCGGCACGATGGGAGGCGGAGGCAACGGTGGACAAGGGATCGACCCCGCCCTGCTCGATATTCTGGACCCGACGGGATCGATTCAGGCGCATCTGGATGGACACAAGGGAAATGGGAACAGCAGCGCGGAGGAGTATGTCCGCAACTTGCTTTCTGGGAATGGGGATGTCGTGAATCTCCTCGGAAGTACGGGGCTCTAATTGTCTGAAACGTGTAACAAGTAAACAAGTAGACGATAGTAAAAGAGCGCAGCGCCAATCTTAGTACGCGCCCGCGCTGAGAGATATCATGTAACAGTATAACGCGTGGTAGATGCTACATCCTTACTCACATCGTGTCCTCCCTCGCCCCCGACTCATCGGCTTACCGCAGTACTCATCGCTGGACGACGTCGGAACTCAGGCGGGACACGGAGCACGGCGTAGCCGCGAGCTTTGCTCTGTCGCTCAGACACTGCTCCGCATAGCTCACGAGGAATTCCCGCAGCCATCCGTGGGTTTGCGGAAGACCTATTCGCCGCACATTCCACCCGTGGCCCTCATTCCTCACCACCCGTCCAGTCCTGATCACGACCCACTACGGTGGCTAGCGCAGGCTGATCCGGCAAGACACACAGCCATGCTCAATACCGGACCCTTGTCCATCTCGCTCGGCTCGCCATTATAAACGATCTGGCCACGCGATGCGAGCTGGGAAGACGGGGGGCCTGTGGTGGGACTGGACCTGTTGGCGTGAGACGGGTGTAGCAGTGATCGAGACGTGGTCCCCCCTCGACGGTCTGGATCACGGAGCCAGGCGCAGAGGTCTCTGGACTGGTGATCGACACTGCATCTCACAAGTAGAGTGAGCGATGGAACGTCCCACTTCTCATACCTGGTCCACTCAAAGGTTGAGGATAGGAGTAATGCACTCGTGGAATCTGCCGGAGGAGACGACGCGTGATCGTGTGCGAGAACGAACGCCAGAACGCGAGAGGCGAGGAATGTGGCGTCTACATTTGCCCGCTCAACTTTTTGCGAGCTCTCGCTGGCAGGCTTTGACGAGGGAGATCTGACTTTCGGAACTTGCATGCGATGCGATAGGGATGGGTTACGTGCACACTGCGCACACTGTGGACCAGCGGCGCCCGCACACCGGTCACCACATAGAGAACGCCGGGCAGGTTGACCGGCTGAAAGGCGTAGTTAATCTTGGAACCAGAACAGTGGGTCGTCGATCACCTCGACCGAAGTTACGGCCGGTGTCTAAGGCCGTCTGAGACTGAGACTCACCACATGGTGCGTGCTGCACGCTGCACACGTTCGGGCTTGCCGGTTCATCGGGTCGGCCCGACTGAATGCTGGGTTGGGTGGCTTTGGGCTAAATTGAAGAGGAAAGTGGGGTGCCGGCGTCGTGATGCTCACGTTGTTGAGAGACCAGACCGCCCTAAACCGTTGCTTCGACGTCACGCAGATCGCTCCCTGCCTCGCCACACAGACGTGTTGCGGATCAACGTAGAGACGTGTTCATTTGTTCGAACTCGCAAACGTGCGACGCCGTGTCGATCTCGGGAGGCTGCTGCATGCTTGTGCGGTATGCGCTGCGACATATGCTTATTCTGCGCGTCCAAGATTGCTTGCTCTTCTCGCCCGTTCATGTACCGACAGCGGTGTCAGCCTGAGAAGTTCGCGAGGTATGAGGCGTTCCGAGAGGGGCTCGGCGAGGGATCATAAGGGACCTGCTCCAAGCGAGCGAGGGCATACCTTCCGCCTCGGACTTCTGTCGCACTTATCAAGGCTCGACGGCTTGTTGCGCTAGAGCTGAGGTTAGGTGGGTGCACCAGGCGGAGCATACTGTACGGAGTCCCTATGCGTACTCGACGTGCAGGGGTCATCCCCGTCGTCCTTCCCGACAAACCAGCCCCGAACAGTCGGACTTCGGAGATGAGCCCACGACGGTGCGACCGCAGGGTGCACCCACCAGGAGGAACGCGGGGCTGTGGAGTTCTGGATGTACGTGATGTTCCGAGGATACGCCGGTGTTCCGAAGCCTCTATCTGCACTGTCTTCCTTGGCGCTTCGCATGGCGTCTCAACTTGGTTCCGGCGTCACCCACGTCTTCGGGATGGGACATCGGGTTAAGGCTGCCTGCCCTCAACGGCCTGTTACGGCCTCGTGCTCCAGCCGCCCCTTTCGTACTGCGGCGCCGGTGGCGGCTTCGACCCAGTCGGGCTTGTGGGCTCCGGAAAGAAGGCCGAGTTACTTACGGTGGGTTTCCAGCGAAGAGCAGGGAAGGCGTGCATGGGAGGAAAGAGATCATGTGAACTTTTCGGGCTGTCGGGCTGGGGCTGTCGGGGCAGACGGAGCTGGGAGAGGGAAGGCGTCGCCGTCTACCCTGGATACCCTGTGAGGGCGTCGTGGGGAGTTGGGGGCGGTTGGGTGCCTTCTCCGCCCTGCAGGCAGCAGAACGCAGCCTGCAAGCTTTGCTTGCACTGTCGTGTTCCTGTGGCTCAAATAGGTGTCCTTGGTTGGCCGTGGATGAGGTCAGTTCTGAGATGTACCTGGCCGAGGGGAAAAGATGAGGGATGGTGAGAAAGGGAAACGACAACGTTGCGTGGCGCGGTGTGGCGTTTTCATCGAGGTCTCTGAGGAATGTGGCACCTCCAATGGCCGGCCGATTCACAGGTCTGCAGTCGTCAACCTACCGCTCTGCGGTCGCCGTCGCTTGAATTTCGAAGTCACAGGTCGATTTTGAAACAGCCTATGTTTCGCATACTTCAGGCTAGCGTGCGGTGGCGCGCGAGAAGATGGCCCGGAGCACCCTCATTCTTGCTAGGATGCTTGGCCAGGCCACACCGGCAGGGCCCATCTAGCGACAAACCCGAAACCAAGCGAGGGTCGGTCCTATTTCTAGCTGAGACAGCCGTGTGAATGGGATGAGGGTGTGCTCGCTTATCGGTCGGAATGCATTGCTGCAGACAAAATGTTAGCTACGCGTCTTCCCAGCTGATGTGTCTGAATCGGAATTTGTCCTTGTCAGAGCAGTACGGAGCTCTCATCCAAGAAGCGGAATGAATGTTATAGCAACGCCGGATATCTGTCCTTCGTTCCGCTTCAGCAAGCTATCGAGCTGCAGGTAACAGTGCGGAGCACCCCGCAGCCTTGCTCCAGTCTTACTCTTCTGGGATGCAGACTCCCACGAGAGAAGTGTCTGGCCGCAGGGTGGTGCCTATCGACGCCAGTACGGTCGAAGGTGGCCAGCTAACTGCTACCACGCGCTTCGTCGTTATGGAGAGCCAGGGCTACACAACGTGAACGTGCACTGTTTGTGGCTCGATCTGGCTGCATGGCTGGCTTATATCGAAGTCTAACCTGCGATCGATCTGTTCGGTAGCGCTGGTGGCGACCGCCTCCTAGGAAAGCCCTACAATCCAAACATGCTGCAACAGTCAGTACCGTCTTATCAATGAAGCGATGTGTCTTTTCAGCTCTTCTCTTCCCGTTTGCTCGCTTGGATGCCCCGAGCCTTCACTTCTCTCTCCATGTTCATTGGCCTGTATTGCTTAGCCTGACTCAAGCTCTCGGTTCCGCTCCCGTCAGCAGTTGGACGTCACGTCCACAGAACAAGGAGCGAAGGCGGACATCAGTCGCAGCCACACCATGACCGCCGGAGTAAGGGCAGGAAATGTATTTGGGGCGTGGGTTGGCTGGGCCCCAAATCTGACTGAAATTCGCGCAGAACCTCAGTACTGCAATTTAATCAGATATTCGCAGGATGTTAAGATACATGATGCGCAGTCAAACACACGACAGTTGAAGAGCATCAGTTGACCGATTGGCGGGAGACGCTCCGCCTGAGGCGTCCGGACCGGCTATATGTGAGCGAAAGTCTCTTGGCCGACGATTCGGAACGTTACAGGTCCTGTCCTCAATCGTCACCGTGGACCCACTGCTGCTCCAGAGTATTGGGTCATACCGGCCCCCGACGCTCCGGACCCACTGCGCAACGCACCGTTGAGGTGCTCGTGGTGAAGCCCGCCTGCACCGGCCAAATGTCACAGGCTCAGGAAAACCAACCCTTTCGGCTTTGGCCTGAGAGTGAAAAAATATCTTGCGGAATGTTGGGCGTTCTTCGGATTCGAGTGCTCGTTGCCCGTACCACTAAACATCAAAAACCGAACTTCCAATCTCTGCTCGTCTGACGAAATGGAGTTCGCCGCTAGACAACCAGATATCACCAGCCCGGCCAGGTCATTCACAGGCCTGGCGAGCCACAGCGCCAGAGGAACCTGGCGAGCATGTCTATTTACAAGTCGTGGCTTGTCGGCACTGCGACCTGGTGGGTGATTTGCCGAGCAAACCCTATCTTGGCGAGGTCCTGGACAGACTATCAGGCGATGATCAAACATGCCCTTAACATGAAGAACATTGAGGGTTCAAATCCAGGTTGAGGCGCTATAAAATTGACACTTGTCTCCACACATACCTCTGATCCTTATCCTCGTCGTCGGACTGACAGGTCGTCGGCAACGCATTGCTAGCTGTCAGCTGGTGTCCCCTGATGATGCACCCTGGGGTAGCTCTCGACCCTTCTACTTACCCTCAGATAACCCCTCAATGTCCCTCCACCGTCAACTCCACCACATACCGCGTTCTCCAACTGACCCGTAGACACAGTCCGGCCTCACCCATGGCGAGCCAAACAGCCGGGGCGCTCGTTGGCCAGACACATGAGAGTGTGCGGCAAAGTGTCCAAGGTCCTGCAGGCTGCGTTGGCCGAGGTTGGACTCGAAGTGATTACGGAGTAACATTGAAAGGTAATTCGCGACGTGGATTCCAGTAAACTAGGGTCACAGGTTAAGTCGAACGGATGCGCACGGTCCCGTCATCGTCAACCTCGCCGTGGCTCATGTTCTGATCCATAACTCATGCAACGGTACTCTTTATGCCTAGAAACTCCGCGTAGAGCCGAAAGGAATGCTTGGCAGCTCGGACAAATGGAGCTGCAGAGCGCACCGTGCATACTGGCCACCACACCACCACAATAAAGCTGCATGTCACCACCCTCCTTATCGCCCTAGATCTCAGCCACCGAGGCCTGTGCTTGCCCCAAATCTTTCATGTATCAAGCTCCGAAGCTGGGCTTTTGGAAAATCCAAGAATTGAGTCGAAACCATGCATATCGGCAGCGGAGTCCGTCCGACTGTCCATCTTTGTGGCATATAAGCCTCCTTGAGTGCCACTTCTCTTCCACAACAGCTCTACCTCATCAGAACTTGCAGCTATGCCTCGCCCTTGCCTCACACCTCGCCGCCGCGCCAAGATTGCGTCCTTGGCTCGCTACCGCAGCTATTCCTCTGTCGCCTGGGAGTACAACGTCGCCAAGAGCACTGTGGGTTACTGTGTGATGTTAGCTCGCCTCCAGGCTCTCATTCCACCTGCTCTGGCTGTTCTGAACCCTGTCCAGGGGATCCGCATCCCCCGCAGCCACACCAAGCTCACTCCCGACAACCTCAGAGCGATCTACGAGGTCTTTGAGGCTCAGCCCTTCGCCAGCAATCGTGAGGTGTTGGACACTCTTGCAGACAGAGACATTGTCCTCTCTCTCATGACTCTGCGCCGTGCACGTCGCCAGCTTGGTTATGGCCGCTTTGTGGCTCTTGTGCGGCCGTATCTAAGCCCCCTTCACAAGGAGAAGCGTCTCGCTTATGCTCTTGAGCAGCAGCGACTCTTCCAAGAGTGGAGGAAGGTGATCTTCTGTGACGAGGTCCCTCTCTACATTGACCAGCTCCACAGAGCATATGTGACGCGCCCCATCGGTTCTGACCGTGCCAATGAGCGGTGAGTGTCTTTCCTGACGTTCTACATGCTGTGGAAGAGTGCTGACACTCAGGTACATCCAGTACACCTTCAGATCGAGCTGTGGGTCGATTATGTGCTGGGGGGCTATCTGGTATGGCGGCAAGTCGAAGCTGGTGTGGTTTGACACCTCCCAGTCGACCTCCAAGCGCAAGGGAGTCAATGCGGCCATCTATCGCACCCAGGTGACTGAGAAGGAGTTGTTTGATTGCTGGAAGCGTGTCAAGACTCAGTGGCGTGGTTATGGCTTGCCCTGGGTTGTAGAGGACAACGCTGTCGTCCACACAGCCAAGGCCACCCGTGGCAAGGCAGAGCAACTTGGCATGCGCTTCCTGCCTCACCCTCCCTGCTCTCCTTGCCTCAACCCCATTGAGAACCTTTGGAGCAACCTCAAGCGCCGCCTGGCCCGTCTCAACCCTCGTCCCACCACCCAGGAGGGGCTATTCGCTGCCGCTACGGAGCTCTGGAACACCTATGATCAGAATGAGATCGACCGACTTATCATGTCCATGCCTAACAGGATCAAGGACACCATCTCTGCTAATGGAGGACACATTAAGTATTGATCCCAGGTGCACCATGCTTCGTATATAGGTTACCAAGACTCCCATGCACGTGGAACAACTGTTTATAGAGCAAGAAACATGCATATGCATGAGTTATTCGTGGTTGCAGCGAGGTCGACAGTTCACGGCCTCGTTTGTGGCACCACTCGTTCGACTTAACCTGTGACCCTAGTTTACCCCGTTTTGCCCCTTGGCCGGTGCCTTCCTCCGTTTCCGTCTTCCTTCGGCCCTGCCCCTTTGGTGTTCCCCTCTTCCCCTGTGCCGTGTCGCGTTTCTTCCATTGTCGATTTCATCTTCATCGCCGCCTCATTCCTTGCCATGAGAGCAGGTGATGCGGTCTGTCCGGCTCAGTGCCTGGACGGTCGTGCCTCGAGAGAAGTTTAATCGTCATGAGCAGTCGAAGGCGGAGCAGCTGCGTGCCTCCGTTGGGCCGTTCTGCAGCTCTTCAGCTCTATCTCTGGACTACAGAAGAACATCCTTGGTGCCTGGAGGACTCATCTCCTGGCGTTTCGGTGTGGCTACTTCTGGCCCGTTACGAGTTATTCCCTACCATCCCCTCTGGTTCATCCTTACGTTGCTTGTGGCATGGGGTGGGCACCAGATCCTGCGCCATGCATCTGGTGCTTTTGAGATGAAATGGGGCGATGAGCCCGAACACGGGGGAGCTGTAAGATGCCCGCCAAGATGTCGTGAGCAGCAGGCAATATCCAGATGTGGAAGTGCGGCGGCGGCCAAGGTACCATAAGGGAGCGAGGCACGCCTCCGGCGACGTCCAGTGGCGCTGCCGTGTGCTGCGGACCAGGTGACTGGTGCGCATCCACAAGGCTTCTGTCCTCTTCATGCCTATACCCCAGCGGCTTCAGGTACGAAGTAGGAGGGACGCAGGCTAGATACGAGATCGAAATCAGAGACATATTTCGAGCCATTCGATATTAGTAGTCTGTGGCACCCAGGCACCGCGTCACTTTTTCCGTCTTCTATTGTTCTCGGGATTTGCCTGCAACCTGCAGATTGCCTGGCGCGATTTGCCTGGAATGCAGGGCCTGTCTGGGCTTCTGTGCTCTTCATGCGTCACAGTCACGCCTGCGTGCACGACCTTTCTCATCATTCTTGCACAAGGATTGGGGCCGTGGACGTTGCCCCCGTCCCAGTCTGGCCTCCAACGGATGGCGCAGTTTGTGCTTCTGGATGCCCAGGCCGCCCATCCGGTCGAACCCGGACATGCGCTTCTGCGCTCATGTCATGCTGAGGGAAGTCGACTGTGCACACCGAGACCAGTCCAAGCGTCGGGCTGCTGGTGCTCAGAGTAGTCACTTATGCACGAGTGGCCACCTGCGCGGGACGCACGGGTTGCAGCTCCCTCGTGTTTCTTCACGGACATGGGGTTCGTCACTGGTCTCTGGGATTGCCCTTCCACTCTGGACTGCGCTCAAGCTCTTCCTTCCTCCGCGGAAAAAGAACACTTCAGCTGCATTCCACGAGAAGCGCCTCTCCGTCTCGTTCTGGGGACGAGGGGGGAGAGAGCCATGCAAGGGTCTGCTACCGAGGGGAATGAGGCAGCGCAACGCTCTACACCACAGCTCAGCTCTAGAGTAGAATCAAGGCGGGGCGAGGCAGAGGGCAGTGTGAGGTCGTGAGGGCCAGGGAGAAACGCATCGCACCCAGTCCATTTGTCCTTATATGCTGTGTGATTCATGCTTCACAACGACCTCTTCCCTTGTTTACTTTCTTTTGTCACGATCTTCACCCGCCCTAGACGATCAGCTAACGCCCCCCAAGGCCTTTGGCATGGTCGTGGACGACCAAGTAATTCCATCAACGCTCTATTGTCCTCCGCACCGAACTCACTGTCAAACACACCTTCGTCATTGTCTTGTGCACACGACGGTGTACAGAACAAAGGTCGTCAAGCTTGACGAAACCCTGTGTTTCGCCTGAGTGACGACTTGTACAACGAACACATCACCGTGTCCTCGTCCGTGTCAAGGCGTCGATCTACATAAACTTTTGACCAGCCAACCTTTGTTGTCTCTTGTCTCCTCTATTAACAATATCCTCCTCCCCCATCCCATCCTCATTCTTCCTTCGACATCTCCATTGCCATCGGAGCATCCAAGCAACAAGGCAGCCTCTGTTCTCGGCATCGGGCTCGAACGGTATCTATCACACAAGTCCGCGCCCACGACAAGAAGATCAGCTTGAACGGATAAGGCAACCTCGTTGAGGCATTAAGTGAGTGGCGTTGTCCATAGGACAGGCAGATCAAGTTAAAGTTTAGGTCGATGCTGACTGCGAGCGCCATAGTCTAGGGACGAGGTCCGAAGTCTGTTCTCAAGTCGACGTCCCGCATTCGACATTCCGGATTCGATATTCCCTCGTGCCACGCACTCGCCAGCTGCTGGCCTTGCAAGTCAGACCAGCCTGAACAGGAGCGACTTGTGAGACCTCGCAACGCCATCGCCAACGCCGTGCACACCGCCTAGTCCGCTTTCTTTTGTCGACCACTGCGATCTGATACCGCGGTTCCCGGAACCGTCGCAGACGTCTCAGTCGATCAACCGACCTTCGGTTCAGTCTCGGCAACACGGGTCCGCGTTTTCGGGATCCACCAGGGACTTCTCGGCTTCCGTCTTGGAAGACTGTGTCGGTGAGTACTGCATGGCTGTGATATATTCAACAGTACCCCTCGTCCGTATCCCTATCACACGGTCTGCAAGGCTTGAAGGCATCCAACCACAAGGGTGGTACGGAAGGGTCCGCTGTGCGCACGGCCCTCATGTGGTGGTAGACGCTGTGTTCTCGAGTCTGTGTCATCGAGCCTTGTGTTGCCACCCCCTGGACTCACTGCACGCCGCTGCGCCTCGGCCGCTGTGCCGCTGTGGAAGTCCGCGTTCTTCCTCTTCCTCCATGGCTGCTGGCTGCTGGTGGCCACGCCCAGACCTCCGACCCCCTTCTGCACTTGTCGTCGCCTTCCACGGCCACTCACTCCTCTCCTCTTCTCCTCCGCCCTCTCCTCTGCTCTCACACCTTTTGCCTCACTTCTTCTCCGTCTTCATCACCGCAAGGCGTCCCCTTCTCGACGCCACCACCCACGACGCCACTGCACTCTGCACCACGCCTACCTCGAGCACTCATCAAGTACATAGTACTACAGGACAGACGGAGTGCACTTCCTACTTGACGTCAACAAACAACCCCCTTCCACACTCTAGTCCACACACACACACTCACTGTACCTCTCGCTGTCATTCCCTGTGTTCTCGCTGTTGCAAACCTTCCCTCTGTCACCCACTGTTGTTTGTTGTGCCGCGTATCTGACACCGAAACAGTCGTTCAAACAGAGATCCGACAGTCCTCCACCAGCCACTCGACATGGCTACTCCCAACTCAGGCCCACTACGGGTTACGCGCCAAAGCATATCCCACATTGACATGCCTCCAGCCACGCGTCCCATCCTCGCACACCGTCCTCACACCTACCCTCACCCTTCATCTACCTCATCCCAAACGGTTGCACTCTCATCATCAGAGAGCTCATCGAGCCTTCCCTCAGCTCCCGTCATCGACCCTTCCCTCCTCGCCGCTCCCGCCCCTCCTCCTCTTGTCAATGGCGGCATCAGCCTTGCCATGGTCGCTCCCAGCAACTCTCCTCAGGTCACCTCATCATCGTCCGCTGGTGACCACTACGAGAACGCTCAGGACTACTTCGGTCTCACCGCCTCATCGTCCGTTGCCGGCCCCAGCAGCTTGCTCAAGGATGACAAGTCGGCGATACAGCAGTGGGATGGTTTCACGGCTCCCCCGCCTGCCACCATTCCGGATTGGCAGCAGCTTCCTCCTACTGCTGGGGAGCCGTCTCGACCCGCCCATGACCCCGATGCTCCCTACGATCTGGCCCGGAAAAAGGACGGCAAGATCGCTCGCCCCCCGAATGCGTGGATCCTCTATCGCTCCGAGATGCTCAAGCACCTCAGTGAGGGCAAGCCTGTCGAGGGGCTAGAAGCGGCGTTAGAGGAGCTCGACAACCCCACCGAGGATCCGAAGGACGGCAAGAAGTCCAAAAAGTCCAACAAGAAGGCACCGGTCAAGGGCTCACAGGAGCTCATAGGGCAGCTTGGTGGTGGCAAGGGTGGTCGCGGCCTGCCCCAAGCCGAAATCAGCCGCGTTATCAGCGTTCTCTGGAAGAGAGAAGACCCCGAGCGTCGTCGCCACTACGAAAATCTCGCCGCCCAGGCCAAGGAGGAGGTGAGTCTCCATTCCGTCCTCCCACTTTCCAACTGTCCGCGTTGAACAAATGCATAAAGACCGTTCCCGTCTTTTGCATTCGCATGCTCGCATCAGCCGACACTTATAATCTCACGCATTAAGGAAGAAGAGCTGACTTTGTAAGCATAAAAAACTCTACCCTGGTTACAAATTTCAACCTATGCGCAAGGACGAGAAGGCGGCGCACAAGGCGGCCAGGCAGCGTGAGCGCGACGTGTGCCGTCGCACTAAGGCTGGGGATAAGGGTGAGTGATGGTGGCCCGGTGGCGCTCAGTGTCCGCTGTCCAAGGTATTCGTGCCATTGGTGCGACCTAAGACACGCGCAGAGGACAATGGGCATCGCTGTAATCTAAACGAAAGCCGGGACCTGACAATTTATTACAGCTGCCACCAAGATTACGCGCCGCCGCAACTCGCGACACAAACGCACCCCTCCGGTCGAGTATGGCTCGACGGGATTGGCGCGAACAGATTCGTCCTCAAGCCAGTCTTCCGACCAGGGTTTCCTCCACCATAACGTGCCTTTCGAGACCCAGACCCTGGGTCCTCACCGTGAGTGGCGCTCGTCTGGCTCATATGACTTGCATCATCGCAAGCGCATTCCCGCAAGCCCTCGGCCACCCCGATGCCGACATTTCTCCCTCCATCGTAGGGCGGGGCTTGCAGGCTGCAGGTGGTGCTGACGCCTCCTCCCCCCAAATTCTTTCGGCAGCTGACGTTTCTTTCGCAGAGGGCTACCCCCAGTACATGTCTGCCGCCCAGCCTCACTCGACGCCTCTCATGGGACACCTCATGTCGACGCCATTCCCCTCAAGTTCCCGTTCCGGTTCTATCGCACTTTCTCTTCCGGGCACCTCGAGTTCACCCGAGTACCACCACGATTTCGTCATTGAGCGCGGTGTTCCCATGTTCGCCTCGCAGTCCGATATGTCGTACGACGCCCTGCAGCAGAGCATCGAGTTCAACGACGCTCCGCCCATGATGGGGTACTCGACCATGGCGAACGGATACGGCAGCTCGGTGTATGTTCCTGGACGCCCACCCCCGTACGGCCAGCCGGTTGCCTTGGAAGGACGGCTAAACCACAACATTCCCGCCGCCACGCCCTACCAGTACACCGACATGAAGGTGCCCACCGAGTACCTCACGCACGTCCAGGGCAGTAATGAGTACACGGATGACACAATCACGGACCTCGCGGCTGTTTGGTGTGACATCGAGGAGCCGCCAGTGCCTTCGCCGGCGCCTGCTGCGACGGTCATGCCTGCTACCATCGGGGGCCAGAGTGGGCAGACCTGGGCCGAGCACGAGCGTGTGCAAGGCGCCAACATGCCACGCATCCCTATGGCACCTCCTGGGGCGGGCCCGGAGGCCGGCTACAGCGTGCCTCAGTTCGTGAACCAGTACGAGAACGGCTCGGGCGGCATCGTGACTCCGCAGCCCGGTCACCTCGAGGTTCCACGGATGACCGCCAGCGTCCACAGCTCGCCTCTGTGCCAGCCAATTTTCTTTGACCCCTCCAAGCAGCCCCAGCACGGCATGAAGACCGAGCATACCCCGAGCCCGTCAATTCAGCATGCAATGACGCAGCGTGCACAAGGTGGCGACACGCTCGGCCAAGGTCTCATGCCTTCCCCCGTCGACCAGACGTTCCCCCAGAACGCCGCCCTTCGCCCAGTGCAGCAAGGTCCCGTCGCCTCTCCCCAGCCAACGTCGACGTACTACGACCCGAACAGCCCCTCGAACATGCTCGTTCCGAGGCACTTCTCCAACTCGCTCTTCCCCCTCTCGCCGACCGGAACACAGCTCCCCTCGTGGGCGCAGGACAGGTCGTTCTCCTCCTCCAGCCAGCAGGCGCAGATCATGCCCTCCATGTCGATGACTCCGGGACAGCTCCTCGAAGACGACTGGGAGGACACTCCCAAGCCGCCCGCCAACCTCGCCAGCCCGGTGCCGCTCAGCCAGTCGGCACCCGCGGGCACCATGATGCAGCCGAGTCAGCGACGCGTTGTGACTGTCTACGAGAACCCAGCCGTCTAAAGTCGCCGAAGCAATGTCATTCTCTCCCCAAAACAAGGCCCGGAATCCACTCCTCAACCATACAGACGAGCGTTGTCGAGTCCGTTCCCCGGCCCAGAGACATCAAGGACATTCATATCCACATCCCGCCTCACGGATTTAATACAGCTTGCCCCTTAAACTTTGCCTCGCTGGACACCACACCATCTCCGGTCTCCAGCCCAGCCACACTGCAGCCGGTATCTCTTCGCCTATCTGAATCCATATTTGCCTTTCGCTCTTACTCTTTACGCCCCAGCCCCGCGCGCCTTGCCAGCCACCCAGCCCACCCAGCCCAATGCCATCCGACGTTGTACCGTTGTAGACTCCTGTTTGCCTCTATTTATGCCACTTGTTTGTGCTACCCGAGCCTTTCCGGACTGCCTCGCATGCCGCTTCGACGATATTCTCGCTTATATTGGAGAAATTGCGTGCTGAACGGAGCCACGCAGGTGCGAGGTGGCAGCTGAGTGCCACCATGCGCTGAACCGAACAGGCGTCCGATCCGCGATCCAACCGAGACTGAGGAAGGACGGCGGTGCCTGAGTGGATCGTCTGGACTCGGAACAGACAGAGTGGAGGAGGAGATCTGTGGTGGAGGTCAAGGAAGATAGGTGGGCGGAAGCAAATCCGAAAGTCAGGTCCACGCGACTTGACGCGTCCACCGTCAGGCCGTCATGACGCTCAGCTTCGGCGCGTTTTGGCTGCTCGCTGCTCAACACCTCCACTCGCACCAACAACAAACAGTATGGCGGCGACTCTGACGCAGAAACAGACGCAGGCGGTCGACCCCAAGCTCCAGCCTTGGGTTGAGAAGTAGTGAGTAAACGTCTGGAGCTGCGCATAATGACTTGCTGCCACGGGAATGGTGCCAGCTAACTTCCAGCCGCCCGAAGACGATCGACGATGTGTCGAGCCAGGACAACACTGTCGCTGTGCTGAGGAAGGCTCTGATGAGCACGAATGTTAGTATCTCTCTCCCTTCCCCCTTCTTACCACCTCCCTTCACCAACATTGCTGCGTCGTCGCGTGATAGATCGCTAACCCCAGCTCCCGCACATGCTCTTCTACGGTCCCCCGGGAACGGGCAAGACGTCCACGATCCTTGCGCTCGCGCGGCAGCTCTTTGGTCCGGACCTGTTCAAGTCCCGCGTGCTCGAGCTGAACGCCTCCGATGAGCGCGGTATCTCGGTCGTCCGCGAGAAGATCAAGACGTTTGCGCGTGAGACGCCCCGCCACAACCCCGGCGTCGCGAGCGATGGGAAGGAGTACCCCTGTCCTCCCTACAAGCTCATCATCCTCGATGAGGCCGACTCGATGACGCAGGACGCCCAGTCCGCTCTTAGGCGTATCATGGAGACGTACTCGAGGATCACGCGGTTCTGTCTCGTGTGCAACTATGTTACGAGGTAAGCATGCCCTGTCCCACCTTCCTTCCTTCCCTATATCCTACAAGGCATCACAGATCGTGTGAATGGTCGAAGGATGGGAAAGCGCAAGAGACATCCACTAACGCACAGGATCATTGAACCCGTCGCCTCGCGCTGCTCCAAATTCCGTTTCCGCCCGCTGGAGCAGTCTTCCTCGCAGGCGCGTATCGAGATGATTGCAGAGAACGAGGGCGTGCAGGCCGACCCGGGGGTGCTGGAGCTCATCCTCCAGCTCGCAGGCGGCGACCTCCGCAAGGCCATCACGTACCTCCAAACAGCACAGAGGCTGCACCAGGCCTCCGACCCCCCGACGCCAATCACGGCGATGAGCGGTAAGTTCGAGCAGCGCGCCAGCGCTGCGTTCCCTTTCCCGGCTGCCGTTGGTGTTGCGAAGCTGACAGCAGTGCACGAGATCTCGGGCGTTGTCCCCTCCAGCGTGATCGACAACCTCCTCCGTTCAATGGGCATTGAGCCCGGCTCCGGCCTGAACCCCACCCTCGCCTCCGGTTTCGAGGGCGTGCGCAAGGCCGTCCGTTCCGTCGGGCGCGAGGGATGGTCGACGGGCCAGGTCCTCGAACAGGTGCACGATGCCCTCATCCCCCTCGCTGCTGTTCCGACTATAGCAAAGTCGAATGCGGCCCTGGCTATTGCCGAGTGCGACAAGGCGCTGTGTGAGGGCGGAGACGAGGAGTTGCAGTTGCTCGAGTGCTGTTTGAGGATTAAGGAGGCGATGGATAAGGCGTGAGCTGGCCGAGCGAAGCGAGGTAGGCGCACACCTCTGTCCTGAGAAGAGCGGGGAATGCACCATAGAGCTGGGGCTGGAGGACAGGAGGACAGGAGGATGCTGTACGATAAGACCAGAGCATGCATGTAATCTGATTAGACATGAGGTTTGAGTAAGCTAATCGGTGACTAATCAGGAATAGCGGAAGTATCGAAAGTTGACCTCCACTCTCGGCGTCATGGACCAGGAATTTGAGTCTCGAAGTCCAAGCGTGCAGTCAGCAACAACAACGAGCTTTTCCTTTCCTTCTAGATTAATAGACAACCTATATCTCTTCTCGACTGAACTCGCCTGTACTCGAATTGATCCCCGAACGACGGCCCACCGACTACCCCTCTCCTTCACCGGTAAACGACCCAAGTGCACATTGAGCGACATGGAGACGTACACTCTGCAGCAGCTCCCGCCAGCCTACCGCCGTATCTCGATTGCGTACTTTGATAATGTGACGAACAGCGCGGAGATCAAGAAGGAACTCGTCCGGAGTGCATTGATGGAGGGGCCGAAAGGAGACGCGGCCAGGCGGCGGATGGACTTTGCGTTTGTCGAAGGTGACGTCGTGAGTGTAGTTCCTCTCTTCATGAGGCTACTCTTTCTTCTCCTCCCTTTCGCTATAGCCAGGCGAAAGGAGCGACGAATGAGGGGGAGAATTGGGGTAGGGAGGAGGAGAGGAGAAAGCTGAAGAATCGGTGGATCAGCTGACGCCCAGATTGTCTCGAGACTGCACCTCCTCACGGCTATCCAGACCGCCCTCCTTACTTCCCTCCCTCAACTCGCCCCTTCCACTACCCCTTCTTCTTCCACCCCTGCCTCCGCTTCGACTACGCCGACACCACCCTCAGAGCTGCCCGAATCCCCAGCCCTGAAGACGAAAACGCACAACATCCACTCCGAAATCCTCCTAGCACTCAATACGAACAACAACATTTCCGACGCGCTGCGCGCCTACTCTGTTTCTGACAAGACGAAGCGCCTCCTCGTCGTGCGGATAGCGCCCGAGTCTGCGTCCTCTGAGAAAGAGCTGTACAACAGCATTGCGGAGATTGTCCAGGGCCAGCTCACGTCTCTGGACACGCTCGAGGCGAATGCGGACTGGAAGAAGGTCGACAAGCTGTACAAACTGGCCGAACTTAACCAGGCCATCAAGGCTTTGGGCGAGGCGGAGAAGCTGCAGCGCAAGCGCGCCGCGGTCGTTGGCACTGTGGCTGTTAAGCCGAGCACGTAGATGCATCATTACTCTTGTGCCCGGGCTCTATCGCTTACTGATGTCTACTGATTCTACATTGCTGCGAGCTGAAGTCTCTCTCCAGCCCCACTGCGCTCTTCCCCGGGAGGCTGACGGCTCGCTTAGGCCACAATAGAGAGCAGGCCGAAGCGCTTCCCCGGCTTCGCGACCGCGATGGGCGACTTGAACTCTGTCCCAGTCGCGCGGCCGAGTTGCGGCGCGCCGAGCCTGAGCAGGGCGGCATTGCGTTCCCGCGTCTGCGGTGCGATGGCGGGGAGATGCCGCGTGAGCGGCGCGAGGGTGAGTTGCGTCCGGCGGAGATGTTCCTCGACTGAGCTCTCGAGTTTTTCCCGGAGTTCGGTGGGGTCCTGGGGTGTCAGTTTCAAGATCACAACTTGCCTAGCTGAGCGAAGGAGACTTACACGGTCCAGAAGGGAGCTGACTGTCGCGTCCGAGGTCAGCTCAGAAGGGGACGTCCCGCTGAGGCGGAGCAGGAACGCGAAATCGAACGCCGCCTGCGCTGCTGCCCTCTCGTCAGCGAGGGAGGACCAGTCGAGACTCCGCGTCTTCTCTACGAAAGAGCGCAGGAGGTTTTCGACGACAGGCAACCCAACGCCGGGCGGGATCCCGAGACGCTTCACGTCGCTGCTGAGCTGCACCAGGGCCTTGGTCGCTGGGTCCGAGACGCGACTCGGCAGCTCGGAAGACACAGGACGTAACTTCAGGAGGGGCTTCAGCTGTGCCAGAGCCCGCGAGACGCTCTTCCCCTGCCACTGGACCAGGGACGAGGTGTGCGTCTCCATCAGCGCAGACTTGATGCCGCCTGTTGTCAGCTTCACCTCGGGCTGTTTAAAGCCGCAGGGCATGCGGGACTCACTCAGATCAACTTCGGTGCCTCCCACGAGGTCAACGAGGAACGGCGAAGCGTGCACGAGATACAGCGCTATGCGGCCCACGAAGAGCTCAGCCTCGACGCTACCCGTTGCGTCGCGGTGTCCGCCCGCGTCGGCGAGCACGTCGTCGAGCACCTTGACGAGCGCGTGAAGCGCACTCTTCAGCTTTTCCCTGTAGTCCTTGTACAGACTCGAGGGCAGGCCAGCGAGGTCGAGCTTGATGTCCTGCGCCGCGTCCTCGAGCAGAGCCGTGATATCGTCCAGCAGGGGCGTGCGGAACAGCGTCCGCTTCTTCAGCGAAGACAGGAAGTGTTCCGTGCCCGTGCCCCCTGTTCCTGCAGAGACGGCCGGGAAGTGGATGTCGGAGAACATGAATGCCTCGCAGTGGTTGTCGAGTCCCGAGTCCTGCCCGCTGCGCACTTGGCTCGCGGCAGTGGTGAGGTTCGAGGATAGCGACGTCACGATCGTGTCAAGTTTGGTCGTCCAGATCTCCTGTACGCGCGAGGCCCATTCAGACTCGAGCGCTGCCGCGATCTGCGACTCGAACACCTCGTCGTCGCTGAGGATCTCGCGGAGAGACTTGCGCACAGACCACACGTCCGACACGGCCGAGAGCTGCTGGACCCAAGCGGGTACTGTTTGCCGGAGCACATCGACGGCGGAAGACTGCCACGGCCCAAGCTTCTCCTTCAGCTGCGGCGCGGCGGCTGGCGGGATTGTCGGCGTGAAGCCCGTGACTGACGCTGGGAGGTAGCGGAGGAGGATCTGAGAGGAGGGGAGGGACTGAATGACGCGCACGGCTGAGACGGGAGGCGTCGCGCCGTTGCCGACGGCTACCCGAGGTGGGAGTGGGAGGGAGATGGACGCGAGACGAGAGGCCCGGCGGTGGTGTCCCAGAGCGGCGACTGGTTGCGTCTGCACGATGGGCAGCTCTTCACCGACCTGGATCAGACGGATCGACTCGACGAGGATGCTCTCGCCTGCGCTGAAGCGTTTTTCGAAGATCGACTTGGCCAGCGTCACTGCATCCAACAGGACGTGCACCGCCTCCGAGATCGCCTTCGTCGTGTCCTCGCCCTGGTGCTTCGAGTCAACTCGCGACATTCGCCGTTGCCGCTTCGAAGTCGATGGCGCGTGCAGAATCTCGCGGACAGCTCGTAACCGCTGAGACAGTAGCAGATCGAGCGCCTCTGATACCGGCGTCTCGTCCAGCAGAATAATCGCGAGTAGCGTGTCGGACCCAGCTTTCGCGTCGAGCTTGTGCCGTGATCGGAGCGCGGCCGTTGCTCGCTGCACGATCTGCTGCCGGAACGGGAGCAGCGTCGCCCACTGCTTCTCCATCAACGGCAGGTATGCCTGAGGTTAGCTCTGACAGACAACCTCAGCTTGCGTATACTCACTCGATTGGCACTCTCCGGCATGTCAGCCAGGCTGTCCTTGGCAACGCGGGCAACGAGCCAGAGGAACGCAGCCGAGAGATAGTCGTGGTGAGAAAGGTAGGCGTAGAGTGCTTCTGGTGTGTCGATTAGGAGCTTCATGTGCGCTGCAACCGGCAGCATCGTCGCGACGTCCTCTCCTTCCGAAGACTGGTCGGGGATCATCTCCCCGCTCGCCAGCTCTGTCGGGTTCGCGCAGGCGCCAGCAACTGTCCGCAGACTCGAGCTCAACCGGAGCGACGACTCGTGCAGCGCTGTGATTTGCGACGCGCTCGTCAAGAGGTCACGGTATCGGGTTCTGTGATGTCAGCTCAGTTACCTGAATCTCATAGCTCACCCGACCATGCTTCGCAGCTCAGATTGCTTGTTCAGCGCATCCGTCCGCATCTTGGCCTCGACCCGCTTGACCTCGTTGACCGGGAGCCGCCGGAAGACCTCGTCCGGCTCCATGCCTGCCCAGTCGCGATCGTTCGCCGGCTCGTACTTTCTTCGTGCGCTTGACGCAGTCGAGACTGAGGAGGGTGGGTGAACGGCGCTCAGTGTGCTCGGGCGGCGGACGTAGGAGGGAGCTGAGCCTCCAAGAGTCTGGGATGTCCGCGATCGTGTTCCCCGGCGGGAAGGGACGGGACTCCACCCGCTTCCCGAGCTCTGGGAGTTCGGCGACATCGGAGACGCGCTCGGACGCCTCGGCGTCGTCCTTGCCGACATGGTGACGTGATTACTGTTGTGACCGGCTGGCTCACGACTGAAGTTGCCTCATGGACGTGTCTGCCAGGCGAGCGGCGTGCCTGGAATGTGGCCACCGTGGGAGAATGACGCTAGGTTGCTGGACCGCAGATCACCGAGGTCGGATCTTGAGGTTCGTCAACATTCTTATCGAACCCCACAACCATGGCGCTCATCGAGGAGATCGAAGACGACAAGCCGAGGTCGCCGTCTCCCATCAAGATCGAGGAGATCACAGACGAGGAGGATGATAAGCCCCGGAAACCCAAAGCCCCTCCACCTCCTCCGGCTGCGACCGCGGCACCACCCGCCCCCGTCTCTGACTTTCAAAAGAAGCTGCAGGACCTGACCTCGAAGATGGTTCTTCCGGCAGACCTTTTGCCAGCATTCATGAGCGAGCAGGCCGGTGAGTTGTCTTGCACTTGTTGAATCGGCAACTGACTCCAGCTCCTATCGTGTTCGAGTCGTACAAGGATCAGGTGCAGAGGTGTCTCTCGGAGCTCTTCCCTCTCATTCAGATGCCTGATTGGACCTCTCTGTCGTTCGAGGAGCAGGCTGCCACCTTGTCACAACTACTTCGCCTTCGAGGGAACGATGCCTGGACGTCTCCTGGTATTTGCGACATGGTCGACAGTGAGTTGCACTATTTCAACCTTCAACTGACAACAGACGTCGTGTCTGCTTCCGGCATTGACACCACGGAGCTGTCAAAGTACATCCTCAATTCTGTGCTGCGACCTCTGTTCTCCCCACACCCATACATCTCCAACAACAGGGCCGTGGCGAAGCCCCTCGGGGGTGCCGAGGCTATGGACGACCTGCAAGAGTCGTCGACGTACAAGTCGCAAGACGGCTGGGGTAGCGCCAATCTTCTGCACTGGTCGAGCTCCGTCCTTCCTCCGATACAGTTGGAGAAGCAGTTGAACCTTATCCTCCCGCCGACATTGACCATGATGGACGACTGGGAGCCGTTCTGGCGGCTGAAGGGTATCTGGGTGCTCAGCGGATGGCTGAAGAACATGGACAAGGAGGAATTGAAGAGAAGGAACCTGAACAGCCTCCTGCTCAAGTCGCTTCTGCACACCCTCAGTCTCCACGCCAAGGACTCAGGCGTCGTTCTGAATACCATTGTCGGTCACCTCTTGGATGACTTCAAGGGCGAGAAGCGAGCCGACATCTTGAACGAGATTATCGACAAGGCGTGCATCTCGGCGTGGTCGTATGCCAGCGGTGAAGACGCCAAAGCGATGCTCATTCAGGCGGCGGTGGACTGGGAGACAATGTGTGGTGTGCTTGGTACGGGAATCGCCAGGTGGCTCAAGGTGAGCTCATAAACTTCTCTACGCTAGCTAACCGCAGGCTGCCATCCCGTCTCTTCTCGCTCCCCTCGAAATCCCTCCTATGCCGAGTAATCTGGCTCATTTGAAAGCCAACCTGTCCGCTCTGTTCGCGACCGCGCAGACTCTGAAGGGAGCCGGTCGTATCACCAGATGGCGCGGCCAGATCCTGAGCATGGTCGCAAAGATGTGGGTGATGTTGTGCGAGAGGTGGCCGGAGCAGGGCGGAGCAGACATGGTCGACGACTCGACTGGCATTGAGATGGAGCAAGTCGCGCATATTAAGACGCTAGCCCGCGGCATCTGCGATCTGATCGCAACCGAGTGTCCCTCGGTGCGGACAGCGGAGTTCCAAACCCTCCTCGATTTGAACAAAACAATGTTCGCTCCATTGGTTTCCGCATCAGCATAGATCATCCCTGTTGTACTATCCCCATCTCATATTATCCCAGAGCCACAGTTGTATGCATTAGTTCGCCCCCGTGCAGCCCAGATTCTGAACAATAACATCATTGCCACCGACCTCCACTTTGGACGATGCGGTTTTGCTCCCGCGCCGCCTGCAGGTTCGATCAACAAAACGTCACTTGAAAGTTGTTCCTCCAACGTATCCACACCCGTCACCAATGTCCTCCCGGCTACGACAATCGGGAGGAACTCCCCTACGATCAGATTCACCATTGAAACGCGAGATCGGACGAAGCCAGCAAGGAATGAGCTTCATCGGATCACCAGCAACGCCGATCGGCCGAGGCGGAGCGCTGAACTCGTCCCAGCGGCTGGGCTCCAGCCAAGGCGCCAGCGGACGGATAGAGAAGGAGGAGTGGATCGCAGACGGACCGAAGAAGATTGTTATCGAGACGAAGGACACCATTTTCAAGCCGTCGACACCAGAGACAGGGCCGCAGGCGCCTATCATCCCGCAACGGTGGCTTGGGGGCGATGAGCAGCGGCGGTTGATCATTTGGGCGATCGCTCTGATCGAGGTGAGCTCTTCAACATGCGCTCGATAGCTGACAAACAGATCATGAAGCTCTGGGATGCCGCGGCCCCTCACTTCACTTCCGATCTGCCGACAACGCTGTCGAGTGCCGCTCGCATTCGAGGTCCTGTCAGCGCCACCTTCTGGGGTGTCGCAGAGTTCGTGCTGCTCGGCCTCGTCTCGCTTCTTCGGGTACCTGGGTTCTCTCCGATGCCTTCGAAGCCTGTTGGCATCTTGCTGCTTGTTCTGCTCCTTGCTGGGTGGAACCTCCTCTGTTGGTTTGTCGCCGACCCTCGAGCGTTCATCCCCACTGTTCGCATGTTTGGTGAGTTTTGCAGCAGCCTTCACGTGAACTGACGAACAGGACCTGTTCATCTCGGAGAGGAGGGCTTCTTCTGGGGATGGCTTTACATGATTGGGCATTTCATCAAGAAGATCACGGTTGGTGCTCCGGAGCACATCCAAGGCATTCACCACATTCGCATGCTGCCCTATAGCACCGCGACGATCAACCCGTCCTCGTTTACGTACTGCATTCCCCAGGGCAGCAGGGAGCCGATGTACATCCCGGTCCTGTTCAACAACTCGGACCCCGACCAGGTCGCGTACAGGACATCGTCTCTCGTAGATGGCGAGAACGGCAAGAACCAGACGCACTCTGTCTACGCTTCGCACATGAAGGTCGCCAAGTCGCACCGCGGCTTCAGCCTGTCTCGCGACGAGGGAGACGAGGAGGACGAGGCCGAGACGATCCGTGACCTTGTCCGGGCTTCCAAGCAGCTCGACGCCGCCAAGCTCTCCAGCATCAAGGCTGCCGACAGCCTGCTCGCTCCTCTGGCCATCACACTGAAGGACACTGAGACTATCCGTTTCCTGGAGGTCAAGGAGCCCAGCATTGTGACTCTCCTGAAGGTTGTGGACAAGCACGGCGACCGCTTCAACGTCAACCCGTACAGGGAAGCTGTCGTCTACGAGTGCCCGTCCGGCGGCGACTTCATCGAGAAGAACAAGAAGGGCAAGGTCGTCACGTACCCTGGTGTCAAGGACGCGCCTGCCGAGCTGCGCTGCGTCGGCTCCGAGGACTTGGTCAACTTCCAGGTCCGTGGTGTTGCCCCACTCCACGTCACCTACAACCGCATCGTCGACGGCAGCGTTGTCAGTGGCGGAGAGGTCAAGGGCATCGAGGACGAGCGGCCTGACGAACTCTTTAGCCGCGTCAGCAAGATGCACAATGTCCCGCTCCGACTCCGCCACGACCTCATTGGTACTGAGGAGATCACGCTCGCCACGGTCGTCGATGGACTCGGCAACACGCACACGCCGACGGGACCGGGCGCCACGATGGCGTTCAACGTTCTCCAGAAGCGCTCTGTCTCTCTCAACTGCCCCCGCCCCATCGAGCTCCTTGTTGGTGGCTCGGCCAAGCTCCCCGTCGAACTCCATGGCAGCACGTCTAAGGGACTCAGCGTCAATTACACGTTCACGAACGCCGCTGGTGGTATCTCCGCTCGCAACCTCGAGGTCACTGACCAGCGCGCGTACATTGACGTTCACGAGCCGGGCAAGTTCACGCTCCAGTCGGTCGGCGGCATGTGCCCCGGCGGAGTTCTCGAGCCGTCGACCTGCACTGTTCGCATGATCCCTCCTCCCACCGCGGACATCAGCGTCAAGACTCTGCACGAATGGTGAGTTGTACGCGGGGTGCTTTAACTGACTCCAGCTCCAACGACGTCGGATCCGCGGTCGCATTCGAGTTCACCGGTACACCGCCGTACACTGTGTTCTACACCGAGCAGAAGAAGGGCAGCCCCGCTATCAAGAAGCAGCACGTGTTCCGTGGTGCCGGCGGCGAGCTCGTCCTGAAGCCTGAGCGTGAGGGCAAGTACACCTACACGTTCTCTGGTCTGAACGACGCCCGCTACACCAACATTCCCATCGACTACCCGGCCATCCACCAGGTCGTGCGACCGCCCGCGAGCGTCATTCTCACCGGCTCGAGGCAGCGCAAGCTGTTCCACTGTTCGCCGGACGAGGTCGGTGTCGAGCTTGACGTCCAGGGCAACGACCCGCTCAAGCTGCAGTACCGTACCAACTGGGCTGGCCAGTCGATGAACACGACCGTCCCCATCAAGTCCGGCAAGCAGGTCCTTTCGGTGCCCGTGCCGAAGGAGTTACACGCCTACACTGGCGCATCTGGCCGTTTCGTCATCACGCTGGTGTCGGTCGAGGACTCGAACGGATGCGTCAAGCGCCTGCAGTCGCAGCAGATCGATGTCGACATTGACCGCCACACCCCGACTGCCCGCTTCGCCGCCAGCGAGCGTGTCACGATCAAGGAGGGATCGCAGGTCAGCGCCGCTCTCCGCTTCACCGGTAACGGCCCCTGGACGCTCGAGTACACGCTCGACGGCAAGCCTCAGCCCGCGTTTAAGACGCGCGAGTCGAATAGCCAGCTCCAGCTGAAGCAGAAGGGTCTTTACGTCCTGACGTCGGTCAAGGACGCGCACTGTCCCGGAGACATTGACGAGTTTGACGCCAAGTACTCTATCGACTTCCTGCCGAAGCCCATCGCGTCGCTCGCTGAGTCGAGCTTCATCAAGTCGGCCGGTAACGGCAAGTACCGCACGTCTGGCGTGTGCTCGGGCCAGGAGGAGGGCGCCGCGATCTCGTTCGAGGGCGCCTCGCCCTTCGCGATCAGCTACAAGGGTTACTTCGACAACAGCGGCGGTCAGACCTCGGTCCTGAACAGCGCGCAGAACACGGGTGTGCTGCACCTCGCGTCCGAGAAGCCAGGAACGTACCTGTACAAGTTCGTCAGGCTGACCGACTCGAACTACGAGGACACCAAGGTCGACTTCAGCCTCGAGCACACGGTGCACGGCCGTCCGAGCGGCGTATTCTCGCGCCAGAACACACTCAACTTGTGCCGCGACACCAAGCTCGAGACGAACGCCAAACTCAAGCTCACTGGCCAGCCGCCGTTCACCGTCACGCTCGGCGTGCGCCGCCCCGCTAGCGCCGAGCTCGTCGAGCACAAGGTGCAGGTGCAGGGTCGCGAGTGGGACGTGGAGCTGGACGAGACAGTAGCGGCTGTGGGACGGTACGAGGTCGTGCTTCTCGAGGTGGCGGACGCGAGCGGGTGCCCCTACGCGCCCGCGTCAGCGGACAGCATCGCGACCCCCGTCGACGTGGTCGAGACGGCGCGCGTCGTCCCGCTCTCGAAGGACCAGGATGTGTGTGTCGGCCAAACGCTCAACTTTGAGCTGCAGGGCAAGTCCCCCTGGCTGGTTGAGTACGAGTGGCAAGGACGGCGGTACGAGGTGACCTCGACGTCTGCGCGTTTCACGCGCGAGGCCGAGAAACCGGGCGTGTTCCAGATCCACTCTGTGGCACTGAAGGACCGCCGGGGCCAGGCGCAGTGCAAGCGCACCATTGACGGGCTGACCAAGACTGTCCACCCCCTCCCGTCCGTGCGCATCCAGGACGGCACGCAGCACCTGCACGAGGGCGACCAGCCGGCCATCTTCGGCGTCAAGTTCCAGGGCACGCCGCCGTTCACGTTCACCTATGTCCGCTTCGAGGTCAACAACGGCAAGAAGAAGGTCGAGGAGACCCTGACCATCTCGGAGATTTGGGAGAACGAGTACTGGATCAGCAGCTCGACGCCGGGCGACTACGAGGTCACGTCGATTGCGGACAAGTACTGTCGTTTCCCGCCGCTGGGCGCGAGGGAGGACGTGTGAGCTGAGTACGCTCAGTCCGAGGCAGCGAGGCTCGAGGCGATGAGGCGGGTCTGGAGTCCGCAACGAGGCGAGCGGGACGCTCGATAGAAGCGTCAGCGACTCGCACCGCACACAACAGTGTAGCGTGATATGACATAGATAATGCATGAAGTGTACAGAGCGCTCTAAGATACAATTTACAGTTACTCGACGCCCTCCCAGCCCCAGATCCTGCGGCCGAGCAAGTGTCCGCACCCCGGTTCGTGCGGCGCGTCCATCCCTCCCCTTCCATCGACGCGCTCGCCCTCCCCTCCCCTGCGGTAGGGACCCTCACAATCGGGCGTGAAGCAGAACACGCACGGAAACCCACCGACACGCTCGCAATCGCCGAGGTAATCTTTGTACACTGCGATGTACTCGGCCGCGCCGGCCTCGTCAATCTCAATCAGGCCTTGCAGGGCCTTATCCTCTTCGTCACTGCCCGTGGGTTCG
The DNA here is from genome assembly GCA_039545355.1 of Trichosporon coremiiforme. NCBI lineage: Eukaryota > Fungi > Basidiomycota > Tremellomycetes > Trichosporonales > Trichosporonaceae > Trichosporon > Trichosporon coremiiforme. The sequence goes on along the minus strand of BCJJ01000004.1, from coordinate 73,911 downwards.
GGAACAGTCTCCCCGGGGAGGGGGTACCGGAACAACCTCACATCAAGCGGCGGCTGGGACTTTGCCGTCGCTTTCCCCTTCTTGCCCCGCTTATGATCGGCAAGAGAGCCAGTGTACGCCTGCCACTCTGCAATCTTCTTCTTGGCGCGGACATACTTCTCCGTCGCGTTCCGGGCCCAGCCGAGGTTGCGCTGGACACTCTCGATCCAGCCCTCGCGGAACGCGTGCCGCCAATGATTCAGGTCGTAGAATTTCGAGATGCCCACCGCCTCGCCGCCAATGTTCACCGACTTCAGGCGGGGGAGCGCGGGGAGCACGAAGTACGCCCTGTTGCTGGGGGACAGGTCGGCTGGGTTCACGCCGCCGCTGGCTGCCAAAAGGGCTTGGTTCCTCCTCGAGTTTGTGCGGAGGGAAATGGTCGATTGGCCGGCTGAGCGATGACCGCGCCGGGCGCGCGCGTACTCTGCCTGCCTTGCTGCCTCTTCCTCCTCGGCGCGACGCAGGTCCATCTCCGCCCTCTCTGCCGCACTGAGGCCGCGCACCGAGGCCGCGCTGCGTTGGGCTTCCTGAGCGCGCTGTTCGCGGAGGTACGCCGCCGTGCGCATCCGCGTGTCCCACGCCGCGAGGGCCTTCTCCCGCTCCTTCGCCCGCTGAAGGGACACCGTGACACAGAGTCCGCCCAGCTCGCGACTCATCAGCTCGCCCTTGTCCTTGCTCTTGAAGCCGAAGAGGTTCGTGCGGTCCAGTACGAGGTGCTCCAGCTTGTCGTAATTGCGGAGCAGGGTCGCCAACACGGCGTCCAGACGCACATTGGTTGTCGAGATGTCCAGGTACGTCAGGGCGGGGAACATGGGTGCGTTGGCCACGGGGGCGGGGGGCATGTTGGTCGAGAACGCAACGGGGGCCAGCGGCTCGGGCTTCGTGACGAGCACGTACGCGATATCCCTCGACGGCACGCGGAGGCGGAAATGCGTCAGGTGCTTGGCGACAGGCGCCGAGCCGAGGAACGCGACGCACCTCACGTCGAAGAAGACGATGGGCTGCGCAAACGTCTTGGGTTTCGCGTGCTGCAGCTTTTGCGAGAGGTAGGGGAACATGCCCTGGCCCGTGTACCCGCGATCCTTGGGGGGGTCGGCCGGCGTCTGCGCCCCGCTCATCGTGTGCGGCGTCACTGTGCCCGGCGTGCCCCTTGCGGGCGTGAGGGCGGGCGTGCCCTCCTCGCTCGGTCCCAGGGAGAGATTCTCGAGGTCGCTCTCCAGCTCGCTGTCGTCTGGCGTGCCCTCGGCGAACTCGTCGAGCGCTCCGGACAGCTTGGCGACGCGCGTTCGCGGGATAGGCAGGTGCTTCCGGGGCAGCAGGTCCTGGACGAGGGACAGGTAGCGGAACCCGGGTGTCTCGGGCCAGGTCTGCAGCGTGTGCAGGGCTTTGTCAAAGTATGAACCTTTGAGGAACTGGTAGTAGTTTGCTTCTTCGACGTAGGGGCGGAATCTCAGCTCGAGGCGCGAGAGATCCGGCCGCGGCGACGCGAACATGTCCTCTAGGTGTTCGGGGGCGAAGTTCGTCCCGACGTGAAGCATGAGGGTCTGTAGACTCGGGATGAGGCGGAGGACACTGTGGGCGGTCAGCTTGCTTTCCCGCGTGGAAGCTTACTTGTTCAGCATGTCCACATCGCCCTTCCAACACTCTACACAGAGCGTCCTCACAAGCTCATCGCCGCCTCTTCCCGCACTCCGTCCCCCGCTCTCCTCCTCCTTGACTCTCCGCTCCCTCTCCCTCGCGAGCGCATTGTAGAGCGGGTAGAACTGCCTCGGACTCGTAAGCACGAGATGTTCCCACCTCCACCGCCGGGACACAGAGTAGGGCAGAACCAGGCTCAGAGCCCGCACCGTGCTCAGCTTCTGGGCAGGTGGGACGTGCGCGAGCACGACGTCTAACAGCTCTGGGGGGAGGCTCAGCAGCGAGGTTTGCTGGCCCGGCGAGTCGGCCGTCTCATCGTCGTCGGGCTCGGTGCCGTTCGCCGTGTCATTGATGTTGTCGTCTGCTCGTGTGACGCCGTTCGTAGCACGTTCGTCATGCCCGTTGGAGAGCCCGTTGGGAATCACGTCCGGTCCAGCGGTCGCGTGCCCGTTCGCAGTACTAAGCTTTGCGGCGTCACCCATACCGTCTGCCGTTAGCTCTGGAGTTCTTCGTGCACTCCCACTCCACAGCGTCGCACTCCGCACGCTGTAGGGTGCAGGGTGGGAAGGGCAGAGTGCAGGGGCCAGATAACGCTCACCGTGACGCATGCCCATATCACTCTATGACTCTGGACTCGTGTGTCGTGCGATAACGATATGGCGTTGATGGTAGGTGGGTGGGTCAGCTGACAATTGAGTAGAGGTGATGGAGAAATCTGGGGAAGCAAATGGCGAGTCTGGGGAAGATTGCTTGCGGTGTGCTGTGCGGGGCAAGGCGGGCAGAGCGTGTGCGCGTGTGCGTCGGTCTTGTCCGCTCTCTTAGCTCTCTTCCGGTGGTGGGAGTTCGAGGGAAGGACTGGGTGAAGGTTTGCCGCCGCGCCGCCGCTCTGCCTCCACCAGCCTCCATGCTCACACCTACCCAGGCCGACCCCCTTCCTGCCCTCCTGTCCAAGAGGGAGATGGATGCCTAGTGGAGGGGTTAGGCTCCCGCCCATAGTGGCACGTGACTCTGGTTTTTCCGCTTTTTCTCACCCAAACTAGCCCCGTCCCCCCCCCCCCCCCCCCGAAGCACGCCTCGGCGCCTTCGGTGGCAGTCTTACGAGACGCACTCAAGCCTTCGACTAAGGCTGCAGGACAGAGGAAGGACGCAAGCTACACAGGTCCTTGTTAAGCATGCTTGGTTCTGCGTACGTCTAAGAACTCTTACGATGCCCACGTCGCATTGCATTCGGTGCCCGCCGTGCTATTTTGGCGAGCTTGGCTCTCAGAACACAAAAGAGGCACAACCCACTTACACCGAGCAAGCACATCCCCAAACTCCACACTTCCGCTATCCCCAAAATGCTCAGACATCGTCACATCCGTTACTCCACGCCTCGAGAGCTTACTCCATGCACACTCCAACTGTACTCTAAGCACACTGGCTCTCACGCTTGTTTTGTTCGCTGCAGACTCGCCCACTTGCCCACTGACCGCTCGCAAAAGTCGTAGTCGAAATGAGGATACAGGTTACATTTCGACACTAATGCAATGCAAATACCTATGAAGGTTGTATGAGGATGGGAGGTGAGGATTGATGCTGTACTGCAGACCAGGCAGTCTTCCGGAATGACCATTTTCGCCACTAGGACAAAATATATCAGATGCGGGAATGAATGCTGAGAGAGAATAACCTGCACAATATTGGAGAAGAAAGGGGGAGGGGGACAAAAGAGGTGGCGAGGTGGCGGCCGGCGGCGCGGCCGGGTCCGCCTTGCTCGCCTTACTCTTGCGGCCCGTAGGTCAGCGCTGTGCGCGTCCACATTATCGGCGGCGGGATGAACTCGACGCGCGAACACGGGGGCGACGCAATGCTGCACTCGGCCTCCGAGTCGGCGCTGGAGACGAGAGAGGGCGTGTCGATCTCGGGCTCCGTTTCCCGCTCGTCGTCCTCGGGGCGCTCCTCCCGGAGACGGGTGAAGACGACGGTCGCAATGCTCTCGTTGGAAGAGACAGAGGACAGCTTGCTCATGCCACCCTCGTCGGCGGAGGAGCCGGGGGTCGAGGACAGCGTCGTCGTGTCGTCGTCCTCATCGCACCCGACAGACTTGAGCAGCTCGACGAGCGTGGCCGACAGCGAGCGGTAGCCTTCGAACTGAGGCTGGGCGGATTCCCGGTCGAGCGAGCTCATGCGCGCAAACATCATGCGGCGGCGAGCGAAGCATGCACTCCACTCGTCCCCGTCGTCCTCGACACCGGACAGATCCGAGTCTTCCGGCGAAGCAAAGGGGGAGGATGGGCGGGTGTCATCGTCGCTGTCGGATGCCTCCGCCATGTCCTCGTCGTGGTCGCTCTCGTCGTCCTCATCATCGTCGAGATAAGACAAACAGCGGGCCCCACGGGCCGGGAGGACACAGGCGCGCTCCTGCTCTGAAGGAGGCGCAAGGGGAGTACGGTCGTATTCCGAGGCCGAGTACGTGTCGAAGCACTTCTGTAGCACGAGTCAGTTTCACATCGCACACAGAGACACAAATCAATTTGTGTCAAAACTCACAGTGACAACACAGCCATCGACCTCGCCCTGCCAGTGGACAGTCTTGCAGCGCCTGTAGTCGCTGCCGTCCGAAAAGCTGGACCGCGCAGACGACGAGCGGCTGCTGGCGTCGAACTCGACGGGAGGGGATGACGGGCGGAGGCAGCCACGCGCTGGGGACAGCGACGGGCGCAGCTTCTTCGCCGGCTGGGGAGTCGGCGAATGAGGGATGTTATGAACAGAAGACATGGTGGATAGTGGGTGTGGGGGTGATGGAGAGGAGGATAATGCTGAGAGTGTTGAGAGGGATATGGAGGTCTTGATCGTTCCTGTTGGACTGATGGATCAAACGACGAGTTATTGAAGGTTGATAGGTAGGAAGTCGCACTTGCTTGGTGACGATCGAGCTGATTGTAACGGTGGTAGCCCTCGTGTAAGAACCCAACAGCTGGGTCTACAGACTAGAATAAGATGGTGCCGAACAGAGTCGACTCGTCTTCTAGTAGGACCTCAACATCGCAAAGAAGAGGGGGAGGAGAGGAGGGGACGGGTACGGGTACGAGCAAAGATAAAGGAGGATGGGGTGGGTAGCAGGAAGAGAAGCTGGAGAGAGTGTCAGTACATGACGTATCGAGGACGATCACTGGAAGCAATGAGACGAGGGATCGGGAGCTGCAAGTCATGGGGATGGCGGTCAATCTGGAGGACCCGCGTGCAGTGCGGGGAACCAGAGTGCAGACTATGCTTGATGCGCAAGGACACAGCACGCAGAGTCCTGCCCTGTGAACCAGTGCCGTACACCCGGACAACGCTAATGGAATAACCTTGAGGGGGCATGCCATAGAGTAGGACCACCGCCAAGGCTGAGGCACGGAATGCGTAACGCTATTCCAGCAGTCCACCAGGTGGGCCAAGGCTTGCGGGCCATGCAGAGGCGTGCCGGATTGCGGGATTTCCTGCGCCGCCGCCGAACTGCATGACTGCATCCATGCACACGTCCCACCCACCCACACAGACTCGGCGCCGGGTCGGAGATCGAGGAGGCAATGCACTATGCCGAAAACTCAACTCACCTAATCAAGCCAAACTCCCGAAGCGTGCGTGCGCTGGATCAACACTAAAGCCAGGGACTAAAGCAGCCCGGGGTGGCGCGATTTGATGCAGCTGATGCAACTGGGTGGTGGGATGTCGGATGGAAGTATCAAGTTTCGGGACGGGTCAGAAGCGCGTGAGCGTTACGACCGACTGCTGGATGAAACTTGAATTTGGCTCTGAAGCTTGCGGCGGACGCTATGCGGACTATACGGGACGACGCGGCGAGAGTGCGTGCGTTTTCCGTTAAGAAGCGACTAGGGTGTGCGCGCGCAAGGTCTTGTGGTCGTCGTGCTGTAAGACGGCTCTGTCGAAGAGACGCCTAGGACGTGACCTTGCAATCAGAGAAGCAAAGGCGCTAGAGTGGCGTTCTCGATTGGTTGTCTGAGCGACAAACCGGCGAGATGCGTGTGCGCTGGAGGCGTGGCCTTCGAGCGGTTGCGGAAATACGGTGGACAGGGGAGAAAAAGGAGGAAGCGCTGCTTTGCTGCTCTCTCTCTTCCTTTGTCGTTGGGAACGGGGCCGTAGTCGCGAGGAAGGAAAAACCACTGGGCGAAACTGCAGTAGTAGTCGTTGGCTGGGGTGACAAACGGAATCTATCGATTGGGTGGGATGTCGGTATTCTTCGCCCAAAAATATTTACACTGTGCTGGTGAAGAGAACAGTGCTTGAGTAACGAGTACGGGGCACTTTACAGCGAAACGCGGCGCAAACGACACAAAGCCGAACACGCGCACGACGCAGGCCGCCTTGAAAAACGAGGATGGAGGATGGTAGAGTGGTGAGGTCGATGGGTCAAAGGGATGTGAGGTGAAAGAGAGGGTGCCGGTGTCGGTATATACAGCGCAGGGCAGGGCTCAGTGTGAACGGCGGAGTGTGCTTGCGAGGCTACCAGGGGTGTGTGGGCTGTCTGCGGGAACACGCAGGGTGGATACGGTCGGTCGGTCGGCGGGGGCTTAGGGCTTTAGGGGCGTCGTCGGATTCGCCTCTCGACTATGTACACAAATAAAGCCCCGTTAACTGCACCAGCTGGGCAGCTGGGCAAGCACGCAGCGGCTAGTGCCGGAGCAAGTCAACGCAGGCAAGCCCAAGTAGCACATCGGTAGGCTTCAGGCTCAGGCTCGGATGCGCACAAGTAGAGGCCGCATCTGGGGGTGCCAACAGAGGTCCATCGAGTAGCATGGGAGAAAACGACAGGGGGACGGTCCCCCTGTGCTAGGGGAGCCGAGGGGAGGGGGGTCAGCAGGGGGTTAAGATTTGAGATTTGCCAAGTGCTTGTGCCGCGAGCGCCGTGAGCGGCCGGAAAGCCAGGGGGTACCTGACTCTGGTGGACAGTTGGCCGCCCGGTCGTCGTCCCTGACGACAGGCAACGGTGGATTGGGTGCGCTGGTTCACAATCCTTCGCCACCCGAGCCACCCGTGCCACCCTGCTGCCCTTAAACTGGCCTAAACACACAAGATGATGGGCGATTAGCGACCATCAATAGGAAAAATTGAATTAACCGTCCGGGATCAAATGGTCCACTCGTCCATTTGGTGGACGCCAGCATGTGCGCCGCTACGCCCAAGCGTCAGGCACAGCGGTGGACCTGGGACCTGACTCGTTGGCATATGGGCAGCGTGCTGCAGGGCGTCGCTGAGCGAAATGCTGGGCGTAGCTGTTTTTAGGTCCCGTTTCGCCGTCAACGTTCGGAGAGAACGCACCCCACTCCTATTGGCCGCACACGCTCGACCCTTAATCCCTCAATGCCTCAGCGGAGAGGGTGTCCATCTCCACTGGCAAGCAAAACACGAAGCGTCCGTTGCGTCGCATGATGCGAGCCTTGCGCCTGCTCGCTGCTCGATTCGTGAACCCATCTGGAATTCACTCTGATCCCGCATTACACGCAGCGTATGGCGGTACGGCCTTTGCACGCCACGGCTCCGGCATCCGGCATGAGTGGCTGCTGGCGACAAACACAGCCATGCCAACTGGTCCAACCAGCCAGCGCCAGCCAGGAGCCAAGCATGACGCAATCATCCCGATCCGCCTTGCATCCAGTACATAGAGACAACAGCCGCGATGACGGTGTCGGTGTCCACGAAGGCATGAGGGCATGCGGACAGCCATCTAGCTTCCATGGATGCATATGGACATGACAAGATGAGATTCGAGTGGGACCCGTGGCTGCATAGCACAGCTGCATCGAGGCATTGCACAGCTGTAACTCGTCCACTGGAATGCAAGGTGTATGCCGAGTTAGACCAAGCGGGACTGCGCGATCTGTGGATCTGAATGCTGGGCCAATATCAATCTCATCTGAACTGCGGCACCGACGTGGCGACACTGAACCACGGAGTGCGTACGTGTATCCGAACCGCCGTCAAGTCCGAGTACTCCGATGTGATCGAGCACACAGACTCTCGGGGCTCGGGGCACATGGGAAACTGAAGGAGGAGGAGGGGCGTGGATAGAGGTTTGTACCCCCGGGTGTCGCCGAGCGCGCGAGCGCACGAGCCAGGTCCCAGGTCCGAGGGCCCCTGCAGTTCCTGCGGTGCTGTGAAACTCTCACATGACCTCCGTCTTCGGCGCTGGGCGACTGGAAGTAACTGCGGCTATGCGTCCGTTCCGGATACAACCTTGAACTCTGGGATGCCCTACCTAGCCAGCTATCTGGCACGCCTGCATCGCGCAATCGGGACTGCCATTCGCATTTGTCTTCGGGCCTCCCCTGTCTCCCACGAGTTGTGACTTCGGTGCACCGAGCCACTGCGCTGGGTTCCATTCGGTGCAACAATTGTTTGGGCCGTAGGCACTGGAGGGTTCACGCATGCAGTTTGTGGGGGGATCGCGGGGCCGTCAGTCTGCCGTCTGCATTCAGTCGTGATCATGTCGTGCCGACTGCCTTTGACTCGGCTACTTTTGCCTGTCCAAATGTCTGTCGGATGGTTTGGGGTGGGAGACCATATGATCATATGACCATGGCTGGTTCTAAAGTCGGTACACCGGCGGCACACAAGGCGGGCACATGCGGCGCGCGGCGCGAGTGTGCGCTTCAGATTGTCTGACCCCGATCACATCTCGGAGCCTTCGGAGGAGAGGTGCTTGGAGGTAGCTCGGTGCCCTTCGTGGCCGATGTTTACACCGAAGGACGAAACGCACCAAATGCCAGTCTTTGGCGTCCCGCGTTTCGTAGACCTACAGATGATACGACGTTACCATCCATGCTTGTATCGCGCGCGCTTGAGCCTAACGGTTGCACTCATGCGCTTCTCTGGCGATTCCTGGTGGAGTTGCCTACGCGCAGAGTCGGGCTCAAGCGCATTGCGCGCTTTATTGCACTCCGCCATGACACATGACCACGCTTATCTCCAGCAGACATCCAGCGCAGCCCGCACACGAACTGCTTCTATCACGCCCGTGAACATCGCCGGATAGAGCCAGAAGGTCTAGATTATGCTTGAAGGGAGGCTCTAACATGCATCCTGCCTACCTGCGTGGTTGTGAGGGAATTCGACTTGGACGGGCACGCGCGGGCGTCAGAGGGGATCTCGCGTTCCTACGTGTCTCGTGTCTTCGTGTCTCGTGTTCTGGGGCCTACTCGGACCTGGTTGTCTCGACTCATTGTTTCGGTACCCAGAACACCGATAACTGAGACCTAGACTGGCAAGAGCGGACGACATATGCCCGAGATCCCCGCTGCAGTGCTTGTGTCGCATGTGTTACAGTGGCATGCGAGTAGTCTGGACCAGAAATCGCGCACTGCAGACGTGGGAGTAAACTTATCTCATGCCAGCCGCATTCTATCGAGTCAAAGGCGTCGGTCGAGCAAGCCAAGCTATGCTTTCGGGACCGTAGACCTGTCGCACGCCCACTCCGACGGGACTGACCGCACACGTTCGTCTGGTATGCTAGTGGCTTTGCCAAGCCGTGGCGGGCATCTGTCGCGCCGTCTTGGCCGCTGAGATGGTGCGGGCAGGGGCTCTTGTCTCCTACACTCTTCACACGTTCGCCATCAATGTTTGGTCCCAGCTGCGAGGGGTCTCTGCATTCCAAACAAAAGTGGTTGGGAGAAGGAGGCTGACCGAAACGCTCGAACACGTACAAAACCGCTCGAAACGCCGGACCCGCCGGCTCCATCCTCGGCAGAGCTTGGCCCCACACAACCAACTCCACACTTGTTTATCATGCCAGCTGACATGGATACGACTGCAGAGGGAAAGTGGAGCGATAAGCCCAGTACATCCTACTGGCCCACTCGCCTGATGAGCACGGGATCAGTGCTTGCGCGATTTCTTACACCGCACACGATCGGGGAATAAAGTCGCTCACTACGATCTCTGTTGCATTCCTCAGCCACACAGCCTCATCAGCAAGTCAGCTGCTATTCTGGTGGTGGTCGATCTGGTCGTCATCAGTTGCCATTTCGGAGTGGGCAAGTGGAGAACTGGGGTAGTGGGGAGTGCAGGAGGGGACCATGGGGTCCATGGGGTCCCGTGGTCACCTGTGCACCTTGTTGGCCGCATGGCGTATAGAGCTCTGCGCCGTGTCACTGTGGAACGACGATGTGGAACAATGAGTTAGCAGAGCCGCATGCCGTACACCGCACGCGCATGCAGTTGTGCGGTGACACAGTTCGACACAAGTAAAGGCGAATGGCGTAGGTGGCTCCCGAAGTTGTCTCGTAACATTCAGCCGCACCTTGTCTGTCGTCTATTATGCTCCATGGCTCCACTGGACCACGGGGTCAGTGGATCGTGGACCGGTCCCCACGCATTCTATTCGCCGCCACTCGCCGCAAAGCCCTAGTGCTCCCCACTTGAACCAGTGTCCATGCCATGCGCTGCGCATCGCTATTCCCCGGCACCGAGGGGACCGAGCGAGCCACACCCATTTCCTAGGTATTCGGAGTTCCATTGCGCCATTCATACGTAAGACCTGCAAGGGATGATCTCGGTACCCCCCTCGCTCGCCCTCGCGTCCTTTGAGCGTACAGCGGCACTGAGCTAGGAACAGTGGGACTCTGGAGATGGTCGTGTGCTTCGTATCGGCCACCCACGCACGCCGCGAACGGAGCAGCTGGGGTGGGATCGGCAACTGTGGCCGTAGAGCGGTCGTCATCCACTGCGCGGGGCAGCAGTGTGCGGCATCTGCAGGATGCAGGCAGGGAGCAACTCATCCGCTCCGCCGGCCCTCAGGGGCTCACCGAGCTAGACGGAGAAGCCGATCGCACTCCAGCTAGAGGAGGTTGGAGGGTTTGGGTGAGCTCCGTGCCTGTGTGCCTGGTGACGTCAGAAAGTCTCCTAAGTGCAGCCTTTGGTTCTATTCGTGTCTCCTAGTTCAAATTCCATATTCAACCACCGTTGACACCTGCTTTCCGGTGTATGGTGCACCGGCTCAAGGCAATTCAATGCAGCATGAACGTAAGACGCACGCGACTGTGCATCACGCTCCGCAGTGTCGATCTCCGAAGGCTCCGGGGCCCGAGCCATGAGCCTCGGAGATGTACGTCTGACGTCGGTACGGCTGAGGTGGGCGAATGACGACGGCGGCACGCTACACAGCTTCCATCGTTTCCATCGGAACAAATGCCAGAAGAATGCGGGGTCTACGCGACATACCCATATTACGTCTCTCTCAGCTGACGAGCAAGTTGCTATTGATTTAGCCAAGCGTGTCAGCCAAGTGCATTAGCCAAGCGTCAAGCGTGTTCAGCCGGTGACTGCCAGTGACTGCGACAAGTTAGTGCCGATCGACGAAACTAGCGGTACTAGTGATTTCTCGGCGCGCTCGGCGCACCATTTGTGCACCAACTGACATTCAGCCTCTGCCGCGCCTCTGACGACGAGGCCGATTCAGCCTCTGACGCATCACACTGCGCATGCATACTCAAACGTGTGCATGTGACACTCCGCGTGTCCACGACACAAGACGCACGGCCGAAGAGGGATGGAGACCGCAAACAACAGGAGAGGGGATGGCGGCTGAGGATGTTTCGGTTTCAGCCCCCCGACTTGCCAACTTCAGACGCACACTCAGTGCTGACACATGTATCACTGATCTGCGACTTGGACTTTCCGACTCCTGGCTAATAAACCCAAACGTGGTACGTGGTAGGGGGGCGGGTTACATCTCGTTTGCAAGTCGTATACGCGGCCACCGGCTGCCACACGCAGAGTCGCAATGAGAGGTACACTGACACTTGTAACATAACTGACACTCGCAACACTGAAAGTCATGGAGGCATCATGACACTGATACAGGTAACAGGACTGATGTAACAGCACTGAGACATCTGATGCCGAGAAGACTCTGGGCGTTGCTGGACTACCTACCTTGCAGTCGGACGGCGACGAGACCTCCTATCGTGCCGTGGCCGGTTACATGCCCAGCCCCGTCCCTACTGTTCTGACACACGTAACATTGTGCCACGCCCAACAGAGAGCATTGCGGAGCGGTTGTAGCTAACCGGTCTCGCTCCGGCATCCGCCTCATGTTGAAACTGTGCGTTGTCGTGAGACTGCGAGTGGGAGGCGGGTGCGTTTCACGCAGTGCTGTTACGCGTTGTGTCGTGTCATCGACGCTCTGGGAGTGTAGCTGAGCGAGACCTCGGCAACAGCGAAACAATCACAGAGCATTGCTCGTCCTGTCAACTGTGTCGAACGGCGACTTGACCGGCCGTTCCTCTCTGCACGTATTTCTCATGAAGCAGTCTACCGCCGATGCCAGACGATTGCACATCGCTGGTCTCTCAAGCCGCTGGGCAACCAACTGCAGGCAACCAACTGCAAAGTAAGGCGGACGGTCACCATGACTTCGTCTCTCTCGGGGCTTCCAGTGCACTCCTTTAAATAGGAGTCATAAGACCGGGGCGCCGTAGCATGCCATCGGAGCGGCCATCCTCCTCTTGTCGCCCGGCAACGTGGCAGGCGCTCAAGCTGGGCTCACCAAGGCATAATTCACAGCTTGTCATGATACTACTATACAGGGTTGCCTATTTTACGTTCACGCTCACGCATCGTTCGCAGGGACGATGTCCTTGATGAGCTTCTTGTACACTTCCTCGTCCTCGGGGGAGAACACACAGAACACGACCTGCTTCACCTGTGTGTCAGTTCATTTCTCCCGACCAACTCACCTTGTCGTCCTTCTCCAGGAAGTCCTTCGTCGTCTCGATCGCGACCTCAGTGGCGTCCTCGATAGGGTAGCCATCTGGGCTGTCAGCTACGCAAGAACGGCCTCGCAGCTGCAATAGCTACACGTCGTTTGAGACGACCTCGGGTGACGCCGATCACAGGGGCAACTCACAGATCCCAGTGCTGATGCTCGGGAAGGCGATGCTATTGCTGCCGATCTTTGAGCACTGTTCCAGCGCAGACTTGTAGCAGCTCGCGAGCTGCGACGCGCACTGGTCCTTCCTCGACTCGGAGTAGATGGGCCCGACGGCGTGCGCGACGTACTTGGCGGGGAGCTGGGGTCAGTTATGAATACTTGGCATACAACTGGAACCAGTAACACAGAGTCCGGGAGGGAAGGCAGTTCTCAGCGACCGAATGGTGACCACCAATTGCACAGGTGGGCTCAACTCTGTCCTTTACCGGCCTGTCCACGCAGCTCATGTTCCGCCAGTGAGCACTCACATCGTAACCCTTGGTCACCTTCACTTCTCCGGTGTTGGCGCCGCCGAGTCCCCTACACTCCCTCAGCAGATCAGGGCCAGCAGCACGGTGGATCGCACCGTCAACCCCACCGCCGCCCAGGAGCGACTTGTTCGCAGCGTTGACGATCATGTCGGTCTGCGGCGTCAGCTAGGGGACCCCCGCAGCCCCTCCACCGAGGCAGTTCCAGTCAACCCTAGCTGGCTTCAGCTACGCACTTTGAGCTTTGTGATGTCACCTGCAGTGTCAGCTTATGGCCGAAACCCACGTCAGCTTCACTTACCTCTCCAGATGGATAGCCGCTTCCCGAGTCCTTCTTTCGAGACGGTTGGGAGGTCCTTTGGGTCGATGGGCGACATGACGGAGGTGGTGGATGCCAGACGGATGCTGGCACGCAGAGGGAATCGGGAGAAAGCAGGGAGGGCCCGAGCAGCCGCAAGCATGTATCGGTTTTATGCCTTTTGAGTGCGCTCGTTGATCTCGACGGCGGAGACAGCGAGTGTGTGTTGATGAGAGTGATCGCAGACACTGTTGCCACAGATGTACCAGATCTGAGGAAGGAAGGTACGTCATGCCCGGTTCCGGTAACCTCCACCTGGCCACCGCGTTCCGTAACCTCAGCTTTATGTCGGCTTGTTCTTCTTACCTGCGATTATCCAACACCTCGTGCATCGACGCTCGCCACTATGGGCAGCCATGCCCTGCACCCTCTCATCGCAGGGACCAAGGCCCGGATCACTGCCTTGCATCAGCATGGTAAGCATTGCGAGCTCAGCATTGCGAGCTCTCGAGCGTGACACGGACCTGAGCTAACAACCTTAGGTGATCATCTGTACGCGGGCTGCGCCGACGGGTCTCTGCGTGTCTACTCCTTGACGGAGCTTGACGGCGAGTCTCCCAAGCTTCTCGAGACGCATCAGGTCGGGCGAAGACAAATCGACCAGGTCGGCGTTCTACCGGAAGCGAAGCAGCTCGTGGTCTTGACAGGTGAGCTAGGGATGGTCAGCTCGACAGCTAACAACAGATTCGACTGTGACACTCCACAAGCTGAGCAATCTGATGGGAAAGGGATGCACCACGACACTATCGCAAGCTAGAACACCACACGCGTTCGCTACTACGACCTACTTTGCGGCTTCTCCGGCGAAGCAGGAAGGAGGGACACCAGGAAAGGTCTCGAAGGACCTGCTCGTCATCGGATGTCGGAAGAAAGTGTTGGTCTACGGCGCCGGAAAGAACCTCGGCGAGGCTTGGGAGCTCTCGCTCCCTCATAGCCCGAGAACAGTCATCTTCCCTGCCCCCTTCTACGCCGACTTGCCCGAGACCGTGCACCTCCTGTATTCTCCGCAGTCCAGCGTGCTCCTGCACATCTCGAACGGCCCGGCAACGGCGTCTCGTCTTTCCGTGACGGAGCTACCGACCACTGGATACCCGCCCACTGCTGGGCCTTCGGACACCAGGTCGGGTCAGGAGGCCGCAGGAGGCTTCGGCAGCGCGTTCACCGGCTTCGGAGGGATGCTGAGCAAAGCGGCTATCCCTGCTGGAACGAGAACCGTTGGGGGAGAGGTGCTACTGGCACGAGATGGTAAGCTTCATTGAGCCTCATCAAGCTGATAAAGCAGACTTGGGCGTCTTCTTCTCGTCGGAAGGACGCTTCACGAGAAACGAGTCTCTGCAGTGGCCGGCGACGCCAGACTTGCTCGCTTTCGGCAACCCGTACATCTACTCTGTCCTGCCTGCCGCGGCAAGCTCAGGCTCTGGATCAACCCCGTCGTTACCTTCAGTGCGCGTACACCTCGCACCGACGCTAGCTCTGCGAAATATTGTGACCTTCCCCGCTCCGTCCGCTGGCGGTCTGACTGTCCCGGCTATCAACGTCAGATCGACGGGACCCCAAGGACAGTCAGCAGCAGAGCCGAAGGTCTTGCTGGTCTCCACTCCGACCGACAAGACGCTTCTCCACAACGAGGGAAGCACGGTGTGGGAGATGCGGACAGGCGATGTCGGGGACGCGGTGGACGAGCTCGTCAAGGAAGGACGAGTGGCTGATGCTATCGGTTTAGTGGAAGCGTCGGGGGACGCAAAGTTGGCCCCTGTGAGTGAAGCTTGGAAAGGCAGGTACGTTAGCTAACATCCAGACGCAGAAGCTGGCCCACCTCCGCGTGCTTCAGGCTGTCTCTCAGTTTGCACGTGGAGAGTACCAGCCCGCGATTGAGACGTTCATCGCCCAGAACGTACACCCGGCCAAGGTTGTGGCGCTGTTCCCGAAGCAGGCCATTTCCGGGAACCTGTATGTTCCTCGGGAAGACTGGATGTCACTGTTTGGCGCCGTCGAGGGTGCGCGTCTGGAACCGCCAGAGCCACCAGAAGCAGCAGCTGATCCCGGGACATCGGCGCCGAAATCCCTGTTCAACGCCCACCTTTCGCTCGCGAGGAAGAAGAGCAATGAGACGATCCGGTCCGTGGCGAGCACCGCAAAGGACGAGCGCTCGCCGACACCAGAAAACCCCGTCGTTGGTAAGGACGTCCCGGGGAACAGCACCGAGATCTCGCGAGCCGCGATCGACGAGCTCATCTACTTCCTGTCAGACCGGAGACAGAAGCTGGCTGGTGCTATACCAGCTCTGGGCAAGCCGCTACCCTCGGAGGCGGACATGGTGCCGCTGTCGGATATGCCGGCGAAGGAGGTGCACGAGTTGCCGGACGTACCGATGACAGAGCTGAACGCTGAGCATTTGCTCCGAACGGCACAGGTCGTGTATACCAGCCTGCTGAAGGTGTACCTCGTTGCGCGCCCGACGCTTGTTGGTAGCTTGTGCCGAATCGAGAACTGGTGCGACGTTGCCGAGGTGGAACCCCTCTTGCGAGAGAAAGGCGTGAGCTTGCCGAGGTGTGGCGTTGAGCTGACCCCAGCGTATTGACGACCTCCGTGACCTCTACATGCAAAAGAACATGCACGACAAGGCTCTTAGCATGTTGTACGAGTGAGTTGAAGTTGTGGCCTTTGCAACTGACAACCCAGGCAAGCGCAGCCCGAGGACGACCCGCTCGACAGGTATCCGCCGACGATACGGTACCTCGAGAAGCTCGGCCCATCTCACCTCGACCTGATCTTTGCATCTGCCAAGTGGATTTTCCGCGAAGACCCGCAGCGCGCTCTGCAAATCTTCACAGCCGACGAGCCGGAGGTCGACGCCCTGCCGCGAGCAAAGGTGACGGCGTTCCTCGAGCTGGAGCACTGGCCAAGCGCCGTCAAGTACCTTGAGCACGTCATCTCATTAGGCGAGCAGGGTCCGGACCTGCACGACAAGCTGGCGGAGCTGCTGCTGCGGAGTGTGCGTGATGCAGCAAAGGAGCAAAAGACAGAAGTCGAGGGCAAGGCGCTCGGCAAGCTACTCGAGTTCCTTTCAACATCGACACGCTACCGCGCGTACCGCATCTTGAGCCAACTTCGGGGAGATGGTAGGCTGATAGCCCGGACATACTAGCTGATGACAGAAATGCCTCGTGCCCGAGCGCTGCTGCAGGGCCGACTCGGAAACCACGACGCCGCCCTGCGAATTTACGTTTATGACCTGGCGGACTACCCCGCGGCGGAGGCGTATTGCTCCAAGGTATACGCGAAGGATCCCGACCCGAAGGGCATCTACCTGCACCTGCTGAAGCTGTACCTGGCTCCGACGCCGGGACGTCGCTCATCAATGTCTGGTCGTGCCTTCTCGCCTCCGCCGTTATCGCGCGGCGCCTCTCGTCCCGGTTCGCCGCCAGTTACATCTCCGCCCGCCGGCCTGTCCGCCGAGCCACTCGTGAAACCCGCACTCGAGCTGATCACGCGACACGGTCTGCGCATCGACAGCGACGCGGTGATCTCGCTCTTGCCCCCCATGATCTCCATTGCCGACGTGCAGACCTACCTCAGCAAGCAGCTGAAGGCAACGCACTCCGCCCTGGCAGCACACCGGATCCAGAAGGAGCTCGTCAAGTCGCGCAACGTGCAGGTGAAGGGGCTGGTTCTGAACCTGGAGGTTCGGAGAGTGAAGGTCGACGATCAGCGTGTGTGTCCCCAGTGCCACAAGCGGCTGGGCCAGAGCGCGATTGCGGTGCACGCGCCGAGGGGACAGGTCACGCATCTCCACTGCAAGGACCAGTTCAGCGCTTGGCTGAATAGGCAGGATCGGTGAGCGAACAGGCGTACCGCCGCAGGCGGTGAGGCTGGATGACCAAGGCCGGCTCAGGTGGCCGTGAGCCTGAGCGGAAGTTCAGTAGAACCCACAACTAGAATAAACATAATGCATTCTTCTATCTCTATCCCGTCATGCAATCACAGAACTTGTCCCCTTCGGCCTGGATGACGAGCTCCTTCAGTCCCAATGGCTCGAGCGCCTGGCGGACTTTCCCCTTCATGCGATCCACGCCCAGCCTGCTTCCACCCAATTGCAGATGCAGACTCCCGCGAAGTCCACTGACATCTTGCCAGAACCGGGGCGCGCTAAAGTCCACGCCAGACGTGTTGAGCTCAGTCAGCGCTCTCCTAACTCTAGAGTCGTCGCCGATATCGAGAGCCAGAACACGGCCAGACTCGAGAACCAAGGGTGTGACCGAGGCAAGAATGAGGAGCGCGATGAAGAGAGACGCGAGCGGGTCCCAGATGGTGAGACCGGTCCAGCGGATGAGGAGGGTGGAGAGGATGACGCCGACGGAGCCCAGCGTGTCGGCCAGCACGTGCAGGAAGACGCCGTGCATGTTGTGGGAGTGGGCGTGGTCGTGTCCATGCCCGTGCCCGTGGTGGTCGTGGGAGTGGGAGTGGCCGTGGCCGTGAGAGTGGGAGTGGCCATGCGAATGTCCATCGGAGTGAGAGTGAGAGTGGGAGTGCGAGTGGTCGTGGTCGTGGTCGTGGTCGTGGTCATGCGAGTGGCCGTTCGAATGGCTGTGGTCGTGGCCATGGTCGTGCTCGTGGTGGGCATGTCCATTCGAGTGATCGTGGCCGTTACACTCTCCATGCCCATGCGCATGCGCATGGTCATCCGTTTTCTTCTCATGCACCTCGTGCGAGTGCCCATGCGAGTGTCCATGGCCATGATGGTGATGTCCCCCCGTCGCCCACATGCCAAACAAGTTGATGCCCAGTCCCACACTAGACACCAGCAGCAGCTGCCTCGTCTCCATCTCAGGCGGGTTGAACACCCTCTGCACGCCTTCAAAGATGATGAAGACACTGACGAGCATCAAGAAGACGCCATTGCCGAATCCACTCAGCGTCTCGACGCGCGTGTAGCCGAAAGTGTACCGCGCGTCCGCGGGCCAGGTGCTCGCCACACTGGCCCACAACCCTATGCCGAGGCCGAGACAGTCGAAGAGCATGTGGATCGCGTCGCTGATCAAACCCAAAGAGTTGGTGTACAGCCCATAGCTCAGTTGCACGAACATGTACGACAGGTTCAGGAGGAGGAAGTAGAAGATCTTCCTTGAGGCTGGGTTGAGGAGGATGGCGCTGAGGTGTGCGCGCCAGGCTGCCAGGGACGATTTGCGAATGGACACAAGCGCGGGGAGGAGCGACAGCAGGTCGCTTGACGGCAGGGGCGAGAGCACCATTGACGCAGCAGCCGAGGCGAGCAGCGTCGAGCGTGAGGTGCTCAGGATGAAGCCGGAGAGAGCCAGGACGGGGAGCAGTAGAATATCGAGCTTCAAGTTGGCGAGGGTGAGGATGAGGCCGAGGGCTGTGCCGGCCGCGAGGACGGGGAGCCGGCTGCCAGATCGGGGGAGGAGGGACTCGGCGGCCGACACGCCTGCGAGCGCGAGACAGGCGAGCAGACTGCTCTCCCGCTGCACCTGGCTCAGCGCGACGGCGCCAATGGCCACGGCGAGGCCGTAGTTGCGTCTCAGTACCCCTCTCGCGAGCAACAGCACGCCCGTCCGCACCGGTCCCACGTTCTTGACGCAGAGCACGAGCAGCGCGAGCCTCAGCAACCTAGCTGCCTCGCGGAACCATCCCCTGTCCTCTTCCTGCTCCTCTTCCCTCTTCAACCGCGCAAACCCGTTGGCCTCCTTCCTCTGATTCGACCTCAGCGTCGAGATCAACTGCGCGGCACAGTATCCGAGTATAACGAGGCCAATGCCGCCCAGGACCGAGAGGAGGGGTGCCTCGTGCACATGCCGGAACACCGGCGAGTGGCCCGAGTCGCTGTGGCCTGAGTGATCGCCGTCGCCTGCTGCGTGGTGCAGATCGAGGTCGTCGGCGGAGGAGAGGAGCCGCTTTCGCGGGGAGATGACGAGGTGGACAGCCAGGAGGGCCAGACCGGAGAGGACGGATGAGGTCTTCATGATGCGATGGAGGGTCGGGTCGAGGGGAGGAGGGAGGAGGGAGGTAGGTGCTTGCGTGCTTGCGTGCTTGCGTCGGAGCACTCAGGCAATGACCGCTTGAGAGAGTAGGGGTCGAGCCTGTCAAGAGCTCAGTCGGAGCACAGAGTCGTGACAGCCCGGCAAAAGCGGGTTATAGTCGGGACAAGTTGTTGGGGTCGAGGTCGAGCTTGCCTGTCCAAATCGTACACACACGTTTTTCAGCTGAAGATGAACAGGAAAAGCGTAAAAGATCCAAGTCGTTACCAGTGTGTAAGAGTCGAAGGTTCGTTGATGTTGTTGGACGGAAACAGCGCAACGCCAAGCCGCAGATCGGCGCTCGGGTCTCAAGTGTGCTCGCGCGTGTTCTGCTGAGTCCCTACCGCAGTTACGGTGCCGTGAGACCGTGGACTGTGTCGCAACGGGAAAGAAAGTGAAGGAGCGTGATGTGAGCACAGACGATGGAGATGTCGTGCACTGTCGAGAGTGTCGAAAGTGTCGAACTGTGCGCAGGACGGACTTGGCACGCAAGTCAAGGTCAGGTCAGGTAGTCAATGTCCTGAAATCGCTAGTCCCACCGGCACTAGACGGCGGAGTCCGCGACGCGTCCGTTACCGTCTGATCGAGCCAGAGATTGCCAGATTCAGGTCCCGCCGAACCTGACCTGCATGACCTGGACATGGCACATCGGCCGTCCTTGGCCCACCACGCAGGACGCAGTAGTGGCGAATTGGCCTCTCCGCTGCGTCCAACACCCTCACCATCTTTCTCACCACTATCCTCATCAGCTCTCCCGAAACATAACGCAGGAAGCAACTGCAGCACAGGACGTGGACGCCGAAAACATCATCCATAGAATTTCAACTTTGTGGATACGAGTCCTAAAAAACGACACGCTTTCTGCTTCGTCTTCGATAACGATACGATATACTGGTACAAACAGGAGGGAGAGAGAGAGAGGGTCTAGTCTATGCTTTGAGAGAAATGGGAAAACTAACGAGGGGATTGAGGGAGACTATGCGGCTGCCGCGTCGAGCGGGGCCGTCTTCGACTTGATTCGAGCTACGGACAAATTACGCGGCAGCAGCAACAGGAATGGGCACCTGCGCCTTGTCCAGCGAGCGCTTCTTAAACTCGAGGTTGACGGCAACGAGCCACGCCTTGATGAGCGCGGCGTGCCTTCGGCGCATCTCCTGCACGTCGCTAGCCGGCTCTGAGCTCGTGGACGTGGCGGGAGACTCTCCGCGACGCCTGTCGTCGAGCTCGAGCCGCTTCACGCCGTGGATCAGCGTATCGTCCGTGTGCCGCTTGGCGGGCGGGTGGCGGGCGGGAGACGGGTCGCGCCTCGTCAGCGCCTTTAAGCTCGGGAGGGCGGTCTGCTGCTCCTCCGCGGCGCCGAGGGCGGGCAGCTTGAGCCGCTCGTCGCCTGCGATACGGCCCGGCAGCTCGGTCGACGACTCGCTCTCGTCGCTGTCGCTGTCTTGCGCGCCCGTGCGCTCCGCGCTCTCGCGGTGGTTCGGGGCTGCTCCCAGGGGCGCGATGTGGCGGTACGTCCGCTTGTAGAAGTCGCGCGGGGCGAGGGTGGCCGCCTGCACGGAGGAGCGGGAGCGAGCACCGAGCGAGTCGAACGAGGCAAAGTTCTGCTCGTTGTTCGAACCCATCCACGCCTCGGGAAGAGAGGCAAGGTTGGACAGGTTGGCGAGACGAGACGTCGGTCCGGAGACGGAACCGGCGCGGGGCAGACCGGCAATGGGACGGTTGCGGCTCTCGCTCTCGCTGACCGAGGCGGCGCGGGGGCGGCCGGCGTCGAGCTGGTCGAGAGAGGGGTAGAGACCGCCGAGGGACACGCCGTTGTTCGGAAGCGAGGCAGCGATCGGCGGCGAGCTGCTGTTCGGTATACCGGGCATGCCGGCGAGACCAAGCGAGGCAAGCTCGGAGGGGTTGAACAGGTCCTCGATCGGCGAGTTTTCGGAAACGGGAGACAGCGAGTTGCGCGAGATGGACGAAGCAGAGGCAGACGAAGCCTGCTCCATCGGCAGAGCGCCCGTGGTTGCCTCGCGACCAAGCGAAACCATGAACTGGTTGAAGAGCGCCAGGTCGGCCTCGGTGCGGATCTCGGGGATCGGGAGTGGCGAAGAGCCCATACCGTTCTGAGCCATGCCGCCGAGCGAAGAGAGCGAGGGGTAGGCGAACGACGAGCCAGCCGAGGGGAATCCGGCACCACCGAGACCGCCAAGGCCACCGTAACCAGCAGGCAATCCCGGAGGCATGAGCGAGTTGAGACGCGAGATCATGTCGAGGTCGTACACCGGCTCCATCTTGCGCTTCTTCATGTCCTCAACGAAAGTGTCAAACGCCTCGTCGGCACCGCGCTTCATGCCCTTAGCACCGAGCGCCTCGGTCGCGAGCTGGGCGGCGTAAGCCGAGCTCTGCTGCTGCTGGTACGCGAGCTGCTGGAGGGCGATGAGCTCGCGCTGCTGGTGGGCAATGAGCTCCTCGTGCTGCTTCTTGTGGAGAGCAGCAAGGACAGAAGGGGAGGGGACACCCCGGCTGCCGTGAAGGCCGCCGAGGTGGGCGTGGTCGTACGGGGAGGTGGGGTGGTTGGGCGACGAGCCAGGCGAAAGAGATCCGACGGGCGAGTGGCGGCGTTCACCTTCCCGGCCCATGGAGGAGGGGAAGCGGGAGTTGAACTCGGGGTCGCTCGAGGTGGTAGCCTTGGAGAGCTTGTGCAGCTGGTGGTGCTCCTGGGTGTGGATGCGCTCGTGCTTCTTCAGGTCCTGGGGACGCTTGAACGTCTTGCCGCACACGGAGCACGGGTGGGGCTTGAGTGGCGTGTGCACACGGAGATGCGACGTAATGTGGTCGCGCTTGACGCACTTGATGCCACATCCCTCCCAGCCGCACGTCAGGCAGAGGTTGTTGGTGCTCTTGCGGCCAATATGCGACTCGCACAGATGCGTGTACAGGTCCTCCGGGCCCGGGGCGACATAGGTGCAGTCCTTCCACTTGCAGTCGATTCCGGGCTCGTTGATGACGGGCGCGGACTGCTGGGGCTTGGTGTCGTCGTCGAGTTCGTCGCGCTCATTGTCCGACGGCGAGGGGCGACCAGGTGTGCCGGCTGCGCTCTTGGGCGTGAGAGGGTCGACACTGGATGCCGAGTCTGAGCCGGCGGTGGTGGGATGGAGGTAGTTTGGATTGGGTAGGGAGGGGTAGGTGGACATGGTGGTGTCCCTTGCTGTGTCAGCGGCGGGTGTGGGGGGTGTCGGTGAAAAGTGTGTCGGAGTCGGAGTCAAGTGGTGAAGAGAGAGAGAGAGAGAGATGTCAAAGTCGGGTCGAGGTTGGGTAGTAGCAAGTAGGTGGGTGTGTGTGTCACACGAGATGTGGGCAGGAAAGAAACTGGAAAAGGAGGAGAGAAGAAGGAAAAGACGGAGGGTATAGTAAGTGTGAGTGAGAGGGTTAAGTGTTCGTTGAGGGGCCGGAGGGAGTTGGCCTCATGGTCTTGGCCAGGTCTTGGCCTGGGACCACGGATGCCAAGAGCCAAGGAGTGCCTTGGCGGTCTTGGCTCCTTGGCGCAGAGTCTTCACTCTCTTCACTCTCTGCCCAAAGGCCGTCCCTGAAAGCGAGCGTCCGTTCCTTCAGTCTAAAGCCCTGCGCCCGAGGCCGAGCCTCATGGTAGCATGCGGGCCGGGCACGCGGCGGGATTAAACCTAGGAGTGCTTCTGGCCCCTCTGCTCTGGTGCGGGGTCGATTGGAAAATCATTCCGCGTGGGTCTCCAACCAGTCGACCAGCCAGCGCCCAGAGTCTTATCAGCTCTCTCCAAACGGCCGTATGAGGGGCCATGTCTACGTCGACATGAGCGCTCCAACG
The DNA here is from genome assembly GCA_039545355.1 of Trichosporon coremiiforme. Lineage (NCBI taxonomy): Eukaryota > Fungi > Basidiomycota > Tremellomycetes > Trichosporonales > Trichosporonaceae > Trichosporon > Trichosporon coremiiforme. The sequence goes on along the minus strand of BCJJ01000004.1, from coordinate 50,789 downwards.
CAGATCGCTTGCACCGGCGGGCACCCGGGGTATCACAGCGGGCAATAGCGGACAGCAGTGGCACGTTCTTAACATAGCCCGCTCTCTTCCTTCAACGGCGCTCGCCCCGTCCTTGTTATTGGGGCAGAGTCGTTATTTAAAGCACACGCCCACACTCGCGCAGTGGTGAAGCGGTGCAACATGGCTCCTCGCGCTCACGGCCGTATCATGTCCGGTAGTGATCGTTCTACGGGAACCAGTCTATACCACGGTTTGCACGGCTCGACCGGCACCCGGCTGCGCGCTTATCGGACGGGTTAGCCGCGGTGCATAGGTGTGCGGTCTCATGTTGATTCGTGGGGTGTACGTGAGTGGGCCAGAAGGGGTACAGTCACCCATTTGTGAGGAATGCACTCATAGGTGACTGGTCACCTGGGTGCGTTCTGCGCGATTTAGCTGATGAGCTGAAGATGCGAGCCACCCGGACCCTCTTAGTTCTCTCGCGTCCCAGCCCAGTAGTAGGCAGGAGACAGATGGGGCAAGCGGGGGCAGCGGGGGCGGCGGGGAATAGAGCCTCCCCCTCTAACCCTCTGGCCCCTACAGAGACTTTGGAGAATCATCATTGCGCAGCGAAAGGGAAGAGAGCGGACAGAAGCAGCGGAGATGACACCCCTCTCCGAGTCCAGATGCCAAGCCCGGGGGACGCTTGGCTCTAGCATTGTGTCTTGGAGCGCTTGGCGGTGATCGAGCCGGCCGTGCCTAGGGCGCCTAGGCTTGGCCCCGCGCAGCGTCTGGGCGAGCGTCAGCGAGCGCGCGCAAGGGGGCCAACGTCAGTGGGAGGTGTAAATGTGAATGTGCTTGCTTGGCTCTCCCTTCTTCCCAGGCATCCGTCTGTTGCTGCGTTGGCATGCAGTCTCGTATCCCTGGTGTCTACGGAAGGGAGCGTCAATGACCTAGCCTCCACCCGATCCACCGGCACGCCCGAGGAGTTCGGACTCGAGGATGTCTTGGCAGTCGAGATAGATCTGCGCAAAGTGCCTCATCGCTGATGCCGCCGGAGATGCACCTCTGTCTGTGCGAGCGACCGCTAGCACCGCCTTCTCTCTAACAGTAGCCAGATCACAGAAGCAAGAGGGTAGAGGGTATGGAAGCTGGGTGGACAAGGAAGGTACAGAGAGGTACTGAATAATCGCCCAGCTCATTAGGTCTTAAGACGGGCGTTACATGCGCGAATTCAACATGCGCGAATTCAAACTCGCGCATGTGAGACAGAAGGTATGCGTGATGAAGCTGCCAGGTCCTGCCAGGTCGAAATGCCCAATGCGCCGATGCAGTGGTGATGAACGCATGGAGCGCATAGTGACTCCGCAGCAGTCTCCTACCTTTCTCTGCTTGATTTGGGAGATTGGAGGGTGTGTGGATGTGGAGTCATCAAGGAACCCGGTCCAGCTGGTATCCACATCTGAGTGACTCCAGTGTCCCTTAGTATTGCTCCACACCGCCGACGCCTTCTGATCGCTCGGAGGATTGAGCAATGTCGTAGGATGCGAGGGCTCGATACGGACACAGATAAGACGCAGATAAAAGCCAGACATTTCGCTCAAAACGGTACCGGATACCGGAGCACAGACTGGAAGGACTGGAGCCACCGTGGAGTCTTGTGTGGAGCTCATGACGGCCCTGTACATCACTCATATGGCGGCGACGTAGGCCGTCGATCTGCAGAAGGCCTAGGGACGCCTCGAGACGAGCCGCCGTGTCGCCGATGCCGGTGCCGGTCGGAGTCCGAGCCACGAGACATCGAGCAACGAGTAACGAGCCATGAGCCACACTCATCCCTCCGAGCGGCGCCTCGGCGGGGGATCTGCTTGATGCACTGGCCGTCTGCTTGCACCGGGGACAAGGGATCATATGCCATTAGACTCAGTGTGGCAGATATTTACCAGGCATGCGATTGCATGCGGGGCCGTCAAGCAGTGCCCCAACGACCTGCACACTGCTGCCACCGCTGCAGCCATCAGGTATTTAGGTGTCATGCTGGTCAGCGATCCCGCCGAGGAGATCAAGAAGAGGGAGAGGGTGAGAAGCGAACGTGCGTCTCCTCCTCGATGCCAAGAAGGACATCGCGTGATGACGTCTGAACCTCAGCCGAGGGCCAGACCACGGCATGCCAAGCCCTTCCCTCTCCGTTCCGTACTGCGGGGTGAGCACTGCGTTGTTTGTCGGCCTATCACACCCCGTCCTCGACGGAGATCAGGCATCGGGGATCGGCCACGCGATACTGCCGGGGGGAACAAGGAAAACGGGGCTGACGATCGTGCCAAGACGAAGATGCGGGGCCAAGTTTCTCGAGAGCACGGGAACAGTCACATCACTGTCACATCCATGCCGCATCGATCAGCATCGCGCAGCATCGCGCAGCATCGAGCAGCATCGAGCAGGGCTGGGAAGCCCCTGCCTCAATAGTCAACAACCAATCGTCTGAACAAACTCAGTCGCCGTAGTTGCGGCATCTTCCGTCCTCTCAGGTGTGCTCTCGGAGCCCGCAAACCCGCCAGTCCGAAAGTCTGGCCAAACAAAACCACCTTTGGGCTGGGCATGGCTGATCTCCCGGCTCTCGGCTCATCTCCAGATTCTTCCGTATGAGATCCGGTCGCAACAGATGTGCAGACGATGCACGGCGCACGGCCGCCGAAACGTCGCCGCTCCCACTGTGCCTGCGAGCGTGCGGGCCTGCGGGCCTGCGAGCATCAATCCGAAGCGCACGGACATGCCCCCCCCGGCCGCCGCGTGTTCCTTGTCGAAGTCAGACGCTGCCTCGGCGTTGGCTCCGGAGCCGCACGAGCTGTGGGTGCCAAGCCATGCGACTCCAGGCGAGATGCACTGCCTTCGATCACTCCCATCAGATCTCAACAAGTCTCACATCGTGGCAGTTTACACCAGGCATGCTCTCGCTCCGCTCTGCTGGCCAGCCACAACTCACAGCTCGCAGCTGTTGCTCAAACAAGAAATACATGCAACCGCCAGCCACCTTGTGCGGGCTCGGCGTAGGGACAGTGCTTTGGGTCGGGGGACGGAAAATCTAAGAGGATGCAAGTTAGGGTTCTAATGTGGCCGCTGGTGGCCGCGCTGCTGTGTCTTGCTGCGGTGGGGTGCTACTAACCTCTCCTGCGCAGTATACAGCTGTGGGACTGCGGCTGGATGGGTTTCAGGCGATGAGGGATGAGGGCTTGAGGAATGAGCGTCGGCCCTCGGCTGAGATGAGTGTCAGCCGGGATGAGTATCGGCCTCAGGATTGAGTGAGAGTTGAATGAGAGAGTTTGTTGATGCCAGAGTTGAAGAGAGTTGTTACCAGTCAGCCTTCCGGAGCAGCTTCTTCTTGGCGCGGAACATGCTGAAACGGGCGTTGGTGCTGATGTCCTTCACGCCGCGCTTCACTTCGTCCTTCGCGGTCGGGCTGGGGTTAGCGGTGCCCCCATGGTGTTGCGCGAGCCGAGCTCCACAAGGGCCGCTCCGCTCGCTTCGCTCGCTCGCTCAGGTCACTCACTGCCACTGATCCGGCCGCCCGCCCAAATCTCCCTTCCTCCCTCCCCACTCGCGCGGTCGGTACCTCTCCTTCTCTTCCTCTGTCAACCTCAGGGCCTTATCGCCACTCGCCCATCGGGAGGGGAGGTATCCGCCCCCGCTCTCCTCGATGATAGCGCTAGGTGCCCTGCTGCTGTCATGATAAGCGATGGAGCGGGACGAGCCGTCGTCATTCATCCGATGGTCGGACCTCAGCGACGTGGGACCACTGTGATCACCGGGAAGGTGCGAGTTGGAAAGCGACAACGACGGGGCGCGGAACGTGTGTCCCCGCGCTGCGGTGCTGTGCGTCATCTGCCCGTTGGAGGGGAAGATGATGCGCGGGTCGTCGTCGTCCACGATCTCGATTTCGGGCAGAATGCGGCTGCGACTGCTGGTCGCGACGCTGTCGGCGGCCAGACGCCCGGCTGGCGTCTTGCCACTGCGCAGCTCGCGGCGCTCCCGTTCCTCCCTCCGTTTCATCTGCGCGGGGGTTTCGGGAAACAACTGCTCGCGCGGCCGCTCGGCCGGTTTCGGGCGGCGCTTGCGCTCGTGGTCGTCCGAATCGCCCGAGACGCCGGAGCGGATACTTCCCGCCCGGCCGGCGAGGTGCGAGCTGGCCAGGTGGGACGCGGCGACGGAGTGCCCGCTCGGAGCACCACTGGGCCGCCGCGGCGCCTCGAACCCGGTCACGCGCTGCTTCGGTAATGGCATCGACTCGAAGCCGCCTGTCACCCGTGTCGGACCCTTGTCCTTCTTGGGGGCTGGCGAGGCTTGGCTCGGTTCCCGCGGCTCTCGCGTGTATGTCTTGATGACCTCGATAGCGGCCTCTTGCGAGTGCTGCTTCGCCGGGCGCGGCTTCAGCAGCGGCAGCTCGCGCACCATGTCCACCTCGGCGTAGAGCGGTCGCTCCCCGTAGTCGTGGGACTGGTGCGACTGGGTCCGCGCTGGGCCGGCGGGGCGCTCCAGCCTGCCCTTGGACGAGACCGACCGAGGGTGTTTCGGGTGCGAGGGCGCCGTCGTGTGCGAGTGCACACGCCGGATCGGCTCATGTGACGGTTGCTGAGGCGACTGGAGAGACGTGATGCGCTCCATCTGCGGCTCGTGAAACCGCACGTCGCGGTCGCGGTCCAGTGGTGACGCAGTCTCCTCACCGGACTCGTCCCCGGACTCGGGCTCGCTTCCCTCCTCCTCCATATGGGGCTCTTGGAGTTGCGGCGCCTCGCGTCCATTCTGGGGCTGGGGCTGGTGACTCTCGTAACTCGGCGGTGGCAGCTCCTCGTCGACGGCGCCCTCCTCCTCGACGTGGTTCACGTCGTCGGTGGCGTCCTCGAAGCCGTCGTCACCCTCCGCTTCGTCGTCGGAGATGTTCCCAGAGTCCTGCGGTTGCCCGAGATCCTTCATCTGCTGCGTGATGGTTCGGTCAGAAGCTGAGCGCTGGGTCCGCGGCATCGAAGAGTGGACGGTCTCGGTGTGCTTCCGGGGCGAGTCTTCGACGCTCTTCTGCGACTCGGCTGCCCGGGAGCTGGCTCCAGAACCACCAGACACAGCGCTCTGCGCCTTGCTCGACTTGGACAGCGTCGGCGACAGGGGCGACGGGTGGTTGGCCCGGGGTGTGCGACCGTTCGTCATGGATGTCATGCCAGACGGCGCGATGCTCGGGTGCAGCGAGCCAGCGTCCTCGTAGCCGGACCGCACACTGGGCGTTCCTCTTCCACTGTAGTGGCCGCTGGCTCGGTCACTCATCATGCTTCTGCGCCGGGCGGCCGCATACCCCGACACCTCGTCTAACTTGCGGCGCTCCTGGTCCAGCCGTCTGCGGATCTCTTCCCGGTCCCGGTCTGGATCATCGGTCATCGAACCGCGAGACAGTGTCCGCGCTCCCCGCCCTTGGCCAGACTCTTCACTCGACGATGTCGTGTCGCTCGAACTCGCCGAGTTGCGCCGGCCCCGCATCGCCCCGCGGCGTCTCGACCGACGTCGCGACAGCTCGGCCACGCCCGCGAACGGGTCGTACTCGGTGTCGTGTAGCCGTCCGGTGGCGTCGAGGTACACGCCCGACTTCTTTGCCCCTCCGGCGGCATTCCCGTTCGCAAAGCTCGCTGTCGAACCCGAGCGGTGAATGTTGTCCTCGCCGTTCAGCTTGTCCTTTGTTCTTCGCGACAGGGCACTGAGACCGCCGGCAGTGCGAACCGAGGACAACCGACTGGGACCGGCGACGCTCGTCGACTCTTCGTCATAGTTGAAGCTCGACTTGTAGCCCGGTTCCAGGATGTGATCCAGTTCGGCTCGCTGTCCTGCCCGCGCTTGCTCCTTGCTTTTCCGTCCGAGGTTGAACGCAGATGTCGAGAACGGGTCATGCATTTGCTGACGCTTGAAGTGCATTTCCGTGAGGGCTGTCATGTCAGTTTGTCCAGCCTTCACGGCGAGGCGGCCAGGGAAGAAGCCACTCCCTGGTCACGCCCTCTCTCCACGCTACTCACAAGGTCGGTACGTCTTCACGGTGTGGCCTCCGGTGCCAGACGGAGCTCGCTTGGTGAGCTTGTTGGTGGATGGTTGAGGAGGCTCGCCGACGCCCGCCGAGTATGGGCGAGACCCGGCGGGAGCAAGGCCGTCGACATTGTGCTCGACATCTTTGTATGACCTTGACGGTCGGCCCAGCAGCCCGACCATGGTGCCGGTGGGCTGGCGTGTGTGGTTGCGGTTATCGCAGTGGTTGTTTACAGGCTTGCAGAAGCGGCTGCAACTGGTTTGAGACTAGCGGATTTGGCGGAAGGGGTGTGTGGTTTGTTGGGTGGATGGATGTACAGGCTGGCCGGAGAACGAGGTACTATCGGTTCCGAGTGTGGGTTGCGGTGCTGACGACGAGTGGGTGATAAGTGGATGGGGACGGCGAGATGTGTGTTTGACAGATGCAATTGATGTGAGAGTGCGAGTTCAAGAGGGTGGTAGCAGTGACGACGACGACGACGACTGGTCGATGGGTGGTGACGACAGTGTAATGTCGGAGTGCGCGAGTGCGGGTGCGGGAGGGTGGTAGAATACCGAACTGAGGACTTGAGAGTGTGGAGACAAAAAAGGCCTGGGTCCTGGGTCCTAGGTCCTGGGTGCTCCTGGCTGGTGCTCCTGGCTGGGTGGTGGTGGGGTCGAGTGCTCAAGGCTAGGGTCCCAGGTCGAGCGCTTGCGGCAAGCTATACTCAAATTAATGACGTATGTCAACCGTCGCTTGCTCAAGGGGGGGGGGCGGGTCGCCGACTGCTCGTGGCTCGTGGTGCAGGCAAGTCCGAGGGAGTGTACCGATGGCGTGCAGGCGTATGGGCGGATGGGCGTGAAGAGGGGTGGGGGGGGAGGGGGCGCTGGGGTAAGGTGTCCAGATGCGGCGAAGTCCAAGTTGATAGGTAATGAAAGTTGATGTTGATCGACAGGTGGCCAATGACTGATGGGATGCGTCCTTGCACACTACTGTTCGAACCGGGTCTGAGGAAAGTGGTGACAAGGACGAGGGGACGCTTTTGGTGGGTGAGTGGGTGTGTTTGGTGAAATGCTATGCAACGAGGGAAAGTGCGTGGGTGGGTGGGTGGAGTGAGGGTCAGTCAGTTGTCGAGGTCAGGTCGAAGTCAGGTCGGGTGGTGGTGGTGAGGGTCGAATGAGCTGAATGAGGGGACAGGGGACGATGACGGCGATGATGGATGAGGGCCGGGCAGGGAAGAAGCTACATTGGCTGCCTGCCTGAGTGAGCGGCGCCGCCGGTCCCAGGCAGGACACCCGAGCATCCACAGGGCTGCATCCTCTCCACTGCCCAGGGCTCGGCAGAAGTGAGGCTGCCCTTTCCTCTATTTTCCTCCTCGCACAAGACCAGAGCTGCACGACAGCAACTCATGCATGCTGGCTGACACTGGCTCCCCAGTCAGAGGCCGAGAGCAGCGACGTCGTTCCGACACTGAGCGCACGACTTGCGACGAGCGCCAGGATGAGAACCGGGGAGAGCGTCATATGTATCCACCCTGGTGTCTCGTCGCCTGGTCTAATGCATCATTACAAAAAGTTCAGTCCGTCCCTGGAACTCAATTACAACATTCGCTCCTCCGGCACCTTCCTAATGGAGATCATCGCCATCAACCACTCTGCCCGCCATGACGTCACAGACTGTTGTCCCTCATTGCTCTGCACGCTGCCATTAACTCTATTCCCGACCCATGCCGAGTCCGCCCAAAACAGCCACTCACCAGGCACATGCACACACCGTATCGCAGCCCGGCGTACGCGGCGCCTCCATTGACAAGGCGAGGACGCACGCCGACGCCTCTGCGATCGTCGTCGAGGTGGTGACAAGTCTCCGTCAAGTCGCACTCCCCTTGAAATCGATGGCTACAAACCGGGGCGCCGGGGCGCTAAAGAGCCGACGAGCCGATCAGCCGGCCGTCATACCCTGCCTCCTCCATCCAACGGCGAGACGGGGATGTCTTTCTCCGGAAGAGGATAAGAGTAGAGGATGCATTCAGTGGTGCTTGCCCTGCCAGGACCTCGGGGATGCTGTATTCACAAACATGAAAGGCTAACTGTTCGCCGCGCGTTCTGCAAACATTGCAGAATACGGAAGAGAGCAAGGGCGCGCCAGTTCTGAGTGGCATGAACCCAATCCGAGATGAATTGTGCGGAACGGGTTCCAGAACTGGGACGTTTCTGCAGCAGGCTGGTTGGTGCTGCATGGGTGCTCACATGCGCGACTCCATTAGTGGTCATGACCGAGGTGCAGACTGACGCGGACTGCGAGTGGCACAAACGGGACAGATGTACGCAGCGAATGAATGCAAAATCATGATCACTTGAGCCCCAGAGTCTGCGAGCGCAGAAGCGGCGGCTCGATGGCGATTGCGTACATGAAACACGCGGTGCCACAGTCTTGGCCTCCCAGGCCCAGAGTGACGATCCCGTACAGAACACATACAGAATCCCAAGAACAAACACGGCCAAGGTCTTTGTGTGCCCGCCAGAGTCAAATGGGGATCTTGGGAACGGGGCAAGGTGCAGAGGAGGGCAGGAGGGACAGCTGGGGCGGGCATGAAGGCCATGGGCAGACGGACAATGGACAGAAGAGGAAATGGTTAACGGGTTATATGCTTGTATGTTTGCTGCTGCTGCAAGGAACGAGACAGAGGCGGCAGGTGAACGGGCCCTACCGCTCACTAGCGCCCAGGTCGCGGTGGGTCGCGTGGTGCCTCGTTTGAGCGTAGTACAGGCGAACCCCACCATTCATCATTACCCAATGTCCACCTCTGAATGCAGACGCGAAGAACAGCATGACGTCGCGATCGCGCCGTCGTGAAGGTCAACACGTCCCGAGTGTGCATAGCAGCAACTGCCCACAACTCACATCTCACATCTCACAGAAGGAACTGCTGGAAGCTTAGATGGTTTACTGGTCGGCGTGGCAGCTCAAGCGGCAGGTTACCTCAGGTATGGGCGCCTGTGACCCTTAGGCTCACCCTGCATTCCAAGCCATACCAACGCCCTAGCTGAATGCACACGGCCGTTTCGGGTCGACAACTGACCCTTGGATCCCATGTTGCAGCGCTTCATCTGCTTGTGTTCCACCAACCCAGCCCTTCATCTTGGGGAACAATCAGAACCTTAACCTCCATGTGCTGGGCACGATTGTTCCCAGCGTGCATGGAAATCCTCCGGCGGAACAGACTCGTCACTGGCGAGGACTGGTGCGGTGCCCATGCCCTTTGAGCACGGGTTGCGCGCGGCTGACGGCCAGCTCGCTCGGTCGCCACCCAGAGGCCAGGACAGAGGGTCACAGAGGGTCACAGAGGGCCACGGCGCCTGGAAGTGAGGCTTCTCCCTGAGCGCGAAAGCTCCGTGCTGGCGTCAACAGACGTTACAGGCTCGCCCCCGCCCCCGGCGTATGGCTGGCCGAGGTGGTATAAGCCGGAGCCGTAGAGCCCAGAATGCACAGGTGTAACACTCTCACTCGGTATCGATTGATGGGCTGCCTAGCTGGCTGAAACAAGCTTCCGAGCCGATCTCTCACTCACTGAGCGTTTGAAAGCGTCTGGTGTCCTTTGCTCACGGCATTCGCCATTCCATTGTAGCTTGATAGCACCATTCTCTCCACCACCGTAGCATCCAGTAGTCACCCTCTACCTCCGCCATTCACTCGACACCCCCCCCCTCCTCCGTCACCGACCCGACGCCCGTCACCCGCAACCCGCAACCCGCTCTCACCCTGCAAAGCACAAAGGTCCATTAGCCCATTCACCATCGACTACGCGGCCCGCCTAGTAACCCATAAGTCCCAACTTTCTGAGTAACCCGAAACAGCAAATCACGACAACTCACATCAAACCACATCCCGACCGTCCGACTCACGACTCGCGTTTCTCCCTCCTGTCTCGTCTCTCTCTCGTCATTCCATCATCCGCCATTCCGCCCGTTAACGACCCCTCCGACTCTCCCTCCTCCCCTTCCTTCCCCCGAGTCAATCTCCGCACAGGCCCAGCGTGCCGGCCATGAAGTCGCTCTTCTCGCGCTTCAAGCCCGCTGCGCCTGGCACGGGCCCACCACCAGGCAAATCACGACCTCGCCCCAGCTTCGACGAGAAAAAGCCTGTCCCAGGTGACGACGACAGCACCGTCCGCATTAAGCGCAAACCGTCCCTGCGCCCGCGTTCGGGCTTGGCGAGCATCACCGGCGTGAACAAGGCGGCACTGCGATCCCCGACTCCGAGCTCGACAGCGAGCGCACAGAGCAACACCAAGCACCCAGGTGGAGGCAGCAGCACGGCAGCCCGGGCGGCAACGCGGCACGCGCGTTCCGCAAGTGTCGCGAGCAGAGCTTCATCGCACACTCACTCGGACACGAAACCCGCCCCCGCCGTGCCTTCCAAGGACGAGCCGCCGCACCACTCGCACTCGCTCCCCTCCATTCCCGACATTCCGCTCGCGTCTGATGGGATGGGTGAATGGGGCGCAGTCGCTACTGTCGGCGCGGCGGACCGCGTGAGCAGCGCGCGCTCGCCCCGGCATCGTGTAAGCTTTGACAATGTCAAGAAGGTCGCGTTTCAGAGCCCGTCGCGAGGGACAGACACGCCCCCACCGACAGCAAGCGAAATCGACTTGCGACGCGCGACGCTCCCTGCTCGAGTGCCTTCACGTCGGCAATCTACCGGGTCTCCCACTCGCCATCTCCTCAACAGAACTACTTCCACCAACTCGCGCCCCGGATCCCCAACACGCGGCCTCTCCCGCTCCAGCTCCACAACGAGCCACCAGGTTCGCAAATCTGCATTATCCAACGTCGACGAGAGCCCGACGAAATCAACAAAGAGCAGCCTCCTCGCCGACAACTCGGAAGATAACGACGCCATGTCCGAGAAGAGCTACCTCCCCCAGCCCGAGAGCTGGAGCGCCATCATGGACGAAGAGCTCATTGCCAACCTCGGCCCGCGAGAGCGCGCACGCCAAGAGGTTCTCTGGGAGATTATTAACAGTGAAGAGAAGTAAGTCTACTTGCGTGCGCGCCGCTGACACCAGATACGTCCGAGACCTTCTGTTGCTGAACGAGACATTCTGCAAGACATTGCTTCCTCCCCGCGACGACCCCAGCCTGGCACTTCCCGACCCGTTAGCGCTGACTCGGACGTTATCACCCTCGACGTCGTCAGGATCACACGAACACCACCAGTCCTCTTCTTCTCCCCTGCAACCTTCTCCGGCCAGCGGATCCCAACCCTACCTTCCGATTGCGGCTCAGTTCTCGTCTAACGCACGGTTCTCTACCGAATCGTTCCGCGAGCACGTACTGGGGCAGCAGGGACCGCCGGCGCCGGTGGCGCACCACGACTCGTCCTCGCCCGAGGGGCGTGCCGACGCATACGCAGCATTGACCCGATCGACAGACACGGCGAAGCCGCCCTTACCACCGATGTCGAGGCAGGCGACGCAGACATCGATCGGCACGCAGAAGCACCGCAACTCGTTCCACTTGCGCGGGACCGACAGCGGCCACTCGCGCATCACATCACGCTCGTCATTCTCGTCCGTTATGAACGGGCCTGTCACGCTGCCCGACGACCTGGAGCAGGTGCTCACCGTCGTGTCGACGGGCATCATGGAGGGCCACATCAAGCAAATCGACGCACTGCGCGAGCGCTACAACGAGCAGTTCCCTCTTGTCCGCTCCCTCGCCAATGTGTTCACATCCCACGTGAGTTGAGGAAACTGAGCTCCCAACTGACGAACAGTCTGACATTCTTCGCGAGTACGCGACGTACATTCTGCACCTGGAGCGTGCGCTCGCGCAGATTGACGAGGCACTACTCATGGCTGAAACGATCGCGCAGGGCGGGCGTCGCTCCTCGCGCCGTCTCGAGGAGACGCAGCTGGGACGTCTCGGCAAGCTGCTGCAGAGTCTCGAGGAGCTGGCCGCTGAGCGTGGCGAGCCGGGACTCAGCATCGCCCTCTCCAAGCCCTTCCAGCGCTTACTCAAATACCCGCTGCTGTTCCAGAACCTGCTCTACGTAAGCTGGGTTTTACGTTCCGTCTAGCTGACCACAGAACACCTCACCGTCGACGAAGGAGTACGAAGCGACGCTGGCGATGGTGGACGAAGTGCAGAAGATTGTGCGCAGCATCGAGGACGAAAAGTCGACAAACGAGGAGCGGGAGAAGACGCGCGACGCCTGGGCGCGCATCGACGGGTTCGAGAAGAACAAGACGCTGATGGCGCCGAAACCGAACCGTCTGCTCGTGTCCGAGGCGACCGCGAAAGCGACGGCCGCAACGTCGGAGAGACGCGCCCCCACCCTGAAAGAGCGGAAGAGCCACCACCGGCTCAGCGACATTCTTAAGGGCAAGTCTGCCGAGTTGTGGGTCGTGCGGTTCACGGACGTGTCGCTCCTGTGCGAGCTGATTGGCACGACGACGTTGCCCATCAGCACGATGAGCGAGAACAGGGAGAAGAGCGAGAAGGCAGCCCGCCGCATGAGCAGCATGTCGGCCATGAGCCGCCGGCACCAGAGCCTGAAGACGCGCAACCTGTACAAGTTTGTCAAGGTGCACGAGTGGCACGAGGCGCGGCCCACGCCCTCGCCCGCCGCGGCGCCGAGATTGTCGCTCGGCTTCCCGCGCCGCTCGACACTGGGCGGAGTGGCAGAGAACGCGACGCCGACGAAACTCCCTCCCTCAACCAGCCCTACGAAGGACATGATCGAGCCCTCTCCGACACGCGTGCCGCTGAAGGATGGCGACGGCAGCCCGACACGCCTGCAGCGATCGCGCCATCCCCTCTCCGAAGCAGGCGACGACGCCAGCGAGTCCATGTCCGTCATGTCCTTTGCGTTCCGGGGCGACGCCCGTCCAGCAGTGCGGCGCATCAAACCAGCCACGGGCACGCAAACCAAGCCCACCGTGCGCCGTTCGCTCGGAGCGCAGCCAACGACGGCGGGCAACGCGAGCGCGAAATTCGCAAACCGTCTGAGGGAAGACGTGACAGTCCGTCCCGCGTCGAGGGTCCGTCGCTCCCTCCCACCCGCGATGGCGCTCGACGCCGCCCCCACGCGCGCCGGGTCCGTACCCGTCGGCTCCAAGCGCCCGCCATGGAACAGCTCCACCCGGCCCGAGACTTCTAGCATGAGAGACCTGCCGAGCACGAATCCCGCCAACCGCAAGATGGTGCGGCCCCGCACGTCGCTCGGCGGCGAGAGGGAGCGCGAGAGCAGCGTCACTGCGCCCACGGCCGCGAGCGTCGCACGGAGACGGAACCTCGGCGGGCATATTTAGGAGTAGAGGCGAGGGCAGCATGCCTGAGCCACATTCGTCGACATACCCGTCACTCGTTGAGAAACCACAGAAGCACCCCATACACATTTCAAGCATCCCCATCCCCATCCCCTCCTCTTCAAGTTCATTTTTGTCTTCACCTTCACCGTCTCCCCTCCTTTCCACCTTTACCTCTTTTCACGTGATTCACGCACCAACTTCCACGTACAACCACGCACACCCATGTCCCCGACGTAACACCACGCACCACCACGCCACACGCCATATCACACGCCCACAACAAGAGACCCCGGCTGCCGCTCTCAAGCGACACACCCAAACAACACACAAGTATAATCCAGTCATGCCTGTTTTCACAACCCCCAATCCCCTTGTTTAGAAATTGTGTATTAGTTGTAACGGTATGCACTAAAACGACGTAGACACTGCGACTCTGCTCGGGCCGAGCTGTGAGCGGCGAGTGTAGCGAGTGGCAGGCATCTAGAAACTCCAGTCGAAACAAGAGTGTGCGCAAGACTCTGACTCTGCCAACCTTGCTCTTCACGCGCAAACGTCTGAAGCGAGCGTGAACTGGTACTAGTACATGACTCTAAGGTTGGTATGGTTACAACAATCCTACTTGTCCGTCTCCATCTTCTCCTCCCCTTCCACCTCGGCTTCCCCCTCTCCCTCCTTCTTCTCATTCCTCGCCAGCTTGGGTGGATTCGTGACCCGCGTAACGTCCCGAATCTTGCTCGCCATGGCATTCGTCGTCTTGGCATAATCCGCGAGCCAGACGTCGACGGCGTCGAATTTGGCCCTGACCTCTCTGCGCGCGCGGACGAGACTGTCGCGTTCCTTCGTCAGGTCCGCGAGGTGCTCTTCGCGCGCGATCAGGGTTGAGAGCTCCGATTCGAGACGAAGGAGGGTTAGGGCGTAGTGCCGTTCTTGCTCTTCTGAGGCTGTGGGGTTAGCTTGGGTTCCAGGTCACAGCAGCTGTCTAGTTGTTCTGTCGTGGGTCACGGCGGGATCGATGAGGATGGGTAAGGTTGGGTGAATGGGTCGGAAAGTGAAAAGGAGACAACTCACGCAACCCAGCGAGCACGTCCTGCTCCACACTGGCCAGAAACTCGTCCTCGGAAACGAGCTCCAACCGCTCATACTCGGGCTCATAAGCGTCGCACTCGGCAATCGCCTCGCGCACCTTGCCCAGCTCGTACATGACTGCCCTCAGGTCTGCATCGGCGGCGTCCAGTTCCGTCCTCGCTTCGGCGGAGTGCACCCTTCCTGCGTTCACTGTGCTTTGAGCTGAGCGCGTGGCGTGCCTCACGCCAGCTGAGAGGGTGTTGAGAAGGATCGGGTCGACATCGCCCTCGGCGTCGATGAAGGCGTGCAGTTGCGAGCTGAGCTCGGAGACCAGGGCGGAGGGGTCGGATGGCAAAGAGGAGGGGAGGGAACGGAGGAGGAGCGGGTCGTGCGGTGACGGGTCGATGACACGAGGGAGCACCATGTTGCTCCGTCGTCGTCGCTGAGCGGTGTTTGTGGTGAGGTGGATGCAGGTGCGTCAACAATACTGAGGCTCGAAGCTTGGGTGGAGGAGGGACGAAATGGTGGATGGCGGAAGTAAACCCACGTGCCCGCATCCATCCGCCTGAGACGTTCGGACGAAAAGTCGAACTCGCCGTAGCTCGCGCGAACATTGCTGCCAAGTGACTCCAAAACACTCCAGCTTGACTCGTCTACCAGATCTCGCCAGCGCCTCGACTGGAACACAGAGAATCGACGACCACTTTCCTCTTCAACGACACACCTTCGTTCGACCACGCGCCGGACGACACCTTCCTTCCCTCCTCTTCCTCCCGACACAACTCACCTCCCCTCCCCTCCGGCTCGCCTTCGGTTCGGCTAGTCAACATGTCCGCCATCATCAAGCAGGCGGGAAAGCTCCGCTCGGTGTCTATCCCGGGGTACAACCACTTTGAGAAGCCGCTGCGCAAGCTCATCTTCGACTACGACGGCGACTCGCCCGGACAGGCCGGCATGCGGTAAGTCTGCGTCTCCGGGGGGTGGTGTGTCACTGGCTCCGTCTGCTGTCTACTGCTGTCTAGCTCAAGTCTCAGCCTTAACAGTTCCGAGAGCACAAACTGCCGCCAGAACCCAGAACCCAGAACACCCCTCAGCTACCTCGTGTCTTATTCAGAAGCTAACCCCCCCAGCGCCTACCTCGCCAAGCCCTTCGCGGAGCTCGCGGCGCAGAACCCAGACGTCGAGATCGTTGTCCGCAAGCTGAAGCGCGGCAAGGCGGCCGTCATCCGGGGCCACTACGTGAACGGGCGCGACAAGGTGATCTGCGTGAACAACCTGCAGGCGAACCAGATCCAGAACAAGGTTGCCATTCTCCTCGAGTCTTCGGGCGCCAAGATTCGTAACCTGAAGAACGACACGCTCGAGGCGGGACCGGGCAACGAGAGCGCGCGCGGCGTCTGGAGCGCGCTCCACTCGCAGAGCAAGGACGGAGGATACACGATATAAACACTAGCATGCACATTCTCATTTCATTGCGTGTGGGTAGTAGGGAGGCACCGGAGGTGCCGACTCCAAGGCTGAGGATCTTCGGAACAGACCGTCCCCCGAGTGAGGCAGCTGCCTTACTCTACTATCTAGACAGGCAAGCATGACCATGGCAGGAGAGAAACTGCGCTGGACCAGCAACACTCGCAAGAACCAAGAAATCCATCGACTTGTTGTGACAGTTTTAACGTCTACCACTCTATCTCTAACAACTAACATTGTGCGAGGCTGCGTTCGCCAGTCAGATCACGACCAGCTCGCTCGCCTGCGGCTCGCAAGCTGAGCTTAGAGCTTGGTGAACTCCTCGTCGACGATCCACGCCTGGTCCCAAAGCGCGACATCGATCTTGCACCCCTTCTCCTCTCCCTCGCGCTCAATGCGCTTCTCGAGCTCATAGTTCTTCCTGACGAGCCCGAGGTCGCCCTTACGCATGCGCAGGAGGGGGCAGAAGTCGTTGCCGCCGTCGCCGACGTAGACAATCTTGTCGAAGCTGTCCTTGCCGCCGTGCGCCTCGAGCCAGGCGTCGAGCTCGTCACCCTTGCACATGTTCGGCAGGCAGCCGACGGTGCATCCGTGCTGGGGTCCGTCGGCGGGCAGGCGGCGGCCGATGTGCAGACGGTCACCGGCCCACTTGGCGGGGTTCGTGATGACCTGGTCGAAGAGGTCGGTCAGGCCGTGCTTCTGTTCTTGTTAGCACGAGCGAGCAGAGCGAGCGTGCGACACAGCAACATGGCGGGGCAGGAGAGCGGCTGACAAAAGCCGCACCCCCATAGTCCCCAACTAAGGCCCTAACTCACCTCGAGGATGGTGCCGATGTAGACCTCGTTCGAGTTGGAGAGACACAGGAAGGTGGTCTCGCCGCGGTTCTTGAGGTTGGTGACCGCACGCTTCATGGCGGGGTGGACGGGGAGCTGGCGCAGGGCGTCGAGAACCTGGTCCTTCTTGTAGCCCGCGTTGAAGAGGTCCTCCATAGTCTCGTCGCTGGGGTTAGCGATGCGCGCTGCGAGCGGGGCGAGCAGTGTGCGGTGAGTGGTAGCCAGGGCGCGGGGGCTGTGGCGGTGGCAAGCTTCCCGTTGCCCGCAACACATGCAGGCAATGTGCATTGAAGTGCGCTCAGCAAGAGAAAAGCGGACAAGCACAACCAATGCACTGATCATCGACAGGAGCGGAAGGGAGGACGGACCGAGCACACACGTGCTCAGTTATAACGCCTCCTGCGCCCTCGTTCGGAAGGACATTACCCGCCGATCTCTGAGCTCACTGTGATGTGCTCCGGCACCGCGTTCACTGGGTCCGTCAAGGACGAGTACAGCTCAGCGAGTATTTCAGCAACCTCGGGGTCGCCGTGGCCGCTTTGAGGCATCCCAGGAGCCAGAGTGAGGAGAGGGCAGTGGGCGGTTTATCAGAAGAGATTACCGTCCCAGCTATCGCTGGGCCGGAATCGACTTACACGACATCAGGCATGCACTGGGATCCAGCGCTCTTGCGGTCCTGCAGCTTGCGGCGGAGCTTGGTGTCGAGGACCTCGAAGACCCAGCGGTCCGTGTCCTGGTCAACGAAGGACCAGTCAAAGTCGAAAACAACAAGGTTCTTGACCATTTTGCTAGCGAGCGACGAGCGAAGCGAGGAGCGAGCTGAGTGAGTAATCGAGGAGGAAGACGAGGAGAGGCAGCGCACGGAACGAGCTGCGATGTGTTTTGAACGAGTCGAAGAAAGAGAAGAGTGAAGGTGAGTCGCGAAAGTCGCTGAGCTGGGGGAGATAAGGGAGTTGGGGCGAAGGTGACGGAGGGGAAGACTCGAGACCAGGAGTCGAGAGGGTATGGTTATCGTAGAGAATGCACTGCAGTGACGGAGAGCGCGATGGTGAAGACCGCACGCAGCGCGCAGAGCGCACCCGGCATCCCGCCAACGCTCCTCCAATCCATCCCCGCCAGCCCCGCTTGACTCGGCATCCCATCGCAGCCCGCCAGCCCTATAGCCCAGCGCGCGAGGAAAAACCCAGCCGATAGAGCGATCCGGGGTGGAGATCGGAGCGCTGCCCGTGTCATCCGGCTTGATTCCCACCGTGGGAGAACATTGGTATTGCAGTGGCGCCTTTCGACCTCGACCACGACAAACGACAAACTGACGCCGCCTAGAGAACGAGACCGATGCGCTTGCAAAGCAGGAGACACCGCGCTACGGTGCGGGGCGCGATGTTTTGGGAAGTCTGCGGAACAAAGTTGACAAGTGATGCTTGCGGGAGTTAGTGGCGCAGCACAAGGAGCTGCGAGGCAGACGGTCATCTGCAAGTCCTGTACAAGTGTGCATGTTACTCTTGACGAGCTACAACTCCTCAACAAAACCAGCAGATAGCATTTCCGCCCTCCGCAACATGTCGGCATCCTCTTCCGGAGGAGTGAACCTCGTGGAGGTCGTCGACGACAAAGCGATTACGTCCTGGGGCGGTCCCTCTGTCTCGATCTACGATTCTGACGGTATGAAAATTGCTACTGTCCCCCTCCAATGGGACTACCGCCGTCGCCCAGACATACGGGAAGTTCATTGAAGTGCTGGAACCCATGTTCGAAGGAGAGGGCGGACCTGGTCTCGAAGACGACAACCCTCATCTGCAGTGGCAGGCCTTCTCCGACGGTCGTTACATTGCGCAACGAGGCGGATGTTGTCGCCGGCGATGTCGTGCTGCGCCGCTCGGGCGTGCGAAACGCCCTTGTACCCTCGTTTGCGTCCCCCCCGCAAGATCACGACCGAGATCTGACTCGTCGCACACACCTCGAAGTTCGGACAAGTCGGAGACGAAATCCGAGAAGTCGGCCGAGGTGAGTCACGGTGCGATGGGCAGAACGGCCGGAAAGGCTGACACGGCCAGGCCTTCCATGACGCTGTAGTCGGCCGCGACACTTTTTGCGTTCTCACCGGCGTGAAGGAGGACCTCGAGGCTGCGCACCTTGCCTCCAAGCAGGATAAGCTGGTACGTTCAGATTCTGAAACAACGCATGGCGCTGATCCTAGACCCACCAGCGAACGAATCTGCTCGCGGGCGCTTCGAGTATGCCTATCGCGGGCGTCACGCTCTGGCGTCCGGTTCATACCAACCATGTATAACAGACATGCCATCGGCTTCTTCCCCAACTCCGCCCGTGACTGCGCCCTTGTCCGACGGCTGAGTGGCTGAGGAGGCGGAATCTCGTTCGAACAAGAGCACAACACGCATTTCTAAACTAGGGTGCAACCGTTCAGTCGAACGATATGGTGCGCCACACTATGTAGTCGCCGTCAACCATCAACGCCGCCGTGACCCGCGTTTCTCCTTCATATGCAGGCATGTTCTTCTATAGACCGATTTTCTGCGTGGGTTGGGCTGTCGGGAAGCTATTTACCGAGTTTGAGACGTGCAGCATCAGTACTTGATGTGTCCTCCTTGGGCAGAGAGGATGGCCTTCATTCTGTTGGACATGGACAGCACAAGTCGGTCGATGCGGGCCTGATCCAGTGCCGTCCACTCGCGCTGAGCCGCTTCAAAGAGCGCCCTGGGAAGTGGTAGGACGAGGGTTGAGCGTGACAGACCATACTTAAGCTTCCCCCGGAGGTTCTCCATAGGATTGAGGCAAGCAGAGCAAGGAGGATGAGCCAGGAAGCGCATGCCCAGCTCCTGAGCTCAGCCTTGCCCCTCATCACCTTGGCAGTGTTTATCATGCCGCAGCGTCGAGCAGGTCATTCAGCATAGTCGCTCCTCTGTCCATACTTCACACGCCTCCTTTTTCTCTGAAGCTGGTTATGACTAGATCTCGGCCTCTCCAACGCCAAGCCCGACGCCCCCCACAGCGCGTAATAGGACACAAGTCTTGCATGAGTGTCAAGAGCTTGCGCGAGGGGTTGGCACTTCTGACTCTGCATACACTTGTCTTTCCTATTCTGCTAACTGCGACAACTAGACTACAACGGCGGGGGGACTTCAGATTCGTTTCGAAAGGCAGGCAAGGGTAGATGCGCCTCCATGATCGGGGGGTGATGATTGTACAAGATGATTTCGGATTCTTTCAGATAAACGTGTGCGTCGTGATGTGGGAGTGGTGATATCTCCGTCCCATTCTTCCAAGGGACGATGCGATGTGCTAGGCCCGGCTATCACTGGGGAACTGCTCGCCCACACCTGGGCGAGAACGTAGTGTAACAGGAAGCCAATCGCCCATGCCTCTTTGCGGGGCCACAAGCGCCGCAAGGCTCTCAGCGCAGCTCAAACGTCCCCGCACTGTTGGACGGGACGTGCACGAGGCTGAGTTCCTGGAAGGGCTCGTGGTTGAGGCAGTGGAAGTAGTACCCGCGCAGCGTCGCGTCGTTGCTTACGGGTGCGGGGGCGCGGGACGACTGGCGGCGGGGCGCATCGGGGCGCGCACCGGATGTGGACTGCCGCCGCTCGCTGATCGAGGGGCGGCGCGGGGCCTCAGGCCGTGAGTTAGAGGAGCTGAGGCGGCGGCCGGTCGACCGAGGCGACTTCAGAAGGGGCGAGGTGGGTGTCGCTGGCTCGAGCGTCGGGGACAGGTCCACCATTGCATAATAGAAGCCTGGGGTCAGCTACCAGAGTAAACTGCATCGGCTGTTGCGACAGCAGCGTCCTCGCCTGTCACCTTGACTTTACTCACCTGCGAACGACGCCCCGGAGATGTCGCGGTCGTGGTGGTTCGGGACCAGGAACTTCTCCTTGATGCGTAGGAAAACAAACTCGCGCTCTTTCGGACGAATCTCGCCGCTGCTCGTGTCGGGGAGGGGGTCGCGGAGAAGCTGCTCCGGACGAACAATGTCCGCACGTGTCGCTGGGCGGCGGAACTCCTCAAAGCGGCCCCAGTGGCGCATGTCGTCATGCTCCTTGGCACCGTAACGCGGGCCGGTCACGAAGCCGTACTTCGGGCCAATGATTTCGGCGTCAAAGTACGTCGTGAGCTCGGGGTGAGCGTCGGTCAGCTTCCAGATGGTCAGGTAACCACACAGGGTGTACTCGTTCAGGTTGACGTCGGCGATCTGGATCTGCACATCGTAGCTGTTCCTTCCCGAAGACTGGGTGCCGCGGAAGACCGAGCCGGGGTACAGGCAGCCGCGCGCTGTCGAGGGCACGCCCCGGCTACCAACCTCGAGAAGCGGGTTCGAGGCACGCTCTTCGACAGTATCGAGCTTGGCGGGCGTCATCGGGGCAAGAGCAGGGGCGTTCCGGGTGGAGCTGGCAGTTGCCCACGGGGCAGTTCGCGCAGCAGGGAGAGACTTGGAGTGAAGCGTTGGGCTCTCGGCGGCTGTATCCTCGGTGGGCGAAGCTGGCGCACGAGCAGAACCCGGGATCACGAGTGGAGTGACAGAAGCAGCCGGGGTGGGCTCCTGCGGCAACGCAGGGGACGAAGAAGACGCAGCGCCATCGTCGTTCTTGCTCTCGGACGCCGCACCGCGCGCGCGGATCGCATCGCGCAGGCGTGAAAAGTCGAACGCCGAAGAGGACGACGCGGCGACGAGGTTGCTAGAGCCCGCGAGGTCTAGGCCGAGGCCAGTTGTGATTCCGCCGAGATCGAGCTGGTCGGTCCGCATGCAGGTCGCGCACACGCGCTCCATCTGCTGTCCGAGGAAGATGATGCCGTCTGCTTGACCAGACGACGCGGCGCCGCACCAAGTGCATTTGAGCGACGAAGGGGTGGGGAGCGACGGCCCGGCGCCGTTGCCGCCGCTCCCCTGGAGGGGAGCTGCAGGGGATTCGGTGGGCATGGTGGGGAGGAGGATTCTCAGCACAGGAGCAAACAGGCGACAGGTGTGCTGGGGGTTATCTCTCCGGTGGTGCGCAAGCAAGCAAGCAAAGGTGCGTGGTGTTCAATGACGCGAGGACATGGGACGTCTTGGTCGAGTGAGTAGCGATGCAGTCGCAGTGGGTGTGTGGGTGTGATCAATGCTCAGGGTTTAGTGTGGGGGAGAATTAAGGAGCGTGGGGTGAATGCATGCATGCTGTGGTGGTGGTGTCTGGGATGCTGGCTCGGCTGGCTCGTGACTTGCGACTTGGGTGGTGTGCCATGTAGGTCATGTCCGGTGCCCGGTGGTGCGATCGGACCCCCGTCTCCCCACAGTCACACACCAACAAGAGGGTAGGTCATCGAATATAAACCCATGGACAAGGTACACACGGTCCGTTATCGTCGACGTTACACCTCCTTTTGTTCTCTTCGACTCGTACGCTGGCTCCATCCGATCTACTCCGCAAGTGCCGTGCCGCGCCGCAGTGCATCGAGTCGACTAGTCGACAGGTTGTTATCAGCGGGACGGTGAACCAGGGGTGGGTGGGCTAAGGGGCTGGATGGTCTACTGGCCCGAGTGGTACGGCCGTTCGCTGTTCGCTGGCCCCGCATAGACCGGCGGAATGCGTCCCAGCTAGGCCTAGCCCCAGGGATCTGCGACGTTCTGGTTGATACGGCAACGGGGGGGATGCGAGGGGTAAGGCTGCGTGTGTCGCCTACGTGGAGAATGTGTCACGTGACTCGTTTATCTGCTCCCCCTGTTGACGCGTGCGCACAGACGCCACGCATGCATGGCTGGCGGGCTGGCTGGCGGGCTGGCTGGCCACAAATTTGACTCGTACACTGGCCGGCTGGCTGGCTGTTGTCTTGGCTTGGCTCTGGAGTTCTGAAGGCCGATTTGACGCGGGCAAGCAAGGGTCCGTATGGCTCTCGCATCTAGGGCTATTAGGGCTGGTGCGCGGGTGTAGCGCGCGCCTGATGCCTTTGATGCCTGATGCACCTGGGGTGAAGGGGGTGAATGAACGGGATCTTTTGCCGGGCTCGTCGGCAAGCGGTCCAGCGACTCAGCGGTCTCAGCGGCTCAGCGGCAGGGCGGCTGAGCGGGGCAGGCGGGCGGGCCGATCTAAGTCGAAATCTCCGTACGCTGGGCTTTTAACTTTTGGGCTCAGTCGGTCGTAGTCAGGACTCAGCCAAGGCAACCACCCAGTACCGCGGGGACGACCGACTTTTTATTCCTGGCCACCAACACTCCTCTTCCTTCCTTCCTTCCACATCACCAATCCCAACATGTGTGGTATCTTCTGCGTCTACAAGAAGGAGGGTGACCTCCAGGCCTACCGCCCCCGCGCCATCGCCCTCTCCAAGCAGCAGAGGCACCGTGGCCCCGACTGGTCCGGATGTGCCGTTGCCCAGGACTCGATTCTCGTCCACGAGCGTCTCGCCATTGTCGGCGTCGGTGAGTAGCAACAACTGCGAAGTGCACGGAAAATTGAGTTCTGCGCACTGGCTATGCACTGGCTTACGGACTTTTTGGCTGACGGACGGCAGACTCCGGCGCTCAGCCCCTTGTCTCTGACGATGGCAAGATCCTCCTCGCCGTCAACGGTGAGATCTACAACCACCTCGAGCTCCGCAAGAGCCTGAAGAACCCTCCCGAGTGGAAGACCCACTCTGACTGCGAGCCGATCATGTACCTGTACAAGGAGAACAAGGACGACATCACCACGATGTGCAACAAGCTCGACGGCATGTTCTCGTTCGTTCTCCTCGACACCTCGGTTACTCCCTCGCGCCTGATTGCCGCCCGTGACCCCATCGGTATCACGACGCTCTACATGGGTTGGAACTCGGCCGCCCCCGAGACCCTCTACTTCGCCTCTGAGCTCAAGTGCATCCAGGAGGAGTGCGACAACCTCAAGTCGTTCCCCCCGGGACACTACTACGACTCGAACGTCGGCGAGATGACCCGCTACTTCAACCCCTCGTGGTGGGACTCTGACAAGCCCGGAGCGACCCCTAAGAACCCCGTCGACCTCACCGCCATCCGCGAGACCCTCGAGATGGCTGTCCGCAAGCGTCTCATGTCCGAGGTTCCCTACGGTGTTCTTCTCTCCGGTGGTCTTGACTCGTCGCTTATCGCCTCGATTGCCGCCCGCGAGACCGACAAGCTCGCCGCTGAGCAGGAGCGCAAGCGCCAGGAGTACCGCCTTCACGGCTCGAAGGCTGATGGCGAGATCCCCCTCGCCTCGTGGCCCCAGCTCCACTCGTTCGCCATCGGTCTCCCCGGTGCCCCCGACCTTGTCGCCGCGCGCAAGGCCGCCGACATGCTCGGCACTATCCACCACGAGTACACCTTCACTGTCCAGGAGGGTCTCGACGCCATCCCCGAGGTTATCCACCACCTCGAGACCTACGACGTCACGACCGTCCGTGCCTCCACGCCGATGTACCTCCTCTCGCGTAAGATCAAGGCTATGGGTGTCAAGATGGTCCTCTCCGGTGAGGGAAGTGACGAGATCTTCGGTGGATACCTCTACTTCCACGCTGCCCCCAACCCCGAGGACTTCCACGAGGAGTGCGTTAAGCGTGTGAAGAACCTCCACACCGCCGACTGCCTGCGTGCCAACAAGTCGACGATGGCCTGGGGTCTTGAGGCCCGTGTGCCGTTCCTGGACAAGAAGTTCCTTGAGGTTGCCATGAACGTCGACCCTGCCGCCAAGATGTTCTCGAAGGGCTCTTCGCAGACCAAGGACGCTGACGGCCGCCCGCACATGGAGAAGTACATCCTCCGCAAGGCTTTCGACTGCGCCCCCGAGGGCAAGCCGTACCTCCCCGAGTCGATTCTCTGGCGCCAGAAGGAGCAGTTCTCGGACGGTGTCGGTTACTCGTGGATTGACGGCATGAAGGACCACGCCGCCGAGGTCGTCTCGGACGAGCAGATGGCCAAGGCCGCCGAGCGCTGGCCCATCTCCACTCCCGACACCAAGGAGGCCTACTGGATCCGCGACATCTTCGAGGGCCAGTTCCCCTCTGACGCCGCCGCCCAGACCGCCGTCCGCTGGATCCCCAAGTCCGAGTGGGGTGTCTCGTCTGACCCCTCCGGACGTGCCGTCGCCATCCACAACGCCGCCCTCGACGACGCCCCCAAGGTCAACGGCGCCTAAGCACGTTAGCGCACCGTTGGCTTGTCGGTGCACTTCACACCGCAAACCACATCTAGAGTATCTTTCTTCATTTGGGACGCTTAATCATGTCATGTCATAGTCAGGCTCGCATGGTAAACACACAAAAACGGCCACACAACGGCCATAGATATCACGTATCTGTACTGTCACTCCCAGATGCATGTTGCATTATTGTTACGTTACCGGTGTACTGGAAAATCTACCAGTAGAGCGAGTGTTTGCCACTGATCGCGCACTGATCCTTCACCACTTGCCAAGCCTGTTGCTGCCTCATGTCGGCTGGTGTGAGTGCCTCGTGTCAGCCGCCTTGCCTCGCGTCAGCCTGTGTGCCTCTAGAGCTATTAATGTTGAGCTCTCGCTGACTGTCCGCAACATTAACAGGTACAGCGCTCTGGCGCTGACCCTCCCACTCCCCTGATGGGTCACAGCGGTGGCGTCCGGTTCATTGGTGTGTGTACGCCAACTTCGTTGCTCACGGACCTCAAGTAGTTCGGATCAACACGATCAGCCGGAACCCTTGGTACCCCACAAGGCAGTCCGGGCCGACTTCCGACCCCTTGCTTCCTCTCACCGTTTCCAAGCTGACTCTGTCTGTTATCTGAGTGTCTCGCAACAATAGCTGTACAATTATCACTACCAAGCACATCTCGCGCACTCGCCGCCATCCGCCCGCCACTGACACAACCTGTGACTAACCTCGAGCTGCATTAATCCGACTCGGGTCAAACGGGTCCCAAAAGTTCAATTGCCAAAATTTCGCGAATTGTTCGAGAGCCCTATTGGAAAAATAAGCTGCGTCGTACCGTCGTTTATCAAAGTCGGCATAGTCACTCCGCTTCGGCGCCCAGCATTTAAGCGGTGTGCGCGCTTAGGCGGCGGCGGCGGCGGCGGTTACTTGGCCAGATCTCATGTCTGTGCTGACTGGTCCGTGAT
Source organism: Trichosporon coremiiforme (assembly GCA_039545355.1). Taxonomy (NCBI): domain Eukaryota; kingdom Fungi; phylum Basidiomycota; class Tremellomycetes; order Trichosporonales; family Trichosporonaceae; genus Trichosporon; species Trichosporon coremiiforme. The sequence continues at coordinate 25,028 of BCJJ01000004.1, read as the reverse complement.
TGCGGCGATCATCTCGCAGCACTCTTGATCACTGATGGAGATCAATGATGACCATGACACCAGCATAAGGTATCTGCGGACCGGCGGCCCGCACTGCAAAAGGCGTAGACACAAACCGTTGCAAGCCTGGGCTCGTTGTCAGTCCCGAAGACTTTTGATCGGAGGATCGGACCATTAGCAAATCACGATATGAATCGGCGCCCAGCCCAGCGAAGCTGATTATTGACGTCACCCCCTAGAAATGAAACACACAATCAGCGGCGCGCGCAGCTAGGAGCCGAGCTCTGCTAGCTCTGAGATCGACTTTGCGAAGGGACATGCCAAGATATGTCCATCGCATCCACTCTTCTCCACGGCAACGGTTAACTGACTAATCCTTCTCTCACGTTTCACGTCACACGCCACTGTTACCTTCTAGTCCATCGCACATCACCGAACACCGACCCCACTCAGTCCCGCCAAGAAGCCTAAATCACCGCAAGTTTATAAACCGGAGCGCAGAGACCAACCATGGCTCCCTACTCTCCATCCTCCTCGCCCGTGCGCTCGTTCACTGAGCCCGTGCCCCGCTCCTTCACCGAGATGAGCTGCCCGACTGCCTTCCGCCCCGCCGATGACCTGTAAGCTACCGCATGCGTGAGGATCAGCTGACGCCAGCCCGACACCCGCGCCGATGGCGATGTCGCCGCCCGTCACCGATGTGCGGACGGTGGACGGTTTCGGCCGCAAGATCGACGGCTGCGGCCCCTCGCGCTCCAACGTCGCCTTCAAGGGCGCCAAGATGCAAACGCCCGTGAGCGACTACCTCAAGTCGGTGATGGAGTACTGCTCGGCAGACAACCAGGGCCAGAACGCGTCCTACATCCCCGAACTGGCCAACGCCGATCCGGACCGCATCGCCGTGTGCATCTCGACAGTGGACGGATTCGTGTACTCTGCCGGCGACGCCGATGTCGAGTTCAGCATCCAGTCCATCTCCAAGGCGTTCGTGTACGCGCTCGCGCTCGAGGACCACGGATTGCAGTACGTCACGCAGCGTGTTGGTGTCGAGCCGTCGGGCGAGGCGTTCAACGAACTGTCGCTCGAGAGCGACACCCGCCGCCCGCTGAACCCCATGATCAACGCCGGCGCGATCCTGACGCACACCCTCGTGGGCCCGCCGGACATTTCGGAGCCCGAGCGCCTCGAGCTGATCCGCAAGGGACTGAGCGCCTTTGCAGGCCGCGAGCTCAAGATTGACGAGAAGATCTACGCCTCGGAGATGAAGGAGAGCTACCGTAACCGTGCGATTGCGAACATGCTGCGCAACTACCACGTCATCTCGGGCGAGCCCCTCGAGGTCGTGGACGGATACACGCGCCAGTGCGCCATCGGCGTCACCTGCCGCGACCTCGCGCTCATGGCCGCAACGCTGGCGAACGGCGGCATCCAGCCCGTGACGGGCGAGCGGGTGTGCCGCCCCGACGTCGTGCGCCAGGTCCTCTCCGTCATGATGACGTGTGGGATGTACAACGGCGCAGGCGACTGGGTGTCCCAGATCGGCTTCCCGGCCAAGTCTGGCGTGGCGGGCGGCATCCTCGGCGCTCTCCCGGGCCAGCTCGGGATTGCGACGTTCTCGCCCCGCCTCGACCCGCACGGCAACTCGGTCCGCGGCGTCAGGATGTGCAAGAAGCTCTCGGACGACATGGGCCTGCACATCATGCACGCGCCTGAGCCGTCGCGCTCAGTGATTAGGCGTCACTACATCCTCGAGTCGCCCGAGTGTGCCGACGCTCTAGCGGCGGGCGGGAAGGCGCAGCACACCGCCGGCGTCCTCTCCCTGCAGGGAACAATCACGTTCACGTCTGCCGAGCGCGTGCTGCGCATTCTCTCGCGGAGATCGGCGCTGAGCAACTCGTCCGTCGACGCCGTCGTCGTCGACCTGAGGCAGGTGTACTCCATCGACGGCGTCGCGCGCAAGATGCTCCGCGAGGCGATTAAACGCCTGAGCAAGGCCGGGTTCAAGGTCCTCGTCGTCGATCCCGAGAACCTCCTCGACCTCGTCGACGACCACAACAACCCCGACGCCGAGTGTCCGTGCGACGCTGTCGTAGACGACCTGTCAAGGTTTGCGGACTGGCACCGCATCGCCCTGCCGGATGTTTCGGACGAGATCAAGGATATCACGGGTCATCAGGGGACGGGAGCGACGAATGGAAAGACCAAGCCGAAGAACATCCCGAAGCAGAGCTCGCACTCGTAGTTTGTTTGGTTCCCGGTTCATAGACTTGTGTGCATCGTTGACGACTCTGTATGCAGCTAGCTTGTTATGACGTCGGGTGAGCATCGGCTGCGGGTGGGAGGATGGTCCAGCTAATCTCGATGTTTCCCACGGGCGCCCAGAGTCAGAATGTGTATCGGTTTCGTTCTAGGTGCCGTCAGATTCAGATACTGCATGATGCCGAAACGCGAGGTTGGAGGATGGCTCTGCTAGTTTCAAAGTTTCCCACGGTCATCGGCCACCCCGATCAAAGTGGCGGCTGAAGGAAGCAGCGATGAAGCACGCCGGCCGCGCGCAGCTGTTGCGGCCGAAGGGGTCTGCCTCACGCATTGCATGCATTGGATAGGTTGCCCAAGATGGAGCGCTTCGCTGCACTGTAGCATAGTGGCCCTAGCGGTTGGGGATTCCTGAAGAGCCGCCCGCGTCTTGGTGAGGCCTTGGCTGCCTTGACTGTTGCCACTCCCCAATCGCTAGCTCACCGGCATCCAGGATGTGCATTGGGTTTGTTTTAGGCGCCGTTGGATTCTGATTTCGGTGGTGGGATTTTGAATCGGCGTCGGAGAGCGCCATCGCTAGTTTCACCATCTCCCACGGTCGTCCGTCACCCTGGGAGGCTGTGGCAACCGCGGCAGTGCCATCTTTTGCTGCTCAGCTGACAGCAGGCATGACCAAACTCTGATGGACGGAGGTCTGTACATACCAGAGTGGAGTCGGGCGACTCCGAACGCGTTCCATTGGCACATATCGGCCCCACTGAGTTCGGGTCCGGCGATTAACGTTATCTGGCCGATTGAATGAGGCCAAGACCTTTGCCTCGTCATTGCGTCCCACAACTTTAGGTGCAACGTCCATCCGCGGCGTGACGGAGGTCAGGATCTGGAGTTATCACTGTCAGGTGCTTTGATGGGACGCTTGGCCGAAGTGGATGGGATACTTGGCCGACGTGGAAACATAATCGTCACTCGAGGACCGCAACTTGCCCAGATCAATGAGCCAGTCCCGATCCCACGAAACGAAGAAGTATTAGAACGACGCACCGGAGACTATCGCTTCTACCAAGCGCACGAACCCATTGCACAATGCTGCTCCCCTTGCTGCTCTCTGCCCTCACCGCCTCTGCGGCGGTCTGTCCGCGCGGCTTCCTTGTCCATCCCTCGTCCGACCCAAGCTACTGCCTCAGCGTCCCCGGAGCGGACAACGTCGACGCAGAATCACCTTACACGCTCGGCGTCCTTGTGTGAGCAATTAGACTCGGCGACCCAGGCTGACTGCAGCGAACCGTGCATGCAGAACGTCAAGCATCAGACGTGGCGATGGCAGCGTTACCACTGGATGGACGGAAAGGACACAATCATGCTGCAGAACCTCGCCGCCGCAGACATCGAGGTTCCCGACGACGACGGGGGACCATCAGAATACTACAGCTTCTGCGTCACGAGCGGATACTGTGAGTGTCCATCTGGGGAAAGTGGTCTGACACCACCACAGTCATGGTGACCAATCCAGGTGAAATCCCCTCGCGTGCTACCGCAGGCTCGGCGTTGAAGTTCGAGGTGTGCGGGCTGAGCAACTTTGACCAGGGTCAGTCTTGGTATCTCAGCGGGAATCAGATCAAGGGCAACCCCATCACCGACCCCACCAACGGCCAGCAGAAAGGTAGGAGCATAAGTGCGGGTCCTGCTGATCCGCAGAGCAATGCCTCGACGTCCGAAACGGCGACTATTTCAAGGGCATCGTGCAGATGTGGTACTGCGTCGATGGCAACATCAACCAGCAATGGCAGATCGAACCACTCTAGCCGCGTTTACCCCGACTTCGACGAATGATCTACGCAACTTCAGGCCAGAGCTGTGGAGCAGTGAGAATCGCCTTGTCGGCGAGCATGTCCCCTCGCCCGTTCACCGAAGACCCCTTGGGGTCGCGTTTGAAAGCACCCTCTCCCCAACCCACCCCATGACTCGTTAACCTGCTCCTTTGCACCCGATGCACTGCGTATTGTTTCCGCCGCCGAACGTGCAAACGTGACGTACTTGAGGTGCTGGAAGGAATGTGGAGAACAGGGGCAGACGATTGCGTACGTACTACGCGCGAACACCGACGAGGAGTGGGTGTCTCGGACTTGGGCTGTCTTGCTTCCGTCCTCCACGGCCACCTGTAGCATCACATCGTTCTCTCGGTGTCGGATCGATTCGAGCAGTCCTGGTCATATGATCCGCAGTCAAAGGAATCGACCACAGTGCCAAGACATCGTTGAGTTCCCACTTAGTTAGTACTTAACGTTCACTGGTGGCCATGACGAAGTCTCGTCCTCCGACCCAAAGACCAACCCATCATGCTCCACCTGAGCCTCCTACTTGGACTCTTCGCCACTCTTGCTATGGCAGAGTGGAGTTATGTGCCCTTCATCACCTCTGTCCTGATTCATCCCGCCGGCCGCCCTCAGTACTGCCTTGGCTATGTCACCACGAAGAACTCCTACCCCTATGAGTTCAAGTTAAGCATGTGAGCCAACACCTGTACCAGCTGACAGTAGGGAGCGATGCAACGGGCAGGGGGGTCTCTTTTGGAAGTGGGCGCTAGACACGGCGACGGACACCTGGGTGCTTCGGAACATGCTGAATGATCTCCGCTGTATGGCTGCGAACGGTATGTCGTCGTCCGGACACGTCTGACAGCAGCAACGTCCACTCCGCCAAACAATGGCGACCTCGCATCGATCACCTTCTGTCATGAAGGGGTCAACGAGTGGCAGAACTTCCAGTTTCATTACCAACCCGGAGGTGTGGGGTTCATCTCCATCGGCCCTACCGAGACTCGTGAGTGCCCATCAACGCCGTGCTGACCGTCAGTCAAGTGCCTCGACCAAAAGGACGGCAACTACGCTAGTGGAGATGTGCAGTTGTGGGACTGCGTGGACTTTAACACGAACCAGGATTGGGAAATGGAGTGTGTAGCGTAGACGAGTCGTAACCGTTCTGGCGACATTGCCAGACAGCTTCTTATACCGGAAGATGCACAAGTCTCGACGAACGAGAAAAACCACCGCGGCCAGAGCTGCCGCTGTCGTTATGCCAATGCTTTCTGTTGAGAAGTGATGCCGCATGCACAAGATTACCTTCACTGTGGCATGGCGCAAGGTGAAGGGATGCCGGCTCTGATCAGCCTGCTGCCAGGCGCCACCGCCGCTCTCCTCCTCAACCAACCGTCTCCCGAGCTCGCCGAGGTACCCCCCCTCACTCCTCGACGCCTCCATCGTCTTCGGAGACGTAAAAACTGACCACTGACAGGATCGAACTGCCGACCTCCGCATGAGCTAATCTGCAGACTGCATATTAGTACGATGCTCTAACCAGCTGAGCTAAGCGGCCGATGTCGTGTGCTGCGCACATCGACGGGGTCGGCGGTGCGGCGGTGCCTCAAGTGGTTTCCAACCAATTACGTAACCGTGGTCAAAGGTCGGCTTACATAAGCTTAGTGGCCTCGACCTCCAGCACAAACAAACACCTGCTCGCCATCGCCGACGCCGGAAATCGATCGAATCTGCAGATAGCATGTGAGCCCCTATGGCGTTCATTTGCATTCAGTCAGTCTGAAGCCTCCAGCCTGCGCTATTGCCACATCTGGAAGCGACCCGGACAGGAGCTGTCGAATCGCTGGGGCCAGCGCCGACTCCGAGGCGTTACGCCGTCGCCGGCTGTGGAGTATGGACGAGTGACGAGATGGCTGAGTTTCATCTCAATGACTGGTAGAATCAGCCGTAGCGTCTAGCTTGAGCACACGGCCCTCTTTTCAAGACACATTCACACCTAGCAATAGTCACGCTTTAGACATGACATCTCGCAGTGCCGGATCTTTGCCATGATGCATACACCGTCTGCCTCCAGCGCTGGAGCTTCTCCTGCAGTCCTAGGAGCTATAGACTGGACAGCCGTCGGCAAGCTCTCATCCGCAAGGCCTGATCGTCGGCCCGGCCCCCAGAACGTTCATCGCACCGACTGCGATTGCCGAGTGCCGCAGCTCCAGATCGGAGCAAGTGAGTCCGTGAGACAGTCAGCAGACGAGCTGTGCCGAGCGTGGGTGTCGTTGCCAGGCTGGCTTTAATTAGCACTGGAATTGAGTTCATCAAGAGAGCCAAGCGCATGCACACGAAGATCTGGACACTCGTTCCTGGACCACAGAGGTAAACAAGCAGTGGACAGCCATCTGCCTTTGCCTCCGGTGGGCTGATGTGCTGGTGTGCGACGTGCAAGCATGTCTCGTTTTTAGTGTTTAGCTATCAGACACGAGAACCGAGACTGATCAAGCTTGTTCGCGAGTTTGTTGGGTCGCTCGCAAGCATACTTTCGTTTGTTCTAGATGCCCGCGAGGTAGCGCACGACTGGGACCACCGGTGACTGCCCGCGCCCCTCCATAACAACCCGGAACAGCCGGACGCACGCACGTCGTGCCGCCGACGTCATGCTCCTGCGACGAGATGGCACTAGAGCGCTGTGCTTGAGAAGAGGACATCACTCAGGCCGAGTAACGGCCGCAACAGCTTCCGTAGCTTCCCCACAATGCTCCGAGGATAAGCTTCTTCGCCGCTGCCAACTGGTGAGCTATGTCAGCTGTAAATAAGGCTGCCGTCAGCTTGTCAACGTGATTCCAGCGCTCGTCGTCCCACTGAGATTGTCCCTCGCCCACCCAAGTTAGCACGGTACTGCCCTCGCAGGGGTTGTTGACAACGGCTCCTGGTAACTCGAGGAGACGTAGGCGTCGCCGATCTCCTTGACCGAGTCCGAGAAGGTCGCATACGGCTTTGTGCCATTCGCCGTGTTGTAAAGCGTCTTTGCGTGGTTCAGCAGGGCGTCGGCGTACTTCTGGTCCTGGAGAGGCGCAATCGTGGAGTCCGAAGACGAGTTCAGCGCCGATCCGCTATAGAGCATGGCGCCCAGCGACATGGCCGCCGAGACGGACGCCCAGCCATCTGTGCCAGGGTGAGAAGCGTTGATCGGGTACGACGGGCGCGGCGTCGGGATGCTCTGGTCGCCTCCCCAATAGCCGTTGTCAACCTCGGAACTGCCGACTTGCATGAAGAGTACGTCGTCTTTCGGGTGCGCCTTCTGGAACCAGTCGAAGCCCCATCGCAGCGTGCTGTCGAGATACGCCGTCTGCTTGGCGTCTTCGAAGCCTGTGCCCCAGGACAGCGCACTCCACGTGAGCGCATACATCGTGAAAGCGAGTGGGAACGTGCATTTGATGTACTGGGGAGGTCAGCTATAGCGGCAAGTGGGAAACGGGGGGACTTACGTCGCCTGCATCATACCAGCCGCCAGTCAGATCAACGCCATAGTCGCTACCGTCGTCCAGTCCGGAGTCGTTGCGCCATGGCACGCGGTTGCCATACGAGCCCTTGTCGAGCTTCCCGGAGCGCTGCGCGTCGTAAAACCACAGCGAGTCGCCGAGGACAGTCGTCCACTGGCTGTTGGGTTGGCCGTTGCTGGGCTCAGTACCCTTCGACGCGTCGGGCGGCGACCAGGGGTCGCCTGACGGCTTCAGCTGTGCCGTCGCCTGGCCGAGCTGGCCGGCGATAAGTAAGGCGGAGAAGAGCATCGCTGAGGATCGCTCGTAGCTCCTAGTGAGGACAAGAAACAAGGAAGGAGTGTGGGAGTGAGTGAGATACCGTGGGTATGTGAGAAATATGCTATGGAGATGGGCAGGGGGTGAAAGAAATAGATTAGATCAGACCGTCAGCCTGATATCGGAGCTGGAACTGGCAGGACTCGTCTGCTAGGGGGGGAAGAAAGTCGTACCGGACCAAGGGAATCAAGCTCTGGACTGAGAAGCGGTGAGGCGTGGGATCCGCAGAGGCCCAGAGCCAGGCGGCCAGCGGACCGGAATAAACAAATCAGAGCCACCTTTTCCCTAGGCTGTCGTATGAATGCTCGGCCCAGCCGGCCATTTGTCATGACGTAAGGGACTATATGCAGAGGACGCGTCTTCCTGCGGGCAATAGAAACGTGCCTTGAATGGTTTGATGTTGTCAGCATGCCAGGTTGTGCAGGTCTGTGCTGCGCAAAGCAATGCATCCCCGAACCGGCCATATTGCAGTCAGTGGCGCGCGCGGCGACTTGGGCGGTGCGCTAGCTTGAGGGACGCTAGGCGATGCAGACATTCCGCAAAATTCGTTTGAGCCAGAGCGAAAACGCGCGAAGAGTGGGAAAGCCAACGAAGGGGTCAAGTGAGTGACCGAGCATCGCCTCGTCGATCACCGGCGCCAGACTGGGCCTAGCCCTGCCGCCTATCGCCAGCCAGAGGCGTCCTTTCCCTTACGCCAGCCATTCGTCGGTGCACCATCTTGCGCAAGTGCTGCGCACCAAGAAATCACTCACGCTAGGTCTCGAGATCACTCACCGCAGGACCGAGTCGCATGCATGTTATGCGGCCCGCAGCTTAGGTCGCACAGGAAACCACGGCTCCGCTCGAAGCAGCTGGCAATAGAACCAGACCAAGACAAAGACAAGGGCCAGGTTTGGAGTACTGGGATTCTCGTCAGCTCATCTTTGCGACTCAGCAAGGTTAAGAAATCTCGCCAGTGTCATCTGTAATTGCCAGGGCGGGACTTTCTGACTGGCTTAACGCTGACAAGTTGTTCCGCATGTGTGCGATCGGACTCATCACCAACACCAGGTTGGTAAGCTACGGTGCCGTCATCAGACCATGCGATTAGTCCGCTTGACCCGACTGCCTCAGCCCAACCTGTCCATTCTGCCAGTGCTCTTGCTCTACATGTAGCGTGTAGCTGAGGTCAGCCTCATGCATCGAACCGATAACGGCGCCATACCGTCGTCTGTTTTCTGTAGCCCTGCAATTGCCAGCTGTCCCCTAAGGAACCAGCTGTTCGAGGCCGAGCTCACTATACGTCGTCATCCGTGGGAGCGGGCTGGGGTTCTGCTGGGGGACCGCTTCAGGCAGGAGAGTGGAGTAGCCTGCCTCGCTTCCTTCGTTCAGTGGTCAGCTTCCATGCGGTCCGAGGATTGTCAGGCTGCATCTCAACTGCTTCTCCATTTGCACTTCTGAAGCAGTTTACTGATCTCACGTGGAATTGACTCCCGCATCTTTGAACTGTCCAACACTTATCACAGGGGGTCTGACACTGCCACTGGCTGAAAACGCTCTCTGGCCTTGTGTGCGCCTGGGGCATCAGCTAACCTTCGCAATACAGACAGCAGGCCGAATCACCTTGTTCAAGCGGTCAAACCACTCTGTATCTTGGCTCCGCTCTGAAGCTCGAGTTCACCTAGACTCGCTGGCCGCATCGTAGCTCCGAGGCTATTGCCCGTCGATCACCCTTTCTAGGATCAGCTCATCCATAACGCAAACTTGGTTGCCACAACACACATTTAGTACGGGAACACCTCCCTGCCGTCAGCATGACAACACCTCATTGACAGCTCACATAGACCCATACTCGATGACGCGGAACAGCTTGTCATCGAGCACCTTGCCCGAGTATCCGACGCTGTTTCTCAGCTAACATTCCTGGCACTGCAAGCTCACTGCTCGCGCCATCCCAATGCGTCGACCCAATCATGGCCAAGCTCGACCTCGCGCAAGCTGCGGCCCTCCCAGTCGCTGAGCTCTGAGTCTGGCACGCCCTTGAAGATGATCTGGAGTCAGCGCTCCTGCAGTGGTATGTCGATCGAGAACAGGGACAGGTGGGGAAGCTCGACGCACGAATAATCGGATCAAGATGTCGGGTCGCGGGATGATGCTCAGCTGGCTTGAGGGCTCGAGTTGTTTCTGGTTCAGAATGCTGGGTCGTCAGTTTGAACGATACGTGCAAGTTCACGTCTCGAGACCCTCGTTGTTGGTGACGCAGACTAACAAGTTACTGACCGGTATGCCTGTTGTCAGCTACGAGAGATTTTGGAAGCTCACGATGTGCTTATGCCTGTTCACGCCCGGTAGCCAGCTCGTGATCACATTCGTGCGCGTATCCGGCGGCAGGGACATGGTGGAGAGCACACGGTCCATGTGCGTCAAGAAGTTCTTCACAGGCAGGCAGAATCCGGTCGTCGGGCTGATGTCGGGCCATGCTGGGAGTCAGCTCGTCCTGATTCCAACATACCGGGTACGAGGGGACTGTCAGGTTTCAGTGACTTGGGCTGGGGCGCCTGCTTTGGCCGGCGGAGTCAGCTGGACTCCCTTCTTCGGTAGCTTGCGCTCACAGGAGCTCGTAGAAGATACCGCTCATCTCGATCGAATGCAGGACATCCTCGATGACCCCGTTCGGCTTCACGCGCAGGAACCATCGCAGACTGTCGTCGCTCCCTTCGGTGCCGCGGATTGGTGTGTGTGGGTAGGTGCTCGACACGGTCCAGCCCTTCAGTGTGAGGCTGACCTCGACCTGGCGTCAGCTGCAGGCAACAAGGTTCAGCAGCGTCCGGATTGCGCGGCAACAACTTTGAAAAGCGTCTGGAGCGGGTCGACTGGGAAGAGTCACTCACGGCCTTCTCACCACCCCCGTACACCATCTCTAGTCTAGACCGGTCCGAACTCGGACGGAATAGGACCCGCACGATACTTAGATCCTGCTCGACGACCGCTGTTAGCTTGTCCTTCACGCAGGAATAGCGCCAGCTCACTCTTAACTGCATGCTGGACGTCACTCAGCTGCTTGCCATGGAAAGCCTGCGCGTGGTCCTTGTCCACACTGAACGTGCCGAGATATCCTTTGCTGTCAGCTCAGCAGACGTGTTCCAAAACTTACGGCCCGGCGGGGGTCCTTTCGTGAGTTCGCTGTGGGTCAGCTGGTGTTCCTGTGTGATGATAGCTGTCGAGAGTGCAAGGCAGCAAGAGAGGTGACTCACCCAGTCACGCTCGCTGTGCACTTCACGTCCTTATTGTCGAGAGTGCGCGCGTGGAGCGTCTGCTCCACCGTCTTCGGTGCAGGCTTCGGCTTCTCCTTGGCGGCGGGCTTCGGCGCCTCCTTGCCTGGTTCCTTCGCCCCCGGCTTGGCTGCGGCGCACTTAGCGCCCGACTGGGGGTTTAGCTACGGCACCAGTTCTGGGAGCTCACGTCAGGCGAGGGCTGAGTGTCAGCTATCATTCAAGGCTGCGAAAGCTTACATTCTTCTCGAACGCATGCACGTCGAACCGCACAAAGGGTCTGCCCGCGATTGCGTAGTAGAATGAGTCGTTGTCCGAGCTGGGGTCAGCTAAGCTCACCGAAACATAGCCCGAGAAAGCTTCGGAGACTCCTCGCCTCGGCCAAATGCCACTCAACCGCTGCGGTCGATGCGAGTGGAGAATGGCGTGTGGCGGTGCGGTGCCTGCAGAGCTTACGCACATGTAAACACTGTTCCCGGCGAGATAATGCTGCAGCCCGTACCGGTGCATGTCGGCGGCGGGCAAGCTGAGACGAATCAGGTGCGTCGTGGGCACCGACAGCGCCGTCGTGATGTGCGCTACGGTCTTCTGCGCTCTGTCAGCTTACATCTTCTTCAATAAGCTCACGTCAAACGTCTCGGGCAGAGTGCAGAAGTACTCGTACCCGTAGTAGTTGAGCACCATCATGCGCGGCGGCGTCGACATGGTGCCTGCTGCTCCTTTGACTGGTGAGGATGGGGATGAAGGGGCACTAAGTGGCGGCGATGGATGACGGAGTTAACGTTGAAGTGGGAGTCGCAACGTGAGAAAGATGAAGAACCTTGAAAGATCGCATCATGTTTGCCCGCAGACGTGCACTGCGCGCTGCACGCCTCCACGCACACGCCTCTTGATGCAATGTTGTGTGTGTGTGTGTGTATCGTGCGCCCGTGCACGTTGCACGCCTGTGGGCTGCACGAAGGCCGGACGCCGCCCCTTCCACTCCATCAAAACCCCATTTCGCCACCATACGGCCCTTGGCGCCCCTTGACCTTCAGCATCACGAACATCCATTCCCCGTCGCCATTCAGACTTCCCCTGGTTCACTATGTTCGCCCTGCTACTCTATCGATGCGAATGCATGAAATCGTTACAACAACATTGGTGAATCTGTATCCCTTGAGCTTATCATTTGCAGTAGTTTAGTTTGTTGGTTGCGTAAGGTAAGATGAGGAAGGTTGACCAGATGAGAAAATCGAGTATGATGTCTATATTTGTGGGAGAAGTTGACCTTACTTTGCCGTGAACAGCCCGGTCCCGTTGACGATGACGGCGAGACCGGGCGTGCCCGGTGTCGGCGCGCCGTTACTACTACCATTAGGGCTCATGCTGTTCGCGCGCATCGGCGGCGGCGTGAGGGGGAAGTGGGGTCGGCGGGGCGTGGCGAGGTTAATGTTCGGCGTCGAGTGGCCATTCGCAAATGGCGTCGCACTCGGACGATTCGAACCAGACACCGTACCCAGGATTCCGATGCGGTTGCCGAAGCCCGCCAGGAGCACGCAGCTCGAGCCTCGGCCCACAGGGCAGAGCGGACGCACCGCGACGTACCCTAGCGGTTGGTGCGTGGGCACAACGTTGCTCGCTCCGCTGTGCGGGAACGACGCCCGCCCGTTCAGGCTCAGCATGCGCTCCGCTCGACGCTGGCGCATGGGTACTTCGCCAGCCTCCCCCGTGCGGGGCGGGACCCCCGTGCGGCGTTCCAGAACCTCTAACGAGGAAGTGTCGACCAAAAGCACGGAGCCGTTCCATGGCTTGCGCAGATCAACGTTCCAGACCTGCCACTGGCTGTCGTCGATGCCGCTGCCGTTGCGGCGCACGCCCACGAGCGTGTCGTCCAGAACAGCCCAGCCACCGTCACTTGCCAGAATTCCGCCGAGTGGAATTACGACCGGTGACGAGTCCTCCATCGACGACAGGTTCTTAAGCGGCGTAAGCGGCGACGCTGAGTCCTCGGTCGACATGGCGAGGCTACCCAGAGCCCCGAACGAGCCATTTCGCTCCATAGGCGAAGGTGGCCGGTCGTCGAGGCGGTAGCCGCTAAGGCGCCGCGTGCCGTGGGACGATACGGGGAAGTCGCTGGGCGGAGCTAAGCTGGCCTTGATCGGCGATGGCGCAGTGCTGAGGCCGCCTGACATCGAGCGCTGGCGGCCAGCAGGCTGGAACACGATGCCGGTCGAGCGCATAGAAGAAGCGCTGGCCAATGTGTCGTCTAAAGCCGATCGTCGGACAGGCTGGCAGCGGCAAAACTGGGTGCGATCCTTGTTCACTACACGGTCGATAAACACTTGCGATGCGGTCGAGACAATGACGAAGAAGCCGAGGGACGACTGAGTGCCGCAAGTGGCACAGTGGGTGTTTCCGGGAGCAGCGATGGTGACCTCTTTGATGGGCTCGCTGGCCTGGTGGACGGCAGCAAACGGCTCGCCGTAGGCGTCGAAAAGATCAACACGACCAGAGCGACGGCCTACAACGAAGAGCTCCGGCATCCTGTCCTGCCACGGAACGATGCAGCGCGAAACAGAGGTCACGCGATCGCCCAGCGGAAGGGCTGTGCCGAGCGGGAGCGGCGTCCACCCACTGTGCTGCTTGTGCCAGATGTTCGTGCCCTCGGCGTTGCTGACGACCACGACGGGTCCATTCTCGGTCGCGAACAGGCCCGTACGACATGGCAACAGCTCGCTCTTGATGACCGCGGGAATGATCTCGAATGACCGGTTGCCAGCAACAACCTGAACGCTCCCGTTCGAGATAGCGACCAAAAGAGCCGGGCAAACGATGAGACCGGAGGCCGACGTGGGGCTGGGGCTGCTGAACGGGTCGTCCGAAGGCGGGAGGTCCTCGAAGGCGACGGCGACGACGCGATCCTGGCATTCGGGCTGGAACAGGTTCGTGACGCCAATGCTGTCGGTCTTGCCGTCCTCAGGGGTGGCCCAGAACTGAACCAAACCGTTACGAGTTGCCACCGCGACGTAGTTGTTGTCCCGGCTGACCGCAGCGCCGATGGCAGGGCTGTCCTTCAGGAAGGTGTCGACCGTCAACATCTCTCGGGTGCCCGAAGCATGATCATCGTCGGTGAAGCGCCACAAGCAGATCGTATTGTCGATACCGATCGACACGGCGAGCTTGCCGTCTGGGCTTGCTGCGATCACGTCGACATCGAATTCGTGACTGGCCGGGAGCATGTAGACGCTGATCGACGAGTTGGCTTTCGAGCTGCGGTGGCCTTCATCATCGGACTCCTCATCTGATCCGTGATCGTCGTCAGGATGTTTCAAGTGGTCACGCTGGACTGCGAGCTTGTCCGAGTCCTTCAGCAGGAACCTCAGGAGTCCATACAGCGCCAGGGGCGTCGACAGGAGCGGGACAATGACGAACTTGAACAAGTGCCAGACTGGGCGGATGTCGAACGCTCGCGCGGGCTTCAGCGGGTCAAGCATGAGCCTGATGTCTGAAGGTTCCAGAGCGTGCCCTGGGCGAGGGAGTACCACAATCGACGAGGGGGGCATAGCGATCCGAACCGAGGTCAGACCCTTGGGATTGATCGCTCTCCAGAGCTCTTCGGAAGGCGTGATGGAGAATAGACTGCTGGCGGCAGTGGCGAAAGTGGTCGGGCGAGCAGACAAGGCGTAAGACGAAGTTGCTGTCGGGACGTAGCCGTAAAGTGCCGCTGCAGGGTTGATACGACCGCGCTCGGTGTACCAGTAAATGATGCCAACCGAAGTGAGCAGGAGGATTAAGCTTCCACTCTTGGCGACACGAGCGCGGAGGATCTTGCGCCAGTTTATGCGGGCTGCTCGTCGACCAGCGCGGCGCTTGGCGGCATCCTCCTCGCGTCGCTTAGCTTCCGTAGCAGATAACCCGCCTTTAGATGCTAGGACATCGGCGAGCTCGAGACGCTGGGCGTCGATCGACAGGACGGTCAGGAAGAACGTGTTGAGCATGAACCAGTCGGCGATGATGACGACTGCGGCGAAGATGCAGAACTCGCGGACGGGTTGCAGGTGCACGCAGAGCGAAACAAACGCCAAGATGAGCAAATCCGTGCAGGACGTCAGGAACATGGTCCCCCCGACCTTACTGAGGCCGATGCCGATGCGCTCAGGAACCGAGTGCGTGAACGGCACGGAGAAGACGGCTCTCGTAAGAACCGACATGTTCTCGACGCCGACGACGACAATGACGAACGGCAGGACGTAGGTCGGCAGGACGGTCTGGCCCTTGCTCCAGCCCCATCCCTTCCAGCTGAGATCATTCCAGCCGAGCACCGCGAGCACGCCGGACGACATCAGGGCAGAGCAACAGAGCTGCACAATGCCCGTGAAGGCGAGACCGATTGGCGAGTGGACCTTGGTGGCGTTTCGTGACAGCTGGTAGAGCAGCCCGGCGAGCAGCAACGCGTACAGGACGAACACGATCCGCGGTGTCTTGTTCGACTTGGGTGTCGGAGCAGTTGGCGGCGGAGTTGTCGAAAACTGAGACAAGTCAGCTAGCAGAACCGATTAGTGAGCTTACAGAAACTAGCGTCGAGCTGTTACCAACCCCTCGTGGCCACGACTCAGTGAATACCTCAGCACCAAGCGGCGCCAGTACCTGCCCCAGCTTAGCGTTCCATTTGTCTTCGAAGGCTTGTCGGTCCCCTTGTACGTGAAATGGGACAGCAACGGTGCGGTAGGTCGAGCTGTACTCCTCGGGGCTTCCCCAGAGCTCTCCGTGCGCGGTCGTGCCCCCTGCGCCGTCGGGGCTGATGATGTAGCAGGGTCCGTCCTCCTTAACTTGGCCGTTGTGGGGTATCAGATGCCTCACACAGCGAGCGCCGTCTTCCCACTCATCCGCCAATCTCTGCACCTGTTTCAGCAGACTCACACCCTCTCCATTCTCCCCATCCAGCACCTCTCCCACATCTGCCCATGCTATCCGAAGCACGTCGATTTCAGGAATGTTGGCTGAGGTGCCTGCAGAGCATGACTGGGCGGCCACCCATGCTCTGTCTCCTTCTGGCGCCCACCACGGTCCCCATTCAACGTTGGGAAGTAGTGGTGGCGGGTCGGGATAGAAGGCATCCTGAATGGGTCGCCATGATGTGCTAGCAGTGCTACTGCAAGGTATCGGGGAGGCGGGATGGGCGGAGGGTGCGTCGAAACCTCGTTCAATGAAGGCTGCGATCGAGGGATAGAACAGGGTGGTCATCACGAAGCAGTCGATGAGCAGTGTTCGGATCTGAAGGATTAGCTCGCACTCAAGGATGGCTGATGCAAAACAAGGTGTGAGAGTTAAGGGGGACGGGTACGAAGTGTCGCCGCGCCGAAGTTCACATGCTACCTGCGGGTGCTGCATCGGCGCTAGGCGCCCAGCGGCAAACAGACGTTCCCGCCGCTTGCCACAGTTCCTCCACCGGCAAAGCGCAGCGGCGGACGATCACCCTGCTGTCGCATCCAGTAGTGGCCGGGCGCGAAATGAATGTGACACGGACACCGAGTGCCGAGTCGCACGGCCCAAGCCAATCGAGTTGAATTGGGTCACGGATCACGGACTCTGCCGGCGAGCCGATCACTGAGAGATAAGGTGTTTGGGGACGGCAACGCACCTGATTCCTGGCGCAGTGCTCTCCGAACCGCTTGAAGGCTTCGCGGATGACAGTCCGCGGGGAGGAGAAGGAGCGGACATTGTTCTGAAACGTCTTTGTGGATCTCCGTCGTCTCGGTCGCGCAGCGGGGCCGGCACTGCTAGCGCTACTGCCGCGCCGATGGCGGAGCGAGTTGGTGCCGAGCCACGACATCAGCGCATCGGACGGCGAGCAGTTTCGGACGGGTCGAGTTCGGGATGTGGATGCGACGGGGTGGCGAGGGCGAGGGCGGGAGTAGTGGTTGCAGGGGGGTTATCGGGTACGGTGAGGGTGTGGGTGAGTGTGGGATTGAAAGAACGGTGCTTGCTGTGGGGTGCAACGAGTGTGTGAAGATGAGGATGGAGGATGGAGGATGGAAGATGGAGGATGGAGGATGTGCGTGCGGTTGGTGTGAGTGTGATTGCAGGAGGGTTGCCGTGCGTGACGGTTTCCTAGAGCCAGAACTGCAGCCTGGAGGCGCGCGTGAGTGAGGGTTTGGGTGAGTGGGTGAATGAGTGAGCCACCCTGCGTACCTGGCTCCTGGCGCCTGCCTGGCTGGGCTTAAGGGCTTGCTTACCTAGCGTCCGCCAGAGCGCCCCCGCCGTCGTCGGGGCGCTGACACCAGGCGGTACCGCACCAGGCGGCGCGGCCCAGGTGCCCAGGCAACACGCAGCACCCAGTCCGAACCTGCGGAATTTGACTGAATGATAAACCGACTAACACGCGTCCATACGCTCCATACGCATGCCTTGAAAGGCATCCTTGCTGCCGACCCTGTCATCCTGTCATTTCAACCACCATTACCTGCATTAACCTGCGGCCCTCAAATTCTTATCCTCCGGCCTCTGAAACTACTGCTCTCATGCTCTCATGCTCTCCTCCTGCTCCTGCGCCGCCCAATGAGCCATTTGGTCCACAGACCACTCACTCCCTCGAAGCGCCCAACGGACATCCCCTCCCATGCTATGCACACGCGGACACGTGCATATGTGCCGACGACTCGTCTTCTCTGTCCTTCTCTCTCTCCCGCGTGCTGCGCGCCTTGCACCGTCTGGTCTGACCTCTGATGCTTGACATGCCGAAAGATGTCCATTTCTCGTAACTGTTGTCACAGGCCCACACCCAGCTCTCTTCCCTTCCCTGGGCTCGGCTCCTTCTCAGCCATGTGCTCTTAGCTGCCGGCCCCGTTCTTGATTGGCTCAGCCTCCGTGCTCCGACAGCTGTCTGCTATCACGCCCCCTGGTCTTCCACCCACTCGTTGGGCGATGTCGGGCATTCCCTGATGTCCATTGGCAGTGTCCGTCTTTCCACGTTCACCCACCAATTCCAACACGCCGTGGAATGGTAGACCTTGTCGCTCTCCTGGTCTTGTCTTATTGTTCTGCATGATGTGCACAGAGCTACAGAAATGGCGACGCCACGATGCCGTCGGCACACGCGCTCCTTCAGGAATATGTGGAGCTCTGGTAGCAGCTAGACGCTTTGAGGCTCATACGTACACTGTGCATGCCGCAACCAGAAGCGCAGTGGCGGCCTCCGCGGCGCCAGCACTGGCTGAACACTGGTTATTCCAACCTGCCCCAGCGCTGATGGGAGAGTGCCCGGGCGCCAGGCGCGCCAGACCCTTGCCACCCAATTGCAGATCGCGGAGACGCCCAGACCGCCTGGCCTGGAGAAGCAACACACCTGTGCGCTCGCCCTCTTCATCGGCACCTTCCTCATTGCTGCGACATGTCGGCGCCGCCTTCCGTGTTCTCCGAACCTATGGCGGGTTCCACGTTCCAGTTCCTGGCCAAGGCAAGCCATTGTTTCTCCTCCCCGTTGCCCCCAGTCCAGCGCCCAGTCAGCTCTTTCAACTGGGCAGGCGTTAGCTCCCAGGACCCAGCACTGACGGAAATGAGACGGGCATACAAGTGGTAGGCGTTGTGGTGGAATTGGTCGAGGATGAGCCGCCCCCTGCGTGCCGTGTCGTCAGGGATGGAGCCGTCATCCGGCTCTGTCGACATGGCGCTGTCGTCCTCGTCGACATAGTTGTCAAGCAATGAATGCACGTCCGCGTCGCGTAGCAGGCACGCGTCCTCCGAGTCTTCCAGCTGGATGCCGACGCGGCCCCGACCTAAGGCAAAGTCACAGACCCCAATGCAAAGATGCCACATGCTCTCAAGAAGCTCAAACACGACGAGCCACATGCCCCCTGAGCGGTTCGTGGCCGTGAAGCCGACTGTGGTGGCCCGCACGCCGCGCGGACTCTGATCGAGCAGCACCAAGCTTCGGTACAGTCCCAAATCAGCGAACGAGTACGTCACCACACGTGTACTTGGCTTCTTGCCGATTTCAGGTTGGCATTGCAGAACCGGAGGCGGCGATTGGAACTTGTCTAACGATCGCACGTCGATGTCGCCCAGCACGGACAGCACGTCGGACATGTCGATGAACATGTCATAGGCGTCAGTGTGAGACTTGTACATCATATCGCTAGTCGCTGCTGTCAGCTTGATCGGTGTGATTAGCTCACTGGCCACCCATCCTCCCACTCTCTTCTTGATGTCGTCGAGATCCATGAGTCCGATGTTCCCCAGCAGAACCGACGGCCGTGCGCCATTCTCTAAAGCAGCAGCCGGAGGAAGGCCCATGGCCCAGATACACCAAGCAAACGCGCCACTAGTAAGAAGAGGAGGTGGTGAGTAGATAAGCTGCCGTTAGATTCAGCAGATGAAGAGTTACTCACGATACGTTGGCCCGCCAGCGATGCCTTGTAAATGGTGATGAGCTCCGGGCCCATCATGCCGAGAAGAGCCGGCATGTAAGTGATAGGGTGCTGTGGCTGAAAATCAGCTCTCCGTAAGAAGCGCTCGCTAGGTACTCACGCGTATGCGTTTGCTGAGCACGTTCGCAAGCGCTCTAGCGCTCTGAGGCTCCGGTGCCTCTCGGCTCTTCGCCTTTGAGTTTGCCCACACTTCATCCAAGAGGGCTTTGACTGCTGTTTTGTCGGTTCCATCGTCCTCAAAGGGGTCGCTCACACCCTCAAGACGGTCGTAGAGATCCTCTAGAGGACCTTCCAGTTCAAACACGTCGGTGCCGGTTGCAGGCGGTGCTATGGTCAGCCCCAACCTGATCTCGACCGAGCTGCCTGTGTTTGCTTTGCTGGCAAGTTGCCCTACCGCCGACACTCACCCAGAACAACACCCAGTGTACCCATACGCCTTCCTCGACCAGTCTCTTGGGCTCTTGACCTGAAGAGCCCAGCTCCGGGAAGACCACAGTGGGTGAATGTGACAAGGTCCTGATCGCGCAGATGCAGCCCAGAAGGCAATGAAGTGTGCTCGATGCGCCCCGGAGGGATGCTGTCTGCAGCTGTCAGCATGATATGCACTCTGCAAGGAAGTTTGCAGTAGGTAGCTGTGCCATCACCAACCAGCCCGGCGTAATCTTTGAGGGATCGGATCGAATGAATTGGCTGTTAACTGTGTAGACAAACTCACTGTCAAGGGAGACGTAGTATGACACCTCCTGGCCCTTCAGGTCGTGGAAGTGCGTCAGAAAGAGCGCCGCCAATGGCGACAAGTGGGGAAGGTTGGACATGATGGAGGAAGTGACGATGGGAAGTAGAAGGCAGAATGTCGAATCGTCATGATATGGAGGCAGCGGCAACTGGACCGTGACGCAATCGCGTAGATAGGTTCTAGGTTCCATCGGCCGACGCGTACCCCCGTTTCAGCGCAATCTTCTTTCACGTTCAGTGCCCGTCTTCGTAGCCGTTCACAATACATAATGCATCTGCTTCTATCACACTGCTTCCGACTGGCTGCATGCACCTCTTCTCCTAGTGGGTGCACGATATCGGAACATGACACCGTTACGTTGTCTACTACATCTAGCTTGACACTGCTTAAGCGAAATACTAAATGGTCAGCCGTTATCTAGCGTCATATAACTCACGTGGTGTTCCTTGGCCTTGCGGGCCTGGACCTCCAGGATACCACCCATGAAGTGCTCGTGCGAAAGCTGGGTCGCATTCTGTCGAAGGGCAAGCTGCCAGTCAGTTCAGATCTTGTGTACGGTCACTCACCATTCCAGCCTCGACACACACGGCCTTGAGCTGGGCACCGTTCATGTCCTCTGTTGATCGCGCAAGCTCCTCGAAGCTAATTGTCAGTCAGGAAAGAATGGCCAGGACTCACTTGACACCCTTGTGGTTCAGCTTACGAGCATGAATCTGGAGAATGCGCTCACGCGCGGACTCGTTGGGAAGTGGGAATTCAATCTTGCGGTCCAATCGACCGGAACGGAGCAGAGCCGGGTCAAGAATGTCGATACGGTTAGTGGCGGCGATGACCTTGATACGCTCATCACTTGAGAAACCATCGAGCTGGTTGAGTAGCTCAAGCATGGTGCGCTGGACTTCACGGTCACCAGCCTTGTTGCTGTCGAAACGCTTTGTACCAACGGCATCCAGCTCGTCGATGAAGATGATAGCGGGTGCCTTCTGCTTAGCAAGCTCGAAGGCATCACGAACGAGCTTGGCACCGTCACCGATGTACATCTGCACAAGTGAGGGACCAGCAAGCTTGAGGTAACAGGCGTTCGTCTGAGCGGCACAAGCGCGGGCAAGCATTGTCTTTCCGGTTCCGGGAGGGCCATACATGAGACATCCCTTGGGGGGCTTGATGCCAAGGGTCTTGAACTTCTCAGCCTGCTGCATGGGCAGAACACTGGAGTCAGCTTACAGATATTCAGAAGAAGACGTACATCGCCTCAACCAGCTCCTCAATCTGCTTGTCCAGACCACCAATGTCAGTATAGGTCTCTGTGGGTCGCTCGTCGACCTCCATCGCCTTCACTCGCGCATCGTACTCTGCCGGCAGCTTGTCCAGGACCAGGTAAGAGTCCTTGTTGACGCCAATAAGGTCTCCCGGTGTCAGCTCGTTGTGAGGAACAAGGCCGATAATCGGGAGGAACACAGTCTGGAGTCAGCTCATTGACTTGCGGCGACCTCACCTGTCGTGTGGATGTCTTAATAACAGCACACTTGGACTTCTTCGCATTCTGCTCGTTGTGCGCCGCTCCCTCCTGTGCCTCGGCGTCGACATCAAGAATCTCCACCACCTTCGAGACCAGATACGGAAGGACCTTGTTCTGCTTGATCTTCGTCATGTTGTCCTGGATCTTTTCGACCATTTGCTCACGCTCATGTGAGAGTCGAAGGTTCTCCGCGCGCAGCATCTTCACCTCGTTGTCAATCATCCTCGTCTGCATCCTGATCTCCTGTGCGTCACCCTGATCCTCGTCAGCTACTTCCCATACCTTTAATAACTGCAGACTCACCTTCAGAACGTGTTCCGGGATGTCGTCCCAAGTCTCCTCCGGCTTCTCCGGCTTGGCCTCCTTCATTTTGACATCTTCACCAGCGGCAGGCTGCTCGCTCGCCTGTCCGGAAGAGGAGGGGGACTCCTCCTTGCGGTCGTTGTTCGAGGGCTGACTCGGGGGCACAGGCGGTTCACCTGCAGGGGCGGACATGGTCGTTCGTTGGGGAAGGTCTTGATGATGAATTCGCAGCTAGGTCATCGTGCCGCTCGAAGGCGACAGGGAGGGTGCGGTCAGCTCATGGTGGAGGCAAATGCGACTCGTCAGCGGGGGCGGTTCAAGTTGGTTTGTAATCAAATCCTAATGGGACGCGAAAGTTCTATTGGGATCTAGCATCAGATTAAGCCGCGCCACGTGGAGTGACGCAGTAATGCAAGGCTCAGGCCCAAGTGGAGGCCGGCCCAGTTGGACTGGGGCCGAGTTGACTGGACTCCACTCCGTCTGCTCGAGGCTCTAGGAACCAGTGTGTTGCAGTCTCGACACCAGGTCAACAACACAAACTCTTGCGTGTGCTTTTGAAGCAGGGCGAAATGAAGTTCTCAACTCGAAACGCCTTCTATCTCCGAGCTTCGAACTACCGGATAGTGCCTTTGTTCTTGTATCTGGATGAGCGACATGTGGACTGGATGTCGGACCGAGTGCTCCAGCTGGTCATCGCGGATCTCAAGGACAAGTAGGTGCCCTAGCCAGGTATAGTCCCTGCACAGCTAACATTCAGAATGAAGGATTTGTTGACGAAGGAGCGCTATGACAAAAAGCACAAAGTGCATGTGGAGCGAGGAGGTGAGCGATCTCCGTGACTTGAGCTGACATCTGATACATATCAGTACTGCTACTTCCTGCGCAAAACAACACGCACAGAAGTTGTGCTGCTTAAGGCAAATATTGCACATGATAGCAGTGTAGTTCTAGCTAACTTCAGAACAAAACGTATTCCTTGCGCGCACCGACGCCACCTCCAGCATCAGAACCAGAATCCGTCGAACCGCGCGTTACGCGGAAGCGTAAGCGCGCTAGTATCAGCTACAACGAAGACGGCGAGGAGGAGGTCAGTATCGAAGAGGACGAGATTCTCGTTAAGGACGAGCCAGTGACTCCTCCGGGCGAACCAGCAGACAACACGGCACCGCCAACGGCTATCGAGGCGGAGGGCGAGGAGGATGCAGACGAGCGTGCTGAGCTCGACATTAAGCAGATGAAGCCCGATGTCTCTCTCTCATACCAAGGCAAGTTTTGCGCAAACTGCAGAAACTGACACCCAGGCTTCGGCACTTCGTCGGTTCAGCTTGTGCTGATCATTGAGCCGTACCCGCCCTTGCCACCGAGCCAGTACGCTCCGCCGGCATCACGCCTCTCGACACGCAGTGCGTCACTTGCGCGCTCCCGCAGCAGGACCGGCACCCTCCGAGCGAGCAGGTACACGTCTGCAGCACCCGCGCCGCCACAACGTGGCCCGACGTCCTCGATGCGCAACATGCGTAATGCCTCGCGCTCCGTGTCCGTCGCTCAAACACCAGGGCCGTCAGCGTCAGGCAGGGGGTGGAGCGCGACGCCGGGCCCGGGCGCGTCAGGCGGCGCGCGCAGCGCGACACCCCTGTTCTACCCTGCTGACACGCCTTATGATCTCGACGAGGAAGACGAGGAGGCGCATGAGGAGTACACACAGGCGCTGCGCGAGGGGCGCCTCAGGCTACCCAGTGTTGCCCCAAGAGAAGACGAGGAAGAAGATGAGAACCCGGATGATGTACCTGACGGCATCGAGAAGATGGGCGAAAGGATGATGCTCAGCAGTATCATCGAAGAGGGCGTTGTGAGAAACTATGGAGGCTGGGAGGAGAGGGCGGAGGGAGAAGACAGCGACGTCCTGGGCAGACAAGACCCAGAGTAAGTTCGCATTGTAAACACGACAAAAAATACGCATACGATTCTACCTTAACGTATAAAAGTTGCATTCTGTATTGCAGCAGTCAGTCACTTCCTCTAAATGCTTCCATTGCTAGGCGCAGAACGCACTCGCACGACTATGACACAATGCATAACTGCGCAATCCTAGCTATAATGCAGGAAAGATGGCACGACCGCTCTGGCACGCTGCCGTTTTGGGGAACTAATGTTTAACTTGATGTAGGAATCTGCTTCTGCTGCTCTTCAACTGCCGACTCAACACTTAGTCGACCTCCTCCATGGAGCCGCCGGCCTCCTCGAGAGCAGGGGCAGACTCGGTCGAGGGCTCAGGGGCACCGACATCGGCGTCGTCGATGGAGAGACCGAGGGAGATCATGCGGTTGATGCGCGAAGCGAAGTCCTGGGGGTTGTTAAGGGTGAAGCCCGAGGTGAGGAGCGAGGTCTCGTAGAGGAGGGTGGTAAGGTCCTTGACGGTCTTGTCACCCTTGTCCTCGTCAGACTTCTTCTTGAGCTCCTTAATGATCGGGTGCTGGGGGTTGATCTCAAGGGTCTTCTTGGAAGCCATGTACGAAGACATGGAGGAGTCACGGAGGGCCTGGGCCTTCATGATACGCTCCATGTTCGAGGACCAGCCGAACTGACCAGTGACAAGAACACAGGGCGAGTCGGTGATACGGTTCGAGACGACGACCTTCTCGACGCGGTCACCAAGGGTCTCCTTGATGTTCTTGCAGAGGTCCTCGAACTCCTTCTGCTCCTTCTCGAGCTCAGCCTTCTCCTCGGGAGTCTCCTCGAGCTCGAGTCCCTCCTTGGAGACACAGACGAGCTTCTTGCCGTCGAACTCCTTGAGCTGGGTAACGGCGTACTCGTCGATGGGGTCGACGAGGAGGAGGACCTCGAAGCCCTTCTTCTTGAGGGCCTCAAGGAAGGGCGACTCGCGGACGGCCTCGAGGGACTCGCCGGTGAGGTAGTAGATCGACTTCTGGAC